>OV884020.1:92162612-93412612 GCA_930367235.1 Sarcophaga rosellei
TGAAGCAGAAGTGAAAGAAAAGGGGAATAATGGTACATTAAAAGCAAAAGCTTGAAATAAAAAATCAAGAGAATTAAAAAAAAGGCTTTAATCTTTAAGAGAATGACAAGAAAGGGGAAGATGAATGCAGAATAATTCAGAATAGAAAATAAAAAAATTGACAACCACACTCTCCCCCGTATCACATATTAATGTGGCCACAACAAAACTGTTTAAAATACTAAACAATTTCCAAAATAATAGCTGCAAGTGTACTTATACCATAAGCCTTGTCTGTAGATGGTTTTTGTGCTCATTATTGCATTGGCTGCTACCACCATATGCTGCTGCTTTATATCGTTTTGCACAATTTTAAAACAAAAAACACAATTTTAATGCGTTTCAGTTAAACATTTTTGCTTTTCTTTGTGCTTCTGACTGCATATCGATTTTTTTTTTTATGTGGAAGTCCAGGCCAAAGGCAAAAATAATACGAATTTTTCTTTTCTTGTAAAATATGAAATTTTATTTCTTCTTCTCAGCTTTTTTTTAAAGCATATTTGAAATGTGCTCTTCTCTAATATGCAATGCATTGCAATCGAGAATAATCTCTTTGAGTAGATCGAAAAAAAAGTTATCGATAGAAAAATTCATGCTATCGAAAATGTTTTACGAAAATTCTAAATTATCGATTTTGTTTTTCAAACAGATTTTCATTGTCTTAATTCATAACATCATGGATTGTATGATCTGTGCTAGAAATCATTTGAAAAATTAAATTATAGGGAGTCATATGTCCTCCTAGTCTAGTGGGTAGTATGTTGCCTTATTAGACGTGAGGCCTCGGTTCAAATTCCAGGTCAGACATCTACAACTAAACAAAATATGAAAAAAATTCTTGCTCTCAAGTAATCAAGTAAGCTTTTGGTATCAAAGCTACCAATCTAGACTGTGGCAACTGCATGACTAGTATAGTGGTTGATTATATATCCTGGCCATGATAAGTAGTGGTTTCTGAGTAACTGACAGCTGGTGTATAACACAATCTCGGGACCAAGAATGAAACATATTACATCAGGAGCGGCACAAGGATCTATCCTCGGATCCGACCCATGTAACGTTAACTACGATAGAATTCTGAGAGAGGATATGCCAGAGGAAACATTTTTGGTTGGATACGCAGATGATATTGCAGCTGTTATCATGGCCAGAAATACGGAAGAGGCACAGCGAAAACTGAGACGTGTCGTGCTAAGAACTAAAACATGGTTGGATTCCCACGGCTTAGACCTGGCCATCCATAAAACGGAATTACTGTTGATCAATATCGCCATATCCCCTTGCAGGTGGACATGAGTATTGGAAACGTGGTAATTAAGACCAAGATCTCGGTAAAATACCTGGGAATAAGGCTGGATCCCAGATTAACATTTTCGTATCAGATTCAGTACTCGGCTAACAAAGCCCAGAGGATCATTGGTCAGCTCAGCAGATTAATGGCGAATATTGGAGGCCAGCTACCGGCGAGACAGAGACTCCTGATGGAGGTTGGAAACAGCATTATAGCTCTGTGGGAGCGAAATTTAGGCCGCAACGCTAGATGTTAAAAAGCGGGCAAACTCACTTGTATCGGTACAGAGAACGGCTGCATTGCGTATCACGTCGGCATATCGTGCCCCAGCCGCACTTGTGATAGCAGGTACAATCCCTGTGGATCTGCTGGCAGCAGAGCGGATGGAGATTTATAAGGCGAAATCGGCTGGAAATCACATAACCGGCACTTCAGGGAAAACACCATCTCAAAATGGCAACGACGATATGACGATGAAGATAGAGGAAGGTGGACGGTAAGACTTATTCCGGACATAAGGCCATGGATTGGTCGGAAATTTGGAGAGGTAAATTACTACGTTACACAGATGCTATCGGGTCGCGGATATTTTAGGAAATATCTGTACAGAATGGGCAAGATAGCCTCCTCTTACTGTCTTTACGAGGAAGCGAAAGTAAGTGATGATGCAGAGCACACTGTTTTCGAATGTGCACTATGGCAGAGCTACCGCTCTGAACTGACATCAATAATTGGAACATTCACGGCTGCTACCATTGTCGGGGTTATGATTGCGAGTAGAGAAAATTGGGCCTCAGTGGCGAATTACGTGTGGTTGATTATATTCCAGAGAAAATTCGATATCGTAAGAGATAAAGGGAGACAGTGCACTATTCTGTTCTCCCATCACTCCCATAGAATTTAAAAAAGAATTAGAGAATTTAGAAACTCGAATGTATTGCAATTGTTCATATCGTATGCAGTTTTAAATGTAGAGACTCCTCAATAGGAAATGCATTATTTTAAATTAATTTTTAAACAACTTTCAATATCTTTTGATGCGATATCATCCATTGATGCCAAAGAGTCTTTCTTTTTAAATTCATTTTAAAATGTTTTTATTTTCGTATTACGTTTTTCTCTTTTGTTTTAAACCTTTATTTAAGCCCTTTCATGCGCATTAATCGAATTAGAATTAATTAAAAAAAGCATATCTTTTTAAGCATCTTTTTTTTGAATTTTATCTACTTCTACTGTGTTTCTCACTGAAAAATTTCGCTAAACTTGCGAACAAAATCAAATTAAATCTAAAACTTGAGTTAAAATGCTAAATGAATGAAAACTTGTGTAAATAAATCGAAATTAATGTATTATTTACGTTAATGGGAGAGAGGCTTATTTGTTTTTTTTTTTTTGTTTTTATAGGATTTCTAATGTTTCACAATATTTAATGATGATTAAATTATAAAAGAGAAGAGAGAAGAAAAAGGATAAGATAATTGAAACATTTCATTTTCATTTTGTGAGTTGTTTAAATTAATTGAATTTGCCGTTCACTCTTTTTTTTTGAAAAAATACCAAAGGAAACCTTTCGAAAAAAAAGAGAAAAAGAGAAAGAAATCAACACAAAAGTGCGCAAAATGGAAATTGAAACCAAAACAACGAAAACAACAACAAATAGATAAAAGTATCAAATTAAAGTAATTCCTTGAACAAAAGTTTAGCATCATTATTCTTTTCTTCTGAGTTTTTTTTCTTTATTTTTTTAAAATAAAACTTTTCATTTTAGGTAGAAAAGGTTATCAACACACAAATTAAAATTAAAATAAAATGAAAATAAATTTTAAATGCCATTAAATTCTTGTTTTTTTTTATTCAATAGATAAAGAAAATTTCCAAAGAAAAAGTGTAAAAAACTCATAAAAACTTCATTAATTTGTTCCCCATTCAATGGAAATCATTATTATTTCCCCAAAATACCATACGATTACAAATAATATGTCTTAATAAACTCAAGCAATTTATTCATTACATTACACTTGTTGTTGCCGCCAACAACTTCAACTCAATAATAATTTCAAATTAAATGTATTAAGGAAAGAGAGACAAGACAAGACAAGCAAGCAAGCAAGACACAGACCCTCATAAATTTATATCTTGTTCCCATAGCATTCGAGATGCGTTGACTCATGTGCTTGACTGCCTGCCTCTTCTGTTATTCGTACTTAACAAAGTCATAAAATTAACCATGTGAGGCATTATACCCTTGCCGCATTCTAGTCTATCTACGATACATATCGTCAGCAATATAAATTTAAATTTAAATTGTAACTTCTTCTGTATGTATCGTACATACATTCAAATATTTTTTGAACGCATTTAAATACGAAAAACAAAAGTCGACTTGACAGCACATCGTCTCATAAAAGAATTTTATCAACACATACTCAAACGCTCATATAAAAATAAGAATTTCTATGGAAAAAATATGAGATAAACTCACCACTCACCAGCAGACTTGTAAATACAATTTGAATGCGCATCAAGTTGAAATTACTGTCAGTAACAAACAAAGGCAAGTCAATTTATGCTTTTTAAAGTTTTTGTAAAAAAAAAAATGTATTTTTTTGGCATAAGAATCATTTGCATACGAACGAAGATTTCATACAATTTTCTTAGCATTAGAATAACGCTATGGTGGCATTGATGAAAACATATTTTCCACATAGAAAATATACTCCATAATAAATTCAAAGTTTATTTCCAAAAATATCTTATGAAATTCGTTTTCAAACTTGAGATTTTCAACAAAAAAATTTTGACAAGAAAAAAAAAATTGAAAATCTCAGTTTCCTAAAGAAAATTTACCGCAATGAGAACTTTTCTCGAGAAAAACCAAGTCGAAGAAAATTCTCCAAGCAGAATTTCAATAAAAATTCTGGAGAAAAATTATGTGTTTGAAGATAGATAAATTCGAATTTAAAAATCCAAGACGCAATCCATAAATTTTGCAGCGCCACATTTGGCGTTAATAGCGCAAAATTTGCTATTCACCGGGCACTGTTAACTATTTAACAATGGCAATACGTGGATTAGTCTTCTACTTTGCATAATTGCAGATTATTATCATACAAATTAATTCTCATTATGATCATTGGATTGCGTCTTGGGTTTTCAAATTCGAATTTTGTCTTCACATACATAGAAAAATTACAATGTCGAGGGTAACAATAAAATATTTTATTTGCACGTAATATTTTCTATAAAAAAAATACGAGAAAATAAAATTTTATCTTACGAATTAGGCAGATAGGTAGGCTAAAGGAGAGGAGACTAACCAAAGCTCTCGCTCACCTAAGCCATCATGCAGACTTGTTGTGCGCTTACCAGACGTGAGGCCTCGTTTCAAATCCCAGGTTAGACACCGACAACAAAACAAAATATGTAAAAATATTTCTTAGGAAACTTCTTCTCAGCAGTCTTCCGGCAAAAACTCTGAGAGTAAAATAAAATTGCCATGAAAGGTTTCTCAAAAATTGGCGTTCGGATTCGACTTTAAAGTGTAGGTCCCGCCACTCATGTATAAAATATACACACACAACATGAGTGATGTGAGAAGCTAAGTTTTAATCCTGGCTGAAGGCTTGTAACGATCAATTGCGAATATTAAAATCAAAGACGCAAACCCAAATTTCTAGCAGCGTAATTTCTTGCCTTTAACACGGCAAAATTTGTTATTAACAGAGCACTGTTAGACCAAGTGTATATCCCAAAATTAGCTACTAGGCAAGTAGACTTGTTCAGATGGATACTGTTAAAGAGCTAACAGTGCTCTGTTAAGCGCAAATTTTGTTCTGTTAAGCGAAAATTTTGCTGTGAACTCTTTGGAGTGGCGCTGCTAAAATTTATGGTTTGCGTCTTGGATTGCCAAATTCGAATTTAGCTTCACACACATTTTACCACACTAGTCAACCACGAGCACCTAATTTCACCCGGGTACATGGTCACAGATTTTGATGTTACAGTAAAGTAGGCCAAAGCCCAAATCTCTGCAAAATTACATACAAAATTTCTCTCTCTTCCTTTCTCTCTCCTTTTCGCAAACACAGTGGGTTATTTTATGGCTTGGATTGAAAATCAGAGGAGAACTGTTTAATCTCTGAAACGTCTGTTATTTAGGGCATGTACAGAACGATTTTCAAAAAGTATTTCAGTATTCAGACAAGAACAGACGGACGAATTATTACGATAGGACTTAAACTCCAGAGAAAGTTTATTTTTTAAATTGTTCGTGTATCCAATAGGTGGTGAGATTACTGTCTTTTAATTTCCCTGACTTCTACAATATTTTGTTCCCAAATATTTCCAAAAAAAGAGAGAGAAGAAGAGAGAGAGAAGAGAATTTCATTTTTTATTGTATTCAAATTTACATTTACATTTGGGATTGTGTTTCTATTGTTTATAGTTGTCAGAGTTTGTGTTTTTAAATCGAAAATAAAACAAAGACGCCCCAGAACCGAATGTCATGTTCATTTAAATGGAAAACACAAAAATATTCTCATACGTTTTGTAAGTAACAAAGCTGGGGGCAGTGTTTAATGGTAAACTGAAAGCAAGAGAAAAACAAAATAAAGACCGAAAAGAGGAAAAACAACAGAAATATTTAAACAAAAATATTTGAATGTTTACAGGAAATCTTAAAGATTTTTTCTATGCTTGCAAGAGTGTACATAAACGTATAATTTTTGTTACTTACTGTATACCCCAATTTATTTAAGTTTTTAACTTTATTTTAAATACAATTTTTTAAATAATAGTTTTACAATTTTATTTAATTTTTTCTAGGAAAATTTCTTAACTAAATAATGTTAAGAAAATACTCTCAGTTTACAACAAGACTCCTTCTCGTAACCAACTACGAGAAGAAAAATAAATTGAAACTTTTAGTTGAAACATTTTCTTTTTTCTTATTGTTGTTGTTGTTGGTTTTCAAACATCGTTTTTCATTTTCCATTTTCTTCTATTTATTTAAGAAGAAATAAACTTTAAGGTAAATATAATTTATTTTTGTGTTGGTTTTACAATTAATAAATTTTAAGGTGGTGTGCGTGAGTTTATTCAACACTAAGTATCTTGGTATTTTGAGTGCGTAGAGCACGATGAATTGCAGCATGGAAAAAAACGAGAAAAAATAAAAACACGCTGGAAAAACTTAAAAATTAAAAGTGTACTGAACGTGCCACACGTAACTACAGGAACAGCAGAAGCAGCAGCATGAAGGCAAAAACGTTGCTTTACAACTGATGTTGTAAAGAACTGTTGCAACATCACTACCACAGCCAAATGAAGAGCTAATGCTGAAACAAAAATACAAAAAACAAAAAAAAAATATGTGTGCTGTTCCTTTCTCCCTCTCTTCCTCTCTCATACACCAGAAAAAAACTTTTAATTTTTAGCACTTTGCGCCACCAACAGCTAAAAGATGAAAATCTTCAACAATTTTATGTAGAGGAGGGCATACAAATATTACCACGAGTGATGATGACAGGGAATATTTAAGTTTTACTGCACAACACAGCATACAAGCAGCAACAACAACAACATTAGCAAGGAGTAGTAAAGTGAATATTAAGCCAAAGTGTAATAGACGTTGGAACCACAAACTCTATGCTTTTTTGTGATCTTTTTGCATTTTAATTTCAAGTTCTCTCAAGTAACACGTCTTTCCATTTCTTTAGTTTTGTTGGTGCAACAGTTCAGTTCAGTTCAGTACGCCAATTGTAATATTTAATGCACTTCAGTGTGGTTTTTTTTATTTTTTATTTTAAAACACAAAAAATAAAAGAATATAGTGGTGAGAGTAAGAGATGTTTCTTCATCAAAAAGCAACCATGATCTTTTAATTGGAGAGAATACTTAATTTTGATAGGAATTAAGAAACGTTTTAATTAAGGCAACATTCAGAAGAACAATATACTTATCATATGCATTAAAATCTTCTTTTCAGTTTAAATATAAAATACTGTGTCATGACTTTTTTTAATTGATTTTTTAAGCTATCCGTATCCGATGATATCTGAATCATAAACCGCAATACTGCTAACATTTATGATTTCTCACTCGCGAGAATTTAAAAGCGCTCACGATCTCTTATAGAATGACTTATGATATTATTATTTGCGTCTCAATGTGGATTCGAGGATAGCAGTGTAAGCACACACAAATTACGTGGAAAGATAAATTCGAATTTAAAACCCGAACACGCAAATCCACACCTTTAGCAGCGCCACTTCTTGCATCTAACAGGATAAACTTTGTTATTAACAGAGCACTGTTAACTGTTTAACAGTGGCAATAAGTAGATTAGTCTTATACTTTGAAATTATTGCAGACTTACAATTTAGTTCTCATTATGATCATTGTTATTTCTGAATAACATTATTGAAATGTATATAATGGTTGGTGAGGGATGGAGGGGGTCAAAAACCGATTTTTTCAAAATTCAAAAGCTCGAGTCTCAAAACGATTCCATCTATCCCACTACCACGATTTGAATGAGGACCCTTTAGACTACCATTTGTACATAGTGGAGTAGGTGTACTATTGCTTATATATTCCCAAATGGCCTCTGATCTTCTGGATAATTTTCAAGCAAAAAATTGATATTTTCGAAGCCAATTTTCTCTCGACAATCATAATACAGAGACGCTATGAACCACCTTCTGTCGTAATATTTAATCAGTGTTATTGACAGGAGGTGATGACATTGCATAGGAGTACCACACTAAGTAACATACATACTTATACATACATAATTGGTCATTACAACCGTTAAGCCGGGATTACAACCTAGCTTTTCACACCACCTATGTGTTGTGTGCATTCATTTTATACATGAGTTGAGGGACCTACAGTTTTAAAATCGACTCCGAGCCACATATTTTTGAGAAGCTTTTTCATTTCAATTTTTTTTATCCACAGAGTTTTTTCCAGAAACCTGCTGAGAGGAAGCAACCGAAGAAATATTTTTTTTCATATTTTCGTTTTGATGTCTAGCCTGATGTTGGAACCGTGGCCTCACGTCTAATAAGCCAACACACTACCTACTGGACTACGGCGGCTTGCAACTGCTTTTGACCTCGTAAATAAAAGGAAGATAAAACAATTTGGAGGAAGCAGCAGAGCAAACAAGGTTCCTCAATACTAGCTCCAATACATTTTAAGAGGAGTCAAACTTTTTATGCAGAACAACAACAAAACAGTCCCTTACTCAGCTTGGAATGAATAATGAGTGAAACTGAAGGAGGTCAGAGAAGAGACGAAAACCCGAATAAGAAGATCGAGGAGATGTTTACTCCTTAAAGGCATTAAAGCGGCATTATTCAGTATTTCGTTTCGAAAGAAATCTGTTCGAACCCCAATTCTTTACTGCACAACAACCGTATGGAAATTTGTTATGAAAATTTACGTTCATTTAATTTAACTGCAGACCATAGTGATTTGGGGTCTTATTAACGCAATTCATAACACACATGTGAGTAAAACAAATTAATTCTCTTGAAATTGGATTAAGAAAGAAGATATACGCGGGGAATATCATCTGCCATACAACAATAATAACAACGAAACAGAAATTTTTTTGTAAAGCCATAAGCATGGCGGTGGGTGGGTGTGCTCATTATTCTGGTAATGACTGTTAATAAACATACATATCTGCATGAAATGCAGCTGTGGTGGTGGTGGAAGGAAGGAAGGAAGTGGCTGACAACAAGAAATTAAATGAAATGAAGAAAAACAGATAAGAAAATGTTATTAAAAATAAAATAATTTAATATAAGCGGGTATACATAAGTAATTAAGTAAGAGCCTGCAAGCAGGATGAATAACACACATATGGTGCCGGAATTAAATCCTAAATTAAAGGCATTTTGAAAAGGAAACACGTAACGAAGTATACTTCTAATTATTGAAATCAAATGTTTATATTTGTTGTTGTAATTTATAAATTAATATTCATGTAAATAAAGAATTAGGGACACACACAATATGTTATGCTAAATACAAGTGTATGTTGTGAGATTTAAAAAGTAAGAATTTTAATCCACATTTGTTGGCAGCTTGTGGCATCTTCATTAATATTCAGCATAAATTAATTAAAAGATATTGAATTGCAGCAGATAATTTGCAACAATAAACACGACACAAATTATTTAAGCTGGTAGTCTTAGCGATGAGTACACTTTGCCGCAGGCACACTGAGAGAAAATAAAACATAAAAATGTAGTGTTTTTCCTCTAAAAAAACTTTATAACAAACAAACATTTCCTAAAGAAAAATTGAAAATTTCTTGCTCAGAAAAATTTTCCATTGGAAAACATTTTTCATGGGACATTTTAGTGTGTCTTACTTTTTTACCCCCCCCCTAGAACAAAAACTTCTCTTCCCTGTTTTCTAAAACTATAAGAAAATCTGTGTGTATTTTTTCCTTCTACTTAATTTTGTGTGTGTGTATTAGTATTTAAATCTGTAAGAGTGTATGTGTGTGTATACATAGAAATTTCAGCAAATCAACAAGCTGAAACCATTTGAAATGTCTGAATTGTTTGCCAAGTTTCATTTATAAAAATTAATCTTCCTCTCTTCCTCTGTTGTCTCGTTTGTTTTTTTTTTTTTTGTTATTTTTTGTCTGTTTTATTTAATTCTTTTCCTTTTATCTCTCTGTGTTGGTCTTAATTGTTGTAGTTGTTGATTATAATAAATAATGGCAACATGCAACACTTGTCCCATATCGGACTTAAAAGAAACATAAAAATAAAGTGAGACACACACTCTTACATACAATGGCACAAGGCACATTTAAAGCACAATTGCTGCTTAAGAACTATGCTACACACACAGTGGACAGAGATGAAGGAAATTTTATGGACTTTAAGAAAAAAAAATTTTTTTTTTTTTTTAAATATATTCCGGCAGTTATGGATGCCTTTTAAATAAAGTTGTGATGGCTGACTATATATTTTTTGTGCTTAATCAAAGACCAGGTATTAATCACCAAACGTTTATGCTACAGTGATAAACTGTTATGCCTAAATTTCAAATGGAACATCAAAGCTTTAATGTTTGAAGAAGTGAGAGTTGCTCCAAGATAGAACAAATATTCTGTTATGTTTGTGAAAATAAATTCAAATTTAAAAACCAAAGACCCAAACCCACAATTTTAGCAGCGCCACTACTTGCCTCTAACAGGGTAAACTTTGCTATTAAAAGAGCCCTGTTAACTGTTTAACAGTGGTAATAGTAGATTATTCTTCTACTTTGCAATAAATTCGGAATATTGACATAAAATTTAATTCTCATTATGATCATTATTATTATTTGTGAACAAAAGAGGTCAAATATAAACGATGGTTGGTGGCAGATGGAGGACGGAAATTTTCCCAACTCTGAAAATTATCCCAGCTATCCCACTACCACGTTTCGAAAGAGGACCCTCTGCACTACCATTTACATATAGTTGGGTAGGTGTACTATTTCTTATATGTTCCCGAATGGCCACTGATCTACTAGAGAGTTTTCAACCAAAAAATTTGTGTTTTCAAAGCCAATTTTCTCAATCGCATATCACTTTACATGTGACTATATTGCTGATAATATTAAGAGACCTTGGAAACTTCCTTTGCATATAGTATTGTACTCATAGACCTAGAGTTTTTCCCAAAATTAGCTCCTAAACCAGTGGGCTTGTTCAGATGGATACTGTTAATAGTTAACAGTGCTCTGTTAAAGTCAAAATTTTGTTCTGTTAAGAGGAAATTTTGCTCTGTTAATGCCAAATGTGGCGCTGCTAAAATTTATGGATTGTGTCTTGGATTTTCAAATTCGAATTTATCTTCACACACATTCCTTATTTAAGCTAATTAGGATTTTAAAAGCGAACAGAATGGGTATTTAGGGCATGCGGTTAGCAGCTAAGTTGAACTTCCATGGAAGCAATGTTGGAAACAGCAAAGAACTGAAGGAATGAAACTCAGAGCTGGCTCTCAGCTTATCGATCTAATTGCTACATCTTAAAGCGTGCCATGTTGACTGCTGCGCCGCAACAGCAGAACTCAGCTTATGTGGGTACACATACATACATACGTAATTGGTCATGACAACCAGGATCTAGTTTCTCATACCACGGATGTTGGGTGCGTTAATTTTTGTACAAGAGTGGCGGGACCTACAATTTAAAGTCGACTCTGAAAGGTAGATTTTTTTGAGGAACTTTTCATGGCTATTTTATTTTATTCTCAGAGTTTATGCCAGAAATATACTGAGTGCGAGTAGCCGAAGAAATATTTCTTCATATTCCGTTTTGTTGGATATGTTTGGCTTGGGATTTGAACCGAAGCCTTACGTCTGAGAAGCCAGTATACTACCGACTAGACTACGGCGATTTGAAGCATATCGAATGTCTCTGGAAAAATGCCATGCTGACTTGTGTTTATTATAGTTCACAGCCTGTTGAAAATTCTTAAGGAAACAAACGTGTGCCTCAGTTAAGACTCTCGGACTGACCCAGTAGACGGACATGGACTACTTGGGATCCACCTCATGTGCTACATGGAAATCATGGCGTTACAATGCCACATTCAAGTTATTTGTGTTAATTATGTCATCCAATATTGATAGATATTTAAGAAATATTTATAGCCTACAAATGGGATGCTTTCAAAAATTAGCTGATGGACCTAATAGATATTTAAGACAACAGAGGATGAATTAAGACTGATTCTAACCAAAACTTAAAGTAACGTTAAAAATGTTTGAAAAACTTACAGATCAAATAAATCCTTGCACTTTACAAATTTAGGTTTGTGTCGCCACTATTTGAATTTACTAATCGCAAATAATAAAATGAAAAACAACATTAACAACTCAATTCAGTAGCATTCCATTAGAAAATTTCAAATAGATCGCTAAATAAATAATATCATGACTTAATTCTAAACTACACAGAAAAACAAAATCCTTTAAAGAGTTTATAGCTGTGCAAGAAACAAAGAAATACAAAAAACTGCCATTAGAAGTTTTTTTAAGCATGGAAAAACAATTACTTCCCAAAAAAAAAAAAAAAAAATAAGAGATAATTTCAAAAAAAAACCAAAGAATGAGAAATAGAAACCAGACTGTGATAAATTATCACAGAGTTAAGTTTGTGATAAAAAGTTGTTGTCATAGAGTCACAAGTTTTTATGACAATCAAGTGTACAAAAAAAGTGTTTTTTCTTTTTTTTGCTTCACCACGTATCGCTTCACTCGTTTAACCACAAGTTGCCAGTGATAAATATGCGAAAATCAAAAGTTGGTTACAACAAAACTGTTTAGAACAAATTTGTTAATATCTGAGGTAATTTATCATGTAGATTAAGTATCACAACTCCAAGATATCACAACTATTTGAGAGAAAAGTTATACAGAAATGAATACAAATAATAGGTATGCAGTGCGAGAGGGTTTTAAAGGGATTAAAAAGTTAAGGCCTTGCCCTTTAATCACAAGTTAATTTTCATATTTTTATTGAACGTAGAAGTTCTAAACAGTTTGTGAATTTAAGAAACAAAATTAAATAATTCTGTTCTATTTTATTGTGAAAAAATGTTGTAATTTATTGCCTAATTGCCTAAAGGCAACAAATTAATATTTTTCTATACTATTTGAAGACCTTTCTTCTACTTAAAACTCAATAAATTACTCATGAAGTCTTTAAAACAATTGTTAGGATCTAAAGGAAATTCTTTATTACTTAGGCCATAACATTATGGCACCCCAGAAGTTCTAATAGCCTGTTCACATATAAGTTTTATTTGAATCAATTAAGATTTAAATTGTGTTATCAAATTTGGTGTTCACACATAATTAAATTAAGTTTAGGTGAGGTTGTGTGGCGTTACCATACGTGGACACGAGAGGTGCCTATTTAGGCCATTTCATTGGACCCTCAGAGCTACCACCATCTTTGAGCGATATTATACCCAAAAGTAATAGGAATAGAAGGCAGCGTCATCTCTTGAGATAGAATAGGACTTCAATAAACAAACTTTCCATTGAACTCATTATAATATTCGAATATATTTATAAAGAGGACATTGTCCTCCTAGAGCCAATAGAATTACTCTCATAATTCTAGCTTCTGGTCTAACTATGTAATTATTTACACCCTCAAAATATACGATGTATGTGAAGATAAATTCGAATTTAAGGATTCAAGAAGCAATCCATAAATTTTAGCAGCGCCACATTTGTTGTTAACAGATCAAAATTTTCTCCTAACAGAACAACATTTGCCCTTAACAGAGCACTGCTATCTGTTTAACAGTATCCATCTGAACAAGCCTACTTCTTTAGAAGAACAACATTTGTCCTTAACAGAGCACTGCTATCTGCTTAACAGTATCCATCTGAACAAGCCCACTTGTTTAGAAACTAGTTTTAGGGCATATACAAGGTCTGAGTACCATACCATATTCAAAGCAAGGTTCCAAACCTTTTAATATAATCAGCAATATAATGTCACATATAAACTGATATGGTATTGAGAAAATTGGCTCTGAAAAGTTGACAGTGCTCTGTTAACAGTAAAGTTTACCCTGCTAGAGGCAAGAAGTGCCACTGCTAAATGCATGGGTTTGCGTCTTCGGTTTTTGAATTCGAATTTATTTTCACACACATAAATACACGTGCCGTGTCCTCATGAATATTCCTCAAAAATATTTTAAATTATTCCATTTCTGAAACCAATAAGCCATGCTCCGTTTTATGTTTTTAACCTTTAACCCTTAGAATTTGTTTTACTGAATTTGCCACAAAAAAGAAGTTATTTGAAATGAATAATAAATTTGAAAAATTGGTTTAATTAGTGTAAGAAAAAATTGAATAAAAATAATGACAATTTGCAAATATTTTTGTGATTTTAAAAGTCATCATCGAGTACTAAATTACACGTTTCATTGAATATTACAATAAAACAAACAAACAAACAACAACAAAAAAGTAAAAAGAAAAATAATTGTCCATAAAAATTATGTCGAATAAACGTACAACAACTAATTGATGAAAATCATAAATAAAATTGTCAATTAGTTAAAATAGACACATACACATACACACACACATAAATAAATAGTATTAAAAATTGAATGAATAGACAGATAGGCAAATACACACAAAAAAATCAGAAGCATACAGCGTAGCTGGAAAATTTGTTAAAGGGGGGCTTAATTATTTTATTAACAGAGTGACAGTAACAGCTTGCATGATCAGCCAATTCTGGTATGCTACGCCTCAGCTTGAACGCATAACATTTTTTTTTGTTTCTTTATACGGCCTGGCATAAATACTTTAACAGCCCATCAATGTTTTATTACTGCGGAAAACATCAATTACATTTTATTTATGCAAATGTAGGACATTTACAATAACAAAAACAAATATTAATTATAATGGAAATATGAGGCATTAAACAATTTGTTTTATTTTTTTTTTTCTTTTTGGAAAAATAGAAAGAATTGAGGGAAATGGTGTAAAGCAAACATTTGGCACCTTTAAGTTCCAAAATTATTATAAAGTGCTCATTATTATTTTTTATAAAATATTTTTAATAAAATTTTCTCAATTGTAAATATGTGTGTGAAGATAGATTCGAACTTGAAAATCCAAGACGCAACCCATAAATTTTAGCAGCGCCACATTTGGCGTTAACAGAACAAAATTTGCCCTTAACAGAGCCCTGTTAGCTGTTTAACAGTATCCATCAGAACAAGCACGCGTATTTAGGATACAATTTTAGGACATATACTAGGTCTATGAGTACCGTATCATACTCAAAAGAAGGTTGCAAGCCCTCTTAATATAATCGACAATAAGGCCACATATAAACTGACATGGTATTGAGAAAATTGGCTCTGAAAATATAAATTTTTTATTTGAAAATTCTCTAGAAGATCAGTGGCCATTTAGGAACATATAAGAAATAGTTCACATACCCGACTATATGCAAATGGTAGTGCAGAGGGTCCGTTTTTGAACCACGGTCGTGGGATAGGTGCAATAATTTTGGGATTTTGTTAAAAGCAAAAAGTGGCGCTGCTCAAAGTGTGGGTTTGTGTCTTTGGCTTTTAAATTCGAATTTATCTCCACACGCGTATTGAAAATCCATTTTGAAAAAGCTTTAATGTTTTTGGAATTCTGAGAGGAGCCTCAGCATAGTATTGCTCTTGTGATTTATTGTTTGTAAGAGACTCTTGTTTGAAGCCGTGAATCGAGGCTTTAATCTTGTGGAAGACCACTGTCTTTTGAAAATACATTTTATGTGCCAAATACCCTAGTACTTAAAACATTTTTCAAGTTAGGTTGTAGTAACCTTAAAATAATTCTAATTTCGGTGCGTTCTGGCAGCATTTTTAAATCCCTAGTAACCAGCCTGTTGCAAATGACTATAAGCCGTCGTGTGTTTCCCTAATTGTTTCCTTCACTAGTTGCAAGACTTTGTCAACTTTTACAGCAATGTTGTACAATTGTATCTGACAGCTGAGACCAAAAATTGTACGCAGAGTGTACAAATCTTCACAATTGTCTTCCAAACAATTTATTCTGATGTATCACTTGTAGGATTGCCGGAATCAAGTGGATAGTGTGGAAGCTTGACAGTTTTACGCCTCAGACCTGATTTCTTAAAAAAACTCTGAGAGTAAGCAAATTACCATGAAATACTTTCCCAATCCACTTGCACAACGCACTTGCTCAGAGTCGTCTTAAAACTGTATATCCTGCCACTTATAGATAAAATTAACACCCACAGTATGGGTGGCATAAGAAACCAGGTTACAATTTTAAGAAAATCGTTGCAATGGCCAATGCTACTTGTGAAGCTCTTTTTGTCAAACTTCCTTTAAATCTTACAAAACATTACAAACATTTGAAAACAACCTAAAATACCCAACGCTTTAGAGTAGCTCAGAGTAGCACATGTACGTACATACGTCAGTTCTGTAGTTTTGATTTGACGTTAAAATATTTCATATAATTTTGTCAAATGAATTTCGAAAATAGATTTTCACACACATAAAAAAAGAAGAGGATGAAAATTTAAACATTTTGATTTCCGTTGAAATAATTATGATGTGTTAAAACAAATACAAAAAAAGAGTATAAAATGTTATGAAAATCCCCAATAAATTGAAATGAATTTGTCAAAGAAAAAAATGTGCTGAAAACATTAAAAAGGGCACTAAAAATTAATGATGCAAAGTTGTGACATTTTCTTTTTTTTCAAAATTATTTGAAACAAAATTAAATACAAACATTTTATTATTAACACATAACCCAGCAAAAGTTTTGCTTGATAAAGGAAGGAAGAGCAAAGGCATACATTTAAAAAAAAAAATACTGGAAAGAAAAATTATGTACTTAAAATCGAACACGCAAACCAACACCATTAGCAGTGCCACTTCTTGCTTTTAACAGGGTAAACTTTGCTATTAACAGAGCACTGTTAACTGTTTAACAGTGGCAATAAGCAGATTAGTCTTCTACTTTGCAATTATTTTAGAGAAGATTGGTGGGAGATGGACCCTCCGGACTAACATTTTGCATATAGTTGCGTAGGGGTACAATTTCTTACATGTTCTCAAATGGCCACTCATCTTCTAGAAAAATTTCATATGTTTTTGACCAAAAATCGATTTTTCAAAATTCAAAATCTCAACTCTCAAAATCATTCCAGCTATTCCACTACTACGGTTCGAAAGAGGACCCTCTGGACTACCATTTACATATAGTCTGCATGGTGTACTATTTCTTCCATGTTCCAAAATGACCACTGATCATCTAGAGAGTTTCCAAGTAAAAAATTTGTATTTTCAAAGCCAATTTTCTCAATACCATATCACTTTATATGTAACTATGTTGCTGATTACATTAAGAGGCCTTGGAGCCATCCTTTGCATATACTATGGTACTCATAGACCTAGAGTATGTTCCAAAATTAGCTCCTAAATAAGTGAGCTTGTTCAGAGGGATACTGTTAAGCAGCAAATTTTGTTCTGTTAACGCCAAATGTGGCTCTGCTAAAATTTATGGATTGAGTCTTGGGTTTCAAATTCGAATTTATCTTCACACACAAAGAAAAATTCTATCTTTGTTAAAAAATTTGCTGGGTTTACCACCAAATTTATTGTGCGCAAAAATTTCTTCGCTCTATCTTTGCTTTCAACCCAAAAAAAAACCCGTTTGTTAATAACGAACTCCTCCTTATTCTTCGATATGGACACTTAATAATTGCGCGCTGTGTTCTCTGAACATGGTTAATTAAGATCATAATTTTGGCCCCGTGTTTTTTGAGAATCAATTTTTCACTACGGGATTTAATATGTTTTTTACCTAGATACCGTTATTAATATGTGTTGCTTTCTTCTGCTTTTGTGCCATGCTAAAGAAAACAACAAGTATAATAAATGATACTTTTTTCTATTGGGTTGTTGTCGTTGTTTGCGAAGGCAGTTCTCATTCTGCTTCGGTTAGTGGCAGAATGGCATAAAAAATTAAACGAAAATTGTGTTGAAATTTTTGAAAATTTGCCGGGTACTGAATAAAAACATGCTATATGGTGGGCCAGTAAGGCCGTAAGCTTAGCAGAAGAAAAGGGTGAGGAAAGAGCAAAATAATTTAGTACGAGTAATTGTGGTAAAAAGAAGAAGATGGAAAAAAATTGAGAAAAATGCTCATGTCATTAGAGGATGTTGTTAAAGATATTGTGCTCTGTTGTAAGAAAAATTAAAAATGAAAAATAAAAATTACACAATATTGTGTCATAATATTAACCCTTAAGTGGGATAATTGGGGTCAACAATTAAACAACTAAAATTACCAGAGTGCTGACTAATTGATTCACTAACTGACGATAGTAACGAGTTAGATTAAAAACTTGAATTTAGGATTATATATAGGTTCACTTTGACTGATTGGGCTTTAACCCCTAACAAAAGCAGTTAATTTACGCAAAACTGCCGTGAAACAACTCATAGAAGCAATGCTGAATATTGTTACGAAAAATCTAGATACTGCTTTTACATCGCTTAACATTAAAATTATAAACAAAAGCTACAAAAAAAAAAAACAATGTAGTAAACAAACCTGTTTACAAATTATCGTATTACGTAATATAAAAACAAACACCACCAACAAAAAATGGTAAACAAGTAAACAAAAATACACACACAACACTAAAAGAATAAACGTAAACAAAATACACAAATAGAAATAACGAATTTAAGCAACGACGTTTACATTTATAGAGATTTCGAGAAGGCAAGGTCTTGAACATTCGCCTTCAAAAACATTCATCAGATTGTTTACTCTGCCATATAAAAGGCGAGGCAAAACAGACGATTAAGTTAGTGAAGTTTAGTCAGTCTTGTGTGAAGATGCGGTATGTTTGAAGAGAGTAATCGTGGTTTGAAGATCTCCGTTACAAAAATCTGCCGAATAAGTGTCTAGTAATTGTTATTGTTCATGTAAGGGGTGTAAACAGAGGAATAACCTACAAAGCAATTGTTGTTGTATACATAAAGTTGTGAACATTTTTAACAAAAGTATGATCGATTACAACAGCAGATACCGGATGGATGCATTAGATCCGGGGAAATGTTATCCAAATCTCTCCTGATGGGCCACGCAACAAAGTCGGAAGTGTAATATTTTCTTTTCCCTTGCACTACCGGACCATTATAGTACTTTTCAGAGTGATGTAAACGATATTAAATTATCGCCACGGGAATTCGATATCACAGTATATCGTATGGTAATGTCCGCATATTTATTGACAGTAACACATACAAGATTGTTCCAAAATTGCCGCGTGTAATTATTGAAATCTATAATGTGGCCTTAAATGTCCCCCCGAAAACCTTTTTAGGTTTAAAATGACAAATTTCTATATATTTTTCTTATTATCATTATCAGTATGTAGCCATTGCGAAACATTATTTTTAAATAAAATAGCAAAACGTATAAGAAAAACAACAACAACCGACAATCGACAACAATATTTAAAAAAATAAATATTTCGTTTTAAAAAAAATGTGGCCATTAAAGACCAAGAGAATCAACAAAAATTGCACACAAAAAGAAAGAAAAATAAAAACAAAATAAAACCAAAAATTTTCGTATCATTAGTCATGAGGTTAAAAGAACCACAAGCAAGCATTTTCAAAAATAAGAACAAAATTAATTAAATATTCAAAACAATAACAACAAAAATGAAGAAGAAGAAAAAAAAAATTAAAATTAAAAAAAAAACGAAATAAAAATAAAAATTGGCGTAAAAACTCAATAATTAAACAATTTCTGACTGAATTAATGAAATAATTTATTGAAATTGTTTCGGTGATTAAAATTTAAAAGAAAAACATAAGCCTCCCCTTCCATATAAACTACTGAGCAATGTGTGAGTAATTTTTGAAATTAAAAGAAGACAAGACAAAAAATATTGTAAGTGATGGGGAAATATTATTTTCTTGGAAATGTATGTAAACGCCCTTAAAAGTAGTTCTCAATTAATTCTTTACCAGGGATTTGTTTGTGGAACACAAATTTAATTCCTCTGGAACTTGCTTAGGAGATACTGCTTATGATCGAAATCAAATTTGTTACCCCCTGGCGGCATATTTTTTAACAAGGATCAGGCCATAGTATATCATTATGATGATATTGCCTCAGTTTCTCAAAAATCTGTCGCTCGGAATCGACTTTAAAACTGTAGATCCCGCCACTCATGTATAAAGTTAACTTACACATAGGTGTTGTGAGAAGCTAGGTTGTAATCCTGACTAAAGAGTTGTAATGACCAATTATGTATGCATATACGAGTATGTGAAGCAGTTGCAACCTTTACTTGCTGCGGTACGCCTATGCACTGTCATCACCTCGATGGTAAGATCCTACCAACAATACTCTTTAAACATTACGTCGGAAAGTGGTTCAAAGCGTCTCTGTATGATTATCATGCCATTGTAGCTGCTGTTGCTACAATTGCCTCTTAATTCTAAACGATTTGGCAAAGCTTTTCTGGTCAATAGTTAGCAGGCATCTCGGTAATAAAATTTTCAACGGCTGGTCTGCATGTGAAAACCTCTTCTAATGCCCGAATTTTTTCGGTTCATTTGTCCACTAGAACCTCAAGTGCCCCTCTACCTCAATTAGGACACATCCACTAGCTTAAAACGTTGCAGATATTGTCGAAATCTTTCATGAGCGGACAGAATTTGTGAAGTTGCACTTCAGTAAGCTATGCGATATTTGAATCCATTTTGAGACGCAGTCCACAAGGCCATCAGAAAATTTTATGTATCTGTGAAGATAAAATCGAATTTGAAAATCCAAGACGCAATCCATAAATTTTAGCAGCACCACATTTGGCGCTAACAGAGCCAAAGTTTCTCTTAACAGAACAAAATTTGCCTTAACAGAGCACTGTTAGCTGTTTAACAGTATCTATCAGAACAAGACCACTTGTATAGGAGATAATTCTGGGAAATATTCTAGCTCTATGAGTACCACAACATATTCAAAGGAAGGTTCCAAGGCCTCTTAATATAATCGGCTATTAACAGAGTACTGTTAACTGTTTAACAATATACATCTGAACAAGCCCATATGTTTAGGAGATAATTTTGGGAAATACTTTAGATCTATGAGTACCATACTATATGCAAAGGAAAGGCCAAGGCCTCTTACTATAATCAGCAACATAGTTACATGTATAGTGATATGGTATTGAGAAAATTGGCTTTCAAGATATACATTTTTTGAAATTTCTCTAGACGATCAGTGGCCATTTTGGAACATATAAGAAATAGAACACCTACCCGACTGAGGGTGCTCTTTCGAACCGTGGTATAATTTTAATAATTTTAAGATTCGAGAAATTGAATTTTGCAAAAAACGATTTTTGATACCTTCCATCCGCTTATATTCACAAATAATAAAGGTCACCATGAGAATTAAATTTCATGACAATAATCTGCAATAAATGCAAAGCAGAAGACTTAATGCCACTGTTAAACAGTTAACAGTTAACTGTAAATAGCAAATTTTGCTCTGTTAACGCCAAATGCGGCTTTGCTAAAATTTATGGATTGCATCTTGGATGTTCAAATTCAAATTTATCTTTACACACATCATTGCTTATTTATCATTGACTTCTGTGAGAGAAATTTTCAAAAAAAAAAAATTCAAACCATTTGCGCGCAAATATTTGTATTTTTGTTTTTGTAACTTCGAAAAAAGTTCGTAGTTTTTTTCTTTTTTTTTTGTACTTAACTGCCATTTAGCATTTAGAATTTTCTACATTGGTTTTGTTGCCACTTTTCGTAAAGAGATTAAAAAATAAGTTTTGAAGAGATAAAAAACAAAAACAAGAGAAAAAAGTTCCAATGTTTTTAAAGCCATTTATAGCAAACAAAGTTCTTTAAGAACTTCGAAGAAAAAAATTGAAAATATTTTTGAAATCTTAGAACTCTGCAGGAGAGAAGCTGTTGGTGGAATAGGTGGGAGAGTAAAAACAGGCAAAGACTTTAAAGGAATTGAAAAGTTTATGACCTCTGTTTTTTGTATGTAGATGTGTAAGATTTTTAATAAAATATTCTCTTCTTTTTGTTGTTGTTGTTGTTGGAAAATTTATTTCAAAACAAATTTCCTGTAACTAAAATGAACAGGAAATATTTGTGCAGATTTATATGTACGTTTAATAGATAATTTTTCATATATTTTTTTGTTGTATTGTTGCCACAAGCTGTCTATTTCTCTCTCTTGGTGTGTTTTTTTTTTTGCTAAGGTTTGAGCCAAACTTTGCATAATAAGTTTGAAATGTAAGTGATGAGAAAACCTCATAAACTTTTTTCTCATTTTTTTTCTGGATAAAACCAAACAAATTTGTGCAAAAAATTTTGAGAAAGTGTCATAAATTTAAATGACAAAAAAATTTTTTTTTTTTTTGGTTTGAAATTTTCAAATTTAATTTAAATTTTTTCCATGTTGAGCTTGGTTTTCACTTCATATTTTTTTTTTTTTTTTGATTTCAAATCTAATGCCAAATGATTAATGAATTATTTTGTTAATGGTTTGTTGCTTTTTTATATACTTATTTTTTTACTTTCAATAAAGATTGTCAAAAGCAAAACCAAACTAGAGAGAAAAAAAAATAATTTAAACAAACACCAGGCATTTTAAATTGTAACACATTATTAGAGAGCGTGCTGTCGCCTATAGGCTGGGATTTTCTGTGGTTTATTTCATTTTTTTGCCTCCAAATAAACACAAAAAAATTACTTCATTTTAATTGAAATTCCAATCATAGCCTGATTGAATTTTTCTTTTTTTTCACTTTTTTTCTTTGCATTTTTAATCAGTTTGCCCGTAAAAACAAAAGTTAATGACGCTGGTTATAAAACATTATTCAATACATATTGAGCCATTGAAAAACGAACGTAATGTTTTGACCAAAATCATCAAATACACTTACACACGCACACACTGATATCACACAAACACTCTAAATGCGATTTATTGCGTGATGATACTGGCTAATGAGGAAGTTGACAGCACAGTTATGCTGGTTGTACTCGTTTAGTTGGATTTTATTTTTGTTTTACAGCATAGTTACAGCACATACATACATACATACATAGTTACAAAAACAATCGCCAACACAAAAAAAGTTACAACAAAAAATAATATGCAAATATTCCATAGTTTTATAACAGATTTAAAATTACACAAGACAGTGGGCGACAACAATAAAAACACGATTTAGATTTAAATCTAAAAAAAAAAAATAAATCAATAAATAAAAACTAATCACTGACAGCCAAGCTTCAATAGGACAATTACTTTAGCAAAATCTTTCGCTTTCATGATTTGCTTTGACCGACCAATTTAATTTTACTAGGCTTGTTTTTAAGAGGTTTTTTGAAGTCACGAGTCTGTCCCTCTGTCTTCTGAAGTCCTCAAAGAGAGGTTTATAAAACCTGAAGAACAGATTTTGCACTCAGGCAATTCATATTGGAATCTGCAGCGTATGGGTAGAGAACACGAACTGTTTTGTGGTGAAAATGGATAATTTTTGTATTTATTAATTACAATACAATTATGCATTATTTTTAATTATTAAGAGCAGAGTAACACAGACCATATGCTCTATGAAGTGTAGCAATTCACAGTCTCTCATGGGAACGGAACCGACATAACCGTCGCACTAATAGTCTAGCACACTACCCACTAGACTACATGTGTGGGAAGATAAATTCGAATTTGAAAATCTAAGACGCAATCCATAAATTTAGCAACGCCACATTTGGCGCTAACAGAACAACATTTTCTCTTAAAAGAACAAAATTTGCCCTTAACGGAGCACTGTTAGCTGCTTAACAGCAGCCATCGGAATAAGCTCACTTGTTTAAGAGCTAATTTTGGAAAATACTCTAGGTCTATGAGTACCATACTATATGCCAAGGGAGGCTTCAAGGCTTCTTAATATAATCAGCTATATAGCGCTATATAAAGTGATATGGTATTGAGAAAATTGGCTTTGAAAAAATCAATTTTTTACTTGAAAATTCTCTAGATCATCAGTGGCCATTTGGGAACATATAAGAAATAGTACACCTACCCGAGTACATGAAAATGGTAGTCCAGAGGGTCCTTTTTCGAACCGTGTTAGTGGGATAGCTGGAATAATTTTGAGATTCGTGAAATTTATTTTTGAAAAAAAAATCGATTTTTAGTCAAAAACATATGAAAATTCTCTAGAAGATCAGTGGCCATTTTGGAACATAAGAAATAGTACACCTATCCAACTATATGTAAATGGTAGTCCATCCCCACCAATCTCCTCTGCAGTAATTCTACAGTAGAAGACTAATCTACTTATTGCCACTGTGAAACAGTTGGCAGTGCTCTGTTCCTAGCAAAATTTTACCCTGTTAGAGGCAAGAAGTGGCGCTGCTAAGAGTGTGGGTTTACGTCTTTGATTTTTAAATTGGAATTTATCTTCACACACATCTAGACTTCCAGGGCAAACGGGTAACTTAATAGCAAATATTGCATACAATAACGTGCTTTTATACTTTCCTTCGAAATTCCTCAGTTCAAACAATACATATTACAAACGAATAATTTGTACTTTTGAAGTGTTTATTCCTTCATTTACTATGATCAAATATTATGGTTAGCATAAATTTATTACATCACTTTTGTTGCCCACTGTTCATGTTCATGTCCATTATAACAAATTGAAATTAAACACGTTCAATCAAAATCTCTATTAATATGTAATGCAACTTATTTTGCTGTTTTGTCGCTGTATTTGTAAATATACAGAGGCATACAAACGCAAATCAATGGAACTTACACTTACACTTACACAGTGGACCCAAATCAATACATTTACAAGCATTAATTAACCACAAACTATGTATGTGAGCGGGTGAACAAGTGAGCGAGTATGTTTGCTAGTGATGTATGTATGTACGTACATACCAGGAGATTGGATCGGTGCTATTATGCCATCATATGGTTGTTGTCATGGAAGCGCAGTGGTGTTAATGCCACTGATTGTAGTTTAGTTGGTTTAGGAGGTTATTTGGTCTTCGGATTATTTATGGTATGCATTCAATTTATTATTGTTTATATTTACAACACAGGAGATTACTGTGTGTGTGCGTGTATGTGGTATGCTAGTGGGAGCAGACATATATGCTTCATTTGGTATGGTGTGTTGTGATCGTCTAACAATAGAAAAAATTAATTTCACTGATCCGTTTTCCATTGACAATATTGTATGAAACGTTTTATGGGTTACACTTTCTTCCCTACAGTTTAATAGATTTAAAGCCACGAATCTTATTCGAAACTAAAAGAATGCCTGGTAATAAGTCTTAAAATGTATGCCCGTATTAATTGCCTTCTTAATTTTCTTTTTCGCATTTCGTCACGCTTGAAAATTCCATTAGAGTTGTATGCATTGTAGTCTTTTTGAAAAGCCTTTAAATATTATCACCACAAACAAACTGAAAATTCATTTCATTTCATTACAATTTTTCATCTCTTACTCTTACTCGTCTTATAATTTACGCTTGGAGACAACAAAAGGTTTTGCTTCTTACCTGCAAAGAAACAGAAAGAAAGAAATGAAGGATAAGTATGAGTAAAAAGAAAAGAAAAATAATCGAAAATTAATTCATAATTTGCAACAATTTGAAGAATTCATTGAATTAATTGGATTATAACCTGATAGCATTGAAATTTACTCGTATAAGAGAGAAAAACGCACAAATTACAAAGGAAAACCGGAAAAAAAAGAAAACGAAACGAAATGCGCATAAATTAAAAAGGAAAACTCTGTAACGTAAAATACAGTCAAAAAAGATTTTTTTTTTTTTTTTATATATTTATTCTATCATATCACAGGTAAAAATTTTTACATTATTTTATTTAATTACATTGTTTGAGGTACTACTTTTAAATAAGTATTGCAACAAATATTTGCTTTTTTAACTTTATACAAATATACTAATTAATTGATATTTACATTTTTAGGGGAAAAAGATAGTAAAAAACCTCTTAAAAGTCAAAAAAGAATGCAAAACGGAAAAAAACCTGCAATTGTAAGCTGAAGATATTTTTGAAATGATGATAATGAAGTGAGGCGTGAATAGGGCACGGTGGTATGGAAGCATTATATTGTAATGGAGTAATATAAACGCAGTTCACACAACCATGTGCGCCTAGGGAAGTCCAAAATAGTTTTTACGTAATTGGTCATTACAACCCTTCAGTCAGGATTACGACTTAGCTTCTCACACCACTTATGTTGTGTGTGTTAATTGCATACATGAGTTGCGGGACCTGCAGTTAAAAGTCGGCTCCGAACGGCAGATTTAGTTTGAGAAACTTTACATAGCAATTTTATTTACTCTCAGAGTTTTTGCCAGAAATTTGATGAGAGGAACTAGCCGAAAAAATATGCATGTGTGTGACGATAAATTCGAATTTGAAAACCCAAGACGTAATCCGTAAATTTTAGCAGCGCCACATTTGGTGTTAACAGAGCAAAATTTTCTCTTAACAGAACAAAATTTGCCCTCAAGAGTACACTGTTAGCTGTTTAACAGTATCCATCTGACCAAGTCCACTTGTTTAGGAGCTAATTTTAGGACATATACTAGATCTATGAGTACCATATCATACTCAAAGGAAGGTTCAAAGGCCTTTTACTATAATCAGGACCAGAGGGTCCTCTTTCGAACCGTGATAGTGGGATGGCAGGAATAATTTTGAGATTTGAGAATTTGAATTTTGAATAAATCGATTTTTGGTCAGAAACATATGAAAATTCTATAGAAGATCGGTGGTCATTTGAAGACATATAACAAATAGTACACCTACTCGACTGTATGAAAATGATAGTCCTCTTGCGCACAATGGTAGTGGGATAACTGGAACAATTTTGGAATTTTAGAAAATGAGCTTCCTCCACCCCACCAACCATTAAATGCTATTAATCACAAACAATAATGATCATAATGAGAAATAAATTGTATACTAAAGTCTGCAATAATTGCAAAATAGAAGACTTATCTACTTATTGCCGCTGTTAAACAGCTAACAGTGCTCTGTTAATAGCACATTTTGCCCTTTTAAAGGCGAAAAGAGGCGCTGCAAAATGTGGGGGTTTGCGTCTTTGGTTTTTAAATTTGAATTTCTCTTCACAGACATAGACCACTGTTGCCTTTTAGCCCTACACATTATAGGCTAGACCAAAACATAGTTATCTGCACTGTGTAGCTGCCGAATACACTCACAAATTGATAGACGCATTAGAATAAAAATCATTGTGAGACCCTCGTACATGCTGTTCATTAAATTCTTATAAAACCTGAGAATTTTTTCCGTTTTTTTTACTTATTTCTACCAAAAGAAAAATTATGATGTACAGGCAGTCAGGCAGCTCTGTTAAAGACATGTTGTATTGATCCTTAACTTGTTAATTTTCGCATTTAATATTTTGTATGATTATTTATTATTTCTCTGTTTTCCGAATACAATCAATAATTAATGGTTGGCTTAATATTAAAGCCTTTATTTAACGAATTTATCTCCCATTGCGCCATAAATACTGCTCCTCTGCAATGTGTCTCTGTGCTGCTGATATTGCTTGGTTTCGATGAGGCAGGCAGGCGGCATAGGCCTGCATTTTGCCATTTAATCAGACGTAAAAATTGTTAAAATTAAAAAGAAAAGCATGGAGGAAATGAGGTCATGGCATGTGCACACAGGCAGAATAATTACAAAATAAGGCCGAAAGAAAAGTCGGGAAAAAAGAATGCAAATTGTGTACGTGTTTGAGCCTTTGAAAGATACGTTTTTGCTCTTATATGCTGGGCCCTCATGGTAATGACAACGCACAAATCAAAAAGGATACACAACTATGGGTTGTTATGCTTCTATAGTTTCTTATTAATTACAAAGTAATTAATTTAAGACACAATTTTATGCCGAAAATTTTTTTTTGTTAATTTGCTTGCAAAAGCCTTCGTAGAGAGAGACTGATATCAGCCGTTGCCATATTTTTGTCATTTAATATTACAAACCATAATAGATGACATGTCATACATGACAATTATTCTTGATTTTCAAAATATTTTCTATTCTTGGTTTGGTGTCTTTAGGTGTCCGATAAAAATTGTCATCCTGTGCCAAGATTTTTTTCAAATTACAACAAATTTTTTATTGCTATGTCGTCGCCTTAAATTTTTTTTTTAAATGAAGATTTATGTTCAGCATCTAAAAACGAAAAGTGACACTTTTTTACGATCATATTTTGAAATTAACAATTTTAGTACAGTGAGGTGCAATAAAATGGAATATTACAACTAAATAATATGTGCAATCGTTAAAACATATTTGGTGTCGAGGCTAGATGAATAAAAAAATTAAAAAAAAAAATAAAAAAAATTAACACAGAAAATTAGAGGCATTCCATTATGGTTTTTACAAGAGTTTCTATTTGTATTCTTGATTCGTAATGCGATCTCTGGACGTTGTGATTAGTTGTACCACAAATAAACATAAACAAGTTGGTTGTATGCTTCACAACTTTACATATAAATTGTTTTTGTAGCATCGTATTGGCTGTCGATTGAATGAGATTCAAATTCAGACGACCAACCAACCAGCCCTCTATGTGTGTGAAGATAAATTCGAATTTAAAACCAAAGACGCAAAACCACACTTTTAGCAGAGCCACTTTTTGCCTTTAACAGGGCAAAACATGCTATTAACAGAACACTGTTAACCGCTTAACAGCGGCAATAAGTAGATAAGTCTTCAACGATTTAATTCTCATTATGTTCATTATTATTTGCCAACAACAGTATTGAAATGTATAGGATGGTTGGTGGGAGAGGTATCCCACTACCATGCTTCGAAAGAGTATCCTCTGGAATACCATTTGCATATAGTGGGGTAGGGGTAATATTTCTTATACGTTCCCAAATGGCCATGTATAATGGAGAATTTTCAATCAGAAGAATTTATAGTTTCAAAGCCAAATTTCCCTATACAATATCATTTTACATGTGACTAAACTACTGATTATATTAAGAGGCCTTAGAACCTTCCTTTGAATATGATATGGTACTCATAGACCTAGTGTATATTCTTAAATTAGCTCCTAAACAAGTGAGCTGGTTCAGATGGATATTGTTAAATAAGTAACACTGCACTGTTAAGGGAAAATTTTGTTCTGTTGAGAGAAAATTTGGCTCCGTTAACGCCAAATTTGGCGCTTCTAAAATTTATGGATTGCGTCTTGGATTTTCAAATTTGAATTTATCTTTACACACATGTTAGTCGTCGACTGAATGAGATTCCAAATTTTTTAATATTCAACCAACACCGACGACTAACCAGACATCCAATGTTGTGCTTAGTTATACACATATATACATGCCTAATTGATCATAACAAGCCTTCAGTCAGAATTATGACCAAGTTTATCACACACACAACATAAGTGTGTAAGTTAATTTTATACATGAGTGGTGGGATCTACCGATTAAAGTCGATCCTGAACGACAGATTTTGGAGAAGATTTCCATGGCAATTTTATTTTTACTTTCAGAGTATTAGCCAGAAATCAGCTGAAAAGTAAGTCACCGAAGAAATATTTTCGCATATTTTCGTTTTGATGCCTGACCTGGGATTTGAACCATAGCCTTACGTCTAATAAGCCAACACACTACATAGTGGACTATGGCGAGTTCTCACTTAGCTACTTAGTTCTACAACTTGATTAAATGTAGGGGCCGCCTGTGTAACAACAAAAGTTGTCTTGAACCTTCACAACTAAAAGATTGAGACTCAGGGTCATTATTCCATCTTGCCGTTAAAGTTGGGTTTAGTTAAAGGTAACTTTAGCTAAAGTGAACTTTAAAACCTTTAACTTCTTTTCGTTATTACAACTTACAGATAAAAAACTTTCATTCAATTCAAACTTCAATTAAATAACTTTTCTTTTTAATGCAGTCGCAACGACAGATTTCTGTTTTTGTTGTATTTGCTCAATTTGTTTATATTTGAAGTTGCCACATTGAAATTAATATATACAGTGTATCACTAAAGTGAGTATGCAGCGATATATATATTTGAAATTATTGGAAAAATTGCTTAAGATTTGAAATAAAAACACAAATATTATATTTTTTCATTTATTTTACATATAAACTTAAGAAAAGTAATAAGGAACAAAAATGTTTCTAATTCATTACTGGTTGATAACAATATAATTAACAAAATGGTTAGAATTCAGGTCACATAAGTGAGTATGCAGTTCACAAAAATTGACACTATGATTAAATTTTTGAAGTCAGGCTGATATTTAATATTTTGTTGGATAGCCCTTTGCCTTTTGGACTGACTTCAATCTCGATGGCATAGATGTTATAAGATTTTGGGTAACCGAATGTGGAATTTTATTTCACTCCTCAAGTAGTGCAGTTTTAAGGGTGTCTTTACTTGTAATGACATGACTTCTGATTTTTTTTTCGAGATAATCCCACAGATGTTCTAATGGATTAAGGTCGGGTGATTGGGAAGGAGTTTTTAGTTGTTTTGGCGTATTACACAAAAGATAATCTCCAACGATATGGGCTGTATGTTTAGGGTCATTGTCCTGGTGGAATACAAATGATCCTGTTAGTCCCAATTTAGCTGCACTTTGATGCAAGTTGTTTTTTAAAATGTTCAAATACACCGTCTTATCCATTGTACCTTCGATAAACACAAGATTTCCAACACCTGATGCTGTCATACACCCCCATACCATAACCGCTCCACCACCATGTTTTACTGTGGCAGCCATATTTTTTGGATCGAGCTCAGTGTTCACTTTTCTCCCCACTTTTTGACATCCATCTGAGCCAGAAATATTATATTTACTCTCATCAGAAAATACAACTGATTTCCAGAAATTTTCATCCTTGGTTTCGTACTCCTTTACGAAGTCCTACCGTTTTCTTCTATTGGTGCTGTTCACAAATGACTTTTTGCGGATGTTACGGCCATGGTAACCAGAAGCATACAGAACTCGACGAATGGTTTGGGGGTTACATGTTTTTCCAGTCTATTTTTCTATTTCTGACATAGTTTTTGGAGCGCTCATCTTGGGATTTACTTCTATTTTTCTGGTGATAATTCGTTTCTCCCTGTCATTGAAGATTTTTGGACGCCCAGGTCGGGACTTGTTATTTGTATTTCCCTTCTTATTATACTTTTCTATTATTTTTTGCACTGTGGAGCTCCTTTTATTAATATTTTTTTGCAATTTCACGTTGGCTTTTCTGCTCTTTATAAAGTTTAATAATTGCATCTTTTAAATCTTGTGAAAGTTCTTTTCCATGAGGGGCCATAATAAAAGTTAAGAAAAAATTTCGGTATTTAATCTATTTATTTAATCTTTTTATATTTATTTATCTATTTATATTTATTTATAATAACAATTATTCACTTTTTCCGCGATTAAAATGCGTTTAGTTTAAGTGCAGATCAAAACTTTAAAAAGTGCATACTTACTTTTGTGATGTGATTTTTTCTATTTTTTAAGAAATGATAACGAGATATGATGAAGGGATAATTATTTTGAGGTATGTTTGTGTTTTTGTGTAAGGCATTATTGTATATTATTGTAAGAGTAAAAATAATATATTTTTCTGCATATTTTTGGAAAAAAAATTGGGATATTTAATTATTTTCATGCTGCATACTCACTTTAGTGATACACTGTATGTATGGCAAGTTCAGATATAAACTTAACTTTAAAAGTTACAGGAAGGATGATCTTCCCTTTAGATTAACGCTCACTTCTACTTTATTGTCCACTGATAATAATGAAAAACAATTTATCTGCCCGTTAAAATCTTGTCTCTAGTTAACGACAAGTTGTTATAATTGCCCTCAGTCTGTTAACTTTTCTTATTTCCCTATTCTTCTATAGCAGACTGCGAAGAAGCAGAGACGCTAACCTAGTTGTAAGATGAAAAATTTTGCAAATTTATGAAAAATTTAAATCATTGTTTCTGTTTTTAATAAAAAGGTTTTAAAAATATTCACTTTAAAAAACAACCGTTTAATTCAAAATTCCGTTGCATGTTTATGAAAATCAGCCCCCCCCCCAATCTTTAATCAAAATTATTCGGCATTATGACAGGAGACTGACAACCTGCAACGAACGCTAGCATTGCTGAAGAACAATAAAGAAAAAAATAAAACGAAATAATTAAATAAACAAATCCATATAATAAAAATAAATACAAAATTTATCAATACAAAATATACTATATATTCTGATCAAATGATATATTGACACACACACCCACACATACACACACGTACAATTGTACTACGTGTTTATCTCTCTAAAATATTTACATTTAAAATCCATCAAATATTTGCAACGACGACGATAAAAATCGGAATAAAAAAAATCAACGAAAAAAATTTCGTAAATTTTGTGCAGAACCACCATCCACCCACCACATCACAAAGCATTTAAGTTATCAGCCATCTATCCCTCATTGATTTTTTAGCCACCGCTCTGATATGACAGTTCAGTGTATTGACTGCGTATTTGGATTGGTATAGAATGGCTGACTGACTGGTCATCACTTAAATATGGGGGAAAAAAAAGAAAAGAAATATTTTTCGGTATTTTTCTTTTCTTTTTTTAAATGGAAAAATATTACCCGGAGACACATTTGAAAAATTCATGACAAACGCTGCTGCAGAGGTAACAAAGTTACTGACAGAGCCGCAGGCAAGGCAAACTGTGTATATAGTAGGGACGTGAACCGTTTGTAATATTTTTTCAGTTTTTTTTTTCGTCTGTTTGCTGCGTATAGAAAATTCTATATAAGAATATTGAAAACGTTCATGTGACATTAAAAATGGAAAAAGAGGGAAAAGAAGGGGAAGAACAACGGGCAAATAAAATAAATTGTTTATGCATGCAAATCATGTGTATGGCTAGTGTAACGCAAATAAAACAGAAAATAAAGGAACGAAAGCAAAGGGGAACTTAAGAAAAGTCAGAAAACTGGTGAAGAAGTCTAAGAGCAGTACTTTTCTAAAAAAAAACAAAAAAAAAAAACGAAATTATGAATTAAAGTTTTCAATTTGAAAGCCTAGATGCCATAGGTAGGGTTTCTTCTTTACTTTGTTGGCCTTAATAATTCTTTTGCTGGATTATGGCCTGTCTAAACGTTTCCTTTCATGAGCCTTCGTAACGTCTCCACCAGTTTGATAGACTAGGGCTTTCCACACGAAAACAAAACTTTTCTTTAAACCTGCAGCCGCAGCGGTCTAGTAGGTAGTGTGGTCTCGGTTTGGACATCAAAACGAAAATATCAAAAAAATATTTCCTCTCAACAGATTTCAGGCAAAAACTCTGCGAATTAATAAAATTGCCATGAAGAGTTTCTCAAAAATCTGTCGTTCGGAATACACTTTAAACTGTAGGTCTCGCCACGTTAACACACACAACAACAGTGGTGTGAGGAGCTAGGTTGTAATCCTGACTAAAGGGTTGTAATCATGACTAATAGGTTGTAACCCTGACTAAAGGGCCAATTATGTATGAACATATGTGGATGCCTTAAGTTTTCGGATCAAAGAGGAGTTTACCGGGAACGAGTCAGCGTAGCTGCTGAAAAATGCTTTTGACGTTGAGGTGCTTATGGTTGTTGTTTCGATTGAGAAAATTGGCTTCATCTGACACAGTACCAAACATCTTGCGAACAAGGCGGTTGAATCAGAGAGTAATGCACAGGCAATGGAAGGCTTGTAAGGCATAAGTTTTGTTGAGAAAGCTCTTCTACCTGCTGGAAAGACTGATTCTTTGTTATCTACAAATCGACATAAAATTCAGCTGAAACGGCAGAATCAAGGAATGGAACCTCTACTCGTATTCAAAGTTTGAAGTACTCATTGCATTCATGCACGAAGTCAACACGTATGATGTTGTTGACTTCGATTCTCCATGACTCAACATTTACAAGAATCACAAAATAAGTATGTTTCGCGTACGAACACTAAAATACATACTAGAAGGTTGTGTGTTTGCTCTGTTTGCTGCTCTGTCTTTTTTACTTATGTGTCATTTTTATTTTGTTGTAAATGCAACAACAACTAAGGCTGTAAATTTTAATGAATGATTCGAGTCAATATTTTTCTAAAGTTATGTATCTAAATGAGTAGGCTTATGAATCCAACATATTTCGAATGGTATGAGTTTGATGTCAACGTTGTACGCATACTCATTGCAACGTGTACTTATAAATCAACATTGTAGTGAGTACGAATAAGTTGAAGATATTTTGTCTAGGCAACTTCCGTCCGAAAACTCTAGGTGCTGTCAGTTCATCAAGTCAGGCTGATGGAGAAGATGTGATTTATACTCAAAATTCTTTTCCGTTTGATAATAATTTGTTGAGCAACTATTTGCCCACCTAGTAACAACACTCGTAATGAAATAATTTTCTGCCTTCAGTTAGTACAACCCACCATGCCTAATGTAGGGCATTTACAATCATATTATTTATTTATACGCATTTTACATTTATTATTACTTTCTGTTTCTCTCTCTGTTTTTATGCTGTTGTATAGCAAAACTTTTTGAACAGAAGTCACTGCTTACGACTTGACTAAATGCGTATGCCTTTCAGTCGTACGTTTAGTCAAGTTTACAGTATATCTACCCTATGCCGTCTAACTAACTGTCACTTGTGTCTCTAAATAAGTACGTTGTTGATGCGTTAAAAAATTTTCGTTTTTTGTTATTTTTTATTATTTAATAAGACGTTGACAGAAATTATTTATGCAAATAAATTTCAACTTGTCGTTGAATATTTTTTTTCTTCTACGCTTTTTGTTTTCATTACTTTATTTGTTATGTTTGATATGGCGGACTGACTGACTGACTGACTGTCGTAAGCTGCTGCAGAATTGAAACTGCAAAAATATTTTTTTTATTAAACACATAAAACAGTTTTTTTTTCTGGATTTTTGAATAAAAAAAATAAAGGAAAATTATTAAAAGATATGTACACAAGAGAATCAAGTAAACAAATTTCAAAACAGATGTAAAATGAATTTTTAAATCAACAAAATTAATTTTAAATAAATAAAAGTGACATTTAAATGGCAGAAGAATCGATACGATCAAAATGCCTGAATAAAAAATTAAAATCTCTGTTATGAGGACACAGCATATGAGGAAATTCATTAGAAAAAATGGAATTTTAAATACTAAATAATGATTAAACATCAAACAGTTTTATAGAAACAACACAATTTTTAATAATTCTCTAAGACTCTCCAAAAAAAAAACGAAAGTTTATAAAGTAAGGAGTGTGCACGAAAAAATTTGGTCATACTTAGAGGGTTGTATCTTTTGTTGTGGTTGATTTGTGATTTCAGACAAACATCAAACAATTTTATAGAATCATTTTTTACAACTATTTATTTATTTATTTATTTTATTTATTTAATATTAATCATAGCACAACAAGATGTTAATCTTATAAATGAGAGTGCTATGGGAGTTCAGCAAAAAAGTAATAAAATATCATAGATAAAATAAGTAACAGAATGTATGGAATAATGTAGAATTAGAAATGAATTAGGAAATGTTATGATATCAATAAATATAGCAATCGATGAAAAATTTAGTGTAAAAAAGATATGAATATAGTTAAAACAAATAGTAGGAAAAATACGAATAACCGTGCATATATATAAGTATCAAGAAATATACACAAATAAAGAAAAATATATACGTACATAGAAAATCAATAAAATTTAAAGAGTATATTGAGAAAGTGAAAACCAAAAATATTGCTAATAAAAATTGAAAGCAAAATGTACAAAACAATCATGATTTGTTATAGACTACCTAAATAAATTGTATAACTCCTTCTTGAATATAATTGCATTGCCTATGTTTTGAATATAATTAGGTAAAGTATTCCAAAGACTGATAGTGTGTATAAAAAACTGGCGTTGTGACAAAAGAGTCCTATGTCTATGTTGGATAATTTTCATACCGCGGTTGGATCTAGCAAATGTAATCCTATTAAATAAGTATGTAGGCTGTTTCAGAGTAATAATCTTATGGAGAAGAATAAGGCATTTAATATTCAACAGATTATCAAAATTAACTCCGAATATCCGGTAAGAAAATTCCGATATATGGTCTCGACGTCCCTTAATAAATACATATCTGGCTATATTATTATAAGCCAAGTTGAGTTTTCGCTTATCATCAGTATCACAGTTTGTGAAAATTTCAGATCCGTATAAGAGAACAGGAATCAAATATGTTTTAGCCAGTTGCATACGTATGGCAAAGGGAGTCGAATCTATAACAGCCCATAAGTTTCTAAGCATACCGTAAATTCTACCAACGATGACATTAATGTGGTTAGACCACGTTAGTCGACCGTTGAAGGTAATACCCAGATTGGTTGCAGATTCAACAAAATCAATTTTCCTCCCCCTGATAATAATATTCGGCACTACAAATGTTCTTCCAGTTCTGGAGAGCAGTAAACTTTTGGATTTAGAGGGATTCAAACAAAGTCCATTGGCCCTAGCCCATTTGTCAATTTTCTGCAAATCCTGGTTGATGGAGTCTATACATATATGGATGTCCTCAATCCGTGTGCTCCTATAAACCTGAACGTCATCAGCGTACATATGTACACTACAATTATCCAAAACATCAGGTAGGTCATTAATGTATAGACAAAACAAAAGAGGCCCCAATATTGATCCCTGAGGAATACCTCTTCCAACGTTTAGTGAATTCGAGATGTTGCCGCCTAGGTAAACTCGTTGTGACCTGTTCATTAGGTAAGAGCGTATAAGACCGCAGGCTGTATTAGAAAAGTGAAAGAGAGTCTGTAACTTCTTCAATAATATTTCGTGATCAACCGTGTCGAAAGCCTTGGTGTGATCCAAAAGAACTAAAAACGCTATGTGATTTTCATCCAGTCTCAATCTAAGGTCTTCAACTACATTGACTAAAGCAGTAGTGCAGCTCCTATATTTCATAAATCCCGACTGCTTATCAGTTATGAAATTGTTACTCACGAGATAATTGTTAATCTGTCTAGCTATGAGATTTTCCATTACTTTAGACAGGAATGGAAGAATGGCAATTGGCCTGAATTCGTTGTTGGACTTAGGGATGGGAATGGTTTTCGACTGTTTCCATTCATCTGGGAAGGAGGACATAGTTAAAACCGTGTTGAATACATGGGTTAGATATGGTAAAAGTCTAGGTGACAAAGCTTTTAGAAAGAGAGGATGTAATTCATCAGATCCAACCGCGTTCGACTTAACCGAAGATAAGCATTCCAAAACCTCGAGCTGATTAACACAACGAAAACTAAAGGGGTTCTCAAGCGGTGCAAAACAAAGGTCATTATATATGTTACTATCAGGGATCGTAACATTAATGTTAACAAATTTGTCATTAAGGGCATTTACATCAACATCAGGAAAAGTGTCATGACATTTTCGTCCAATACCAATATCGCGGATTACCTTCCATTTAGCTCTATTATCCAACGCGGAAGCGAATTTCCTGCCGTAAAACAATGTTTTTGCACTTTTAATGCGTTTGGTAACCTCACTACGAGCGGATTTATGAATGGCTTTCAGGTCGTCCGTTCTGAACCTCTTCCATCGCCTGTAGGCAATGTCGCGATTATCAATTAATGCTTTAATTTCAGCATTAAACCAAGGTTGATGTTCGGCTCTAGCAAGTCTAGTCCGTACAGGAACACATCTGTCATATAGCAGACGAACATTTTCCTGAATAAATGCCACTTGGTCATTCACATTATCCAGTGAGTAGATGTGATCCCAACAAGTATTATCAACACTACTATTCAAAACTGTAAAATCAATTCTTTTAAAATCACGGTATGTAATATGCCTGTCCTCATTACTTGTGGAAAGATTGTAAGTTATGAAGAGAAGATCATGATTGGAAAAGCATGAGGCTGAAATTTGATCGTATAACAGTACCTTAGTTATATCATTAACAAATACAAGATCGATTAGACTACTGGAAGTTGAATGGAAATGAGTTGGTAAGGACACATTCACAGGATTTAGATGGAGAGACAACATTGAAGCAGTCAATGCATTATCCTGTAAAAGATTATTATTAAAGTCACCAATAATAATAATGTCATCATATTGAATGGAAATTTCCTCGAGAGTAGAAATAAAGGGATCAAAATTTATATTAGAATTAGGTCTATAAACACTACCTAATAAAACCTTCCTATGAGCGGATGAGATGTCCAGAAATAAGTATTCCATTTGACTACCAATATCATTCAATAATTTTACTTTGCATGGAATACCGTTTCGAACATAAATTGCAACTCCGCCACCTTTCGCCCTAGTTGCTGTACCATTAACCAGCATTTTCCTATCTGAGCGGAAAAGCTTAAAGCCCTGTAGATGGTAAACTGAATCCTGAACATCAAGAGGAAACCACGTTTCTGAAACGCAAATAATGTCGATACCTGCTGCTATAAATAAATATCTGAATTCATCAATCTTGTTGTTAAGGCTCTGTGCATTTATATGGACAATGTTGAGACCAGTTCTCTGTTTAGATAAAACTCTAATCATATTGTACACACAGTCTCTGGAATAAGAACTATTAGAATTCATCAAATTGTACTAATGTCATGGCAATGCAATCAAAAGCTATGTAAATAGCTATAATTCTCATAAATAGGTGCTTTAGAAAAAAGGAGTTATACATATACATATAATTAAGGAATAAAATAAAAAGTAAGTTAAAATTGAACATCAATGTCATTATTAGAAAACAAGTTAAACAGTTAAACAGCATGCCCAGGAAATAACTTGTTCAGGCTGTCAATGTCTTCAATAAGAATCGTATCCTCATTCATTTGTTTTTTGATGTAAACGCATCCCCTCATAGTGAATGCTGCAGACAAACGTTTTTTCTTCTTCAAGTTAATTGCAGCACGTAGAATTATAAAGTTGCTCTGTGTTAGATTCTCATTAACATAGAATTTCACGTCTGAGTTGTAACCGATGTCCTTGAGCCGGAAAGTAAAACCCTTGTGCTGTTTCCTGTGATTTGCCAACGATTTTAAAAAGAAGTTTTTATCGTAGGCCGACCAGAGTTTCACAATAATAACTGCATCTTTCGAAGTCTCTTTATGCTTATTGTTGTGGTTCCTCAAGCGATATATGGATTTTAGGTTAGGTATGGGTGTGCCTATGGTGTTACATATTCTATGGAAAATCTCCGGTAGATTTTCCTCTTGAGTGTACGGAATCTCATTGATCCTAAGCTCGGTTGAAACAGGATAGTTCTCTTGTTGCCGTAGTTTTGTTTTCAGGTCCTTTATTTCCACGCGCATACTTTCCAATTCAGTAGTATTATTTTCGAGAATAGTTACCCTCTTATTTATATCAACCAATTTATTCTCGAGAATATTGTATTTTTCTCGCAGATCCTTTACGAGGTCATCTTTAAATTCTCTGAATTTTTGATCAAAAGTTTTTAGAATCTGTTCGGCAAATTTCTCAAACCTTTTGTCCATACAATTTAATAGTTTAAAAGGTGAGTCGAGTACTGATGGTCGTGAAGAATTTTGTTGAATGTCCGCAATATGTTTGTTGACAGGTGTGTTTGGCAATCCACCTGAGGTTGATGCGTTAACTTCTGAGTTTTCGACAGTGGGCATGATTGCAGTATTTTTGTAGGTTATTGTCCTTGATTTGGGTTTGCGTGTGTTACTTTTATTTATTTTCTTATCCTTCCTTAGGTTATACATTAAATATTATTGATATTAATATTAAGATTTTTAAAATTAACTGCCGATTCTTGTGTTAACTTGGCAGCACTTATTTAACTAGTAATTACTTGGTTATCCGTGATTTGTTTACTTTTGTTTATATTTTGTTTTTGTTTATTTTCTATTGTAGAATGTTACTGTGCACTTTTGAGAAAAACACTTACTATGTAAATTAAGGATGGTGTTTATTTGTTGTATGTTGTGAAAAAGATATATTGCAAAAAAGCATGAAAGATGATTTTGTTACTAAGTTAGCTATTTGTTGTTGTTCGATTGCTGTTATTTTCGATTTATTGGATATGAGTCACCCAGAAGTAAAGAATTTGATTGTCCGTTGAATAATATATTTGTTTTTGTGAATTTAATTATTACACTTAGATTTGTGTTCTGTTGCTATGCGTTTTTTCTTTTTTTAAATTTGATGAATACAGAATTGTTATTGTTCACTGTATAATTATTTTTATGTTTTTTATTTGTTGTAGATAGAATAAAGGTATAATAGAATTAATTTTATGATTATCTGTTATTATGATTATCTGTATTAGAAGATATTTAAATTAGAAGCACATAGTTAGTGGCACTTCACAAAAACTAATTATTTTACTTTATTTTATTTTGTTCGTAATTAAAGAAATTAGAGAAAAGGCATTAAGCACACTTTTGCAGGAGCTCAAACATAAACACGTCTATTCACTTCAAATATCAGATCAGAATCAACTAAAAACTAAAAAACTAAAACTTTAATAAAAAGAAATAAGTAAAGGAAGGATTGTGCATGAAAAAATTTGGTCATGCTTATAGGGTCGTATCTTTCGTTATTGCTGATTATTGTTTGTCTCAATAAAAGCGTGTATATTATTACACGGCTAGAAAATAGCATGTGAGTATTGAAACAAGATGTAGAAATAGAACAAACAAAAGATTAGCTGACCCTCTCATCTCTGACATTTTAAGCTGCGAAGCTGTCTCATACATAATTGGCCATTACAACCCTTCAGTCAGGATTACGGCCTAGCTTCTCACAGAAACAAAAAATATTTGGGAAAGAGAGGGATTTCTTAATATGAACGATAAGACATATGTACATTATGACATTTAAACATTGAAAGACATACTAGACGCCGTGGTTCTAACCCCAGCACAGACATCAGCAAAACGAAATGCACAAAATATTTCTTCGGTGACTTATTCAGAACAAAGAAACGATAAGACATAGCTGGCATGAGTGTGCAGATAAATACCAATTTAAAAACCAAAGACGCAAACCCACACTTCTAGCAGCGAGTGGGTGTTCTATTTCTTATATCGACGCCTCCGTTCTATAACATTCTAAGTCGAAAAAGTGTGTTTTGAGTTATGAGCTCTCAAAGTTTTCACTTGACATACGACTATATGCGTATTCGAAGTAGATTTTTTCCTATAACTTCGGAACGGATCGGCGCATCTTAACCAAATTTTGACAGTATTTAAGTTTAAATTTAGAACATTAAAAACGTTCTAAGTGTACTTATAGAATGGAGGCGTCGATATGTTCCAAAAAGACAACTAATCCTCTAGAGAATTTTCGAGCAAAACATTGACAGAGAAAATTAGTTCTTGGGCACTCCTTACTTTGTAGGATTAATTTTTTATAATTATTATTATTAATGAATTATTTTGAAAATAAATTATTATTGAACATAGTCAATTTACAAGAGTTTTTAGCCTACAAGTTCCTTTGTTTGCTATTTCATGTCAGACATGGGATGTGTTCATTGCTATTGCTTTGCATCTTTTCAATTTATTGTAGCAAGTTTCACCTTCCAGTGATATTTTCGGCAGCTACAATACTAACCATTTAACTTTATTCTATAAACGTATCCATTCTCTTTTATTGAATACACTTTACACGGTATTGGGGTCACTTGCAAAGAGAAAGAACAAAAGATTGCCAAAAAATGTCCATAAATTCAGTAACCAGTGACAGTGTAATATCGTGCGATTTTATTTTAATTGTTAATGAGTCATTCGTTTTATTATTTTATACTTATAAAATATTAAAACAAGTGTCCATCAGCATCTTTATAATGATAATTATGATGATGACGATGATGTTTATCATTATCAGCACTTACTATTCAAGTACCTTGGCCACCCCATGTGAAGTGGTCATTAAACAAAATACTTGAGATTATGACAAGCGTTTAAATACATATATTTTAATACATATTATAGCAGCTATAGTATATTTAATTATTGAGAATAAACATAAAATGAAAATATTTTTAAACAATTTATACTATAAGCTGACAAACGGACAGACAGACAGATAGCCAATTTACTTGTGTAAGACGCCATAAACAATAAATCTTTTCGGTAAGCAATAAAAAAACTATGGCCGTAAATAAATTGGTGTGATGGATAATTTTATGATGGCACATGAAAATGATTATGGTTGGCAATTAAATAATACGTAATTAAGTATGAATGATATGTGCTACGAATTGAATCTTTGAATTTAATTGAGGAGACAGGTTATTGATTACTTTCGCTAACAATTTCATGTAGAGAAATATGATATTGTAATGAGTTCCATTAGCATTAGTCCGATACAAATCACATGTTAAACAATAAAAATTTTCTTCAATAAATTAATTAATTTCAGAAATTTTTGTATAAGAAAACAAATTAGCCATAGAACATACGGATAGCAAATAAGTCTTCAGCAAAAAATTGCTCTTAAAATATCAATAGCAGTAGGAAAATTTGAAATAGCATATTTTGTGCCAAAATTAAAAAAATTTTTGGATGTTGAATAGTAAAATATTTTTAAGAATAGCAAGTAATTTTTATAGCAGAATTTATTATTAAAAATATATTTTTTATAGGATTTTTATTTAAAATATCAAAAGAGAATGCATTAACTCTTAAAAAATAGCATACATTTACATTAAAATAGCCGCACACTATTTACATCCAAAATATGTAAGCATGACTAATAAACATAAATGTTCGCAATAATGCCGTAGCATAGATGCATTTTAACAATTGTGAAAATTTAATTTAATTTCATTTAATTTATTACCTTACACATGCTTAAAGAAAATTAATAGCAAGTAGTTTAAATAGTAGTAGTAAAAAATAGTAAAACGCTTAATAAAAATAGCAATTAGTTATATGGACGAAAAAGGCCTTAACTTTGATAGTAAACATACATAATTGGTCATTACAACCTTTCAGTCAGGATTACGACCAAGGTTCTCACTCTACCTATGTTGTGTGCGTTAATTTTATGCACTTTAAATGAACGAAATAAATAACTTGAGTGTTTTTTATATATTGGAAATAATACCTAAGACAGTAGCAGAAGAAATAACATAAAAAAAGATTTACTGGCTACGGTTATATTTAGCTAAGAGCTGCAATCACTAAGTTGACATGGTCTGTCTTTTGCCTATGCAGATGACATCGCAATTCAGACAAGTAATGTCTGTTACATGAAAAAGTTCTTCACAAATATGGAGAATTCAGCAAAGGAGGTGGACTTTAATTCGCCGTAGTCTAGTAGGCAGTATGTTTAGCTCATTAGACGAGAGGTTACTGTCCAAACCCCAGCCCAAACGAAATATGGCGACTTCCTCTAAGCAGATTTCTGGAAAAAATTCTGAAAGTAAATAATATTGCCAAAAAAAAGTTGATCAAAAATCTGTCGTCCGAATGACAGTGAAACGGTCAATAGTGCATAAAAATATATGAAAAAAAATGTTCCTCAAATTACAAATGGTTAAGTTAGGTTCGAGTGGTAGCTTTGATACCAAAAACTCACTTCAGAAAGCATAGAGGCCTGTTGTGATGCCACATGTGGATGCGGTCTCTGTACTGACCAAGTTTCTCCAAACCGGGGAAGAAGAAATTGGTCAGCGCAAGGGCTGCACATTTAAAGCATGACTACCCTGCGCTGGAAAACCAGCCCGAAAGTTTGATAAACGAAGCTATATTATTGGGATCAATTGAAGACACCTCCGTCAAGCTGACAAGGATTGGAGTGCCAAATAACCTCGTAAGAGATGGGCATTGACAAAGAAAGTGTATAACAGTCTCCTCTTCTTCAGCGGATCTGCATCCACAGCAGAAGTCATTAGATGGGAGCTGCATTCTTTCCGCGTGCATTCCTATAACACAATGACCTGTAAGCATGGATACTGTGATCGAAATGACATTACGACCAAATCCAAGTAACTTGTTGGTGCGTCTTCTTCACAAACGGTGACCACAACCAAAAATGTAATGACGATATTCTTGAGCGATGAGCAGGAATAGATGCAACGCCAACTAGGACATGGGGCTTGTAGGGACATCAATGATAATCTATGATATCAGAAGTACTAAATGACGAGGACGAGGAGATTAAAAACGATGTGTAAAAATAGGGAAGTATAATTGATCAAGCTAAAGTTCACACCGAGCTATAACCCCATTAGGCGATAATCCCCCCTTTGAAGTTAATAATTCTTCAAAATACGATGCAAATAAGCTCTCGCCTGATATCTTATGTAATCAATTTCATGAAAATGTCATCACATTAAAATGTTCCAGGTGCAAGAAAAACAACAGCAACAAAAAAAAACAATTCGCTTAAATGTCAATAATAACAATGGAGTTCAAAGACATTTAAAAAATCCATAAGACCCACAAATAAGGTGATGAAGAAATAGAAAAAAAATCGCTTCTACTATAGCCAGCCAGCCAACTTCAACGATCTGAGACGTTGAAAATGGCACATCACTAGTGTCGTTAGCTGCATCATGAAGCAAAGGCAGAGGCAGAGGCAACAGTTTTATAAGACATCATCATGCAACATTTGTTAAATAGTCTCCATTCATACACACACATTCATACATTTGGTGAGTAAATCAGGTTCCAAATAAAAGCAAAAGTAAAATGGCATTTAGAATGGATGAAAAAAACTGCCAACAAGAAGAAGAGTAAGAAAAACGAACAACAAATTTGAGCGTTTTTTAAGTGACATAAAATGTTTCAAAAACATGTAGAAAAAAAAAAACATACAAAAAAAAAAAAGAAGAAACATTGTAGCAACATTTTAGGTCAAAGGTACTCACTCGTTCACTCAAACTTACACTAAAGTATTCTTCTTGGAGAAGAAAAAGAAAAAACCCTGAGAGTCTTCTAACTTTTATTTTTCAGCGTTTTAATCCATCTTATGTCTGTCTGTCTGTCTCTCTGCTTTGTGTCATTGGAGCACACAATTGGTGCTGCATTAGCAGCGCATAATTGAGTATTTAAAGTGGCACAAAAGCGTGCAATTGTTAGGTGTTTTATGCAGAGGTGGAGTGAATGGAATTTATTTTTAGAAAAATAACAACAACAACAAAAAAATTACAAAATGTGAGTACCTTTGAAGCAGCAGTGGCTTTAGGTTCATTATGATGATTATTATTAGATTTTGTAAGCTTATGGTGATGTTGTATGTTTTTCTTTGTTGGGTTCAATCGTATCTACTATACACAGGTGTGCCTCTAACATCACACAAATATTAATCGCAGAGCCAGTCAAACTGTCTAATCATTGAAGTAACCTTGTTGAACTTTTTCATTGAAGAGGTTGGTTGGCACTTCACATTTTTTATTATTTGTTTACAGAAGATTATTTATAAATATTAGAGAAGTGTTTAGCAGGTAATAATTAATACTTAAAGTAATTAAACTCAATGTGGTAATGAATAAATTAAAAAAAAACAATGAAAAAATTATGAGATGTCAACACAACATTACTGTGATATATGTTCCTATTAAGTTCCACAAATTGTCTTGTACAGAATTCTGTTTTCTTCATTCGACTGGTCAAACATTATTCAAAATCCACAACATATCCTTCCTAGCACTCACCACAGTGTTTTTGTGGTGGTTAAATGAGAAATCCATACGGCGTTAAGAGTTTAAAGGAAATTATGTGTGTGAAAATCCAAATCGAATTTGAAAATCCAAGACGCAATCCATAAATTTCAGCAGCGCTACATTTGCGGTTAACAGAACAAAATTTGCCTTTAACAGAGCACTGTTAGCTGTTTAACAGTATCAATCTGAACCAGCCCACTTGTATAGAAGCAAATTTAAGGACATATACCAGGTCTATGAGTACCATACCATATTCAAAGTAAGGTGCCATGGCATCTTAATATAATCACCAATATCATCACATACAAAGTGAAAATTGGCTTTGAAACCATAAATTGCTTGCTTTAAAATTCTCTAGAAGATCAGTGACCATTTTAGAACATATAAGAAATAGTACACCTACCCGAATATATGCAAATGATAGTCCAGAGGGTCCTCTTTCGAACCATGGTAGTGGAATAGTTGAAATAATTTTAGGATTTGAGAAAATGAATTTTTAAAAAAATCGATTTTTGGCCCCCTCCATCCCACACCAATAATGAGAATTAAATTGTATATCAATCGTCTATAATAATTGCAAAGTAGAAAACTAATCTACTTATTGCCGCTGTTAAACAGTTAACAGTGCTCTGTTAATAGCAAATTTTCCCCTGTTAAAGACAAAAAGTGGAGCTGCTTAAGTTGTGGGTTTGCGTCTTTGGTTTTTAATTCGAATTTAGCTTGCCACGCATTCATGGTTTTAGATAAAACTAAACTTTCAGGCCTGATGCTAATTGTCGAGAAGAGTTATTCAAAGATTGTCAGTTAGTGCTTGAGGATCACAAGAAGCTACTATGTATTCTCACGTAAGCTTTGATTTCGACAGACCTAACATATATTGAATATATACACACATACATACTCATACATGTTGCTTTTCAAGAGGAGCACAAATTTCGGTAAATTTTATTGAGCTCTAGGGTAGACATCTTTGCAAACTGTGACGTATGTAATTGTCCAGAGTCTGCAGTAAGTATCATATTACATGGCTCTAACTGACCTAGCTTTGTTTTTGTTTTGATTTAAGTTTTAATTAAAATTTATTTAGCACAATAGATTGTATGGTCGCAGTATTCTAGTACTAGTTTGACTTCACTAATTCTTCAATCACTTGCTATAATTGAAAAAATTAAAAACTTGAAGAGTAGTTTGGAAAATCCATTTTTCCATGTACATATGTATAATACTACGTACTATAAACCTAATTGCGCAAACACTTCCATAAAATGTCTGCAACATTTTATAAGGATTTAATATTAATATTATAGACAGGATTTAATATTTAAAAATAATTTGTATTTAATTTTTTCGAAATCGTTTTACAATATCTGCAACTAATCTAATATCCCCTGCTGTGTTTGCTCTTCTCCAATATGGTGTTGTGTGCATCATTTATTACATTTTCATTGAAATTCCACAAATCGTTGTAACATACTTCAGTTGCATACATACATACACGCTTATCGTCCTCCAATTCCCTTTAAATTTTTCATTTACACGCGTTCTATTTTTCGTTTTTCATTTGGCTTTCTATACGAAAATTGATAGTGTAAGCATGTGTGTATTTATGCGATAGTGCATGCAAGAATATGAGAATGTTTACCAAATTTATAATAGAAAAACCGTGTGTGTGTGTAAATAGTTTGACAGATTATAATTTGAAATTGGGGAAATTTTTCTTGTATTGAAATCTATCACAAGCCAAAAAGACTTTTTCAAACATATTGCTGCCAGGATGTTGTATGTAAGTGAAGATAGAATTTTAAGAAAGTGGCACATGTATGCGTGTGTTACGTTACGTTATTTTTCTAACCTTCCGCACTGTTCCAAAACATTTCGTTTATTTTCTTTTCTTCTGTTGATTGTTGACTTTTTCAATCATGTAGAACGGATATTGCTTGTTCTGTCATAAAGGCTACATTCAGAATTCTTAGATTAGCTTTAAATGTTGTTGAAAGATATGGAGAAATGAAAACTGGAGTTGAGGGAATAAAAAAAAATTGAATCCTTTGAATATGGGATGGTACTGTTAAACCGCTAACAGTGCTCAGTTAAGGACAAATTTTGTTCAGTTAAGAGAAAATTATGCTCTGTTAACACCAAATGCGGCACTGCTAAAATTTTTTGGTTTGCATCTTGGGTTCTCAAATTCGAATTTATCTTCATATTTCTTCGGCAACTCCCTCTCAGTAAAAACTCTCAAAAATCTGTCGTTCAGAGTCGACTTTAAACTGTAGGTTTCGCCACTCATGTATAAAATTTACACACACCACATTAGTGGTGTGAGAAACTAGGTTGTAGTCCTGACTAAAGGGTTGTAATGACCAATTACCAATGAGCCAACGTGAGAAGTCTATGCCCTGCTAGAGACGAAAAATGGCAAATAATGTGGATGGTATTCACTTCTCTCTGCCTGTCTGAACCGATTTACAACCCCTGCAGATATTATTTGCAGGAAAGCAAAGTATTTTCGGGCTCTGATTCATTATACAACGAGTCGTAAGAAGTGAAAGGAATGTCGCTACAATCTAGTTTAAATAGTTGGTGGGTACACTTCGTATGCAATTGAGGCTAGATAATCCTAGACGCATGCATTAAAATTCAACGTCTAGTGTATTTGTGCCTACAAAACTAATACACATTTACACCAGTATTCTAAACACAATATTTCCTTTTTTTTCAGTGTATTTTTTCAACAACATTGTAGCAACTGGTCCTGAAATAATTCATTACATTTCAAAATATTTCGTGAAAAAAAAGAAAAAAAAGCAGCAAACATTGAAATCTAAATTTCGTTTAATTCCCCAATGAAAATATTCCCCCCAAATCAATTTGGCTAGAAGCTGTTCCTCTTTCTTTGTCCCCCTGATAGTGTTTGGATTCTAATTTTCTCGTATAATAAATGGTATACGTTTAATTTGTTCAATATTTATAAAAATTGAATTGATTGAATGATTAAATGACTGGCACAGGTGCCGTTGGCTGACTGGCTGCTCTTTATAGACAGCCGTTAAAGAAGAGCAACAAGAAAAAAAAAGCAACAAAAAATTCTTTCGAATGCGATGATAATCCATTAAAATCACAATTTTTCACTGCATTTTTCTAGTTTTTCTCTTCTCTTCTCTATTTTTTGATATCAAAGTTAATCGATAGGGTGATAGAGGGGGCGGTTGTAATAGAATTTGATGGCAATTTCCTTTTAATCAAATCATGAAATTGATTGAATTGCTTAAATTAAGTATAAGAGGCAATGAGAAAAACTAAAAAATGGCAACAAGAATGTTCAGGTTTTCTGTTGTTTTTGTATAATTTCTGGCAACAAATTAAGCACGTTTTTTTTCTTCATCATTATTTTCATTTTAATTGAATACTTTTGAAATGATTTGAATTTTTTGTAAACAATTTATTTTTATTTTTGTTATTTATTTTAAATAAATTATTAAGTAATTTGATTGCAGTTTTTTTGTTTCACAAAATAAACAAACAAATGCCGCCACCTTTTTAATTTATTTTAAATTTTTCAACCATAAATTCAATGACTTGTGACAATGAGTTGCAAAAAAAACTTCTTTTTTATGTTGTGCTTAAATATTTGCATTTTGACACAAAAACAACAAAAGTTTAAAACTTTGTTAAAATAACAAATTATTGCCCAATTAGGATATTGACCTTGTCAAAGTGATGGTGCAATAATACACAATAATCGGTGAATCCCAGGTCTTTGAATGAGTTTTATTAAGAAGGGGCTTCGGTATCTTTACGTATACATAGATGTATATATAGAAAAGGCTTACATATACACACGGAAAGGGCCTCAACAAGCGCCTTTCTCCATTTTTGATTTATGCTGCGCTCAGATTTTCATTTCGATTCGGCTTTTTCTTGTCAGTTTCGCCTCGTCACAGACTTGTTTCATGTTTCTGACAGAATAAACTCTGCTATGACCGCCTTGGGAATTTCATTCTGTTGTAGTTTTTGCTAAATTAGTTGAGCCTTTCCCGAGTGTACGATTTATCGAATCGTACCTTTTATTCTTCGCCTGTACTGCTGGATAGTAACTTCTTCAGTAAATATCCATATTGGATACTCATATGAGACTTTGTATTTGGACAGAGAATTTCTTGTATATATCCGTAAAGAGTGCACATTCACCCTGCATGCATTCGCGATAAGGTAAATAGGCAACGAGATGTCAAACCCCAACGAGAGATCGCTCTCTATATATGTACATACATATATGCATAGAATGATATATAATTGAGGCCCTATGCAGAATGTCTCGCCAACTTACTCAGAATCAGGGCATTACATATGTACATATATAATTGGTCATTAAACCTTTCAGTTAGGATTACTATCTAGCTTCTCACGCCACTTATGTTGTATGGGTTACTTTTATACATGAGTGGCTTCTAATATCGACTCCGAACTACAGATTGTTGGGGAACTCTTCATGGCAGGTTTATTTTTACTCAGAGTTTTGTCAGAAATCTGCTGAGAGGAGAAATATTTTCTAATATTTCGTTTTGATGTTTGACCTGACATTTGAACCGTAGCCTCACGTCTAGTAAGCCAACACACTACCTACTAGACTACGATGAAGTTTCTCAAAAAACCTGTCGTTCGGAGTCGACTTTAAACTGGAGATCCCGCCACTCAGGTATAAAGTTAACACACACAACACATAGGTGGTGTGAGATGCTAGGTTGGAATCCCGACTAAAGGGTTGTAATGACCAATTATGTATGTATGTATGTAAAGCTATGTATCAGTAAAGTAATTGAAAACAACAGGGCTAAAACGTAAAACTCTAGGCTACATCAAGAACAGTTAACTACTAATAAAACGATTACCATTTTATAATCCTGCAATCTCCAATAAATCTTCAAATTGTGATTAAAACACATGATCAGGCTACCTTTCGCAGAATGACTTCTGTTACAATATAGAAGAAGCAAACAATACTCATTGATATGATAATACAATAATGGGGATATAAAAAGATGCTAAGATATGTCCAGTCAAGAAAAATAACAACTTACAGAATGTAATTCGACATGGCACGAATAATTAAATTTACTACTCCAGATTTATTGAGCCTATGCCCTTGAGGGCTTTTCTTTATGACCCCCGATATAAAGTGATTTTCCGCTACAAAAATATGTATGAATCTGTGTGTACGATAGAAATAGGCAATAAAAATAGTCATAAACATTACGAGTAACAAAATATACTTTAACACCTTAACGCAGTCAGTAACGTAATACACAACTAATTCCCAGGTAAATAGAGAAAACAAAACATTTTTTAATTGATTTTAACTACAGGTGTTAAAACTAAAGCCACACATTATAAATCTAAAAGCTTTGGGTAGACGGCGGGGGGAGAAAACCTAAACCGCATAACCATGCTTGTATAACATTCAACGACAAATTGTTCAACAACAAGAGTGTTCAAATGAAAGTGTTTTTTCTCCCTCTTTTTTTTGCGTTCTTTTTTTTTTTTTTTTTTTTAGGTTGTAATTTAATATGCCTTCAAAATAGTAACGACGTCAAACACCCTTTAACTAAATCCGATTACAATAATTGTAGTTGTTAAAAATCTAACAACAGCTACAAGAAAATCACAAATAAAAACAACAAAAAAGAAAACACCACAGAAATAAAAGGAAACCAGAAATAAATAAATAAAAAACAGAAAAAGAAAAAATAGAACCGAAAACCAAACAAAACTAATAACAGTTTAGTTATAAACCATGGCAATACTATAAAAATTTCATGAGAAAAACAGAAAAAAACAGGAGGAAAAACTAAACGAACGAACTTAAATCCATTTAACAAACATAACTAGGAAATACGATGTACCTGATACACACTACTACTCACACCATGTTAAGTATACTCGATTCTATGCATACTACTACACACTTACATATATGAATGTATGTGTGTTTGTATGCGTTTGTATTTATACAGGATTATGTTCATATACAAACGCATATTTACCACACAACAAACCCCAGAGTCCGTAAACAAATGGCATGTAGGAAAACACGCAAATATAAACAGGCTTTTAATCCTTTGCGATACACAGAGTATTGGGCAAGTGGTGGTCGGTCTATGTATGGTACAGCCAGTTACGAGAAAAATTAATTTCACAAAACTATAAGCAAACATGTTCATTAAAAAAAATTGTAAAAAACTGATTGCAATTCAAAAAAATAATAATAATCCGATTAATTTTATCGAATAATCGATTAATTTTATAGAGTAATCGATTAATTTTATCGAATAATAGATTAATTCTATGGAATAATCGATTAATAATCTAAATTTGATTGTTGATCTGCAGTCACAGCTTATCTGAGAGAGTTTGCAAAGCAGCTTGTGCCAAACACTGTGCTTATGATACAAGACGGAGACTTCGTCTTGGTGTGGATCGCTGGACCTATGCGATGGTTACGTAATGTCCTTACAAAGGGCACCGCTTTGCTAGGCTTGGTTAGATTTAGATTTCTTTCCGCACTTGTTGAAAAGTAACTTAATATGGTATCTCTGCAGTTCTGTAACCAATCTAAGGATCTGAGGCTTCTACACGGAAATTCTAAGCATGGATCATTGGTCCTCTGATATTTGGTAGAGTTTCGGTATTTTCAAACGGTTATAAACTTAAAATTTATTTTATCGAATAATCGATTAATAATCTAAGCTTGATTGTTGATCTGCACTGACTTACGACTTAGCTGAGAGAGAGATTGCAAAGCAGCTTGTGCCAAACACTACTGATGATACAAGACGGGGACTTCCCCTTTTTTGAGTCGTTGGATCTATGAGATGGGTACGTAATACAAAGGCCCGCTTTTTAGGCTTAATAGATTTCTTGCTTCACAACATGCAGCACTTGTTGAAAAGTGACTTAATGTCGTATCTCTGCACTTCTGTAACCAATCTAAGAATCCCCAGGCTCTGAGTTAAGTTTAACGTAGCTGGAGGCTTCTACACTGAAATTCTAAGCATGTATCATCATTGGCACTCTGATTTATGGTGAAAGTATTGTATTTTCAGATGTTTATAAACTTGAAAATTAGACACTCAGTGGACTTTTATCGATTAATGCTATAAAATATGTTATGAATATGTTTTCATGACTACTAGAGTATGTTTTGGCCGTTTTCATAAACCACGCTGGGAAATGAGTTCTGAGTAAGAGATCTTCTACTACAAAAATTCAAAAAGACTTATGGATACCTCTTATGGGTCTCTGTGACCAGGAACAACTGGGTTATCGTATAGTTCATGAGTTTTCAAGAACAGACACGCTCCTACCTGTAACAACTACACCTCGGTTAGGCATTTCTTTGCTGATGATAAATCTGGAGGTGGATTTTTTTATAATAAAAAATTTCGAAAATTTCTTAAATTATGTTGCGAGTCTGCATCGATTATCAGTTTAATTCAACAAAAAAATTTATTGCTGTGCTGCAGGAAACTTTTTCAATAACACAAACAGAAAGTTTCTTTATCATCCCTTAAAGGGTTAATATTAATACTTAACATGGGGGAGCCATTCTTTCTTTCCCCCCTTGTCCGAAAAATGTAACTGCTAAGTTTTCCCATGTCCTTATTGAAACCATTTTAGTCGTATTTTAACTGCTTTAATGACCTTAAGCCATTTAACAAACTTATCGTGAAATCATAAGCAACGTATGTAAGTGGGGAAGAAGCAGGGGGCGCTACTGTAGAAAGAACAAAAAAAATGAAAATAACTTGAGTAACCGTGTAACAACAACCTCAACTATTATGAAATGACCAGCTTAAGTGGACGTCACAGAAATATGCGCTTATTAGTCGCAGTTAATATGTGTTGGATTTTATGGATATTTTTTTTGGGTTGGCAATGGGACTCCTGCTACAGAGGTAGGCAAAGTAGTCTTTAATAATAAAGTTGTTTATATTCCTTAATAAATAGCTGAGTAAACATTATTACTACAAAGGTGAGTAAGAGTGTGCGAGCGGAAACTTAAATACACTGACATACAACACAACATACAAGCGAATATTTCCGTTAGCCAAATGCCCAGGAACAATGGCAAAAAAAAAATTATGAAACTCTTCTTGTAATGATTAATAATTTATTAAAGGCAGGATTTAAGCAGAAGGAGAAGAAAATAATAATAATGCGGGTGAATGGGGAGGGGGGGACATTGTATTATAATAACAAATGAACTTTAAATTATGATGTTTGATTACAAGCGGTTTGCTAATAAGGCCAAGTGTAGTAGGTATTAATAATTGGCCAAATAATAATAAGAACGTGATTAAATCGAAAGAAGGCAATTGTAGACACTCCTCTTTAGGCTTAAAATCAATAAAATTAAGACATTATTAATGTTATGTTATGTAAGTGGTTGTTAATTCAGAAAACTTAATTACCGTAACCTTTATTCGTTTTTAAATTTTAAGAGCAGCATGGCGTTAAAGCGTATAATTAAAGCATGTTCGCAATCTGGCGTAAACTCATGCAATGCGTTCGTTCATAAGCTGCCATTTCCTTCCGTTTAAAGTGAGCAAATTGTGCGTTATTTTAAAAGGAAGAAATAAAACTACTGCCTAGGGGGCGGAAAGGATATTTTAAGCAAAAATTCATGCTTTAAGGTAAACAGTTTAAAAAACTGATAACCGATTAATATTCCGACAATTTTTTTTCAGTTAATAACAGTTTACTTGATTATTTGTTCAGGCAGATACAATATGCCATTCTCGGTCTTATTTCTTGAACGAATAATTGCTACATATTCGCTTGAAAGCATACCGACATTCGAATAAACACCATTTTATAAATTTTTCATTCTTTTAAAAAATTAAAAAAAAAATATTCGAATATTATTTTGGGTGGGTAACAGAATAAAATTTAAAATATATCGTAAAATTTGATTATTTGTTAAAGTTGATATATATTCCGTTTTCAACATAATTTCTGGACTAAGACTAAATGAATAATTGCTACGTACTCGCTTGAAAGCATATACGAAAACACCATTTTATAAAAGAAAAAAATTATTCGAATATTATTTTAGGTGGGTAACCGAATAAAATTTAGAAAATTTAAAAAAATATTCGAATATTGTTTAAGGCGGGTAACCGAATAAAATTGAGAAAATTTAAAAAAATATTCGAATATTATTTAATGCGGGTAACCGAATAAAATTCAAAACATGTCGTTAAAAGCTCCAAGAGTAAAAAAGAATACCATGAAAAAACTTTCATCATATGTCGTTCGAAGTCGATGTTAAACTGCAGGTCCCGCCACTCATGAATAAAATTAACACATACTGCTTGCAGGTGTGTGAGAATCTAAGTTGTAATCCTGACTAAACGCTTATAAAGGCCAATGATGTAAGTAAGTAATGTGGAAAGCTTGTTTTCGATTCCAATGAAAACTAATCGAGTAACCAGTAAAATGAAACATATTGGATTTGCTTGTGTTGAGGACGCTTGAATAAAATTATCAAATATGACTGGAATAGTGAGTGAAACTAGGTTGTAATCTTGACTAAACGCTTATAATGGCCAATTAGGTAAGTAAATAGAAAGTTTATATTCTATTGAAAATGGCTCGAGTAACAAATAAAATTATATATATAGGATTTATTTGTGTTGCATGCTCTTGAATAAAGTTATCGCATACGGTTGGGTTGTGTGAGAATCTAGATTGTAATTCTGACTAAATTGTTGTAATGCCCAATGATATTGGTAAGTGATATAGAAAGCTTGTGTTCGGTTCAATTGAAAATTAATCGGGTAACCAATAAAATGAAATATATTGGATTCGTTGAACACTCTTAAATAAAATTATCGTGTACGGCTAGTGTTGTGGAAGAAACTAGGTTGTAATCCTGACTAAAGGCTAATTAAATATATAATTCGAAAGTTTGTATTCGATTCAATTGAAAATTACTCGGGTAACCAATAAAATGGAACATTGGATTTGTGTTGCACGCTCCTGAATAAAATTATCGCATATGGCTGGAATAGTGGGTGCGACTAGGTTGTAATCCTGACTAAACGATTACACCTAAGTAAGTAATATAAAAAATAGATTTTTGATTCGAATGAAAATTATTCGGGTAACGAGTAAAAAGAAATACGTATTTATTTATTTGCATTGTATATAAAGTCAATAATGCCTTGAACACATGAATTATAACGAGAGGTCTTCTGTGGCAACTTTACGGAGCACCCTATACAGAAGCTGTCACTAATGCCTGAAATTTTCAAACACACTTTCGTGCGTGAGTTACATTCCCACTTCCTAAACTAATTATATTGGCTGGTAAAGTGTAGGGAACTCAATAGGTTTAAATTACACATTTGTTTTTCGTTCCCACATTTTGCCAGACAGCAACGTAAGCATTTTTGTTTGCATTGTTTAGCTTTAGTTATAAGTAAAATATTTGTAAGATATTAGTCTTAAGATTCAACCTAATAAACTAAGTACTCTTAAGAGTAAAAGAGTAGTTTTTTTTAATAAATATAAGTGGCGCAGTCGGTTTTGCGAACAGAATAATTAAAATTATAAAATTTTGAAAGTTAAAAAACAAAAATCAAAAAATTAAAAATCAAAAAAAAAAAAAAAAAAACAAAAATCTTTAAGAAAAGAAACTATTTAAAAGAATATCATTACAAACAAAAAAAATCGGTTTTGTAAACAGAACTTAATAATTAAAATTATTAAATTTTAAAAGTAAAAAAAAAAAAAACAAAGAAAAATATTTTAATAAAGAAAAGAAAATATTTAAAAGAATAACTATTATTACTAACAAAGACAAAGTGCTTAGTGAAAAAGAAAAAAAAAAAATTAAAGTTGGCCTTATTTTTTTAAGCAACAGAACTTAAAAATTAAAATTTTAATAGTTAAACAAAAAAAAAAAATCTTTTAATTACGAAAAGAAAATATTAAAAAAAATAATATTACAAACAAAGACAGTGTTTAGTGAAATAAAAAAACTATGAGTAGATTTGATGTGAACAGGGACCTACAGAAAGTAGACGGGTCAGGGCAGGAAAAGATTGCCGAGTTAGAGGCGGTCCTGCGGCTTCAGGAGCAGAAAATTATACAGCAGCAAAATCAGTTGCAAGAACAACAGCTGCAAATGCAACAGCAGTTACAGCAGTCACAACAGCAACAGGCTCAACAACAACAAATACACCAACAGGCTCAACAACAACAAGTTCAACAGCAACAGTTCAACGGGTACAGGTTTGACATGGCGCCAAAGGACGTCATAGAGCAGTTCCGGAGACTAAGACCTCTTGACGAAAGGCATAACCCAAGGGCGTTTATACAGTCCGTCGAGACAAACCTCACTCTTTGCGGCAACAACGAGAGTTTAGCTAGATTCTGCATCGGAATTGTTGCGAACGAGAAAATCTTTGGAAAGGCTGGTAAAGGGGTGAGAGAGCTGCAGAACAATGCCTCATGGGAGGAAATCAAAACAAGGATGCTGCAACAGTACCGGCCGGAAAGGACGTATGCGGAGGTTTTTAACTACTGCAGAACGGTAAGAGTAGGAAATTTAAGTGAATTGTTTAGGGTATTTGAAGAGGCTAAATTTGAAATAAACGACATATTTTTAGGAGATCCACTTAAGCCAGGTATATATAAGCCCGAGAATGTTGATAGGGACTTAGTGGATATATTGTTGGAAAAAATAGATGGACCTATTAGAGCACACATAGGAGAGCATGAAACTTTATCTGGCATAATTTTGAAGTATACAAGACTTAAATTATTACACGACATTAGGGCAATAGCATTTGATCATAGATCTAACTTGAAAAACAAGGGCTTTGTCAATGGTAATAGCACATTTAGAAACCAAGTAAACAAACCTCAGAAGTTCAATGAAGGTAACACAAAAGCAAAAAGTTATGGCAGAACAGAATCCCAACATTTTCGTAATTATAACAATTACAATAATCGCAATTTTAACTCTGTTCAACCGCAAAATTTCAGCAAACGAAATAATGAACAGCCTCAGGGTTCTTGTAATCAGCCTCAAAATTCCTTTATTTATAATAGGAATAAACCTGTTTCGTCGCAAACACGTTTATCACATATGAGTGTTGATACTAACTTGGGTTCACAGAGGTCTCATGACTCAAAATATATGGAGGTTGATACCTTACAGGAGGCTGAAAAGGTTGCTTACAACGATGAGGCAAATTTTTTTAGAAGTGCCTCGAAATTCAAATTACCCGTAGTTGTTTTGTCCATAGGCAAACAAAATTTCAAATGCCTAATAGATACTGGGGCAAATACAAGTGTAGTAAAACCAAACACATTTTTTCTATATGAAAGACAGAATCTAAAAGAACCTGTCTATATAAAAAGCCTTAACGGTTTCAACGAAGTAAAACATTTCGTTGTTACCCCAATGCCTTCACAATTTCTTGCTAGGGGTACACTTTCATGGAAAATAGTTGACTTTAAAAATGAAAATTATGATGCTATACTGGGTCAAAATTTTCTGGTACCTTTCAAGGCCAAAATAAATCTAGACCAAAATTATTTGGAAATATTCGATAATAAAATATTTTTTGAAGAAAATGCTTACCCATTGGCATTTGACATGATTACAAGTCTTCAGTATATTAAGAATGAAGACATACAAGGCAAGTTCCAGATAAATGATTTAAGCAAAAAGGAGCATGAATCCATTAAAGGCTTACTAAATGAATTTAAGGATTTGTTTTTTGTTGAGGGAGATACTTTGTCCGCAACAACTGAAATCTGTCATGAAATAATTACTACTACAGATAAACCTTTGTATTCAAAAATTTATCGGTATCCACAAATTCATGAGAATGAAATCCAAAGACAGATAAAAGACATGCTTAAGCAAAATATTATAAGAGAAAGTAATTCTCCTTATAACAGTCCATTATGGGTTGTACCAAAGAAACGAGATAATTCTGGAGTACAAAAATGGAGAATCGTCATAGATTACAGAAAACTTAACGAAAACACAGTCGATGATAAGTTTCCCATACCAAACTTAAATGGTATTCTTGATAAATTGGGGAAATCCCAATATTTTACAACACTAGATCTTGCCAAAGGGTTTCACCAAATTTTGGTAAGAGAAGAAGATCGAAAGAAAACAGCCTTTTCAACGCCTTTTGGACATTACGAATTCATTCGTATGCCATTCGGCTTGAAGAATGCGCCATCAACCTTTCAAAGGCTGATGAATTCAGTTCTTCGTGAACAAATTAACAAAACTTGTGTCGTCTATATGGATGACATATTGGTGTTCAGTACATCCCTGGAAGAACACATAAATTCTTTAAGATCAATTTTCAAGACATTAAGAATGGCCCAATTAAAAATTCAGGTAGATAAATGCGACTTTCTGAAGAAAGAGACGCAATTTTTAGGTCACGTACTGACCAATAAAGGCATTAAGCCAAACCCCGAAAAAATTAAAATAATTCAGAATTTGCAACTTCCAAAAACTACAAAACAAATTAAATCTTTTTTGGGAATGACAGGATTCTACAGAAAATTCATTAAGGATTATGCGAAAATCGCAAGTCCCTTGACAAAAGCACTTAGAAAAAACGAAAAAATTAATACATATGACCCTAATTACATTTTGGCTTTTGAAAAATTAAAAGAAATTGTAACCAATGCACCAATCCTTAGATATCCAATCTTCTCCAAAAAATTCAAAATAACCACCGATGCAAGCAATTTCGCAATTGGCGCCGTTCTTTCACAAGAAGGCCATCCAATTGCATATGCCTCTCGAACTCTAAGCGTAACCGAAACCAACTACTCAACAATTGAAAAAGAATTGTTGGCGATAGTTTGGGGTGTTAAATACTTCCGACCGTATATCTATGGAAGAGAGTTTGATCTTGAGTGCGACCATCAGCCGTTGAAGTGGTTACAAGTAAAATATACAGGAAAGGATATCAACCCACGTCTTCAGAGATGGTTGGTCCAATTGGGGGAATATAATATGCGAGTGAATTATATAAAAGGTGAACTAAACAAAGTTGCCGATTTTTTGAGCCGTATTAATCCCGACACAAATGAAATTAATCATTTAACGGAAAATGATTCCGGCGAAATGAATGAAAATGAAGAAGAAGATTCATTATTGGTCCAAACCGTCCATTCACAGGAAGAAGAAGCTAATGATCACATACCAATTTTGGATACCGTGGTAAACCGTTTTAAAACACAAATTATGTTAGTAGAGCAAAAAAATATTCCAATGCAGGAGGTTTTCGGGAAAAAACGTATATTTATTGATAGGAATGATTGTGCAGGTGGAAATGTCGTGAACATTCTCAGAAGAGAAATTTCTAGAGGAAAAATTGCTATATTTTCCGAATTGAATGATCATGAGTACAACACCTTACAAAAGATAATTATCAAGGAATTCTCTGGAAACAGTTCATTGAAATTTGTTAAATGTTCTAAATTTGCCAGGGATATTGTCGAGGAAAGCGACTTAAAGAAGCAAATAGCATTGTTTCATAAATTTGAAACGGGTCATGCTGGTATAATTCCAACTTTCGAAAAAATAAAACATAAAATATATAATCCTAATTTGAAAGAATTTATTCAAAGAGTAATCAATAATTGCGAAACTTGTTCCGCAGCTAAATATGACAGAAATCCTATAAAAAATAAATTCAAATTAACTGAAACCCCTTCCACCACCAATGAAATAATTCATGTTGATACCTATGTCAACAGTAAACATTCATTCATAGTCTTTATTGACAAATTTTCAAAACATGTAGTTTCATTTCATTTGCTCGACAGAAATAGTCAAACCCTAGTTGGGAAAATTCGTGCATTTTTGGCCATTAAGGGAAATGTTACTAAATTTGTACTAGACAACGAATTCAATAACGCAAATGTAAGGAACTTCCTCGATCAAGAGGGAATTCAATATCATTTCACAAAACCGAATAGTCATACCGGTAATTCAGATATTGAAAGATTTAATAATACAATCACAGAGAAAATCAGAGTCTTTAATTTGGAGGAAAAACTGCCAATAAGCACCCAAATGAATAAAGCAGTAAAATTCTATAACAGTGGCTATCATAGCACAATTAAATGTAGTCCTTTGGATGTGCAAAATAAATTGATTGATCATAGCATAATAAAAGAAAGATTAAAAAACGTTAAGTTCAGAGTGATTCAAAAAAGGAATAAATCAAGAGAAAACTATGTAGAGAATAGGAAAGAAGGATTTGTAAAAAATTATAAGAGCTTGAGACATAAAGAAGAACCGAAGTTTGTTAAAAAGTCTCTAGAGAATGTTCACACAGACAATATTAAACGACCTTTTAAATTTACAGATCATGGCAGTCATACTCATATTAATTGCACAAATACATCTGAATCAGGCAGCCCTTCAAATTAGTGCGGTGGGCGAAAATGATGGTTTCCTTAAGATCAGAACTAAGGAAGTGGACGTTGTTAACACAACAACTACTCTTGTCCACATTGTAAATACTACCGAAATACAAAACATATTGTACCAAATAAGGAAAAATATTGAGGGCTTGAAATTACAGGAAGAGAGAATTCTTCAGAATGAAATCGAATTAATAGAATCCAAAATTAAAACTATCATGCCAATGTCACACAGAAAACGAAGAGGTTTGATTAACTTGGGAGGAAAGGCGTATAAATGGTTGTTCGGAACAATGGATGACGAGGATAGGCAGGAAATTTTTGATCATCTTTCTGTTGCCGACCGAAATTCACATAGTTCTATTACCGCAGTAAATAAGCAAATAGTAATTAATAATTCCATAAATAAGTCACTCGAACGACTTAAAACTGCAATAGAAAACGATAGGAAGGAAATGGAAACGTCCTTCGTGAAGATTGACGATGCTACTGGAAAAGTCATGAAGAGACTAATTTATTTGGACCAACTGGCAAAGCTTAAGAATTTGGAGCACAAAATTGACCAGATTCAGGACAACATAGTTTCAGCAAGGGGTAACGTTGTACATCCAAGTATATTTTCGACACAGGAAATAGATAAATTTAAAATAGATTTTTACAAGTTGAGGATGCTTAAAGTAGGAATAATGACTTTTAATGATGACTCTTTGATGATAGCAATACAGATACCGGACAGCTATGTTAAAACGGACCTTAAGCTTATCATGCCAATTCCAAATAAAGATAACCTTGAAATAGAATCAAAGAACGAATATATTGTTGAAATAGACGGTGTGAATCTGGCATATCAGGAAGATGTACCTTTGAAAAAATTAAAGATAAGTAAACATTGTATTTTTCATAATAGTTGTAATTTCATTTTTAATAATGTTACATCTGTATTGGATCTTGATGACGAAACAATAGTTTTAAAAAATGCTTTTTCTGAATCAATGAGACAAACTTGTGACGATAGAAAGTTCAATTTGACTGGAAATTTCTTTATAACGTTTAATAATTGTAGTATAACACTTTGCAATCAGTCATTTTCAAATACAAAATTTTTAATTCAAGAAAAATATTTTTACCAAAATCTCTTTTTGTATAACAAATCAGATGTAAGACCAAAATATAATAATATCGTTATAGATCACTTTGAAAATGTAAAAAAAATTGAAGAACTTAAATTTCATAAAAACGTTTCTTATGGTTTAAATATAACACTATTTATTATTGTCATTGTAATTTTTGTCGTTTTGCTTTTTATAGTGAAACGAAATAATATTAAAATAAAGATTGAACAACAAAAAAATAAAGAAACTGCAAATAGTGCTGTTGATAGAATAATGAAAAAGTACAGGCCAGCACAGCCACATAATTCAGAAGTATAAATGTAATATATGTATGAACAAAACAAAAAAAAAAAACCTTAAAATTTTTTTTATGTATTTTTATTAAAATGCTTTTTGTAATTTAAAATATTTGCTTTAATTTTGTTAATATTTACTAATAGAAAGAAGAATAATAAAAAAATGTTTTTGTTAAAGATATAAATATAAAAGTATATAATAAGACGAAATCCAGGAGTATTTCATACAAGGGGTGGAGGAGTTACATTCCCACTTCCTAAACTAATTATATTGGCTGGTAAAGTGTAGGGAACTCAATAGGTTTAAATTACACATTTGTTTTTCGTTCCCACATTTTGCCAGACAGCAACGTAAGCATTTTTGTTTGCATTGTTTAGCTTTAGTTATAAGTAAAATATTTGTAAGATATTAGTCTTAAGATTCAACCTAATAAACTAAGTACTCTTAAGAGTAAAAGAGTAGTTTTTTTTAATAAATATAAGTCGTGTTAATGGCTTTTTAAATGTGCACGTGAGTATTTAATTATAGAAAAAACGCACATAAGGATACAAACGCTTTGGGGAATTTCAAACCCAACAAACAAATGTTTTGACTTCGGGACGGAAAAAAAGGAAAAAATTCTACACCGGAAAATGATTATGAATTTATGTAAATATAGACCTTTTTGTAAATAAAACAATACATATTATATTATATAATGGATTTATAAATACAATACATTAAGAGAAAGAGAGAGAGAGAGAGACTGACAGAGACAGAGAAAAAGGATACGAATGTGAAAATAATGCCATTAAGTTATCGGAATGTTTCCGCAGAACAGCGAATAATTTACGCTAAAATGACGGAAGGGTAAGAGGGTCTTCCGAATATAATCAGTGTGTATATGTATAGCGCCTAGCCATTAAAATCACAATAAATTAAGTTTTTTTTGTAGCATTTCCCCAGAGCTTCAAGGCAATTATTTCTAAACACCTTTTTCCTAAAAGCATTCGAAGAACAATACTGGCCATCTAGAGATGAAAAAGAAAATTTATGAATTTTGTTCTTCACTTTTGTGAGGATATTGGCATCGTACGCGTATGTTAAGGATAAGATAACCGAGATATTTTTATTGTTTTTTTTTAAGAAAATTGAATCGTTTTCAGGGAATTTATTGTTGTTAAAAAAAGCAATATTTTCGTTAAACGGCTTTAAATGTTGAAATTCTATTTCCAAAATTAATTTCAATTCCACATGCTACCCAAGCAAATGGCAGTTATTGAGTTATTTTGTTGAAATTTATGGCGAAACTAATTTACGGTTTAATTCCTCGGGAGCAACACTCAACGTGGATAATTTTTATCTACATACGTACATAACTGGTCAATACAACCTAGTTTCCCACGCCACATATAATGTGGCGTGACCTACAGTTTACATTCTCTCTCTCTCATTTCCGAATTTAGCGTTGAGCATCTATTTCTTGTTTACCGAAAAAGAAGTCATCTCACAAATGATTCTCCTTTAATGACGCCGACGATTAATGTCGGTGAAGATAAATTCGAATTTGAAAATCCAAGACGCAATCCATAAATTTTAGCACTTGGCGTAAACAAAGCAAAATTTTCTCTTAACAGAACAAAATTTGCCCTTAACAGAGCACTGTTAGAGGTTTAGCAGTATCCATCTGAACCAGCCCACTTGTTTAGCAGCTAATTTTGGGATAAGTCTATGAATACAATACCATATTCAAAGAAGGTTTCAAGCCGTCTTAACTTAATTGCAAAGTAGAAGACTAATATACTTGTTGCCACTGTTAAACAATTAACAGTGCTCTGTTAATAACAAATTTTGTCCAGTTAAAGGCAAAAAGTGGCGCTGTTCAAAGTTTGGGTTTGCGTCTATGGTTTCATACATTAATTCTGCCATCTGGGTTGTCTAGTAGCAGAACTAGAAAGCAGGCTCAGGAAATCGAGAGCAGCATTCAGACGATGGAGAACTTTATTGCACAAATAGACAAACGAACCAGTACCGTATTTAATCACGAGGTAACGACATGTATTCATAAAGAAAATGTCTCACGGTCATGTGCAAGAATCATGTGTATAAAGATAAATTCGAATTTAACTAGCAAAGACAAAAACCAAAAATGTTAACCGAATACATATACATACAGAAAATATAAAAAACAGTCAAGGAAGAAATCACCCAAATATACGATATCAGAGAATGGAATACCTCGGCCATTCCTTTAGAATTGTGCTTCACATGTTCCTGAGTGGAATAGCTGCTCTGACAATTCGGCAATTCTTTTGATCAATGAAAAACATCGAAAAAACGTGACTTCTTGCAGGCATTCCACTATATACAAATTGTAACCTAAGGTGTCCCTATTAAAACCCAATTATTGGCATATCCCAAATAATTTTGGATTGAGAAATCGGGCATGGAGAGTTCACTATGTTAGGATAGTAGCACAGTATCTGTTAATAGAGTGAATTTATCAAGCCCGTCATATCAGTACAGTGCCTGTTTTGTATTGTCTGTTAACCACTTAACATTGCTCTGTTAACTTTAACATTAGCTCTGTTAAAATTTTTTGGTTTTTGTCTTTGCTACTTAAATTCGAATGCAATAAACTCTCACTCTAAATCCATAAGACCACAGTAGTGTAACCACCAGGGAATAATTAGTGAAAGACATTAAATTGGAAACCATTTTTTTTCACAGAAAATATTTCATTTTTAAAATTCAAAATGAATTTAAAAACTTTTTTGTAAAAAAGAGAAAAAGTTTGCCTTTCTCAAACATGTTTCGTGTGATGCGGTAGAAGCCTAATTTCTAAGTAAATACGTCCATATTCATATGCTTTCTCACATTTAACCAGGTTATCTAATGGAATTTCTAAGTGGATGCATATCACTCTCACGCCGTAAACACCAACAGTGATAACCACATTCATAGCTCCGAAAGCAAAAAGTGGGTGAGAGAGAAGGGTAAGAGGCAATTATCCGTTTTTGTTACGTTTGCAATTTCAGTTGGCAAATTGTAAGTGTAAGTGAGCTTTGTAGCTGCTTACTGTTCATGTTCTTGAGAGAGAAATTCAAAAACAACAACAACAAAAAAAGGCATATGAATGAACAAAACAAAGTGTTTTGTGAGTGAGTGAGATTCTTGACTCGGCATGAAACAAATTACGATTTGTTATGTGAATAGATGACACACAAAGTGATACGGTGAAGAGAATAGAGTAGTGCAGGGGGTGTGGTGTTGTGCTTCAACCGGAAAATTGTGGTCTACAATATCGTAGCTGGAAAATGTATGTATGACTGTTGCATACGACAAAGATTGGCAATATATTGTATGATTTTTAGTTTTTTCTTCTCCTGTGTTGGATTCACGCTGTTGTTTATTTGCAATTTTTGAAGAGACGTGAACGATATTGTGGCAACTAGAAATAAGAAACAAAAAACGAAAAACAAAAGTCCTGCTAAATTAGGAGTTGAATTATCAATAACAGCAGTAGCAGTAGCAGCAGCATTAGTAAGAGCAACACCCGTTGTTGGTTGCAAAATTGCATTTGGCACATAGGGCAGGCGGCAAACGCACAATCATGGCAATAGATAAACCAGGCAACCAACCAACCAACCAACCGGGCAACAACAACAACAAGTCAACTGTCAATGTGAATTTCGTTTTTGATATTTTATGCAGCAGCAACATACAACACAAACAACAGTCACCCAGCCAGCTAGGCAATTGCAAAGCACAGTATTTCAGTGGCGGCCTCCATACAGCAAAGAAGAAGTGGTGACTCAGATTGTTACGCTGGTGTTGGTCTGAAATGTATGTGACAGTCTGAACCGACCACTTGACGAATACAAATGAAAGAGACATGGAAACAAAAGCGCAAAAAAGAAACACAACAACGACACGACGACAAAAAAAAATGTGTCTAAAAATGTTTAATCAGAGAGAGAGACAAAGCAACAAGGATGGACTCATGAATGAATGAAGGGCAGCCAGAGTTTATGTTGACAATCAGTATTCAAATCTTTTGGGCCAAATGAAATCACTGTGTGTTGTTGTTGTTGCTTTTGTTGTTCATGGGGAAATTTCTGTTTGAAAAATTGATTTCGTTCGGTTCGATTCGCAACGCTTTGGTTTGGTTTGCTTTTCGTTTACATTAATGTTCTGGAGGCTAGATTTGTAAATGATTGTTGCTGTGTTGTTGTTTTGTTTTGTTCCTTTGGACTGCATGCAACTGATATTAGAGTTGTTGTTAAGGCATCACCCCCCTCCGAACCACATACAGTTTGTTGCATTACAATTGTTCTGCTCATTCAGTCGAAAATCACTCATGTGTTGATGACAAGACAAGTAAAATATTTATTGCATCATTTGTGCATATGATGCAAGAAATAATGATGCATCATGGAAAATTATCGCAGGTCACCAGAACCCGCCGAGTACATATGTATACGAGAAAGTGTTTTACTTTGATATTTTTCCTTTATCTTGGGTAATGATGCCATTTAGCACATGCACACACTTACAAATACACCCACGCACGAAACAAATATTGTTTTGCCATGACAACTATTATGAGAGCTTTGATTGAACCCAGGAAACCATCAATAAAAGCAAAATTTCTAAACTTTTTTTTCCAAATTTTGAACATTTCTACGGAGAATTACATTCTTCGTTAGGAAATTAAAGACAAAATAATTGATTTTTATAACGTACATATGCCTTTTGAATTAGAATTAGGTATTGATCATCTGTAGCAGATTCTAGAATAGTAAGGTTGCCATATCTTTTTGCCGTATGTTGTTGCATAGGCATAACGAAGTGTGAGAAAATGTATTGGATGTGGTATTAGTACGAAAGTTACTAATCGAAACTCTATTTCCATAAAACATTTTTAATTAAACGAATGGTTTTCCTCTAAAGTGAGAAGTATACTCCATTTCGACAGTGTGTGTGAAAATTAATGCAAATTTAAAACCAAAGACGCAAACCCACACTTTTAGCAGCGACACTTTTTGCATTTAACAGGACAAAATGTGTATTAACAGAGCACGGTAAACTGTTTAACAGCGACAATAGCAGATGTTGAAATCTATAAGATGGTTGTTGGTGGGGCATGGTCGGGGTCAAAAATCGAATTTTTCAAAATTGATTTTCTCGAATCTCAAAATTATTACAGCTATCTCATTACCACGTTTTGAAAGAGGACCCTCTGGACTACCATTTATCTGCAAATGGTAGTCAGTATGGTGTACTATTTTTTATATGTTCCCAAATGGCCACTGATCTTTTGGAGAATCTTCATATATTTTTTGTCAAAAATCGATTTTTTCAAAATTTAAAATCTCAACTCTCAAAATTATTCCAGCTGTCCTACTACCACGGTTCGAAAGAGGACCCTCTGGGCTACCATTTGCATATAGTCGGGTAGGTGTACTATTTCTTATATGTTTCCAAATGGCCACCGATTTTTGAAACCTTTCAATCAAATAATTGATATTTTCAAAGCCAATACCATATCACTCTACATGTAACTATATTGCTGATCATATTAAGAGACCTTGGAACCTTTCTTTGAGTGTGATATGGTACTCATAGACCTAGTGTATGTCCTAAAATTAGCTCCTAAACAAGTGGGCTTGTGCAAATGGATACTGTTAAATAGTTAACAGTGCTCTGTTAATGGCAAATTTTGTTCTGTTAAGAGACAATTTTTCTCTCTTAAAGCCAAATGTGGCGCTACTAAAGCTTATGGAATGGAATGGAATTCTAGGACATATAGAACAAACAAGTGGGCTTGTTTAGATGGATACTGTTAAACAGCTAACAGTGCTCTGTTAAGGGCAAATTTTTCTCTGATAACGCCCAATGGGCGCTACTAAAATTTATGGAATGCGTCTTGGATTTTCAAATTCGATTTTATCTTCACACACATATTTCGACAGCATGTCTAAGTGGCTCCTATTAATTTCTTCCCTTTATAAAAAATATTTTCTCTAAATTCAGAAAATATCTTTCAAGATAAGAAATTATTTTCAAAATTAAATTTTTTTTCCATTTAAAGTCATTTTTATGTTATTGTCTACACCAGTTGCCAGCTATTAAAATTTTGCTGCTCATTCTTCACTTTTGACTCATATGTGTGGTAATAAAAAAAATACCATTGGCATCCACCCTAGTTTAGTACATCAACGACGTTGTGTGAACATAAACTATCAATGTACGAGAGTCAAACACAAAGAATGAGAGCCAGAAAGAGGTAGAGGGAGACAAAAAATGGAGATAAACATCTAAAGTATACTTAAAGATAAGTGTGGCTCTCATGTCTATTACACTATTAGACATTCAGAAATGAGACAAAAAAGAAAAAATGGAAGCAGAAATGAAGTCAGTTTCATTAAATAAATGAACATTAGCAACAATATTTAAAAACATATATTGGGTAGGGAAAAAAGTTATGCAACAAAGAACAGTAAATGTTGACTTGAAACGATATTTTCTTTAAGAAATTATTTTCAAAACCAAAAGAAAAAACGAAAATGTGGAAAATATTGTTAGAAATTACTTTTACCCTTAACCAATAAGCCAAAGCGTTTACATAGTTGAGTTTAATTAATGTTTAACATTGAAAGTCAGCATTAAAGTGCATTCAAGAGATCTGAAGATAAAGCAGGACAAAAACAAAAACGTATCCATATGGTGATCACAAATCTACTTACAAACACTGGGAGCTACAGTGAAAGCTAAGTAGAAAGGGTCAATGCGTTTAATAAAGGTGGTGAGGCTTATGATAAAGGGTCGATATATTTTTTAAAAGGTTTTAAAATATTTTGTATAGAAAATAGCGTTCTACTGCAGATAGAATGAAGCCATTCGTTTGGAAACTATGATTTTAATGTGTTCTTCGACCGTTTGGTCACAGAATCGAAGACGGCTATTTCGTGATAGAGATTTTCTTATAGGACTTTAGAACTCTTTAGACAAATTCCGAGTATAGCTTCTTGCGCCGTATATGTTATACGAGTGAATTTTAACCACAAATAACGTGACTTAAGATCTACACCGAAAGCTAGTTTAAAGAAGCCTGTGCTGCTTAAAACGATGCTACTCTAATATGTTTTCGTATATTTTCAGAAGTTTATTCTTAAAATAAATTCGAATGATTGAAAAATCAAGTGTATCTTCGCACACTTGAAAATCCAAGACATAATCCATACATTTTAGCAGCGCCACTTTTTGCCATTAACAGAGCAAAATTTGCTATTCACAGAGCGCTGTTAACTGTTTAAAAGTGGCAATATGTAGATTAGTCTTCTACTTTGCAATTATTGCAGACTACTGACATAAAATTTAATTCTCATTACGATCATTATTATTTGTGAATAATAACGTTGAAATGTATAGGATGGTTGATGGGGGCTAGAGGGGAGCAATTTTCTCAAATCTCAAAATTATTCCAACTATCCCGCTACCACGGTTGGAAAGAGGACCCTCTAGACTACCATTTCCATATAGTCGGGTAGGCCTACTAATTCTTAAATGTTCCCAAATGGTCAATGATCTTCTAGACAATTTCCAAGAAAAAAATTGATATTTTCAAAGCCAATTTTCTCAATACCATATCACTTTATATGTGACTATATTAGTGATTACATTAAGAGGCCTTGGAACCTTCCTTTAAGTATGATATGGTACTCATAGCCATCGAGTATATTCCAAAATTAGTTCCTAAACAAGTGACCTTGTTCAGATGGATACTGTTAAACAGCTAACAGTGGTCTGTTAAGCGCAAATTCTGTTCTGTTAAGTGTAAATTTTGTTTATAAATTGCGTCTTGGATTATCAAAATTCGAATTCATCTTCACACACATTTGAAATTCTATTCTCTGTTCAATTTAAATTAATTGCTACTGTGCTAGAAGTAAGAAGGAATCACAGTCATTTGTTTTAGTATCACTTAACAATGTTTAAACATTGTGACAAACATCATATGGCGCTTCTATTTTGTTATTTTCTATGAATATTTAAGTGCTAGAGTGAGTGGATTGTAATCAGAAAAAAAGAAGAAAAAAAAAACGTACAAATGTATATATGTGAGTGAATGTGAGTGAGTTTAGAAATTATTTGCTTTTAGCACTTGTTTCAAACTGTTTGCACTTCTGCAGTTATTAGCCAATAGCAGAAGAATTAGAAGAAAGCTAAAGAGAATCATAATAAAATAGATTACGAACTGATTGGCTTTATACTGTACCCCCTAGGGTATAATAATTATTTAAATATTTAAACTTTTATGCACGTCACTTGATATTAAAATTCAAAATCTAAAGGCTCTCATAAATAAATATTAAAGCCTTTAAGAATTAAGTCAAATGGAAATTTGTATAAGATTTAGAAGATGGAAAATTATGAATAATTTTGAATTGAATTAATGGAAAAAAATTTGGTCTAATAGCATTCTAAATAATATATGTACATATATAATTGAACATTACAACCCTTTAGCCAGGATTACAACCTAGCTTCTCACACCCCTTATGTTGTGTGTGTTAATTTTATACATGAATGGAGGGACCTACAGTTTCAAGTTGACTGCGAATGACAGATTTCTGAGAATCTTTTCATGGCAACCTTATTTACTTTCAGTGTTTTAGCCAGAAATCTGCTGAGAGGAAGTCGCGGACGAAATATTTTTTTTTCATATTTCGTTTTGATGTCTGACCTTGGATTTGTACCATGGCCTCACTTCTAATAAGCCAACACACTACCTACTAGACTATGGCGACTTCTGATTCGATCTCAATATTGGCGTCAATTTAAATATCAAAAGGTCTCCTAAAAGTTCAGGCACTACTGGTTATAAACCTATGGGTTTGTTAAGTAAAAAATTTGGAACAAATTTAGTAGGGCTCATTGGGAAACAAGTTTTATTCCAGCTTTTGTAACAAAGCAGTACTTATGTGTATGAAGATAAATTAGAATTTGAAAATCCAAGACGCAAACCAATACTATAGTATCAATAATCAATAGTACATATATCAATAGCATATACGTCAATATATATATAATTTATAATCAACTATATTGCTAATTTTATATGAATAGGCTGCGTTACCTCGCTTTGAATAGGGCATGGTGCTTCTAGACCTATTATACACTGCTATTCAATAGAACAGATTCACCATGATCGACATCTTGCAATTAATTAAAGAAGAGTTACGCTTCAAATTTTTGAGATGTATCGGAATTATATTCATAAGATGCCAGTAAACAAAGTGCAGTTACTTATTTACATATACTCCTTTGCATAAGAGATGTCTAGTAAACCTTTCGGAGAGCAGGTGAATCTATTTTTTTTGAACAGTACTGTATATTCTAAAATTGGCTGCTAAACAAGTGGGCTTTTTCAGATAAGCACTGTTAAAGAGATAACAGTACTTTGTAAATGATGAATTTGGTTTAACTAAAAATTTTGGTTTGTGTCTTGGATAAATAAATTTCAATTTATCTTCAAACATAAGTGCACTGCAGGTGGATTAGCATTCTAAATATTGGTTTTCAAAGCAAATGGCTGTCTTCTGCCATAATAATCCTTGGACACATGTTTGTTACCTGTTTTTTATTTTTATTTTTTAAGTCCATCATAAAAACCTTCATATGAGATGTATTGCCACACTTACCTGTAAAGACAAAGAAAGAAAGAAAGAAAAACAATTATTTATTTTTTGTTGTAAATCATTTTCACATGAAGAAAATCTATGAAATATTACAAAATAATTGACTCTAATAAAGATTTAAGAGTTATAAACTCTGTATTTTAAGTTTAAAAAAATTTCACAATGACACTTCAATATTTTTGATTTCCCTTAACTTCAGGTTACTATTTAATACGAAAATACGAAAACAGATATTAAAATATTATTTTTAAGACCTGTACTATGCAGGAATAAAAAAAAAAACGAAAGAAAAAAATTTTTATTTTAAAATTTTCAAACCAAAATCTCGACTCTAGGGAAACATATCGCATAAATCAAGTGCAGGCAAACACAAATACATATGAACATTTACAATGAGTCCACATAGATTCAAATACTAATACTACTACATACAGTAACTACCATATACATATGTATGTACGTTTTAAATTTTGACAACAAAATATAAGAAAATAATATACATTCGTAGTATATAGCAGCCGTAGCATACAGCAGCAGCACCAGTAGCAATAGCATCGGTAAGTTAAAAAATAATATTATTTTTATAACAAAAAAAAGGAAAGGAAAGCAAAATTTTGTTACACACTTTTGTAACTCCAAAGGGAAATGAAAGATGAGAACATAAAAAAGCAGAACAAGAAAAAAACTGAACCGATCCTCACACTTCACAATAAAAAAACCCCCGGATAAGGCAAACACGACGAAAACTTTTAAACCATTACGACTAGTTATTGTAGAAGTAGTTTAAATAAACAGAACAATTTAAAAGGAATATAAATGTTTGATTTCATGTTCTATTCATTGCCGAGAAGGTATGCACAAGAGTAGGATTCGTTGATATTAAAGGGCAACTTGGGTGGAGAGTAGTGCTTACAGTGTCATACTAGAAATCCGAGCAATACTGAGGGGAATAATGTTTTAAAACTACAAATACTGATTACAGGGAAAAAAGGACCAAAAAAATATACTATTATCTGGAATCCATCATAGAAACGGGCATCAACCCGAAGTGATACGTGAAAGTTGTTCTATTCATTGCCGAAAAGGTATGCACAAGAGTTGGACTCGCTAATATTAAGAGAAATTTAGGCGGAGTGTAGTGCTTTCCGCCGTAGTCAATTGGGAATTGTGTTTGCTTATTAGACGTGAAGTCACGATTCAAACTCCAGTTCACACATTTCGAACATAACGAAATATGAAGAAAATATTTCTTCGGCGACATCTTCTCAGCAGATTTCTAGCAAAAATTCTGGGAGTAATTAAAATCCCCATGAAAAGTTTGTATAAGTGTGATAATAAATTCGAATGTAGAAACCAAAGACGCAAACCGAAGCTTTTAGCAGCGTCACTTCTTTGATCCAACAGGGTAAACTTTGCTATTAACACTGTTAACTGTTTAACAGTGGCAATAAGGGGATTAGTCTTCTATTTTGCAATTATTGCAGACTACTGACATACAATTTAATTCTCATTATGACCATTATTATTTGTGAATAATAGTATTGAAATGTACGGTGGGTTGGTGGGAGTGGAGAGAGTTAATTTCAAATCCCAAAATTATTCCAGCTATCCCACTACCAAGGTTCGAAAGAGGTCCTTCTGACTACCATTTTCATGTAGTCGGGTAGGTATACTATATTTTATATGTTCACAAATGGCCATTGATTTCTAGATATTTTTAATCAAAAAATTTATAGTTGCCAATTTTCTCAATACTATATCGCCTTATATGTGACAGTCTTGCTGATTATGTTAAGAGACCGTGGAACCTTCCTTTGCGTATAGTATGGTGCACATAGACCTAGAGTATTCCCCCAAAATTAGCTATAAACAAGTGGGCTTGTTCAGATGGATACTGTTAAAAAGCTAACTGAGCTCTGTTAAGGGCAAATTTTTTTCTGTTAAGAGGAAATTTTGCTCTGTTAACGTCAAATGTGGCGCTGCTAAAATTTATGGATTGCGTCTTGGATTTTCAAATTTTACCTTTCCCACATTTGTCAAGTTTCTCCCCACACAACATGGATGGTGTCGGAAGCTAGGTTGTAATCCTGACTGAATCCTGATGTATGTAGTGATTTACGTATCTTACTAGAAACCGAATCAAACTGAGGCGGGCAATATTTAAAAATTAAAATTTTTTTTTTTTTTAGCGATATACGATATTAGCCTTATCGTAGTATAGGATAATGATACTTTTGAAGCGTGAGATCAATTTCAAATACATGGAAAGAAATACTGATTATAGAGAAAAAAGTTCCAAGAATACAAAAAAATAGTACCAAAGAAAACACTGATACCTAGAATTCATCATAGAAAAGTTGAAAATAGCCTGTAAAGAAGCTGTATCAACTGTAATGTTAGGAAAATAGAGGAAGCCATCAACCAGAAATGATTCGCGAAAATTGTCTAGCTAGAGGCGACTTGGAGATAGTTCAAGCCTTCATGTAGACGCCATAGTCTAGTAGGTAGTCTTTTGGCTTATTAGATGTGAGGCCACGCTTCAAACGTTAGATCCGTAGAAATGTTTACAACAAAAAATTTTAATTTTCACATGAATTTAAAAATACTATTCCTTACTATAATTGTTGCACCTTAATGGGTTAATTCTCTCTATTAGTTATATTGTGCAAGTGTTTGTGTTCTCATCTCCATTCATATGTTTTTAAATATTTTTTCAACTTTTTTCCACATTTTTTTTTTTTTGCAAAACACACAAGAAAAACGAAGAAAAAAACTCACATATTCCGACTTGATAACAGAGCAAATGAATAAAAAAAAAACTCATTTTAATCATTTCAAAAGTTCAGAACAAAAACAAAAAAAGACGGAATACACCCAACCAATACACCTCCTTTCATTCCTGCTAAAGGCAGTATGTTAATGTGATTGTAAGTACGTGGTGTGGTGTTCTGTGCTCTGAGTCCTGTTATTATATTTATAACAGGATGCAACACGCGTCGTCGTCCTCATCATCCTCTAACCACCGCTGTTGTTGTTGTTATCATTATTATTTTTATAAATGAGTACCTCAGTTACACTTTTGCATGAGAGTTTACAAAAATAGGAGATAGGGTTACAGCAGGTCTAGACCGACTATCGGGCACCTTGCCTTCGTATGCAGTTTTGGAAGTCATAAGACCATTTTACGGTAGTAGAAGATATTTATGGCACGTCTATATTACAAAATCTGAGGATAAGAACTAAAAAGTCATCGCTGCGTTTTACAATTAATCAAGAGTCAACATTAGACTCTTAAAGCAGGAATTTAAAAACCAAAGACGCAAACCCACACTTTTAGCAGCGCAACTTTTCGCCTTTAACAGGGCTGAATGTGCTATTAACAGAGCACTGTTAACTGTATAACAGCGGCAATAACTTCATAACTGATTGCGAAGGTGTTTGCTATTGTAAGTATCATCTAACGTAGTGTAGAGCATACAAGTATTCTATTCTCTGACATGCATATGTATCAGCTAGGCTGGCTGTGAGTAGTCATAAGTGAGAGAAAATGATTCCGCTTTTTTCAACGTTGGCTTTTCCTCAGCCTTTAGGTGGGTTTTTAATGTTTTTTTTTTGCAGAACTTTTGAAAAGTGTTTACACAATCATCTCCAACCAAAACGAACAAAAAAAATAAAACTGGAAGAAGAAATAAAATGAAATGAAATACAATGAGATGAAATGCAATGAAGAAAAATAAAAAAGTAAACCAAAATTATACTCCAAAAAAATTATAAAAATTTCGTGTTCAACTTTTAAACACACAGAGTAATAATTGTGTTGATTTAACGTTACGTGTAGCAAGTCAGTGCACAGATCCTAAGGGAGGACTATGTACAGTTAAAAGAAAAAAAGTTAAGAGAAAAAGTTTTATTATTTAAAGCAGCATATCACTACTGTATTAAGCTCCACTTATGAACTATGTTTTCATTGTTTTATGCCCTCCATCCATCCAATCACTCATTTATATGAAGATTCTCGAAAAGAAGTAACAATTGGCAGATTTAACAAATTGTAGTTGATTTAACGAAAGCGTATTAAGATTTATTTCATACTTTTGGGGGGAAATGGAAATGAATGAAAACTTTATGGTTAAAAAAAATTGATTAAAAACCATATCAGTAAATCCACAGAATATCAATTAGCGTTTATGGCAACTGTATATCATATCATATGGTTATAATACCAAAAAAATATGGATGGATACCACGCCAGTGCGTGCGGCAGGCTGCTGTAATAAAAAAAGTCCCTCCGGTAGTAACTAAATATGAAAAAATATTTAAAATATGAACATAATTATATAAGTATACATACACACAAGCATATGTCAATAGCTATATATTGATGAATTTCTCATTTAATATACACAGCAAGAAAATTTATTAGAAAAACATAAAATGTGTATGAAGATAAATTCGAATTAAATATCAAAGACGCAAACCCATATTTTTAGCAGAGTCACTTTTCGCCTTTAATGGGGCAAAATGTGCTATTAACAGAGCACTGTTAACTGTTTAACAATGGCAATACGTAGATTAGTCTTCTTCTTTGCAATTACTGCAGACTATTGGCATAAAATTTAATTCTCATTATGATCATTATTATTCGTGAATAAGTGTTGACATATACATATAGGATGGTTGGTGGAGGATGGAGGGGAGTCAAAAATCGATTTTTTCAAAATTTAATTTTTCGAATCTCAAAATTATTGCAGCTATCCCACTACCACGGTTCGAAAGAGGACCCTCTGCACGACCATTTGTATATAGTCGGGTAGGTATACTATTTCTTATGTGTTCCCAAATGGCCACTGATCTGCTAGAGAATTTTGAAGCAAAAAATTGATATTTTCAAAGCCAATTTTCTTAATACCATATCACTTTACATGTGACTCTATTGCTGATTATATTAAGAGGCCTTGACATCTTTCTTTTTATAGTGTGGATATGAGTTTTTTTTTCCAAAAATTAGCTCCTAAACAAGTGGGCTGGTTCAGGGGGATACTGTTAAACAGCTAACAGTGTTCTGTTAAGGGCAAATCTTGTTCTGTTAAGAGAAAATTTTGATCTGTTAACGACAAATGTGGCGCTGCTAAAATTTATGGATTGGATTTTCGAGTTTAAAGCTAAAGCTAGGCCGTAATCCTGGGTGAAGGGTTGTAACGGCCAATTATGTTAATTCTTCGATTTTCAAATTAATCATAAATATTCCCATAATTCATAACATCACACTTTACATTTATATTTCAAGGATCTTTTTCCGAAAAGAAATTCTTATTATTCCGTTATTCGGCATATCCAATTACAAATTATATTTTTTTCAGTGTATTCCCAGCAGTGTACATCAAATTAATCAATCCATATGAACTTGTGCTGTTAAACACATTCATTAAAAATTATGACCGCTTAAAGTCGCTGAGGCAGTAGAACTCTATGTTATTATGGATTGAAGTGTATGGATTTCATACAGAATTGCAGCCACATACTGGGAATGAATATGAATATGGTTTTAAACTTTTTAAAATAACAATGCAAAGAGTAAATAAACGAAATTATAAAAAAGCGTATTATTTACGTGCTAAAGTTGAAAATATTTGATTTATTAAAATTAAACTTTTCGCTCAAGCCATTCAAATGTTTCCCACACATTTGTATGTTTGTGAAGATAAATTCGAATTTAAAAATCCAAGACGCAATCCATAAATATTAGCAGCGCCATATTTAGCGTTAACAAAGCAAAGTTTCCTCTTAACGGGACAAATTTTGCCTTAACAGAAAACTGTCAGCTATTTAACAGTATACCTCTGAACAAGGCCACTTGCTTAGGAGCTAATTTTAGGATATACTCTAGGATTATGAGCACCATATCATACTTAAAGGAAGGTTTCAAGGCCTCTTAATATAATCAAATATTAAGTGATATGGTATTGTGGAAAATTGGCTTTGAAACTATCAATTTTTTTTTCTTTAAAATTCCCTTGGAGATCAGTGGCCATTTGGGTACATATAAGAAATAGTACACCTACCCGACTATATGCAAATGGTAGTCCAGAGGGTCCTACTTCGAACCATGATAGTGACATAACTGGAATAATTTTGATATTCGAGAAATTGATTTTTAAAAAAATCTATTTTTGACCCCCTCCTTCTCCCACCAACCATGCTATAGGTTTCAACACTTATTCACAAATAATAATGATCATTTTGTTTATAGTCTGCAATAATTGCAAAGCAGAATACTAATCTACTTATTGTCGCTGTTAAACAGTTAACAGTGCTCTGTTAATAGCATATTTTGCCCTGTTAAGAGCGAAAAGTGTTGCTGCTAAAACAGTGGGTTTGTGTCTTTGGTATTGAAATTCGAATTTATCTTTACACATATTAAGTTGGGAAATTTTTTGAACGACCTTCGTTTTTGTCTGCTTACAAAGTCTAATGGCACTGACAAATGCTAAAGGAAAAATCCATTAAAATACACATGTATGGCAAAAAACTCAATAATATACACACATTAAGGTTCTAAAATTAATTGGTTAAGAAAGCTGAAAGGGAGAGAAAGAGAGCGCAGAAGAAAATTTGTTTTCTACACCTACAATCCGGGATGAGTGCTTTGTAAAATAAACCAATTTTCAAACCCCAAATAAAACAAAAAATCTATCGCTTTTCAAAGAGAGGGAAACTAAAGCAGAGGAGTCTTTTTTTGAATATTAATAAACATTTGAAAATTTGTTTACAACATGGAAAATAAGAAATAATTATTATCCCCCTATATTCCGTACGTATTTATGTGTATTCAAAAATGTCAATAACAACAACAATGGAAGTTGTTTACAAACATGTGTAAGTGTGTGTGTACATATTAAAATTGTAACTTGTATGGTACTTGGATATTCTTGTGTATGGTAAAGACAAAAGCATTGTAAAATTCAGTGAATGTTTTAATTATATGGTATCAATTTGCATAAAATACACATATACATACAGGCATATACACATACGCACATACAAAAAGGATACTCTTTATTTGCTTCCTTTTTATCTCTTACACATATATTCCCATATGTGTGTGTGAGTATATACTACACATACTTATGCAATAAAAGAGCTAGAGGGAAAGAATTTTTAATAAATATTTTAAATCTATACAAAAACAAAAACACAAACAAAAAACAAAAAAGGAAAACAAACTTTTCTTCCTGGGCTCTGTCTCTTATGGTGCACCCTCCCTCTATAATTATTCACCTCGTTTTAATACATTCCAACCAACACTTTATTATTGAAACTACCAAGTAAGTCTGTATGGAATGGTACATACGTATGGGTGTAGCATACTTTCAGGGTGTGGGAGGTTGAATGTGAAAGTAAAATATCTTGTATTCGATAAAATTTTAAATGAACATAAACTGTTAAGGATTATGTAATTATATTTACATCAGTAAAATTGCTTGAGTAGAATTTAATTATATACTATATATTACGTACAGTGAGCGTCAAAAGTAACTGTACACTAAAAGAAGAATATACATTAATAAATTACCGTTATTTTTATTTCAAAATTGTTTCATTGCCAGTTTTTATAATTGAAAGAAAAAAACAAATTTGCAAAAGAATTTCATAATATTGCCCTTAAGTGTTAAAAGTTGAGTTTGTTCGTGATTGTTAGAATTTTATCCTTATTGTACAGTTTCTTTAGACGCTCACTGTATATAAGAGTATATATGAGTGTATTTGTTTGCCTGGGTGTTTATATACAATTATATTGTACTTTACCATGAGTTACTCTATATATAGTTGGCAGCAAAAGCAAAAGGTTCTTAATTGGATTTCGAAAGATATAAAGAATCAAGAAATATTTCGAATATTTTTAAAATAAAACGAGACACTTATTTAAAAAACTTAAAGATTGGAACAAAGAAATTTTTTTAAATCTCCCTCGTCTAAACTGAGAGATCAACATTGATACTATCGGTGGGCCTCTTACCAGGTTTGAACAAATGTTACTTTTTGCAAGGTTTAGAAAAGCTGGGCGAAGTGTACAGAGCACAAGGATGACTGTATTAAACTACAAAAAATTGCAACCCTCCTTCTGGTGAGAAATGGTACGACATTTGTTTAAATCAACAAGGTAGTTGGTGTTCTTTTCAAAACGAGGGGAAATGTTTTTACGCAACAACAAGTGAACTTGCTGCCAGTCTAGGACTTACCACAATAAATCACCTACGAAAATTTCTCATCAATTCCCTCTGGGGATGAAATATCTCCTACAGGAAACCAACCCAGCAATCCTTCTATTCAAGAGCTCTGTTAAAAATGTCAGAAAGTGGGAGTTCAAAAATCTTCGTCTCTTTACAACAAGAGCAGGGCACTTACGCATCAGGTGTCTCTTTCAACTCCTACGATCCACAGTTCATGCAGAAGTCATTTGCCGAAATGCCATGTCTTTCGACATGTCTACCAAAAAGGACAGTGACCTGTAAGGATCGCTATTGTGTGTTGAATGGCCATGTGATTTAAGGATATAAATGAGCGGATCCTTTTTTGTCCAAAATATGAAAGCTCAATTTCGTTAGCAGGAAGAGACTGCTTCCGGACAGCTTTCCTGTAAAACGAGAATATCCAAATTATCTGAGTTAGTCAGAATACCTATGCCCTGTAACATGTCGGAGATTGCGAGCTTCGTACCGGCACTGGCCAGCTTATGTATAATGCAATTTTGAACGTTATCACTAAGTCTAGGAACTCTTATAAAACTTAACTTTTTAAACGATTCTAAATTTTTGTCACAATCCCCGGTATTCATGAACAAGAGCGGACGTTAAAACTACATTCTTTAGGAATTTAATTGCAGCCTGGTTATGCAAGTAAATCAAGAGATTTTCAAGGAAAATCGTGCCATGCCATGAGCTTTGCTTGGAGAACATTACATTGGGCTGGAGAAATTACTACAAAAGTCATTACAACCCTTCAGATTTTTGAGAAACTTTTCATGGCAATTTTATTTACTGTCACAGAGTTTTTGCCAGAAATCTACTGAGAGGAAAGTCGCCGGAGAAATATTTTTTTCATAATTTAGTTCTGATGTCTGACTTGAGGTTTGAAACGAGGCCTTACGCCTAATAAGCCAATACACTACGTCCTAGACTACTACGAAAGAAACAAACTTTAATCAAATTTTAGAGTCTTCGTTATTAAAGCTCTCAGCTTACGATATGTTACGTAGTATATGCACAAATATTTTCTGCAAAAATACATTATTTTGTTGAATTATTTTTACGATATTTTAAATTTTAATACTTAATTATACAACGTAAGAAAGACAATTAAGAGAGAAAACATATTAAAATCAAGGGGGAGTGACTAACACAGTTGATGACAACTAATGGAAAACTCATTAAATCACTGTCCCAAACGCATATGATCGTTTAGCATTGTGACATCAACATTATCGAAAGTTCTAAATGAGTGCGTGAAGATAAATTCGAATTTAAAAACCAAAGACACAAACCCACACTTTTAGCAGCGCCACTTTTCACCTTTAACAGGGAAAAATGTGCTATTAACAGACTGTGAACTGTTTAACAGTGGTAATAAGTACATTATTTTTCTACTTTGCAATTATTGCAGCCTATTGACATAAAATTTAATTCTTATTATGGTCATTGTTATTTGTGAAAACTAGTGTTGAAATATGAAGGATGGTTGCTGGGAGATGGAGGCAGCCGATTTTTTTAAAATTGAAATTCTCGAATCCCAAAGTTATTCCAGCTATCCCACTACCACGGTACGAAAGAGGACCCCCTGGACTACCATTTGCATGTAGTCGGGTAGGTGTACTATTTCTTATATGTTCCAAAATGGCCACTGATCTTCTAGAGAATTTTCAAGGAAAAAAATTGATAGTTTCAAAGACAATTTTGCTGATTTTTCCATTGAGTATGATGTGGTACTCATAGACCTAGTTTAAGCCGTAAAATTAGCTCCTAAACAAGTGAGCTTGTTCAGATAGACACTGTTAAACAGCTAACAGTGCTGTGTTAAGGGCAAATTTGGTTCTGTTAAGAGAAAATTTTTGCTCTGTTAACAGCAAATGTGGCTCTGCTAAAATTTATGGTTTGCGTCATGGATTTTCAAATTTGAATTTATCTTCAGACACATAAGTTGTAATACCCACTATTATACTGTATTATATCGATATAGATGCTGGTTGCAGGATGCTCATCCTCCCCGTGCATCTTTATGGCGCAGACGCATGGTCCCTATTAAGTACTGATACAGCAGCCTTAAGAGTCCTATGTAAAATTATCAGTCCACTGTGAGTAGGCGATAATTTCCGCATCCGATTCAACAGTGAGCTATATGAGCTCACGTTGTATAGCGTATTAAGATCCAGCGGCTGAACTGGCTCGGCCAGGTCATTCGAATAGAGGATGCTCCGGCGAGACGGGTATTTGAAGCGGGATCTGCGGAAGTCGGTGAAGAGGACGACCTAGTTTGTGTTGGAAGGACCAAATCGAGGAAGCCCTGTCATCGATTGGTATGACCAACTTGCTTAGGCAGAGGAGCCTGGAAGAATTTGTTAAGGCAGGCTGAAATTCGTGTATCTGATTGTTAATGACCAAATAAGTAAGTAAAGTAAGGTGCTGGTGGCAAACTATAGATAGAAATGCATTTCCGAAATGCGACAGAATTGGTGGGAAATCGCTTTCAACAGAACAAAATTATGTTGCAAGTGCAAGTTGTTGGCCTATTTAGCTCTCCTCAACTGTGTTGTTACCAAACAATGCTTATAAAGATGTCTTGTAATTATAATAATATAGTTGTTGTTGTTGTTATTGTTGTTGTTGTTGTGGTATCATATTAATTGTAGTTTCAGTAAAATTTATTATTAAGAGGCAATTTGTAGTAGTATGTTGCTATTTTTCTTTTTATTGTTGTCGTTGTTGTTATTGCTGTAGTTGTTATTGTTTTTTTTGTTTTCTGTTCGTTTTTCATTTTGTGGCAAGTGTTAGAAATTACAATTTATTCAATGAAATATGCATGTTTATTAGTAAGAAACATCAGCTCAATGTTATTACAACACTTTTAAATACACAAACATATACTCTGCTTATATAAATACATATTTATACCGTCTACCTCTCTCTTTTACACACACATAAATGCAGACATCAATTTATTCATTTAATTTTATTTAATATTCAGTATTACGTTCAATTTACTACAAAGTTTTTGGTGTGGCTTAGTATGGTTTGGTTTGGTTTGTTCGTTCGTTTGTATACGATGATTTCAATTCATTTCATTTCCTTTGGCCGAATCATTCATTAGACCATTAATATGCAGATGATTTTCTCTCCTTCACTAGAAGAGTAAAACGACCGAACAAACCAAGCATCATGACATGCTCTTAATAGGTTTGGTTAATGCTAACGATGATGATAATGATGATGATGATGTAGTAACTGAGCCTGATGCCGTTTCCTATTGCTGTGTGTGAGAGATGAGAGTTTATAATGTTGGATGCTGATTTTCTGTGTCGTATTTTTTTTTTTGCAATTCACATCCCTCAAGTATTAATTTTATCCTTTACCAAATTGAAAGGGACCACAGAAATAAATGGTTTTCTTCTCTTTTTTCCCAGTTGCTATGCTATGCAGTGCTGCAGATGTTAGAAACGAGAAATGTAATTGCAAATGTCGATTTTATTATCAGCCATATTAATTTACTGATTGATTTATTTGCCGTCAGCCATATTTAGCAAAAAAAATGTTGCAGATGATGGCTGAGATTGAAAGCTGGAATTATGAAGTACTGTGTATGCATGGGAATGGAAATGAGTTGTTAATTAAAATACTTTAATTAATTACACCATTTACCACAGAATGAATGAATGAAAGATAATTTAGGAAAACACATAAAATGAAATGTATTCTCATGAGCATGAACAGCATAAGGGGGCGTGGCAGTGTAAAGAGTTGGAGTATTTATCAAGACCAAGTATTGGAAGTTTTCATTTTAACACAACAGCTTTTTCTTGACTATTTGGAAATGTGTGTGAAGATAAATACGAATTTAATTAGCAAAGACAAAAATTAAAAATCTTAACAGAGCAATGTTAAAGTTAACACAGCAAAGTTAAGTGGTTAACAGAAAAATATAAAAAATAATCAAGGACGAAATCACCCAAATATACGATATCAGAGAGTGGAACACTTATTCCATTCCTTTAAAATTGTGCTCCACACGATCCTGAGTGGAACAGCAGCTCTGGTAATTCAGTAATTCTTTTGAATTGAGGGAAAAACTTCGTAACATTTTTTTAATTTCAATTCAAAAATTAAAAATTAAATTTCTGACTCATCCAAGTTTGTTTCCTCTCCTTCCATTACCTTTCGTTCTAATTAAATTAAAAAATGTTTACTTTTCCTTTCTGGCTCTACGATTTTCACGTAATACTTTTGCACTAGAAAAGTAGGTACTTTTACTTTTAAAATTGTCTTCGTTTCTGTTTTCTTCTTTTAGTTATAGAGGGACCGCCACTCTTTTTTTGTTTTCTGCTCATAGAGAAACATCTTAGCACATCTTCATATTCAAGTGATGTCAACTTTACTCAAAACAAAATAGCGTTGAACTACAGACATGAGTGGTTCCATTTTGATTTTTCTTTTTCCATTCCATTCTGCAGTTGCTGCTAAAGTTTCACATTTGAAAGACGTAACAACAACAACAACTACAGAAACAAAGAACAACACAAACGGAATCTGTTGCAATTATTTTTATAAAAAGAAAAAAGGAAAAAATTTTCTTTCATTTTCTTAACTGGCACTTGTAAATTTTCTTTCTTTCTTTTCTTTAATTTTGAAGATGTTGTTGTTGTTGTTGTGTTTTCTTACAGTAAAAGGGACTATTTTTAGGAATATAAAAGACAAAAGTACAGACTTAGGGACGGACTTATATATTTACTGAGAAAACAACACAATACTGTGTACTATGCCTTGGAATAGATGCGATTCTTTGCTAAAGGAACCGTGCCTGCATGCTGTATGATACAATTGGAAAATTTTATTAGATGGGTGAAAAAGTTAAGGGGACTTTACAAAATTTTTAATGCGATAATATAATAACTAAAAAACTCGCTTTGAAAGACCAACCTCTGGACTACAATTTGCATATAGTCGGGTAGGTGTACTATTTCTTATATGTTCCCAAATGGCCACTGATCTTCCAGAGAACTTTAAAGCTAAAAATTTTTAGTTTTAAACCCAATTTTCTTAATACCATATCACTTTATATATGACTATATTGCGGAATATGTTAACAGGGCTTGGAACTTTTCTTTGCATATAGTTGGCACTCAAAGACATGTGTGTCAGACACTGTTAACATAAAGAATATTTGCCCAATATCTCCAGTTCCAAAATTATTTGGGATATACCACTTACTGGGTTTCATTAGGGACACCTTAGGCTACAATTTGTATATAGTGGGATATGTGCAGAAAGTCCCTGATATTGTATATTTGGGTGATTTCTTTCCTGTCTATTTTTCGTATTTTCTGTTAACCACTTAACATTGCTCTGTTAACTCTAATATTAGCTCTGTTAAAATTTTTGGTTTTTGTCTCTGCTAGTTAAATTTGAATTTATCTTCACACACATCTCATAGACCTAGAGCATTTCGCAGAATTAGCTCCTAAACAAGTGGGCTGGTTTAGATGGATGCTTTTAAACAGCTAACTAAGAGACAATTTCTCTGTTAACGCCAAATGTGGCGGTACTAAAATTTATGGATTGCGTCTTGGATTTTCAATTTTCTTAACCACAACTCACTTTCGATTTTCAAATCTCTCACGAAATAACTGCCTCCTCTAACCCAATAATCATATTCAATACTTAAGTCTTTCAGTATATTTTTTTGATTCTTTTTTCTCGTTCTTTTGCATTACAAAACACAGAGAAATCTTGTAAAATTCTGTATCCACTTCATAGCATTACTGAAGCAAAACAAAAATATACAAAAATAAAGAAATTTTAATTCTAAATGCAACAACTAAAACTGCTTTTTCTTTTGTTTTGTGTTGTTTTTGTTAAAATTTTGCGTGTATTCTTCTGAAAGATTTTCAAAATTTGAAATTTTCCTCTGCAGATTTTGGAAGACAAGTGAATGCGGATCCATACATAGACTGTAATGAGAGGTAAAGGCATAGCCTGTTTGAGTTGGTGTTTGTAACATCTGCGTTTTAGTACCCCGATTTGGATATTTGATAAAGGGGTGCCCCATTCCAAATGACTTCTTTCATACGTGCATTGTGTTTTCTCACAGAAGCTGGTCCATTATTGCTATCGGAAGACATGCTGAATACATTTGACTTTTTTTTTCCAACTTTAAACCAAGAAAACCAAATGGAACGAAGCATATTATTTGACACCCAGAAGTACCAAATCGGTAAAAAAAAAACTGTCAATTTTAGTATAAAATTTGATGGAAAATTCTTCAAAATTTTCGGAATTCTTAAGCAATGGTCGGAAGAAATAAAGTTGCACTCCGAAGGAGCCTAAACACTAAAGTATGACCAAAATTCTATTTGCCTATATGGTATACATCCTCATGGTCCTATGGATTTTACACCTTTCCTTAGTATCATTAACACGTTGACTGCCACGTCACCCACACTCGGGTGGCAGTAAAATTTCTGATTAGCCCGCGTAATCCGAATTGGGGTGACGCTTATTTGACTGCTTGCGTATAGCGGTACGCGTGGCCTAAAGAAGATTTTACCGTGAATGCGCGTGGCAGTCAACATGTTAATCCAGGTTTGTTAATTCAAACATTTCTAAATGAACGAACATGCACTTGATCTATTGTGGAAGAATATGGGAATCGGAGTACAGCCAACAGACGTTGCCTAGAAAAGAAATCGCATTGTGAGCAACATTTACTGAACTTAATAACATAACATTTATGTAACATCATACATACATAATTTGCCATCACAATCCTTTAGACAGGATTACGATATAGCTTCTCACACCACCCATGTTATGTGTGTTTTAATTTTATACATGAGCGGCGAGACCTACAATTTAAAGTCGATTCCGAACGACAGAGTTCCTTGGAGAAACTTTTCATATCAGTTTTATTTTACTCTCATAGTTTCCACCAGAAATCTTTTGAGGGGAAGGCACCCAAGAAATATTTCTTTTCATATTTCGTTTTATTGGAGATGTCTGACATGGGGTTTGAACCGTGGCGTGACGTCTAAAAAGCCACTAGACTAGACTACCTACTAGACTACGGCGACGCTCTTTCAGTCCTAAAGTCGTCGCTAAATACCAAAAAAGTAAAAATTCAGATTATCTTTCCACTTTTGGTTCCCAGAGAACTAAATTTCTTATTATATGAGTCTAATGTTGCCTCGTGATGCCTTGTAAGAGCCAACGAGGGCTTTTTAGTTCTTATTCTTATTTCCCGTGCCTGAAATTTCTATAATTTACGTTGCTGATGATAGGTTTGGAGTCAAGAAGTTCTTTGAATAGATGGAATTCAGCATGGAAATCATGTGCCCTCAATGAAAACAGGTAATAAGACTGTGGATGGCACCTGGCTGACTATAAGGCTGAAGTTGTACTTAATAGTTGAAAGACGAAAAATAGAATTCTAAAATGTTTTTCGGAACGACGTACATTATAGGGCATCATATATGGTCGTATATAACCAACTACATTTTTCCTTTTTTTTATTATTTTAATGCACTCAGCGCCAGCCTTTAGTATCATCATCGTTATTACAATAATGATTCAGAGGCCAAACGACCATTAAAGTTGCCACAAACAAAGGAACTAAACAACCAGACAGATGCCGACAGACAAACAGACGTTTAAATAGACAAAGACTAGTGTAACGATATCTGTCTGCTGCTGCATTTTATAAAAGAAACCAAAAGCAAAATGAAATGAAAAGAATAAAAAACATAAATTCTCTTAAATTTTAAACTATTTTATCGACCGTTTTGAGATTATTTTTTGTTCGTATTATTTTCCATTCCTAATGATGAGAGACGTGCATTGAAAAGACTGACTGACAATGATTTCCATATGTTGAGCAAATGTTTTATTTTTAAAATTAAAAAAAAAAAGAATGAAAAAATTATTTTGACTTACACACATGCATTGATATTATTACAAAAGCAGAATATGAATTCAAGTACTTGTACGTAATCATGGAAAACGTTTCTATGGCAAGTATTTGAAAGCAGATGACATGACATGGTTGATGAGAAAAACAGGGAGCACCAGTTTAGATTCATTATTCTAAATAGCTCATGGAGAAAAAAAAGACAAACTTCCGTTAAATTTAATGTCAAGTGCGTACGTTATTTGGCGATTACGTACCATGCTTGGAGAAACTGTAGAAGAGTCGAGAGCAGCCAGCTTACAGGAGTTAATATTCGAACTAATAATTGTAAATAACATTTAATGTTAAAAACTTTATGGCTGTGAAGATAAATTCGAATTGAAAACCAAAGACGCAAACCCAAACTTTTAGCAGCGCCAGTTCTCGCCTCTAACAGGGTAACCTTCCTTTGCATATAGTATGGTACTGATAGACCTAGAAAATTTCCTAAAATTAGCTCCTAAACAAGTGGGCTTGTTCAGTTGGATACTGTTAAATAGCTAACAGTGCTCTGTTAAGGGCTAATTTTGTTCTGTTAAGAGAAAATTTTGCTCTGTTAATGCCAAATGTGGCGCTGCTAAAATTTATGGATTGCGTCTTGGATTTTCAAATTCGAATTTATCTTCACACACATGAAAAGTTTTGAATACTTTTAAAGACAGATAACACAGGATGGTACTCCCCTGGAAGGTCAAACCGCGCCTCTACTTTTGGAAAAGATTACGACTCAATGAGCACAGTTGCACCACTACAGCCTACACATTTCAAAAAATGACGTTGTTTTGGGGCAACCACAGTAGCCAATTCTATCATCTTAGACCTGCTATAGGAGACGAATCGTCGGTTTAACTGGGAAAAATAATTGGAAAAACAGCCATGAAGGGGTTTTCAATAATCTACCGTTCGGAGTCTACTTTCAACTGTGGGTCGCGTCATTAATGGATACAATTTTCAAATCGAATGTACTATAGGTAGTGAGAGAAGCTTAATAATGTAAGTGGAGAGACACCGAACTAATGTAACACTTTCTATGCCATTGACTGTCTTAAATAAAAGATGCCTCATACTGAGTACAATTTAATACCAAGTTCTTGTAATAACAACGGTTTTCCTTAAAACACTCAAAAGTCTTCACACACTTTTGCTCAACACTGTGCTCTCTATGTGTAGCCATCATACTTAAAAGTATCACCAACATCGAAATGAGTCAACAATTTTTATTTAAGTTTTTTTAAACACATTTACAATACCAACTATAATTCACAACAACAACATCAAATAAAAAAAAAATATTTTAATTAAACCACTAAACAACACGTGCAATGACAACAAATGTGAAACGACGCAGTAGTGTGATAAAAAGCTAAAGAGCAAGCGAGAGAAGAGACAATACTGTGGCCAGCCAGTAGAAAATATTTTTCCTTTAATTAGTCAACAATTTCTGCTGGTACTTTATTTCCTAATTAATCTTGAAATTTCCATTGAAATGAGAGATATTTTTAGCAAAGAATAAATGCAAACTAAAAACATTACAAGGGAAGATAATCACTATATAATGCTCTATTCCATAATGTATACATTCAACTAATTAGTTTCCCAAATAAAAAATAGAAGGAACGGATTACATATGCTTCTGCTTACATAGAATTGCAGCTTAACATCGAGAGTCTGAATGTGTGTGAAGATAAATTAGAATTTGGAAATCCAATAATTTTATCCATAAATCCATAAATTTTTGCTGCGAAACATTTTTCGTTAACAGATCAAAATGTTCTCTTAACAGAACAAAATTTGCTCTTAACAGAGCACTGTTAGCTGTTTAACAGTACCCATCTGAACAAGCCCACTTGTGTAGGAGCTAATTTTCGGAAATAATCTAGGTCTATGAGCAGGATACTACATACAAAGGAAGGTTCCAAGGCCTTTTAATATAATCAACAACACCGTCACATATAATGTGATATGGTAATTCCGTCAAATGTGTCCATTAAGCTTTCCGTTCTTCAAAGTCCCTGATTGAATAGAAGAAAATCAGGTTCAGTACCCCAAGTAAGAACTGCATTCTATATGCGTAGGTTTACCTTTACAGGAGTTGTTCACCACATCCTTTGAAAAAGTTGTGGTCTTTTTGAATTTCTCTCTTTTTCAATAGTAATAGTAGTATTGTAAGGTGTATGTCCTCAGATCTTAATGTGTGTGAAGATAAATTCGAATTTAAAAACCAAAGACACAAACCAGTACTTTTAGCAGCGCCACTTCTAGCCTCTAACAGAGTAAACTATTAACAGAGCACTGTTAACTGTTTAACAGTGGGAATAGTGGATTAGTTTTCTGTTTTGCAATTATTGCAGACTATTGACATACAAATTAATTCTCATTATGAAATGTAAGGAATAATTGGTGTTGGTGGAGGACGGAAATTTTAACAATTCCACAATTATTCGAAGGAGGACCCTTTGGACTACCATTTGCATATAGACTGTATGGTGTACTATTTCTTATGTGTTCCAAAATGGCCACAGATCTTCTGGAGGATTTTCAAGCAAAAAATTGATATTTTTAAAGCCAATTTCCTCAATACTATATCACTTTATATGTGAGTATGTTGCTTGGAGTCTTTCTTTGCATATAGTATGCTATTTTTCATATTTAACTCCTAAACAAGTGAGCTTATTTAGATTAATACAGTTAAATAGCTAACAGTGCTCTGTTAAGGTTAAATTTTGTTCTGTTAAGAGGAAATTTTGCTACGTTAACGCCAAATGTGGCGCTGCTAATAAAGGGTGTTTTTTTTATAGAGGTATAGAGCTTTAAGTTGGCATTACTTTTCAAGATGGCGACCGATTTAACAGCTGTCAAGTGATTTTTTCTCAGTTTGGTTTGGCAATTCATCATGAATAGACTGACGCCTGAACAACGCTTGCAAATAGTGCAATTTTATTTCGATTTATTGAAAGACACTAGACTACTTTCTGTAGGGCTATGTAAAGTCATTGGTCTATGCGGTAAAGCCACAAATGCTTGACCATTTGGAAGACAACATTCGCCGTGTTATTGCCGATATACGGCCACAAATGTTGGAAAAAGTCATCGAAAATTGGACGTCCAGATTGGACTACATCCGCGCCAACCATGGCGGTCATATGTCAGAAATCATATTTAAAATGTATTGCCACAAGATTATCTTTCGGATAAATAAAATTCATGTCAATCGAATAATCCATCGTTGTATTATTGCAACTTAAAGTTCTATACCTCTATAAAAAACACCCTATAGTTATGGATTGCGTCTTGAATTTTCAAATTCAGACATCAGATTTGAAACACATTTTCAAATCAATAAAATGTTTAACATGTTAAATGAATGAAAGCAGATACAAAGATAAGATTGAAACATGTGCTTGTGCTGACCTAATATACATCTAGTGCTGAACGATATATGAGCAGCTACACTATCCAGAGACAAAGAACCCGAATATACTTTTTCCATGACCCAACATAATGAACATGGCCCTCATAAAAAACGTATTTCAATACACTGTTTGGATCTGTTTCAGAGTTTTTGTGTACATCTATGTATGTATTGTGGGATTTTACCTTAAATGTTAAATAATCCCAGTGTAGCATAATGTTATGATTTGCTCTTCCTTTTTGTCAAGGGGTGGTGTTATCAGAAAACAATTCGATATTTAGCTTTGTATGGGTAAAACTCTTTGGTGGTGGCTGCAAAATTTCGAAATTCAATTTCGATTATAAATTTTTATTTTATTTTTTTACAATAACACTTGAAGTAATTTCTTCTTTTTATTTTTCTTCCTTCTTTTCTTAATATTTTCTTTTCATATTTTGCCTTTTTGAACTTTTCTAAACACTTTCTTTTTCTTTTCTTCTTCAATTTCTTTCTTTATTTATTCTTTTATATTTTGATTTGAAAATTGAATTTTATTTGCTTTTTCTTCCACGACTACTACATTTCTATTCCATATTTACTTCCAATTGTTCTTTATTCGTTTTATTTTGCTGGTATCTTTTGTTATCTGTACTCGCGCCAGTAGATGAAAAGAAATCTTCTTCTTCTATTTAATAAGCATCCCGTAGAGGTTTAAACGCACATAGACCGACCGACCATAAAACTTGTGAACCGATTCAATGTCGTCAATACGTTGTATATGTGTAACGGCGTAAAACATAAACACGACTAAATGGTTTGTTTTCTTTTTTTTATTATTTGGTGCGTATTTTTGTAGGGTCTCTCTCTCTATTTACTTTACCTCTCTTCATACTCACTAACACTCTCACTTTTGTTTAAACATCTTCAGTGCCCTAACTCAAACTGTTAAATATTGCTCTCTGCCTCTCAAACATTCTCTCGATTCGATTCGATTCACCCAAAAACCCAAACACCCTTATGTTTGTATTGTAATTACACGTATGTATGCTGGTAAATATGTTTCTGTTTTTGTTTCTGTTTTTCTTTGATTCCCTTTCTTTCTTTTGCATAAAAATTCACTTTTTCGGCAGACGTTTATTACTTGTTACAGTTGTGTGTGTTACGTGTACACACACACACAAACACAAAGGTGTGTATGTATGTGCTACATAGGCAATGTGTACCACAAAAAACGAAAACAAGGAGGGTTGTTATGTTGAGCAGAATTACAACTCTCAGGATTGAGTTTTCCAATGGTTTGATGCAACCAAATATCGATTCAAAACTCATTAAAATTGTTATTAGCAACACGTTGTTGAAGCGTCTGCTAGTTAATCTCAAAACGAAGACGAAATAAGTGGATAGGTTAAAGTAAAATACTCTTGAAAAACATGTGTACATACGGATTTATAATGTATATCTCTGTTTAAATGTGCATTAAAATTAGTCTTATGAAATTCGTCAATAGAAAAAGGCAAAGCACTGGCAAATACCAAGTAAATAGCAAGGTAAGGAAGCTTATAAGTGAGCTACAGGAACGGTATGCCTAATTGCTCTTTGTAAAATTCGTTATGAAAGACGATAATAAATTATGGAATTGGCGGAACAAGACGGATATGCATACCGTGGCGGAAACCAGAGAAGGAACTTCACATAAATCACACAAGAGCTTGACATTATTTGAAGATGAATTAGTGAAAGCAAAAAATTGTGCATGACGAAGAATTTCAGACGAACGTTTCCAATTAATTTAAAAAACTCCTGTTTCAAGTCGCAGCACCTCTACATACATACACACATAATTGGTCATTATAACCCTTTAGTCAGGATTACGGTCTAGGACAACACTTATGTTGTGTGTGTGTTAATTTTGTACACGAGTGGTGGGACCTACAGTTCAAAGTCGACTCCGAAAGACAGATTTTTCAGAACCTTTTCATGGCAACTTTATTTACTCTCAGAGTTTTTGCTAAAAATCTGCTGAGAGGAAATCAACGAAGAAATTTTTTTTTTTTCGTAATTCGATTTGATGTCTGACATGGGATTTGAACCGTGGTCTCACGACTAATAAGCCAACACATTACCTTCTAGACTGCGGCGACTTCGCGTCTGTTCACACTGCAGGAAATTTGGGTCTAAGGAATATACTATCTTTCACCTTATATGTTAGCGCCCGTGGAGTTGTAAGTTCCATTTGAACTTATCAGGTAGTTCTGAAGCTTTGCAAAAGCCTATCGTCCTATTTAAAAGTCAATTGTGACGCCAACTTTCTTAAGACACTGTAGAGTGAAAAGTTTATGGAAATAGATCGGGGCAACAGACCACAACACACAATATCTTCGCCAATAATTGGAAGAATTATCTCAAGATTCTTTCCTAAAAAAGAAGTTACCCCGTTCCCACTCTAGTGCGGTTCCTACAGTGTTGGTTCCTGTTCATTGTACAACATTGTTTGATAAACAGGTTTGTCGAACCCTTCAATTTCAATTCCAATTTCTCAACCAACTTTGTTTATAAATTTTTTATGGAGCATCACGTTGGTTGTCGGTAGAATCAAAACTTTGATCAATCAGTCCTTCTAAGTTACTATTAGTTGTAAGAACTTGTAAGTTGTACAACCAACCACAAGGCTTAGGAGCCGCATAATACTGCCAGGAGACAAAACTCGGATTTTGTTTTAAGCTCATTTGTTTGTTAGGTTTACATACATACATAATTTTTCATTACAACCCTAGCTTCTCACACCACTTATGTTGTGTGTGTTCATTTTATACAAGAGTGGCGTGATCTATAGTTTAAAACCGACTCTGAACGAAATATTTTTTGAGAAACATTTCATGAGGAAATATTTGTTCAGATTTCTTTTTGTTGGAGATATCTGACCTGGGGTTTGAAACCTGGCCTCATGTCTAATAAGCCAACACACTACCTACTAGACTACAACGACTTCAGTACGCCCTTATTGTTATTAACGTAGCGTTGATGTCTTGGAACTCTTTCTCATCTCACTATTCTTATCTGTGTAGAGTTCTAATTTGAACCAAAGTCATACTCCTAATCGATGCCAAATAAATTGAACATAAATTCTTACAATTGCATGGAATTTAAGGCAATTTAAATTTTGCTGCACACAATGAACTTCTTTTAAATAAAATTCCTTTCAAAGTTCAATAAAACCTACTGATAACCTTAGAGTGTCCACCATAAATTCTGAAATAAAATGTATTTACCCATGATCAACTGAAACGGGATGCCACAATTTATGCCTTCAGCCACTTAAAAATAATACAACAAATTATAAAAAACTATCGTAACACTGTTGTTGATGGATCATCTCAAATATTTATTTACTAGGGGTTCTAATAAATTAGAAGCGTGATATTGGAATTCGACAAAAAAAAAGAAAAAAAACAGAGGAAAATAAATGCAAATAAATAATTGACTCTAAGCACACTAAGGGAAATTCAAATAAGGTAACATGCGAAGACATAAAACAGGAGGAATAAAAGGCAGGAAAAAGACATAAAACCAATAACAATAAAGGAAATTACGATAAAATAAGAATTACAAAAACAAAACTACTTAGAAAACTACTACGAACGGTAGAAATGAAATGAATTACAACAACAAATCAACAGCAGAGATCTAGAAGTTGCCAGACTGAAAGTGAATGTCTAATAAATACAGGCAAAAGGTAATGTTACACATCAGTAGAGCAACATATGTATATGCTCCTACATATTATACATAGTATGCCTCTATTAAATTCTACCCGACTATACAGAACGAATCAAAACAGAATAACTAGCGTATTACCGTATTGCATTCATTGTGTTGACGACGAAGTATTCAAAAACATAGCGTAAAGCAATTGAAACAGAAAGAGAACGTGGATGAGAACGAGCGAATGAATACAAAACATTTTAAATGAATATGACCCCGAGTGTCAATTTAAACTGATTAAAATGGACTTGTTTAAACGAATAAAATGTGTATGAAAATAACAGAAAAAGCAAAAAAGCAAAACAAAATAAAATGGAAAACAAATACTTGCTGTTGTCTTGTTAAAAGAAACTCATATGAATGCATTTGTGATGTTAAAAAAAATATTTTTCAATACAGCCACAGTATTTATTTATTTGTTACTGTGTGTTGCAACAGAAATTTACAGAATTTTTATGCAAAAATATTGGAGTTTTCTACTCATCACAAAAGGCTAAAAAAGAGAAGAAAAAAATTATAGTGTTGATGCTGATGTTGGTACCGCTGCCTATAAAACTAAAAAAAAAAGAGTTGCAGCCCAGAAAAAAATATGAGGCCTGAAACAAAAAACTCTCCTCTCGATTATTATTGCGTTTTACAATAGTTTGTAAAAGAAAACAATTGCTATTGTCACTGGCATGATCTCAATGCTCAGTTAAGTCGATGAGTAATAAATTATTTAATTCGAATGCGCGCTCCTTTTGCAAACTGAATGTAACTGCCAGCAGTTGCTTTCAAAACTACTGCACCACAGTCACAAAATGTTTCAGAAATTTTCATTTTTTTTAATGGGGGTACAGTGAACATTGGTAGCGTTTTTATGCTTTTCAGCAAATCATTGCAACTGAATGTATTTTTTTTTATAAAAAATGTGTATTTTTAATGGGAATAAATATTTTATTGTCATGACTATGCTGTAATGCAGATTACGAACTGGCTATTGGAAGCTATTGAAGAAGTTTTAAAGAAATTCTACTGACATGGAAAATTTTCGATGTTTAATACAAAATCTGTATGTAACGCCATCATAACACCATGACAGAGATAGTGTGATAAATTCTTCGTCAAATCCGCAAAGCAAATAATTCTCAATATCAAATACTAGTATTCGAATTTTAAAAAACTAAGAGGCTTTAGTCCGCTCCATAAAAATTAACAGCATAGAAAGGCAATGAATTAATAAAAAGTCTCAATAAGCAAAATACATCATCTTCACTACACCCAAAACAACAATTCAATACATTTTAATAGTTGACATTGTGTCGAGACAATGATAGATGGCAACTCTGAATCTACTACAGTGGACAAGTCATATCTTTGACGTTCATTCATGCTGCAGTAACTTTGAATCTAAGGAAGAGACTATCTTTGATCTTATACAGTGAGCGTCAAAAAATTTACATTAAACATAAATTGCCGTTATTTTTATTTTAAAATTGTTTCATTGCCAGGTTTTAAAATTGAAAAAAAAAAATTACAAAAAATTTCGAATTATTGCCAAATTTTTTCGAGCACTCTCCTTAAGTGGTAAAAGTTGAGTTTGGTGATCGTTAGAATTTTATCCATAGTGTACAGTTTCTTTTGACGCTCACTTTATTTTAACGCCCATGGAGATGTGGAATATATAAGGAATACTGCAATAGACCGATTTATTCTGAAAGTATCCTGTTTTCCTATTGGGAAAGTTTCTTACACGGCTTGGATATTAATTTTGTAGTCACAAAGGGTGATTAAACGATGACTTAAGCAAAACCTTCTTCTGAAAAAACGTGTGCGCATAACCTAACATTACTAGCTTTCATCTGTTGGAAGATTTACTAGCTAGTATAGCTTGCACAGCTCTTTAGCTAACATACCTACGGAAATAAAAACTCAGTGCACCCATAGTCAGAATGGATGTCGTATCGAAACCAACATCAGGACACATTTTTGAAATTTGTGCGGCACTAGGGCATCCCACGAAGCAACACCTGGGAACATATCAGGCGCTGGGCAGGGACACCGTTGATATCGAGCAGTATCTTGAAATTTGTCAGACAAATAATCTTGGAATACGAGTTATTGGGATACCCTATATAATTTGAGGAGAGTACAATAGATCGTATGACCGGAGTGCTATCAGCGCAATAATAATCTATCGCTCATACTGTTAATGTTTCTCTCTATTATTTCTTGCTAAAGTACGTTTGTGTGAGATCATACAATCTTTAGTCAGGATTACGACCTAGCTTCTCACAGCACTTATGGCGTGTGTGTTCACTTTAAACATGAGTGGCGGAACCTACAGTTTAAAGTCGACTCCGAACGGGAGATGTTTGAGAAGCTTTTCATGGCAATTTTATTTTTACTCTCAGACGTTTTGCCAGAAATCTGCTGAGAGGAAGTCGCCGAAGAAATATTTTTTCATATTTTTTTCTTTACCTGGCAGATTCATTCACTCTCAGAGTTTTTGCCAGAAATCTGCTGAGAAGAAAAGTCGCCGAGGAAATTATTATTCTTTTTTATTTTTTTCATATTTTCGTTTTGATGTGTGATCTGGGGTTTGAACCGTGGCCTTATGTCTAATAAAGTAACACATTATATACTAGAGAGGGAATACCTGGGAACATAACAGGCGCTGGGCAGGGAATTGGCCTCTTTGATAACTTGGTGAGGACAAAAGACTTGTAGGAGACATTATAGGGATACTCTATAAAATGGGAGGGGAGTACAATAGATGGTATGGCGGCAGTACGCTTCCGCCAACTCATACGGTTAATGTTTCTCTCTATTATTTCTTGTTAAAGTGCGTTTAATCAAGTGAGATCAAGATATATAAATTCCAATCCTCTGCCTAATGACTTGGATATTTTTATTATCTCTTCACAGTATGACAGTAATTATTCGGTTAAATAATAAATGAGTAGCCTTTGATTAGTTAATTATTTACTGATTAACGGCTATTTATCTATTAACGATTATATGCATTTCGATCAATCAGATAACGATTCTTCAGTTAATTTCATCGTTTTGGATTCCTTATACCCAAACTGAAAATCTTTATGTACCTGCTTTAAAGAAATTTACTATGCAATTTCCATGGCATAAGAACTTAATATTCATAACATTGTAGCATTGAGTGTTGAGCCAATGGGAGACAAAAACAAAAAAATCTTTCGAAATACAGCAAAAACAGAGAAAAAATCTAAAAAACTATTGTAGCGTTAAATTATAGATTGAATCTAAAGAAAAGATTATTATTTTATGCTTAGTTTCCTTAACAATTCAATTTTGCTAAATATGGTTAGGGGGCTATACGAACGAAATAAAAAAATATACTTTATGTACCTGTCATTTTTTCCGCTTGAAAGCAAAAAAAAATTATTACTATTATAGACAAACGCATTACTGATAGATATTGTATCTGTAAAAAATTCATACAATAGCTGTTGTTTTTGTTTTTTTGTTCGTTACTTTAAATGTCATTTAATAAATTATTTATAAAAATTATTCGTATAGAAATTGGCAAATAGACACACACATCACTTGCTTGAACATCATTATGTTATATGCCTTGAAGAACAGTAAAAATTTTTTTTTCGCATGTGTGTGATGCGAAATATGACAATGATCAATAGACCCACTAGCCAATTTATATGATAGAGAATGATAAGGAGATTTGATTGATTAATAAACGAATTCAACTATAACTACAGTTGTGGAGATAAATTCGAATTTAAAAACCAAAGACGCAAACCCCCACTTTTAGCAGCGCCACTTCTTGCCTCTAACAGGGTAAACTTTGCTAGTAACAGAGCACTGTTAACTGTTTAACAGTGGCAATACTAGATTAGTCTTCTACTTTGCGATTATTGCAGACTATTGGCATACAATTTAATTCTCAAAATTATTCCAGCTATCCCACAACCACGGTTCGAAAGAGTACCCTCTGGACTACCATTTGCATATAGTTTGTATGGTGTACTATTTCTTATATGTTCCAGAATGACAACTGATCTTTTAGAAAATTTTTAATACAAAAATTGATAATTTCAAAGCCTATTTTCACAATACCATTTCACTTTATAGGAGACATTTTTGCTGAGGCCTTGGAACCTTCCTTTGAGTATGATATGGTACTCATAGACCTAGTATGGTACTCATAGACCTAAAATTAGCTTCTAAACAAGTGGGCTTGTTCATATGGACACTGTTAAACAATACTCTGTTAAAGGCAAATTTTGTTCTGTTAAGAGAATATTTTGCTCTGTTAAGGCCAAATGTGGCGCTGCTAAAAATTTTGGATTGCGTCTTGGATTTTCAAATTCGAATTTATCTTCACATTAATAAGCAACACATAATTTTATCGATTTGTAAAACGTTTTCTGTAATAATGCCAGAAATAATGATTTTTATTACATCTCAAAACATTCTTACAAAATTCTGTAAATCTTTTTTAGGTCAACCAAATACTGATTACAACGAATCGTTGCAAATCAACTAAAATGTAACAACAGTTTCATGTCTCTCGCTTATGTTCGATAAAACCTCTAAAAACTAAAGATTTCTATAGTGAAACTAAAACTTGTATTCACTATTCAATTGAATTTATGGTGTAATACGAAAAAATATCATATCATCATCAAAATCACACATACTACATACGTACATACATACATGTAAATATGGAAATAGTGAAATACGAAAAAAATTTCAATTTCAAATACACAATTCTAGTCACGCAGAACATTAAACGTAATATTTTGAAAGACAGTTGAAGAGAGAAAAAAAATAGAAGAAAAAAAAACAAAAGCTATGAGGAAAAAAACAATACATCAGTTAGTAACGTATCAATGGAAAAAAAAACTTCATATTCGCATTCAAGCAGCGAATAAATAGAAAACTGCGTACGTTTCAAACGCATAAAAAATTATACGCATTTTATTCAGAAGCAAAAGTATTGTTATCGAAAAGGGCCTTGCAACTACTACCTTCAAAACAATACATAACAATAAATTGTTAAGATAGTGGAACGGCAACGAAATGTTTGGTTGTTAGGTTCTCAAAAAGGTCAACTCACCTATTTTAATACGCCTAGAAGGGATGCTAAAAGCAGAAATATTTCCTACCGCACTTTTAGTTTATTTGACACGTAATACGGAATTCACAATAGATGACACATATTTTGCGCAAGGTTTGTGTCTTTAATAAGCTATTCTCACAGCTAATGGCAGTTAAATATCAGTCATTTGTTTTCAATTAAACACTGAACGCAATAGTGTTCACAACAGAGTTTCATTGCCAGTAAAACGTCCAATTCTCCTGCTTGAAAAGAAACAGTTTTCTTGGATTACAATCTACGAAAAATGGTTTATGGCTCAGTAGCAGCGATTTTGGTACAGAAGTTAGGATTACTTAATGGATAGTCAAACTCAAAAAAGGTCTTGTAAAATCATAGTCTAGTAGGGGAGTCTGTTGGCTTATAAGACGAGAGCCCATGGTTCAACACCTTGCTCAGACATCTGAAACAAAACGAAAAAATATTTCTTCGGTAACTGCCTCTCAGCAGATTTCTGGCAAAAACTCTGAGAGTAAAATAAAAATTGCCATGAAAAGTTTATCAAAATCTGTTATTCGGAGTCGACTTTAAATATTAATACACGAGATAAATAGTGTAAGAATCGAGTTTGTAATCCTGACTACAGGGTTGTAATGACCAATTATGTAAGTAAGCACCAGATAATCGTCTTGTTTAAACGATTAAATATCAACGATTTTATTAAGGATAACTAAACAAAATTTATGTTAAATATTTTTCTACTTGAGCGATTATTCGTTTAATCGCTTAATCGTATCAATAATCCAGTGAAGGTTATTTAAATACATTTAAGTATAAGGATTATTCGATTAATCAGTTATTCGTAAGACGGTTAAAACAATTGATAAATAATTCGTTTCAAGTAATGTCTTAAAAAAAATAATCGATTATTCGTAGAAATGATTAATCGAATAATTGGTTGTCGCATTGGCAAAAATTTCTTGAGGGTAACACAAATAAATAATGGACCTATTAACCAATTGATAAGTAATTCGTTTCAAATAATTTCTTTCAAAAATATTTCATTAGTTAATCGATTCGTAGAAACGACCAATCAAATAATCGGTTATCTTACAACAAAAAATCTCCCGAGGGCAACATAAATACATAATGTATACGAAAAATTTCTTCCTTTAATTGTAGACAAACATTTATTCGATTAATCGATTATTCATAAAACCGTTTAATCGAATAATCGATTATACGTACCAAAAATATCTCATCTTATCTTAATTTTATTATTACCAATATTTCTCTACTACTACTATCTATGGAATATTGAGCCAGCTATACATACCTACAGCCATAATAATAAAATCATCATTTTCAACACTTCGATAATAAAAATGAAAAATAAAAAGACAACAAAAGCAAACAAAAATTTTTGCAATAAAATAGAGAAACAATTTAATAACGATTTTGTTTATTTAACAACTGACAGCCACAATAATTTGTTGACAAATTTTGAATTATTAACCAGTCAGCCAGTCGTCGCAGACAGACATTTGCCACTCACTCACTCACTCACACATTTCGTCAATTGAAACAAATGAAGCCAAATGAAGGATCACAAAATAGTAGAGAGAGTGTATACGTGTATGCATACATATGTATGTATTCGTTCGATACGTTGCATGTTAAAAGGAAATTACATTATGAGTATGATTATCCTTTTTTTTTTTGCTGTTTCTGTCTATTTTTGCTGTGCAGTGCTGTCACTATCGTTGAAGCAGCAGTTGTTGTCGTTGCAAGGATTTCTGGCATGACTTTTAGCTTTTTGATGTGAAAAATGAAATGAAAAATGAATGAAAATGAAAACTAAATATACTTCTATTTACGCTACTGTGTTATATTGTACGGGAGGAGTGAATTGTGTAAAATGCAGTTTACTTAGCATTGACTCTCGCTCCTTTTTTTCTTTCAGTTTTAAATTAGAAAAATAATATTTCATTTTGAAATGACTGCCAGTGAGATGGAAAACAAAAAAACTGTTAAAGAAATTGACATGATTTTAAAGAGTTTGAAAAGTTGAGAAGAAAACATTACAATTTTTTAGCTGTTGTACTCTGCAGCACTAACTAGCGAGGGAATATTGTACACCAAACTAGATCGTTTTTAAACCACGACAAACCTGGGGGTTGAACCCTTACGTCTAATAAGTCAACACATTAGCTACAGACTACGGCTTCTGTCCAGTCTATCCATCGTTTAAGAGGCCATCGCATTGGTTTGTTGGAAGTCCTCCAGGTTTGATCAAAACCCGAATTAGAATTCCTTTTACTTCAAAAAATTAATTTTTACATTAAAATTTCAACACAATAACTTATTTTATATTCCAAAATTTCTTTTCTTTCTTTCTTTTTTTTCTTCTTCTGCTGAATCATGAATTTACTTACGCGTTATGAAATTTTGTGTAATTCCCTAAAGTTTAATCAATAATTTTTTGCAATTTACCATTGAACTGAATTATTATTTCGATTTTTATTCTTTCTTTACAATTTTCGATTTGTTGCACAATTTGCTTTTTCCTACCCCAAACAACAACAACAACAACAGTGTGCAACAATATTCTTTGTCTTTCTGTCTCTGTCTAATAATGGATTGTAAATAAATTTGTATTCAAGGAGTATACGAGTACAACAGCAGCTGAGCATGTATCATTGTGCATCACTGGGTGTTATTAGTTTATTAGGAGCCTGGTTTATAGTTGCAACAATGCAACAACTAAAACTACCATTTACTAATTTCGTATTGCCACACACATACACACGCATACACACACATGACTGGGGAAACAAAATACCAGCATACACACACTCGTATGATGCCATGCATGAATGAGTTTAAAATTTAATTAAAAATTAAAAACAGAAGTTGATAATTTTCAAACCACGAAAAAAGATATTCCTCGACACTAAGGATAATCCACACGGTAATATACAGTGAATTCTGGTAGAATTTCCATGTTGTTCAATTTTATATAAAATTTGCTAAAGCGACATAAGGGGGAATTTTTCTTAATTTTGGTCCTGAAAACTTAAAGGGCGATTTCTCTTTTTTGTTTCAAAGTTGTAGGGCCATCAATTACGAAAAAATACGCTGAAATAGGATTATAGGTACGTACCACATCGGCAACCAAATATAGAAACAAGTTTACTAGCCAGTAATATAATCGGAACAAGCTTTTATCCTCGTCTGGACAAGTGAAGTGTGTGAAGATAAATTCGTATTTGAAAATCCAAGACGCAATCCATAAATTTTAGCAGAGCCACATTTGACATTAACAGAGCAAAATTTTATCTTAACAGAACCAAATCTGCCCTTAACAGAGCACTGTTAGCTGTTTAACAATATCCATCCGAACAAGAACACTTGCTTAGAAGCTAATTTTAGAACATACAATAAGTCTGTGAGTACTATATCATACTCAAATAAAGGTTCCACCAAGACCTCTTAATATAATCAGCAACATAGTCACATACAAAGTGATATAGTATTGTGGCTTTGAAACTATCAATTCTTTGATTGAAAAATGTTTAGAAGATCAGTGGCCATTAGGGTACATATAAGAAATAGTGCACCTACCCGACTATATGCAAATGATAGTCCAGGGGCCCTCTTTTGAACCAGGGTAGTGGAATAGCTGGAATAATTTTGAGATTCGAGAAAATTTTACGCACCCCCCCCATCCCATTATATATTTCAACACTAATATTTACAAATCCTCATCATAATAATTATTATTGTATAGTAATTAAATTGTATATCAATAGTCAGCAATAATTACAGAGTAGAAGACTAATCTACTTATCGCCGCTGTTATACAAATAACAGTGATCTGTTAAAGGCGAAAAGTGGCGCTGCTAAAAGTGTGGGTTTGCGTCTTTGGTTTTTAAATTCCAATTTATTTTCACTTACATGACAGGATTTTCATTTCCGATACTCAACACATTATGTAGATTGTATCATATATCAAGATCAATTGAACTCGTATTAAAATAACCGCACCGCATGTATGTTATGTTGCCTATAAGGAAACACTATCACTACAGTAGTTTCTGTTAAATGCTGCGTACGAGAAATACTGCTACAACGAAGTGCTATTATCATCGATCATAAGCCAAAGCAACTGAATGTGGACAGAAGACGCTGTGGGCAGTGTGTTGACTTATTAGACGCGAAGTCGTGGTTCAACACCTTGCTCAGACATTTCAAACAAAACGAAAAAATACATATTTCTTTCGGAAATTTCCTCTCAATAGAATTCCGGCAAAAGCTCTGAGAGTAAAATAAAATTGTCATGAAAAATTTTCTCAAATCTGTCGTTCGGAGTCGACATTAAACAGTAGGCCCCGCTACACATTTATCAAATTAACACACGCAACATGGGTGTTGCAGGAAGCCAGTTTGTAATCCTGACTAAATGGTTGTTATGACCAATTAAGTAAGTGAATGAGTACCTACAGCTTTGACTTTAAGCGCCATGTGCTTTTGCTATCTTCGCGTTATTGAGCTTCTAACACCATTTTAGGTGGTAAGAGATAGGAAAACAATCAAAGAATGTCTAGAATGTCTAGACAAATTTTAATCTGTTGGTTTCATACAGAATTCTTTAACAGGTAGACGATTCAGCATGTGATCCGATTTAAAACTTTTTTTAATTTGTTTTTATAATAAATAAAAATTTGCATACAAGTAAAATAATATTCATTCTCCAAAAACACACACACATACTCAAAGAGCACACACACGTAAAGAGTAATCGCAAGGAATAACTTTCAACGCTATACGTTGAGTTTGTAATGAATGGAACCTGTGTACATACGTTGTTGGCTACAATATTTCATGGTTTTTCACCATGATAGTATACTCGTGTGTCTGTCCGTTTGGTTTATCCGGTCCATGTAAACAACATTATGCGTGTGTATGCTGGCTGCTTTTATAATGAAAGTATGCATGTGAGTGTTTCTTGTATTCCAGCAATATTATTGGTATTGGTTACCGGCTTGCTGGCTGAGTGCCCATCGAACAACAACAGAAACAACAACGACAACGACATGGAATGGGAAAAATTAAATGAAGATCATAAAATAGCTTCGTAGCGACAGATACATGTGTAGTTTACATGTATTCATTCAATATATTCGTATGAACAACATGGTAAACATTAAATGGTGGACCGACCATAAGGATCGAATGACAGAAGAACAACGCATATAAATTCATGAATCCACCATTACCACAGATTCATTAAAGCAATAAAAAAGGCATAAATAGCATGACCGAGAAAAATGAATTTCTTTTTTAAAGAAAAATTTATTAATAGGGTGGTAATAATTTAAGGCCTAAAGGCCCAGAGAATATGGGTTAATGTAGCAATGCAGTGGAGGCTTTAGTGGATAATGCGATGTACATATAGAAAGAAGTGATATAAAATATGCCATACATCCTCCACACATTTACAGAAAAATCAGGAGTGCACGCGAAAAAATTTGGGCATACTAGAAAGCTTACATATTTTACTGTGAGAGAACACCAATGCATAATTGATTGAATTTTTTAGGCCTTGGCAGTATAGAGGCTTTGAGCTAAAAAAGAAAACCCATCTGCATAGTTCAGGCCAATTATTTCTCACCAACAGTTTTGTGTTGTCTAAAGAAGAAGAAGTTCAGTCAGTCTTGTGTGAAGATGCGTTGCGTTTGCAGAGAGTGATTTGAAGATCTCCGTTACAAAGATCTGACGAATAATTGTCTAGTAATTGTTGTTGTATTTGCAAAGGGTGTAAACAGAGGAATAACAAACAAAGCAATTGTTGTTGTTTACATCAAGTTGTGAATAGTGGCACACAGGCACACAAAGAAAAGCAATTGTTGTTGTTTACATCAAGTTGTGAACAGTGGCGCACAAAATTGTGCGAATAGAATTTTAATTAAATTTAAACAAAAATGTATTGCTATTTGATTTGTAATCTACGAGGACATGTTTTAAACATTTTTAAAAGGTGTAAAAATGTAGGTTTATCTAGTAAGATGTCCTAATGAAGTAGAAGCTTAAAAGTATTTTAAGTAATATTCGCTACAACTCACGTATCGAAGCGAAACCGCCAAACTTCCTTATGTCTCCCACTCTATGTTCTCCTATGGTTAAGTATTTCGAGGCTTATCTATGCTCCAACAGGAAGAAATCTTCGTGACTAGGAAGGACAGAAATATGTTTCTATGCCTTACATATTGCAATGAAACCTATTCAAAACAAAAATACCCAACAATTCTTAAAACGTTGAACATATTGGTTCCTCTTGCCTGTTATAGGGTTAATTTCGTTTGAGAAAAGCTTCATCGCACGCATGACACACATTACATATGACATTATTTATACGCTTCACTTGAATAAGTTTCATACAAAAATATAAAAGACTTCATTAAGGGGGTCTTTGGACTTTTTGCTATTACTGTTGCTGTTGTCCATGTTGTTGTTATTTTATTTGCCGAAATAAACCTCGTACTCGTCTGTGTTTAAACCATCTCCTTGTATATATACATGTATGCTGCGTCGTATTAAAAAGAGAGAGAGACCAAATTATATAAAATATAAATATAAAAATGCCAAGTGGGCTTATTGTTGATGACCAATACTGTTGCAAGGCAATAGAGTTGGTTGTTGATGCCACACACACACAGCCAGCTTTTTTGATAGAGTTACTGATGATGATGGTCGTCATGGCTAAAACCACTGCCATTTCTCTTTTTTTATACTTTTTAATACGAAAAACCAGTCCGAGAAAATAAGGAAAAATTATTCACACACACATATTCTTTTAATGAGATTCCAACTCTGCAAGTGTTTTTTGTGTGGCGGTTTTTTAGTTGATTTCAGCATGACTGGTAGCGGGTAACTGGGAATTTAAGGATTTCATTTAAATCAGTTTTTTTTTGTATGCGAAACTACATTGGCTCTCTCGTTCTCCTATTGAAACGTAAAAATACTTTAAAACCGTGATAGACAGGATACTTTTTTAATGCTTTCGTTGTTGTTGCTGTCCTGTTTCTTATATATTTGTATGCCCCCAGTGCCTGCCTTTGTGTGTATGTGTGTGCCTTGTGTCCTATAGCCTGGAGAGTAGTGAACTTATTTATTGGTTGGTTGGTTAATGTGTATGTGTAAGCCAGAAAGAGTAAAAATGTATTTATCCGTAACTGTGTGTGTATGAGGGAGAGAGAGAGAGCGACAGAAAGTTCTGATGTATTTGTTATTAAAAAGAAAATTTTGATTAAAACTTTGAAAAGGAAAACATAAATATTAAATAAAATGAAAGAAAACAAAGCGATTGGATAGTATTTTATGAGGGGATATTGAGGTTTTCTTTTTGTACGCTTTTAATAGAATCACAATATTAAGGACACTGTTTGATATGATTTATTTTCAAAAAACATTTAATGATGCGCACATACAGATTAGCAAAATAGTTCAAAACAAATGGAAATTCTATAGTTGGCTTAAAACTATGTATATACGAAGCAAGTATCTTATTGTTTTGCTTTTACATCGCTTAACATTAAAATTATAAACAAAAGCTACAAAAACAAAACAATGCAGTAAACAAATCTGTTTACAAATTATCGTACCGTTTAATATAATAACAAATGGTAAACATGGTAAATAAATGGTAAAAATGGTAAACATGTGAAAATACAACGACAAACAACAGCATAAAAAATGGTAAACACGTAAACAAAAATATACCAACAACACTAAAATAATACAACATCGTTGTTTGCATTTATAGGGATTTCGAGAAGGCGAAACAGTATTAACAGCTGTATAGAGGAGTGTAGTTGCAGAACGAATAAAAATTAAATGGAATGCAAAGTCTTGATTACGCACCAGTGCCATTAAATCTATTTCTACCTTCCTTTTTTTCAACGACATATCAAAGAGGGCATCTGTCTCTATTAGTTCATATCAGTAACGTGGTACATTGCCATACAATTTTATAGATAGTAAGTAAAATTTTCGCTTTGCAATAACATTTGCAGTCCTTTACTATATAAACTAATTGACATCTAATGTCTCCCTTCAGCAACTTGTATCCTTAATTTAGTTTTGAGTACTGTAAAGGGCGGGCTGGTTGTTGGCCGTGGAAGTTTCTGAGGATACTTTCTTTCAAAGCTACCACTACAACCTAATCTAACCTAACATAAGTTACTGAGAATACTTTCTTGTATAAGTTTTGTTTAAAAATTGACTGTAGACCACATTCATTTGTCTCATCTGAGAAGAATATGACTAGATTACGTAGTTTACCACGAGCTAGGGCATCGAGACGACCTATCTTAATTCCAACGAATCTCACTTCTTACAGAAGCTTACTCAAATTAGAGACACTGACTGCAAAATATTGAAATTCAACTTCATACTCAAATGAAATCACGAAATACTATTCGAAATTGCAAACGATTAAAGAAATTCGTACTGAAAGTGATAAAAAAAAGAATCTTTGAGACGATAGGGCTATGACTGAAACCACCTTAACACACGTAATTGGTCATTACAACGCTTTTGCCCCTTAACACATATATTACATGCATACATAATTGGTCATTACAACCATTTAGTTAGGATTACAACCTTTTAGTCAGGATTACAACTTGGTTTCTAATACCACTTATGTTGTGTGTGTTAATTTTTTTAAACTTGACTCGGAACGACAGATTTTTGAGAAACTTTTCATAGCAATTTTATTTAGTCTCAGAGATTTTTCCAGAAGTCTGCTGGGAAGAAGTCACCGAAGAAATATTTTTTTCTACTTCAAGACGCCTGAGCTGGGCCAACACTCTACATACTATACTACGGCAACTGCCTAAATCACTATCAAAGTTATACATTTAACAGGGGTTTCACTTTGCTTTATTCCCTACGCTAAGCAAATGATAGATCTGCTATACAATGTCGTTGGATGTTGACACACTACAGCACTTTTAAAAGTCTTATTCCCCAAGAAATAATTCGGAATAATATGGAGAGTTTGTGGCTTAAGGGGACTGAAAATTATATAGAAAACCCAGCAAAACGGAAATATTTGATTAAAATTTTAAAATCTTTCTCAAGATGAACATGTACAGTGAACGTCAAAAGAAACTGTAGTAAAAGTTGAGCTTGGTGATTGTTAGAATTTCATCCATAGTGTACAATTTCCTTCGACGCTCACTGTATAAACATTAAAACCTGAACGATGTAGCCTCCAAATAGTACCCTAAAAGTTATCTTCCTTATGGCGGAATATTTTTGTAAAAATCATAGCAACCCAAGCCCGGAATGAATGACTGAATGAAACGATTTTGTAAAACATTTCCTTGTAATCATAGTGGAGAAACAAAGTTTTTTTTCATTACTTTTTAGTTTTTCTTTTTCATTTTTCTGTTAATAAATGAAAATGGAAATGAAAATTGGTAGATAAACAACTTATTGAGTTTATTGTTGAAATTATAATGAAAGGAAAAATACAAAAAAGCAAAAAAAACCAAGGAAAACTACTAAAAACCGAAAATAAAAGAAAAATTCTACCCTTTTTGAGCACTGAAATACTGCTGCTGCTGCTGCTACTGTTGCTGTAGCATATGAATTATTTTTTTCGGGGCAAAATAGAGCGAGGGAATAAAAAAAGGTGTCACAGTAGTTAAATCCTTTTGCTGATTCAGTTCGTGCGGAAAAAAAAGTGAGCGAGTAAACAGAAAAACAAAAAGTTGAAACAGGATGAGGAAATTCATGCGGAAAATTGACTTTTTCCTACAACAATAAAGGTTTACTTTATTGCAATAACTGTGTGTGTGTGTGTATTGTCGAAAATATTTGTCCATCGTAACTTTTGTTATGCAATCTCTATGAAAACAATGGTGGTGGTGGTGGTGGGTGTGTAAGAGCAACTGGTCACCATGTTTTTTTGTTTTTCCCTTCATTGCTGTCCTTTTGTTTATTATTCGTACACTAAAAACTTTTTAACAAGAATCCTTGCCTTGTGACAAATTCCCGCTTCTTAGGAATTAAATGAAAACTAAATTGGTTGTGTTTAGTGTTGTGGAAAAGGTGAAAGCTTTATAGTTCTTCATATAATTAAGACAGTGTAAAGAAGAGGTATTTAAGATAAGATGGCACATGTTTTCTAAAATGTAATCTCTTTGAATCTGTTTAAAGAGCAAAATTGGGTTTGGTTTTCTATTCGGTATCCTTTTATATTATTTTCTTTGTTTCAGACTCATTAATCAAGATATTATACAGCTAAGACGTCATCTATAGTGGTTCAAAGAAAACGAAAATGTTCACAGGAATCTGTATAATACGACGGCAAATATATGACCTCATCATATTAGTTGTATGAAAATTATATCATTAGATCAGATAGATGGTGCATGTAAACATTGAGTGTTTATTCTAGAAGTATGATGAAAGAACAAGAGAAAGAAACTATAACAAATTTACAAGTATAGTGATAAACAAACATCAAATTACAACAACAAAACTACACTACAGTATGTGTGTGAAGATAAATTCGAATTTGAAAATCCAAGACTCAATCCATAAATTTTAGCAGCGCCATATTTGGAGTTAACAGAGCAAAACTTTCTCTTAACAGAACAAAATTTGCCTTTAACAGAGCACTGTTTAACAGTATTCATTTGAACAAGCCCATTTGTTTAGAAGCTAGTTTTAGGACATATACAAGGTCTGAGTACCATACCATATTCAAAGCAAGGTTCCAAACCTTTAGGATATATATAGGATTTAGGATATATTTAGGATATACAGTGTATCACTAAAGTGAGTATGCAGCGATATATATATTTGAAATTATTGGAAAAATTGCTTAAGATTTGAAATAAAAACACAAATATTATGTTTTTTCATTTATTTTACATATAAACTTAAAAAAAATAATAAGGAACAAAAATGTTTTTAATTCATTACTGGTTAATAACAATATAATTAACAAAATGGTTAGAATTCAGGTCACATAAGTGAGTATGCAGTTCACAAAAATTGGCACTATGATTCAATTTTTGAAGTCAGGCTGATATTTAATATTTTGTTGGATAGCCCTTTGCCTTCTTGACTGACTTCAATCTCGATGGCATAGATGTTATAAGATTTTGGGTAACCGAATGTGGAATTTTATTTCACTCCTCAAGTAGTGCAGTTTTAAGGGTGTCTTTACTTGTAATGACATGACTTCTGATTTTTTTTTTTCGAGATAATCCCACAGATGTTCTATTGGATTAAGGTCGGGTGATTGGGAAGGAGTTTTTAGTTGTTTTGGCGTGTTACACAAAAGATAATCTCTAACGATATGGGCTGTATGTTTGGGGTCATTGTCCTGTTGGAATACAAATGATTCTGTTAGTCCCAATTTAGCTGCACTTTGATGCAAGTTGTTTTTTAAAATGTTCAAATACACCGTCTTATCCATTGTTCCTTCGATAAACACAAGATTTCCAACACCTGATGCTGTCATACACCCCCATACCATAACCGCTCCACCACCATGTTTTACTGTGGCAGCCATATTTTTTGGATCGAGCTCAGTGTTCACTTTTCTCCACACTTTTTGACACCCATCTGCGCCAAAAATATTACATTTAATCTCATAAGAAAATATAACTGATTTCCAGAAATTTTCATCCTTGGTTTCGTACTCCTTTACGAAGTCCAACCGTTTTATTCTATTGGTGCTGTTCACAAATGGCTTTTTGCGGATGTTACGGCCATGGTAACCAGAAGCATACAGAACTCGACGAATGGTCTGTGTGTTACAGGTTTTTCCCAGTCTCTTTTTCTAATTCTGACATAGTTTTTGGAGCGCTCATCTTGGGATTTACTTCTATTTTTCTGGTGATAATTCGTTTCTCCCTGTCATTGAAGATTTTTGGACGCCCAGGTAGAGACTTGTTATTTGTATTTCCCTTCTTATTATACTTTTCTATTATTTTTTGCACTGTGGAGCTACTTTTATTAATAATTTTTGCAATTTCACGTCGGCTTTTCTGCTCTTTATAAAGTTTCATAATTACATCTTTTAAATCTTGTGAAAGTTCTTTTCCATGAGGGGCCATAACGAAAGTTAAGAAAAAATTTCGGTATTTAATCTATTTATTTAATCTTTTTATATTTATTTATAATAACAATTATTCACTTTTTCCGCGATTAAAATGCGTTTAGTTTAAGTGCAGCTCAAAACTTTAAAAAATGCATACTTACTTTTGTGATGTGATTTTTTCTATTTTTTAAGAAATGATAACGAGATATGATAAAGGGATAATTATTTTGAGGTATGTTTGTGTTTTTGTGTAAGGCATTATTTTATATTATTGTAAGTGTAAACATAATATATTTTTCTGCATATTTTTGGAAAAAAAAATTGGGATATTTAATTATTTTCATGCTGCATACTCACTTTAGTGATACACTGTATATTAGGTCTATGAGTACCACATCATAATCAAAGGAAGGTCCCTCTTAATATAATCAGCAATGTAGTCATATATAAAGTGAGAACATTGGCTTTGAAATTGAAAATTCTCTAGAAAATAGGCGGCCATTTCGGAATACAGTGTACTCTCTCCTAAGGGACACCCCTCTTAAGCGGACACCTTCAATAAACGGACACTTTTTTCAGTACGAAAAAAATTGTATGGGATTTTTAAAATATTTCTCTCTTATGCGGACAACCCTCTCATGACAGGACACGGACACTTTTTTCCACGACGTATTGACATTTTAGTTCCCCATAAACGGACGACTTGCAAAATGGTAACATAATTTTTTTTTGTTTTTGTTTAAAACTTACAGCGTGGTAACACTTGTATACATTTCTTATTCGCTGAGTTGATTACTCCATAAAACGTGCATTTAAAAAGGGGAATCCCGAAAAGATAAAAAGAAGACAAATTCACTTTATACGAGAAGGCTTATTTAGCCATAAGAAAACTAAAACGTTTTGCTCTATATCACAGCGACCTTGAAAGTGTTAAAAAGCTGACTGATCTTCAAATGCATCGCCAAAATATTGAAATTAAGGGTAAAACTCGCCAAGCTAAAATTTCGGACTATATTAAATCCAGTTGAATACATATCAGGTCTTTCAAACCTTTTTCTCTTTTATTCAAAAAAATATAAATGAAATTTCTGTTTATTTTCTCTTGTCATTATATGAATGTTTTTTTGAAAATAAAAGTGTTTAAAGAAATATATATCGATGGGTTAATATAGAAAGGTCGTATCTTACATTTTCAGTATTTTACAGGAGAAGGAAAAAACTTAATAAAATCTAAAACAAAAAGGTTATGTTATGTTTCTTTTAATTACTGTAAATCAACTATTCGTCAATATAGGAACCTGAGGAAGTGTATGGGGGTTTTGTCTACCAGAATATGTAAAAACCCCGATTTTGAAAAAAACGAGATACGACCTTTCTATATTAAGCCATCGATATGTACTTATAGTTTGTTGATTGCTCTTTTTGATTTTCTCTCATCAACGGACACTCCTTATAAGCGGACAAAATTGTCAGTCCCGTAGGTGTCCGCTTATGAGAGAGTACACTGTATATAAGAAATAGTACACCCACCCGAGTATATGCAAATGGTAGTTCGGAGGGTCCCCTTTCGCACCGAGGTAGTGGAATAGCTGGCATAATTTTGAGAGTTGAGGAAACTTGCGTCCTCCACCCTCACCAACCATCCTTCACATTTCAACACTTTTGTTCACAAGTGATAACGATTATAATGAGAAATATATTGTATGTCAATAGCCTGAAATAATTGCAAAGTAGAAGACTAATGTACTTATTGCTCTGTTAATAGCAAAGCTTGCCCTGTTAGCGGCGAAAAGTGGCTCTACTAAAAATGTGGGTTTGCGTCTTTGACTTTTAAATTCGAAACTATCTTCACAAACATCACTACAGTATGGCTCTAGAAGTTGTCAAAACAGTGATGGCGAGCTCAATATCGTAACGTGGATGCTGCAATACATAGAGGCGTACAAAAATATCAGCAGTAAGGCCCTAGAAGTTATCAAAACTGAGATGGCGAGCTCAATGGATGCTGAAATACATTTTTCTCTTTTTACTTCAAAAAGGTCTTGGGTTTTGAGAACTTTTAATTTCAAGATTTTTAATATTTCACAATAAAATCATTAAAAAAAGGTTTACGCTACGATTGCTACAAGAGGAAACTCATAATTTTATATTTTTAATAAAAGAAACGTAATTGTTTAAAGGAAATTTATTTTTCAGTAAAATTACATTACTTAAGTTTTTTTATGTCCTTTAGCAGCTGTTTAGGTTCCCATAAAGTAAACTTGTCGGCGGCATTAATAGTTTTCTGCACAAAATTTCTACATCTGCTTGAAAAATGTTGACAAAAAAATTATTGCCAATGTATTCACCATAAAGAAAGGGAAGAAAAAAACAAAGATCTGAAGAAAAATGTGAAAATCCTACTGATGTGAGAAATTAATTTGAAAGAAAAATATTTTCAAATATTTGTTTGTTTTTTTCCCAAAAAAAATCCCCAACAAATCCTGTTTGTTTGTGTAACAAACACTGACCGTACACTGTCCAGCAGGAGTGGGTATAACAGCAATATGACCAAACAAATCAGAAACTGTCAGAAAAAAAAGAAGAAAACTTCTCGTTAATGTTAAATGATGGATCACAGGGAAATCAATCAATTCAAATCCTTCTTCGTATGTAACAGGAGAAATGGAGATGAAATAAGAAAACAAAAGGGAAAACGAATCTGATAAAACGCACGAAAACATTAGTTTCAATAAGAAATTTAAAAAGTATTAAAGGATTTTAAAAGCAAGAGAAAGAAAATTATAGGAAAACAAAGTAGAATTTTGTATGTGTGGTTAAAGTGCAACATTGGAATTTAGGTAAAGCAGGCACTGAATTTCTCCCTATTGGTAAAACGACTTCGAGGATGCTCTTAAGCTGACCGCTGGCCTCTCAATGAGATGGCAGACAAGTACAACTACATGCCATATGAACATTAGACCACGGAGTCATTCCGAGATATATACATAGAATATGGGTTAACTGAATATGGCACAGCGACCAAACTTTTGAACGAATTTTGGACTGACAATGCATGTATACCTGAAGTCGCCGTGGTCTAGTAGGTAGTGTGTTAGCTTATTACACGAAAGGCCCGAGATCGAATCCCAGGTCAGACATCAAAAACGAAAATATGAAAATATTTCTTCGGCGACTTCCTCTCAGCAGATTTCTGGCAAAAACTCTGAGAGTAAAAATTGCCATGAAAAGCTTCTCAAAAAATCTGTCGTTCGGAGTCGACTTTAAACTGTAGGTCCCGCCACTCATGTATAAAATTAACGCACACAACATGAGTGGTGTTGAGAAGCTAGGCCGTAATCCTGACTGAAGGGTTGTAATGGCCAATTAGGTAAGGTAGGTAATACATGTATACCAACTGCAAAGCGAATTGAAGTCAGGTAAAGAAGGCACATATACATACACATAATTGGTCATTACAACCCTTGAGTCAGAATTCCGACCTCGCTTCTCACACCATTTATATAGTGTGTGTTAATTCTATGCATGGGTGGCGAGACCTACTCCGAACGACAGATTTTTTTGAAAATCTTTTCATAGCAATTTTATTTTGCTCCGAGAATTTTTGCCAGGAATCAGCTGAGAGGAAGACGCTGAAAAATAATTTTTTTGAATTATCGGTTTGTTAGATATGCCTGACCTGGGGTTTGAACCGTGGTCTCACGTCTAACACTACCGACTAGACTAAGGCGACTACCTAGAACCGACTAGACTACGGCGATTTCAGTATAATAACTAGATTAGCAGATCTTAATATTTACGATTGCATCAACAAAACTTTGTTGCATTCGTCTACTACAAAAAGTATACTACGGAAACAACAACACATAGAAAGGCAAAATTAATTGAAATGTAAAGGCGGAGCCCGGAGAGGACGAAACTTACTCTAACACCGTCGCGAATTACTAGCTGAGAAATATCCACTGCCAAAATGAATCTCAATTACTGTCATAGACGAAGGCGGGATTCGTTTAGCCATATTGTTTAATGTTCCTATTGTGAAATTGGAAAAGTAGACCTTGAGTGGATCTGCCATTTTTTCATTATTTTCAATATGACAACTTCAAATATAAACAACTGCGTTAAAAAACCTCCGGTATTGGCATATTTTTGAAAAAGTTAACTTTATTTTATCTGTAGGTTGTAATAACGAAAATAAGTTAAAGGTGACTTTAATGTTGACTTTAGCTAAACCCAACTTTAACGATAAGTTGTAATAATGGCTTTTAATTAAAAACCATATTAACCAAATAACAGCAGTAGGTAGCAAGATTAAAATAATTAGAAAATTTAAATTCAAAACCATTTTATTTAGGAGTTGGAAATTAATTTTTTTTTTGTAAAAAAAGAGATATTTTGACTTACTTTCAGTATGGTTTTCAGGTCAATGAATTTGAAGAAAAAAAAAGCAAATTTTTTGTTAAAAATTAGAAATTTTTAATAACATACCTGAAAAGAGAACAAACATAAGAAAAAATGTTAATTTATTGTGAATAATGTTGTGTATTTAATCGCATATTTAAAAAACTTGTGTAAAATAAACATTTCTTATAACAAATTGAAACTATAATTAATTTTTTAGAGTTTATAAAACACCAACCGTAACGGTAATAAATATTCCCTTAAATAAATGAGATTTTTTTTAAAACTAAAAATTTATAAAAACATGTACAAGTGTATTGAAAAACAGAAAAAAAAAACAATTAATCACTAAAGCAAAACCAAGGAGAGCATATTGCGATTTCGATTACACAACTCAGTTTTGGAGGCAAAACGAAAAAATAATAATCATTAGGCCCACAATGTTTTTGCTAAAAAATTTATTTAAAAGCATGTTATAGAGATGTTAAAAATCATTATATGGGTTAAGGTAACAGCAATAGACGAAAAAAAGTGAAATGAAATCTCAAGCGAAACTAAAGCATTAAGCGTAAACGCACTTCCATAACAACCACAGAGAAGACACCGAACACTAAAAAAAAAATATTCAGCAGAAAACGAAATTGTAAACAACTTTAAAAATACGTATGAAGATAAATTCGAACTAAAAACCCGAAGAAACAAACCCACATTTCTAGCAACGCCACTTTCTGCCCTTAAAAGGGCAAAATTTGCTATTAACAGAGCACTGTTAAGTGTTCAACAGTGGCAATAAGTAGATTTGTCTTCTATTTTGCAATTACTGCAGTGACCTTTACCAAGTGACCTTGTTCAGATGGATACTGTTAAACAGCTAACACTGTTCTGTTAATTGCATATTATGTTGTGTTAAGAGAAAACTTTGCTCTGTTAACACCTAATGTTGCGCTGCTAACATTTTTGGATTGTGTCTTGGATTTTCAGATTCAAATTTATCTTCACACTCTTACTTTAATATCGACATTATTAAGACTTCACAGTTTATTTTTTGCTTGTGATGAAGTTTTAATTTTGATTTCTTTTAATTTTCTGCTGTTTTCTTTAACAAATTCCAAATCAAATTGCCATCTCATGGCCTATTGACCAAATGAACCCTGTGTGAAAAATTAAGCTACACAATAATGATGTTAAATTACAACAATAAAAACAAAAATTTTTTTTTTGTTTAATATACTTTGAAGTTATTTCAGCAGAAACAGAGCAAAGAAGTAAATCAAGTGCATGAAAGCAAAAAAAATTTCTGCGTTTAGACATGAAAACGATGTTATAAGACTAACAAGAGCCAAATAAGTAAATATATTTACAAACAAACGATGTAATTAAAGTTTAAAGTTGCCTTAAAAAATTAATTTTATGTACCATCATCATGATTCAATTAAATGTATAGGCAGGCATTGATTGTATCGTAGTTTCCTTAACGACCAACTTCATAAGAGCAGATTATAGCAAAAAGTATGCTGCTGCTTTAAAATTTTAATTAGAAAACATTGAAGAAGAAGAAACAAAAAATTATTTTTGGTAACTTAATATTCGATAACAAAATAATTATATGATAAAAAGAAAAGAAACTTTTTCATTTGAAATGACAACCCAATAATTAGTTGTTATTATTACCCGTGAAATAATTTTGTATTTATTAATTACAATACAATTACAAATTATATCAAAATTATTACGATATAGTGCAACAGACCAGAGCGTCTGGTGGTAGGTATCAAACCCAAGACATTACACGCTAATAGTCTAGACTACCAGGGCACCCAATCCCCCCAAAAGAAGATTTAGAGGAGAGTATTTAATTCTAGAATTATGGGTTAACTGTAGGTGAAGATAAATTCGAATAAAAAACCAAAGACGCAAACCCACACTTTTAGCAGCGTCACTTTTTGCCTTTAACAGGGCAAAATTTGCTATTAACAGAGCACTGTTAAATGTTTAACAGTGGCAATAACTACCATTTGCATATAGTTGGGTAAGTATACTATTTCTTATATGTTCTAAAATGACCACTGATGTTCTACAGATAGTTTTAAATTTTCTTAATAGCATATCAATTTATATGTGACTATGCTGCTGATTATATTAAGAGGCCTTGGAACCTTCCTTTAAATATGCTAGAAATTTTCCCAAAATTAGCTCCTTAACAAGTAGGCTTGTTCAGATGGATACTGTTAAACAGCTAACAGTGCTTTGTTAACGACATATTTTGTTCTGTTCAGAGAATATTTTGCTCTGTCACGCTAATTGTGGTGCTGCTTAAATGCATGGATTGCGTCTTGGATTTCTAAATTCGAATTTATCTTAACACACGTCTAATTTCTTTTTCGTAGGTTTCTAAGTGCGGGACAATGATAAGTATGATGTCTTCTTCGTCGTAGTTGCAGCTCCTGCAGAAATCGTTATGAGGTTTTCCCAGTCTCCAGGCTTGAATACCCAGAGGCCAGAGTCCCAGTATCACTGCTATGAGTTTCCTTAGATGGAATCTTGATGGGTTTAATGCATATTCTCATGTCACTACAAGCAAGTTCAACATCTCATCTTACTTTTGCCAATAAATGGAGTTTCTTAGAGACAATTTATTTGCTTCTCTGCAGAAGAGCGCCTATCTGATGTAGGAATTCATTTGAATTGTCTGTGATACCAACATTGATCTTCGGCCTTGTCCCCCTGTCCAGGAACTTAAATGAGGGTAAACGTGTAATATCTTGCTATATCCTCCAGATGCACTCAGTATTCTTGTATCCAACTTTAAATACACTACACACTCTCTAATGGGATCTAATGGGTGCCATACAATCGATAAATATGCGTATATCACCCTACGATATACTCTGATACCGAATTCGCACGGCGGCAATTTGAATGACCATTATATCACCCTAAAAATAAGCTGGTAGTGCAAGGAAAGATCTAATGTTCAGTTGTTTTGAAAAGATTGCCTAACAAACGACAGCATATGTGTATATTACTCCCAGAATATATAAATTTTTATGAGTGTGAAGATAAATTCGAATTTGAAAATCCAAGACGCAATCCATAAGTTTTAGCAGCGCTATATTTGGCGATAACAAAGCAAAATTTCTTCTTAACCGAACAAACTATTGCCACTGTGAAACAGTTAACAGTGCACTGTTAATAGCAAAGTTTACCCTGCTAGAGGCAAGAAGTGGCGCTGCTAAAAGTGTGGGTTTGCGTCTTTGGTTTTGAAATTCGAAATTAATTTCACACACATTAAATTTTGTTCATTCGATAAATTTCTGACGGAATATTCCTACAATCGATAAACTTAACAGGGAATACTGTGACAATAAATTTTCAATGAACAGAAGATATTTAAAACAAAGTTTTCATAATTAAGTGTCGAGAACTGGGTAAAGAAAATGGGCAATTTATAAAACGACCCTCGAAAATTTCAGTCAAAGAGTATATAAAATCAATATTTGTGTGTGTATGTGTATAACATAAATACAATAACCTCCTGTAAATAAATTGTTTATGGATACAGAACCCACCGCATAAAATTTCAAGAAACAAAAATCAAATGGTTGCCATGGCATGGCACGATTGAGTGAATATATGAATAGATGAACTGATAGATGGAAATATGGATGGATGGATGGGCGGATGGAAGAATGCATGGGATACCAGGCGGGCATTCGAAACCAAATCAATAAGCCAAACAATAACGCAATTTTGGAAAACAAATCTAACCATTGAATTGTATTTTAACCAGAGTAGTAACACACAGACACACACACACAGCAAAAACAAGTTCGCCGTTAAGAGAATACTATGGCAATGGCTGTTAAAAAAAAAGGGAAAGAAAGAAAACTAAAATGGGTAGTAGTATGGATGGTATGGTACGTGGCTAATAGTGTACAAAAATCCCTAAGCACCAACTATACTAAGTGTATAGGGGGGTGGGTTATGCCCTAAAACGAAGCATTTTTTTTTGGTAGGCGAGTGGTATCCATATTGGAAAATAATTTATTTTTGCCAGCGCTGGGACAAGTTATTTGATTCAATTCAATAACAATTCGTACGGGTCGGTCATGTTTATTATTATTCTCGTCTTTTTTCCGTTTTTTTGGTTTGCAAAGGGGATGTGGTAAGAAAATGCAATAGAACGAAAGTAAATTTATATGCTGGAGGGGCATTTCAAAGCTATTAACATGCACGGGAACTACTAACAAACAAAAACAACCCGCCTAACCTAAAACAATAACCCTAACAAAGGCCCAACAATTGTAAACAGAATAGAACTTTTTTTGCCCAAAAACTAAACTCTAAAAATCAATCGAATGAACTCAATGGTCGCCTTGTGCTGCCTCCATTTTGTTTACAAAAAAACATTCTTTTACGCGCCAGAAAAACAGAAACGGAATTAATTCCTTAAAACGTAAACAGCTCCTCTCCAACCACATGTTTTGTTTTTGCTGCTGCTTTGCTTGAAGAAATTTAATTGAATTTCCTGGCAAAAAAAGGAGAGAAAATCAGACATGAGTGTCATGGTTTTTGGTACCCCAAATAGTCAGGGAGGGAGAAGGAGGGGGCGGGGGGGTTAATAAGAAATTAGTGTGTATTTGTAGGGTATGATTTAATAAAAGAAGACAGAAGTAGGGTTTGTTATCATACGTGATACATTGTGAAACAGTGCATAATTTAAGGATGGATAGCCTCGCACTATCTGAACAACTCACACATTAAGGTTAATTTTCTTGGAATTTCAATAACACAGAAGACACAATTGATTACTAAACTGACAGGCATTTACAATATAATGGCTTCTGTAGCTAAACTAAATTGTTAAAGACAGTTTAGGGAAATATATTCCAAAAATCATTCTCTTAAAAATTGGCTCCATAATAAAATATTTAGTAATAGATGTTTATAATGCAAACTTTGTTTAAAAAATATTTTTAAATCGAAAAATTCTCTTTAAATTTTTTTTTTTTTTTTTAACATGTGTACCGGTATGAAGTGAGCGTATTTTTTTTTTTGGTGAATATTAAAGGGAAAGTAGAAAACATTTCTTTCAAAGCAATGATCATCGCTGGTTGCACATTTTTTGCATCTTCTAGGCAATTTGTGGATTACATGCCAATACAACTGTTCGTCTTTTAAAGCAAAGCAATTAGTCATCCAATTTTCGTCTTCCTCGTAGGAATCAAAGTGCTGCTCAGCCAATGCTTGTCTAATTGATGAAAACAAATAGCAGTCGAAACGGGCCAAGTCTGATGAATATGGTAGGTGGGATAGCAGCTCCCAGCTTAGTGCTTTGATTGTATCCTGAACTGGCGCATTGTCAGGGTGCATAATTATCTTGCCATGTCTTGTGGTCCATTATGTTCGTTTTTATGATCTATGCATGCTTCAAACATTTATTGTCGATTACATACCTACATGACATAATTGGTCATTACAACCCTTTATTCAGGATTACAACCTATTTTCTCACACTACTTATGTTGTGTGTGTTAATTTTATACATGAGTGGCGGGACCTACAGTTTAAAGTCGACTCCGAATGACCGATTTTTTGAGAAACTTTTCATGGCAATTTTATTTACTCTCAGAGAGTTTTTGACAGAAATCTGCAGAGAGAAAGTCGCCGAAGAAATATTTCCTTTCATATTTTCGTTTTTAAGTCTGATCTGGGATTTGAACCAAGGTCTCACGTCTAATAAGCCAACACACTACCTACAAGACTACGGCTACTAATGTCCAATGTCTACATTGGGATCAGTTATTGTACATGAACAAACACACATCATATCCTTTCGAGGTGTTAAAGATAGCGAATTTAGTACCACAAAATCATGATATGCAAAAATCAATAAGTTTTTGAAAAGTATTACAGATTCGAATCGAATGCCTATCTAGGCATATGATGATCATGGTATTTCTAGAAGCTACATGCAGAAGATGGTTCCCACTCCTCGGAGCTAACGATTTTGGTAATGAAGAACGGAAGGACCATCAAAAACGTTTGAAGACGCCGAATTGCAAACAATATTGGAAGAAGACGGCACTTTGAATCAGAAACAAATGTTAAATGTTGCATTACAAAGAATTTCCGAACGTTTAAAGGCTATGAGAAGGCTGACAAAATCTGAAAAATTGTGCCGCATGAATTGAATGACAGAAAGATTCAAAATTTAAAATCCAAGACGCAATCCATAAATTTTAGCTGCGCCACATTTGGTATTAACAGAGCAAAATTTTCTCTTAACAGAACAAAATTTGCCCTTAACACACCACTGTTAGCTGTTTAACAGTACCCATCTGAACAAGTCCACTTGTTTAGTACCATACCATATTCAAAGGAAGGCTCCGAACCCTCTTAATATAATCAGCAACATATGTAGTCAGGATTAGTAGAAGACGAATCTACTTATTGCCACTGTTAAACAGTTAACAGTACTCTGTGAATAGCAAATGTTGTTCTGTTAACGACAAATATGGCGCTGCTAAACACATTAACAAATCATTGTTGCACCGAATTGCTACAGGCGATAAAAAATTCATTTATTTTCAGAATCTTAAACGGAAAAAATGCCGAGATAATCTGGGACAACCATCAACCTCGGTTTCAAAACCACATCGATTCGATGTCTATTGGGGCCAGAAAGTTGTGGTGTACCACAAGCTACTAAAACCTGGTGAAAACTTTAGTATTAATCGCTAACGACCACCAATTATCAATTTGAGGCATTTATTGATCGAAAAACTACCCGAATTTTCCATAAGACATTGCAAGGCTCCTTCCGGTTTGTATTTTGTTTTCATCGAGAATGTTTTAAATTTAAATTAAAAGAAACGCTTTGTGTTGCAATTGAAAGTCTTCATTAAATGAATTCCTTTACAGTGTGATGCAAAATTAACTCACGCGAGTATGAACATTCACGAAATTATCACGTATGTATATACATACATAGGTATGTATGTATGTATGTATGTATGTGTAAAAAGTTTTACTAAAAACCATACACACCCTCTTCCAATTACCAGCCATTTTAAATTGATTGGTGGGGCACAATGAACAATCCAAAACGCAAAAACCCCAAGAAAACAACAACAAAAAGAGCCAAACTAAATGGAAAACCAAAGTGAAGGTAGAGAGGTGGGGTGTGGGTACAAGGTACAACATGAAACTTTTTCACTTCACAGAAATCCTAAAATCGAGTTGGAATCACTGAATCGCATGGAATGGAATGACTCAATGAATGGGAATCACATCAAGTGGATTTGTACGAAGGTACCCAACGTATAGAAAGAAGACGAATTAATTGCAAACCTATTAAAACTAGACGTAGATGCGCTCGAATGATTGTGAATGTTGGCAAAAAGGGATTCTAAAGCCAAAACTACAGCAGAGAGAAGAGCAACAACGAGAGAAGAGGAGAGTAGAAAAAAAGAACAAGCGTCAGGTACAAATTGATGCCAATTTAATACGACAACGACAAGCGAAAGGATACAAGGATATGAGAATTTCGTGTAAAAACTACTCAACACACATTCGCACTCTTGCATGTTAAGGAGAATAGTTGAATAGGGGCGGGGCGGCAGGCCATGTTGACTGATGGTTTGGCAAGACTTTGAAGTGCGTGAAAACAGTTAAAACTTGTTACGTTAAGTTGTTGTTTTTGTTGTTTTCCTTTTGTATAATTTTCGTACGTATTATGACCCTCTTTTTCACAAATTAGTTTTCCTAACAAGAGTTTTACTAACCCCTTTGGCACCTTTGGGAGATACAAGACAAGTTTTTCAGGTGGCTGCATTCGTTTGGACGACGACGACGACGACGATAACAAGGCAGGGAGGGTGGTACGCAACAGACTTTTAGTTTTAAACTGTTACAATAAGATTAAACTACACAGAGAGAAGAAGGTGTTAGTTTTAGAGCGTTAAGATAGGTTTTGGAGAAGGGTTTAGTTGTGTTATGAAATGTAAAACGTAGGAGTTGTTCTTGATGTTAAAATATGTATGTTAAGTTTTTGCTTTGCATGTGTGGATTATGTTTTCGAAAACTTTTGTAATTAACTTTTGCGGTTTCTGTGCAATCTAAGACAGAACTACTTGCTACACGAAGAAGACACAAGAAAAACTTTTGGCTGCCCCCCACCAACAAAACAAATATATTTTTGAACAGACACGAAAAACTTACATCGCACGCCTAACAACAATAGGAGGAAGATTAGAAAAGAAAACAAACAAAAAATACACTTACCTACGGGATATATTTATCTACGTATTGTATGTAATCTAAAGTAAATTCTTATTAACAAGAACTTACTACGCATATTGCCACTTAAGGAAATGAAAATATAACAAGAAATTAAGACAAAATAAAAATAAAATAAATAAGGATTCGAATGATGATCGTAAATGAGATTGAAGGAAAACAATTTTTAGCGCACCGGTTGTAGGTTTAATTGTTGCTTTAACTATTAATAAATATTAAAAAAATATTTGAAAATCCAAGACGCAATCCATCTAATTTTAGCAGCGCCACATTTGCCATTAACAGAGCAAAATATTCTCTGAACAAAACAAAATTTGCCCATAACAGAACACTGTTAGCTGTTTAAGAGTAACCATCTGAACAAGACAACTTGTTTAATTGTTGCTCTAACAGTTAATAAACATTAAAAAATATTTTAAATGTGATAAGACATTTATACGTGTGGAGATAAATTCGAATTTAAAAATCCAAGACGCAATCCACCTAATTTTAGCAGCGCCACATTTGCCATTAACAGAGTAAAATTTTCTCTTAACAAAACAAAATTTGCCCATAACAGAACACTGTTAGCTGTTTAAGAGTAACCATCTGAACAAGCCCACTTGTTTAATTGTTGCTCTAACAGTTAATAAACATTAAAAAATATTTTCCAAGTGATAAGACATTTATGCGTGTGAAGATAAATTCGAATTTAAAAGTCAAAAACCCAAACCCTCACTTTTAGCAGCGCCACTTTTTGCCTTTAACAGGGCAAAAATTGCTATTAACAGAGAACTGTTAAGTGTTTAACAGTGGCAACAAGTAGATTAGTCATTTAATTTAATTCTCATTATTATTTGCGAATAAGTCTTGAAATGTACATATAAGACGAATGGTGGGGGATGGAGAAGGCCAATTTTATCGAATTTCAAAATATTCCAGTTTTCCCACTACCCCGGTTCGAAAGACGACCCTCTGGCCTACCATTTGCATATAGTCAGGTAAGTGTACTACTTCTTATATGTTCCCAAATGGCCGTTGATCTACTAGAGAATTTTCAAGCAAAAAATTGATCGTTTTAAAGCCAACTTTCCCAATACCATACCACTTTATATGTATGTGACTATATTGCTAAATATAATAAGAGGCCTTGGAACTTTCCTTTAAGTATGGTATGACTTAGACTTAGTACATGTCGTTAAATTGGATCCTAAGCTGGCTAGTTAAGATGGATGATGTTAAACAGCTAACGGCGTTCAGTTAAGGGCAAATTTTGTTCTGTTAAGAGAAAATTTTGCACTGTTAACGCCAAATGTGGCGCTGCTAAAATTTATGGATCGGGTCTTGGATGTTCAAATTCGAATTTATCTTCACACCAATAAGACACTTAAAGTACATCGTGTTTATATTTCTCTTCAGTATGCAAAGTCCTAGCAAAAACCGTAACAGTTCCTACAGAACAGTTTAAAAAACAGATCAATTCGGTGTCGTTTTATTACTCAACTGCTTAGGTGGAAAACTTGACTAATTAAACGGAAACAAAGTCAAAGAAATAATAAAATAGCGGGGTAAGCAATGTCTTAAAAGAATGAAAATAAATACGAAAAGGATTTTAAAAAACAGACAGTATCTTTAGGAAAGTAGGAAAATTAGTGCCCCTATCCTTTGCAACTCATGTCATTTCGTTAACCACCCGACTACTGCAGACCTATCGATTTTTAATCTGACAGCAGTTTGATTTAAACTGCAAATAGTTTTGTTTGATGCAATAAAACTGATTGATTTTCCGCTCTGGCGAAGCTATTTAAACTTCAACACATGTTTGTACTTCTGTGTCACTACAGAAAACTTTTCAAATAAATTGGAAATTTTTAAATAAAATTTTGAACGAAAGACTAAAAAAAAAAAAATTTTCTTTTCGTTTCAAAACGCATCAAATGGAAAGTCACTTTCAAACTTGACATCGCATGTAAAAATTTCTTAGAAAATCTAACAGCAAAAACAATGCCAAATGAAAACTTGTAACTGAATATTACAACAACAAAAAATGCGAGAAAGAAATTTGTTCTCTCATAAGCCCCAAGAAAACAATTGCCCGAAAAGTTCTTTTAAAACAAAAAATAGAAAAAATGTTAGTAAGACCGAATAGTAGTAGAATAGAATTGAAACATGGTTTGCTACTGTCAAGATGAATAGAGAAAAAGAATGCCAAAATTGTTTGAAAGAAGAGAAACATGTTGAAAAAAACTATACACTCTCGCTCGCTCTTTTGTTTTTCTTTTACATGTTCATTCATATACTCAAAATTGAAAGAAAACTTTTGCAAACATCTTTTCCACTTTCCACTTATCAATGAAAAGTGGTCTGAAAAAAAGAAACAAAAAAAGAAAAACTACCGAAAAAAGAAAAAAAAACGAAAAGAAATATGTTCCATTCCCTACGAAAAAAGTTCACATCACTTCGTTTTTCTTTTTCTGCCAATAGAAAGTGTATTTTATTTTCATATTTTCTTTTTTAGAGTTGCTCTAGAAAAGTTAACACATAAAAAACAATGTAAAATGTATCAACCATAGAAGGAAAAGAAAAAAAGGAAAGAAAAAGAGAGCAAAAGAGCCTGTTTGCAGCTTCGTAAACTAAGTCATATGCAAAGAAAAGTTGAAAAGTTTAAACCCTTTTAAGGAATTTATTGCAACCTTTTGAGAGTAGAAAATGAGAAAGAAAGAAAAAAACCGAAGAATTTAATCAAATTTTTAGTATTTAAGAAATCTCAAGAGAGGGTTTATTATCAGAGAAAGTAATTTCAAATTACATTTTAAGAAAACATTCTATCGAAAACTTGAAACATAATTTGAAAAAAAAAAAATTTTTTTTGGAAAATCCTTTCCTAAAACAAGGTAAAGAATTACTTCATGCTGGATAACGATATCCTAATTACGATGGCTATTCTCAGAGTACAACTGAAGTACAAAAACCCCATATTTATCAATGTGTGTGAAGATAAATTCGAATTTGAAAATCCAAGACACAATCCATAAATTTTAGCAGCGCCACATTTGGCGTTAACAGACAAAATTTTCCTCTTAACAGAGCACTGTTGGCTATTTAACAGATTAAGGGAATATTTATGATAACGTGTCGAAAAATAAATTCGAATTTAAAAATCCGAGACGCAATCCATACATTTTAGCAGTGACACATTTGCCGTTAACAGAGCAAAATTTGCCCTTATCAGAGCACTGTTGGCTATTTAACAGTATCCATCTGAACAAGACCACTTGTTTAGGAGCTGATTTTAGGATAGACACTAGGTCTATGAGTACCATATCATACTCAAAGGAAGATTCCAAGACCTTTTAATATAATCAGCAATATAGTCACATCTAAAGTGATATGGTAGTGAGAAAATTGGCTCGCAAAATAGTAATTTTTTGCTTAAAAATTCTCTAGAAGATCAGTGGTAATTTTGGAACATATCAGTAATAGTACACCTATCCGACTATGCAAATGATAGTCCAGAGCGTCCACTTTCGAATCGGTGTGGGGGGATAGCTGGAATTATTTTGGGATTTGAAAAAATTTACGCCCTGCATCCCCACCAATCACCCTATACATTTCAACACATTTATTCGCGAATAATAATGATCATAATGAGAATTAAATTGCACGTCAATAGACTGCAATAATTGCAAAGTAGAAGGCTAATCTACTTATTGCCACTGTTAAACTGTTAACAGGGCTCTGGTAATAGCAAATTTTACCCTGTTAAAGGCAAAGGTGGCGCTGCTAAAAATATGGGTTTGCGTCTTTGGTTTTTAAATTCGAATTCACATGTCCTCACACACAGAAATTAGTGGCAAAACTAAAAAAAAATTCCTCCAGCCATCCTATACATTTCAACGTTATTATTCACAAATAATAATGATCATAATGGGAATTAAATTGTATGTCAATAGTCTGCAATACTTGCAAAGTAGAGGATTAATCTACTTATTGCCACTGTTAAACAGTTAACAGTGCTCTGTGAATAGCAATTTTTGCTCTGTTACCAAATATGGCGCTGCTAAGAATTACGGATTGTGTCTTGGTTTCTAAATTCGAATTTATCTTCACACACATGAATAAATATGATATGATATCAAAATGTTGCATAAGCTTTGAAAAAAAACCCACACACAACATGAGCTTTACACCTAGTCCATATTACCATAAAGGCAACAGAGAGCATCGTATTCTAATTTCTATGAATTTGTATTATTTTCTTAATATGGAAACAAATAAACACCCAGGATATTATTACAATTTTGTGTGAAGATACACAGTCTTAGCTCCTCTTGGCCATCCTAGCTGTGGCATGGGGTAGATTTTTTATTTTTGTAATATTCTACGCCTGCAACATCATTCAATAATTACTTTTAAATAAAAATCTTGTTACTAAATGTCAAGGCTGCACATCATCATCATCATCATCGCCATCGCTATCATTATTATGTGCCTTAACCAGTCAACCAAATAAATTTAAGAACCACAACCTTGAATATGAAACAATTTTTTTTTATTTTTCGATTACAACACGAAAGTGATTTTGATTTTTAATGATTTCCTTTCAAGTTCATTTAAAGTACTACAAGGAAAAGCGAGAATATTTATTTTTAATTAAATTTTAACAGAGTTTTTATCAAGCACTTCAAAAGGACTTTTTAGTTTTTTTTCACGTTTTGGAAATACGCCACTGCAATACAAGAGGTTGCACAAGACGATGATGGTAACGATGATGATGCTGCCTTTGATATTGCAACACAATTTTTTGTAAATTTTTTTGTTGCTATTTTTAGTGTGGCTCAAAGACCAAAAGTTATTTGCATGTTTGTTTTTTTCTGTTGGGCATAAAAGGGGGGGTAGGGGGTAGGGTATGTTGCTATATTGCCAAAGCTGATGACGATTAAAGAGTACCCAAATGTTGTTAAGAAATTTTTCGCATAAATTTACATGTGTTTGTATAAATATTAGATGATGACAATGACGATGACGATGGCTGTCATAGCAACGACGACGATAATGGTGATGAGAGATGCTTTGATGATGCTCTGATGATGCTCTGTTGACAAAAATGAAAAATGACAAAAACAAATTAATGCAACCGAGCGTTGAAATTTAATACTTTTTATATGTGGATTTAACACCCAGCAATTTATAAAAAGAATACACACCAACAGACAGGCACACACAACGCACACACACTATTGCATAAAGCAGTAGTTACCAGACCTATACACAGGCCCTTAGATATTAGTACACTAATAGAGAGATATCAGAACACAAACGTATATTTCATACACTCAAAGAAATACCGTTAGAAATTAAAAAAAATGGTGTTAAATTTTTCTATTAAAGAAATATATAGTGGGGATATGTGTGAGGGATAAATTCGAGTTTAAAAACCAAAGACGCAAACCCATACTTTTATCAGCGCTACTTGTTGCCTCTAACAGGCTAAACTTTGCTATTAACAGAGCACTGTTAACTGTTCAACAGTAGCAATAAGTAGATTAGTTCTTCTTCAGAGGACACGGCATATGCTGAATGCAGAATCCAAGCATGGAGCCAGCTAACTGTCAAAAACACGGGTACCTAGGCGACAACGACGATACAGAAAGTAATACTACGGATTTGCGAAACTCAGGAAAGGTCGGATGTAATTTCCTGAGTGTAAGGATTTTTGTTTCTCTTCGTTTTGTTCGCAATAAATAAAAAACATTTTCAGTTTATGCAACAAGAATGGCTTTTAGTTACAGCAGCACAGAAAAAAAACGAAATGGAAACTGAATATGAATAAAAAAAAATTATTCCGGCTTTAAGTGTATAAACTTGTAACAAATGTTTGTGAGCAAAAAAACCGAGAAAAAAGACAAAATGTGAGTGCACATGCTTCATGACTTCATACGAATAAACATAAAAATTAGAATTTTATGCCTGTGGCACAAACAAACAAATGCAACATGACACACGCACGTACTCAACACGAACACACATTGCCACCATCCTCACACATGGAATGACACAAAGTAAAATATGAGCATCATTTACATACATGTGAGGAAAATTGAGCAGTAACCGTGGCAATACCACACCACCACCAGCAAATACGATAGCAAATGCTGGTAGCATTTGTAGAAGGAGCACCAACAACATTATGATAGCAATGAGAATTCTAAATATTTATGATTTTAATGCGACAGCAATGCGTTGACAGCCAGGGTAATGAAACATTATTTTGCAGCCAAATAAGTAGGAGAACAATAATAATTCATAATAAACACTCCGACCATTACAGAGCCTACATAGTAGCCCGCCAAAAACTTCACATTAATAGTGTAATTGGTATTGGGGGTAGTGTGGCAAATTCCACTTTAAAAAAATCCGTTTCATACTCTTATGGCTCTGCAAGTTGTATTTGAAATTCATAAATTCAAATTCAAATTTAAAAAAAAAATTCCTCTGCTCTCTCTCTCTCTCTGAATATATCACTTTTCTTAATGGTTACAAAAACAACAGCAGCAACAACAACAGCAATATTCCACGTTTATATTACTTGTCATACCTTCTGTTTCCTTTAAACATTCCCCCATATTTATTTCATTCCTCCTTCCCCACGCCCCGCCTTTAAAACATACATGTTACTGAACAAATCTTTACTGAGAGACTCTTTACACTGTGTTTGGGGTTTATCGTGTGTGTGTTTTTGCTTTACTTTTGCTTTTCCTCTCCAGATTTTTAAAAACATTTCATATGACAATTTCCTGCGAAACAAAAAATACTCCCGGTAAAGAAATGGGGGAAAAAGAGACGAACGAAATATGAAGTCGAAACATAAAACCCTGCTTTTTAAAAATTCTCAAGTGTATGTGGATACAATAACGATTATACACTCGAAAAATATGTACATCAAGAATCATACCATTTTCACAGCATCATCATCAAATTAAGGGAATAATTATGTACTGAAACCCCTATTTAAAGTTAATTTAGTACCTTAGATGTGGAAGTTTAACACTTTAGTCAAGATTGCGACACGATTCTGAGAGTTAGATTTTTGAGAAACTTTACATGGCAGTTTTATTTATACTTTCAGAGTTTCTGCCAGAAACCTATCGAGAGGAAGGCGCCGAAGAAATATTTTTTTTTTGTCATATTTCGTTATGTTCGAGATGTCTGAGCACGGTGTTGAACCGCAGAGAAAAACTTCTCATGGCAATTTTATTTTGCCAGAAGACTGCTGAAAGGAAGCTGTCAAAACTAAAAGTTTTTAATATTTCCAAATGTCTGAGCAAATGTTTGAACCACGGCCGTACGTCTAAGAAGCCAAACTACTAGACTACCACGATTTCAGGATTTAACCTTGCTTCTCGAACAGTGTCCTGTATAACGTAGATGGTGGAAGATGATGTTTGACAGAGAGAAACTTTTCAGGGCAATTTTAGTTTACTCTCTGAGTTTTTACCCGAAGACTGTTGAGAGGAAGCCGCCAAAAGAAATATATTTCATATATTTCGGTATGTTCCCGATATTTGAGCAAGGGTTTGAACCACGTCCAACACACTAACTACTAGACTACGGCGAGTTCAGGATCCAAACCTGTTTCTCGAACAGTGTCCTCCTGTATTACGTAGATGACAGAATATGCTGTTTGATAGTGTATTTAATTTCAATGCGGGATTCAGCTTAAGCAAGTAATAATATGAAACGGTATGCAAATGAGAACTTTAAGTACAGTTACAAACCCAAATCTGGCATAAGACAAAACCTTTTTTAAAATCGAAAGTCGTAGAGGCAAAATTACTAAATTTAAAGTTGATGGGAACGCTATAAATTCCTCTGGGTTCATCAAATATGTGAGTTAACTGATCGAGGGTTGCTATCGGCAACAGGATGCTCACGAAAGGGTACTGCTTCTGTATCCTTGTACATTTCATATCAAGGAAATGTTTGCTATGTCATCCGTGTTATTCTTCACCCTTAGGTTGATATCAATTTGCTATCCATAATACCATGATACCTAGAATTTACTGACAAGTTCAGATAGTCTTGACAACAACCATCTGTGCTTCACATTTAAAGAATGGCACCGTTAGAGCCAAGCTGAAAACCAGTCTGAAAGTTTATTGAATTTAAGGATCGATCCGACATCAAGTCACAATTGCTCCGTGAGACTATCCACAATGGATGAGCCAAATGAGAGAAGTCTGCATCGAGAAACAGAAACAGACCTTAACAAATAATGTTGATGACAATCTAAGTCAAACTAATTCTCGGGAGCGATACTGAATGTAATTGATGCACATGAGCCGACCATTGAGCGAAAAAAGACCACAAAATGATTCACATGCGAAATTTATTCTACTGTATGACAACGCTTCGTTTTTCCTAGTGAAGAGCTATCCCACACACAATGTTCACGATATTTTGGCGCAATCCAACTATTAGTTGCTTCATACGATAGCATTTATTTAGCCTGGCCAGTAGTTTTCTCATACGAACAAAATACAAAAAGGTTAGATTTGTGGCTTGACTCAGATTGCTTTTTAATATGGAATATATGCAAAACATGATGCTCGCACTTCTATTTTTGAGTGTAAACTGCTTCATACTCTGCCCTATTTATTGTATATTTCACTTTTCCATCCATTGTCGTCTGTATCACCAGTCTGAGTGTGTAACTAGAATTTTTATGACATTAATACACAACCAAATTGAATCTGAGACAGTGATGTTGACGCTGCTGTAGCTTTTGTGGTGGCTCTGGCATTATTAAATCCCAGACTGAATTGTAAATGTTGAAATATAAACACTCTGTATCATAATGAACATAGCATACGATATAACACCTTTTAAAAAAAAAGTGTCATCTCGTGTCTTTTTCTAAATCAAAATATTTCGCATACAAGTGAAGGGCGGAGGCTGCTTTCAAAGTGACATTGGATAAGTGGAAAATACCCACCTTCGATTTTTTAATTTATTTTTTTTTTCTTCCTGTTTTCATTTTGTCTAGGCACAGAAATTTTTTTGTTTGTTTTAATATTTAAAAATCTGGCATCTTTTTTGAATTAAATTTGGTTTTACTGGTTTGAGGTAATGTGGGCTGGGCTAGTGGCGAAGTTATGAAATCATTGACATTCACATTTGTCTACAGAGACATGGCAAACGAACAAAGCAGTCTGTATACAGGCGTGGGAGTATGTACAAATGTATTATTTAATCCTTTCTGGCCAACAAGGCAGAGAGAGAGAACCACAAAACAACCAAAGCTACATTCACAGTAAAAAGGTTTCCTTTCCTTTCGGGGAATTTAAATGTTTTTATCGTAATTAAAAAAATTCTGAAAACAAAAGAAAAATGACTCAATTTGTACATGTGCGGTTGACAAGCCAGCAGCTGAGAGGTTTTAAAACATTTTTTTTTTTTTTTTAAATAAAAATCAAAGGCAACAAAACATGAAATTAAAATGTAAATAAGAACGAGACTCCATCCATATAGAGACAAATTGTTGAAAATATCTCTTTTGTGTTTGCTTGGTTACCCTTAAAGTAGGCTTTAGAATTTGTAATAATAAAACACATACAGACACATACACACACACACACACACATACAGAGGCACACAAGCAAAAAAAATTTCATTTTAATTAAAAGGGTCTGCTTGGGCTTTTAAAAGCCTGTTGGCTCTGCCAGTACAAGCAACTTAATCTTGGTCATCCTAAAAGTATACTTTACAATAGTTTTCACTTAAATTGCCTTAAAGTATGCTCTAGTTTTGTACAAAAGTCTTGTTATATATTTAAATAAAGCAATATGAGAGCAATAAATGCAGATTTAGTTTAAAATTTTCTGGAAACTACAAAACAATATCAACAGCTCAGCCTTAATAATTGTCAAATATGGACTTAAAAGTGCTGTTCAAAAGAAGAAGACCTAGGAAATGGAAAATGCAAAATAGAATGAAATATTTTTTAATTATATGACAAAAGCATAATTTCTGCACATATGTATGTATATACAAATATATATTAAAAGGAAATTAATATATGGACAAAAGGAAATATTGGAAGGACTTTGTGAAACGATATTAGATTTCTGAAAAAGTATTAGTATTAGGATAGGAGGAACAGCAATGAAATGATTTCATCATCTTCAGTGTGATCATTTTGGTGTTAAAAATGCACATTTGATAACCATTTGAGAATTGATCAAGCGAAAAAGTTCAGAATTTAATTCTGAGCCCTCCAGGCAGCATGCATTTCAGATGGCCCGGCAGAAATGGAGGGCACTATACAAGCACGCTTAAAGGTTAAAGGAAATTTTTCTCATATTACCGCCAACATATATATTTCGAAACCTATTTTAAAGCAAAAAGCAGTTTCAATTTGCAAAAATATTCAATTCGTGTGTAAATTGTTTAAAATTTCCATATTTACACTATCAATTCCCTGGTTAAGTTGGTTAAACTTTCAACCTCCAGCACCTTATCATACAATACTTAAGCTTTCAAGGGAATTTATTGCATTTCAGTTTATATTTGTGTATCGCATTAAACAGTTTTTGTTAAATAATTTAATTTTGATATCCTCGAACAGAAGCAATAACCTAAATTTATGGATTTATTTAAGGTACGTGTGTGTGTTTCAACGAAGGTGGATTGATAAGTGTTTGAAAAGAAGTCATGCAGCATTCAAATTCTTTCACACGATTTTTAAGATTTTTTTTATAGTAGAAGGCTTGGGAGAGGTATTGTAATGAAGCTTATGTGTGTAGATAAATTGGATTTTAAAAACCAAAGTCGCAAACCCACACTTTTAGCAGCGCCACTTCTTGTCTCTAACAGGGAAAACTATGCTATTAACAGAGCACGGTTAACTGTGTAGCAACGCCAATTTGCAATTACTTCAGACTACTAACATAAAATTTAATTCTCATTATGATCATTGTATAGGTAGGTGGGTGTTTAGAAAGGTCGGAGGGGGATGGAGCCGGCAAATTTTCTCAAATGCCAAAATTATTTCAGCTATCTTACTACCGCGGTTTGAAAGAGAGCCCTTTGGACTATCCTTTGCATACAGTCGGGTAGGTGTATTATTTCTTATATGTTCCCAAATGGCCACTGATCTTCTATAGAATTTTCAAGCAAAAAATTTATAGTTTTAAAGCCAGCTTCCACAATACCATATCACTTTATATGTGAATATATTGCCGATTATATGCATTAAGGAACTCTCGAACCTTCCTCTGTATATCATATGGTACTCATAGACCTAGAGCATTTCCCAAAATTAGCTCCTAAACAAGTGGGCTTGTTCAGATGGATACTGTTAAACAGCTAACTGTGCTCTATTAAGGTCAAATTTTGTTTTGTTGAGAGAAAATTTTGCTCTGTTAACGTCATATGTGGTGCTGCTAAAATTGGATGGATTGCGTCTTGGATTTTTAAATTCGACTTTATCTTCACACACATATGAAACTGTACATAAGCTGCTGGCAGATCATTTAGAAGCAGAACATCTATACATCAATAGCAACAACGCTTATTGTTACTTTCGGAGGAAATTCACTTTCATCTGAAGGCATAAGTATAAAAAATCTTAAGTGGACGAATGTGTAACGTAAACAATTTTAAATTTAGTCTCGTAACTCACCATATACATATGTATTGAACTCAGGTATAAATGTAAACGTATTTGTAGGTAGGTATGTATGTATGTGTCAGAATATTTGATTTTAATCTAAACAATTATACGGTTTAACAAAAATCCCGCATTTTGCAAATGAGAGCACAGCCCACACAATCACACACATAATGCGTTCTCGTTCACTTAAGTAAAATTCACTTATCGAACATGAATAAGCGAGTGAATGAATACAGGAACGAATGAACGTACGTAATGAATGCATGAATTTTTTATTTCGTGTACATATTTCCCATTGCAACACATTTGCTTTAGCAACAACAACAACAACAACAAATAATAATAATTAATTATTCTATAATTGGCCAAATTTACATGCTAAATAGCAAAAAAATTAGCATTATTTGCTCTCTCTCACTCTCTCTTTTTGTTACACAATATAAATGGAATAGAATGACATTTAGAATGGAAATTTTATATGGGTGGTTCATAAACAGATAAACGGAGATACATTTTATTGTATTATTAAAGCCTTGAATTTGTCATATTCCCAAATAAATGCTACAGAGTTAAGCAATCGTATCAAATTCCATAGAAATTGTTACAAAACATTTACAATTTATGTATGAAAATTTTATAAAAAATTAATCTTTATCACCACCCTAATCATTTTATATCATTTAAAATAAAACAATTTAATTATAAATTGCGAAATCATTGTATTTTACAGCGTCTATATAAAATATGCATAATCATGGATTATTTATGAAATTAACGATGACATTGTAATAATTATTGCTACGAATTTAACCAGAGGTGATATGAAACAAATAAAAATTAATCGAAAATTATAAATTCGAAACGCTTAACAAATCAGCACTTTATTTGATCATAAGCTAAATACCTATCGGAGGTACTTTTCAAAAAATTACAGGAAAAGCTGAGCATAGCAGGTTTTCGATTAATTTGCTTGTTACATTACAACATTGACTTTTCGTTTTTTTCCCAGAAGCCATTTATCGATACTAGCACTGATATAATACGATTTTATACGTAGCTACACATAAACGGCAGGTTTAGTGAGTACGAGATAACTCGTACTTGGCACCCTAGAAGGGAACGCAATCTACGAGTTATCTCGTACTTGGCACCCTAGAAGGGAACGCAATCTACGAGTTATCTCGTGGTTGGCTGTCAACGTGTTAAACTACTCAATTTTTGTGTTCAAACAATAAACAATAAAGTCTATAAAGACATCAAAAGGAACAAGTTTAGTACCGAGTTATTTGAAACAGTGACACACTTACTACACTCATAGCAAAATGGTTATAAGATTCCTGCAACGTAAAATGCATCAACGTTTGCAGGAAAGGATATCAGAGCAGAGCTCAGGTCATCAAATGTGTGAGAAGCTTCACAATGGGGGATAAACGTAAGGTCGAATTTAAAAAGCCAAGACGCAATCCATAAATTCTAGCAGAGCCACATTTGGCGTTAACAGAGCAAAACTTTCTCTTTACTGAACAAAATTTGTCCTTAACAGAGCACTGTTAGCTGTTTAACAGTATCCATCTGAACAAGTTCACTTGTTTAGGAGCTAATTTTAGGATATACACTAGGTCTATGAATATCACACCCTATTCAAAGGAAGGTTCCAAGGCCTCTTAATATAATCAGCAATATAGTCACATGTCAAAAATGAATTTTCAGGGCTCAAAACTTTGCATGTATTCGAAGACAAATTCGAATTTGAAAATCCAAGACGCAATCCATAAATTTTAGCAGCGCCACATTTGACGTTAACAGAGCAAAGTTTTCTCTTAACAGAACAAAACCATTAACAGAGCACAGTTTTGGGGCTAATATTAAGATATACACTAGATCTATGAGTACCATACCATATTCAAAGGAAGGTTCCAAGGCCAGTTAATATAGCAGCAGTATAGTCACATCCAATGTGATATGGTATTATGAAGATTGGCTTTGAAACTATCAATTTTTTGGCTTAGACTTCTCTAGAAGATCAATGACCATTTGAGAACATAAAAGAAATAGTACTCCTATCCGACTATATGCAAATGATAGCCCATAGGGTCCTCATTCGAACCGTGGTAGTGGGATAGCTGGAATAATTTTGGAATTTGATAAATTTTCACACATAATAATGATCATAATGCGAATTAAATTTTATGTAAGTAGTCTGCAATAATTGCAAAATAGAGGACAATATGCTATTGCCACTGTTAATAGCAAAGTTTGCTGTGTTAAAGGCAAGAAGTGGCACAGCTAAAAATGTGGGTTTGCGTCTTTAGTTTTTAAATTCGAATTTATCTTCACACACATCAAAAATTTACCGTTCAGTGTTGACTTTAGATCTACACTCATGGATCAAATTAACACATACAACATGGATTTCTCACACCATTCAGGTCTTAATCCTGACTAAAGGGTTGTAATGACCAACTAAGTAAGTAATACCTCTCACAAATATTACCGAAAAAATGCTTTCAAGATTAAAAATCGAGAAAAACTTGCGAAATCAAATACAGAAGTGTTATTGAAAACATACGCTTTTGAATGATACAATTTTAAGACATACAAGCTGTGGGGTCTTTAAGTCTAAATCAATGGCTATAAAAATTAGAAAAAAAAAAACAAATTTATACAGACAATTATTTACTTTCACACAATTGAGATTTATTTATTAATGTTCGTTTATCAATTTTGTTTTTTTTATTTTATTATCGTCAATTTGTTTTCGTTCTTCACAGCTCTGATAATAAAACAGGGTTTAAATTGTTTGTGTAATGAAATTTTTAAAAGGTTTTTGTTGTTGTTGTTGTTAGTGCTGTTGTTTTATTTATAAATACTTTATTAGAAATACTTAAACATCTGAGGATTAAACTCAAATACTCAGTAATTAATCATTCGAGAGAAACAAAAAAAAACAAAAACAGCAAAAACAAAAAAAAAAACGAAAACAGAACATTTAAAAAACACAAGAAGAGAAAAAAAATTTAAATAATGATGGGCACTAAACAGACACGCGCATATTTTACAGGAAATACCAAAATATTCAAAACATATGAGGGGTAGGTAAAATAAACGCTTACATAATTTCAATTGCAATAATTTTATTTAAAAATTTCCTGTAAAACCCTCGTTAACAGTAAAGCTTTTTATAATAAATGTGCGAATTGGTTGCCCAAACAATATGATGAAAAAAAAAATCATGAATTTTAACGCTTTGCAAAAACACGTACGTAGTGGATGGATTTAAGTCGGTCGACCTTATTTTGCCCAGCAATATGTCTTCTTTTACTTTATGTCACATATTTTAAGGGTTAAAGCACTTTGATGAGGGTTAGATTATAACACTTGAAATATACAAAAATGTTACAGAGTGCGAGAGAGCGAAATAAAAACAATGAATTTCGCCGAAAATATTACAGTGAATATAAAGGAAATAAATAAATTTCGGTCGAATAATTTTCGGTAGATTTAATTTGACATTGATAAAGGTAAACAAACGAAAGATATTCTTTTATTAGCCGAAATAACAGCCTAAAAGTATGCATGCGTTTAATTTTAACTAGAGCACCTAAAAGTAGGCTTTGATATTTATAATGAATGTATTCAATAGAAAGATAAAAACCTTATAAATAGCATACGAAGAGAGCAATATTTTAATTTAAAAAAAGGGAGATTTTTATCAGTTCGAAATATATGCACAATCGATAAACACCCCGAGCAGCCTAAAGGTAGACTACAAAAATATAAATTTTAATATTTTTAATTTAAACTTAACTTTTTTTGTCACAAACTTGGTTATTTATCAGAAATATGTGAACAAAAGAAAATATTTATCACCCGTTTTTTTCTATTATACTTACAAGCTTTTCAAAAAAATTGTTTATAATACATACCTGAAAAGAGAAGAAAACCCATAAAGAAATTAGTATAAAAAAACAAAAAAGTAGAGAAATATTGAAATAGATAAGGACATTTTACAATTTCTTAGCACAATATATTTATTCCTGTAAATTCAGTCCCATTTTAATAAAAATCTCCCTACGGTTTAGGTCTGTGAGACAGGTATTCAGACAGTGATACAGGCATTCTCTCTTCCTTGAAAGATGGACAAAATTATGAGACATGAGAAGCTAGGCCGTAATCACAACTAAAGGGTTGTAATGGCCAATTATGTGTGTATGAATGACAAATACATTTCGGAGAGCCCTTCTAGGCAGTGGAACGAGAAGTTTTGAAGATTCCGCAAGGTATAAAAGTGGACAGAGGCGGCCACACTTCTGAAGCAAATACTAGACTGAATGTAATATTAAACTTTTGCTAGAAAAGGACAAACGATTTGGGTAGCATATCAGAGTATTCGGCAGTAGTCTGAGAACAGTAACAGGTTTTCTAATAGAACACAGTCGACTTCAAGAACACATGTTGAGAGGAGGGATCTCTTTAAGAATGATTCGCCAGAACATACTTATATGTACTTGGAAACTCAGTGGCATCTGAAAAGGAAACACTTGGTGCTTATATAGTCTTAGTCGGATAGTTATCCTTACTGACTCTGTTGTTTGCCAAGGCACTAGGGTAGGGCTTATAAACATACTTCGTATAGATTTGGGGAACAATGCAACATATTGTATGGTCGAGGTACTGTAGCATCCTCACTACTCGATAATATTGTACCGAAGGCGAAAATACAATACAGTTTTGATAAAAACTATTGCCACTGTTAAACAGTTAACAGTGCTCTGTTAATAGCAAAGTTTACCCTGTTTGAGGCAAGAGGTGGCGCTGCTAAAATTATGGATTGCGTCTTGGATTTTCAAATTCGAATTTATCTTCACACACATACATATATTTCGTTTTGTTCGAGATGTCTGAAATAGGGTTTAAACCACAGCCTGACTTCTAATAAGCCAACACACTATCCACTAGACTACTGCGCCTTCATAGTGCTACTATTTCAATATAATTAAGATTCAAATTAAGCAACTAACCTACATTAAAACAAATTTTAGAAAGTTTGTCACCAACAACACGAATAAGGTACCCCTTAAAACATTGCCAAAAATTTCGTTGCCTCCTCTCAATTCCCCTGTTCTACAACGAATAAAACATCTCTACACACATAATTTGTGGTACAAGCCCACCTTTTAATCGCAGTTGACCAACTGTAACAGCACAACCTGCATGCTTTTTATCTACATTTTCCTTTAGTTTACTTTTTTGTACAATATATGCCCCTAAAGGCACAGATGAAAAGTTAACAATAAAGGGTTAAGCGCATTAAAAGAAGACAAACCGGAGGGAAAGAAAGAAAAACTTCACAGAAACTTAAGAACGTTTAACTGTAGTCAAGCATTTTAACTGTAAATGAGAAGAGTGTTGTTAAGACGAAAGATCCCCAAAAAGAAGAGGAAATAAATTCCGTAAAAAAATAAAAAAAATAAACAAAGAATTACGTATTTAAAGTAATTATTGTAACGAGAAAAAGAAGACGAAAAAGGTTAAAAGACAGCGACACTGGAGACTCTGTAAGAAAATTTAAAAAATCATTTGAATTCACATTTTTTTACGGTTTTTGCTGCCATAGTTTTACGTTATTTAACGTTACAAATTGCTGTCTTTCCTTTCATTAGTTTTTAAATCCCAACAACAATAACAACAACATCAGAGCCATCATGACCTTTTCGTTTTGTGATTACAAGTTAAAAATGCGATTTGCAATGGAAACAAGTACTCTTTAGTGGAGTACAAAGAGCAGCTTTAGTGGTGGTGGTGCTGGAAAATGTCAACAATAGACTGAGAATTAGAAAATGGAAAATGGTAGCCAACAACAACAACAGCAAAATGAATCAGTTTTGTATAATGAAAGGTCAAAACAAATAGAAAAAAAGGTGTGCAAAAATGAATAAAAAAATTAAAATAAAACTAGAATGACGCTGTTGTAAGGGGTGTAGTGATGAGCAGCACGATCTCAAGATTCGATATTTACCTCACTGGCCACAGTGGCAATATTAATTAAAAAAGTCCTAGAGGCTCAATAGAAGAAGGGAAAGAAGAACTTCTAAGAAAACGTTTTTCACAGACCACCCTCGCACTCAACATTAATGACAAATTTTTTTTGGAGAAATAATCAATCATCTGTTAAGTAAAATCAATTCCATTTTGTTAAAACATTTCCTCAACAGCTGTTTTAATTCACACAGAGACTTACACTTGAAGCATGAAAACCACGAAAGCGTAATAATTTATCAGCCAATGAAATTATTTCATTGGAATGAATTTACATTGCGGAGACATAGAAGGTTTGCAGTGACGTTTGTAACACTCTTAAAATAACACATCCATAGTCGCTATTGAATACAACGAATGACTAGCAATCTATATACGTAGAAATCTGGAATTTATTGAGAAGGCAAACGGCTCAACTGAACAAAGTTTATGTGTGTGAAGAAAAATTCGAATTAAAAACCAAAGACGCAAACCCATACATTTAGCTGCGCCAACTCATGACTCTAACAGGGTAAACTTTGCTATAAACATAGCACTGTTAACTGTTTAAGATTGTGAAAATAAATTAATTTTTCATCGCCAGTAACAATTCGATGGTAGTCGCCGTAGTATAGTAGGTAGTGTGTTGGCTTATTAGACGTAAAGCCCGGGTTCGAGCCCCAGACCAGACATCGAAACGAAATATGAAAAAAAAATATTTCTTCGGCGACTTCCTCTCAGCAGATTTCTAGCAAAAACTCTGAGAGTAAATAAAATTGCCATGAAAAGTTTCTCAAAAATCTGTCATTTGGAGTCGACTTTAATCTGTAGGTCCCGCCACACACACAACACGAGTTGTGTTGAGAAGCTTGGGCGCAATCCTGACTGAAGGGTTGTAATGACCAAATATGTACGTATGTTGCTAGTCAATAGATTTTCTCCTCAAAAACTAGAAGCTGTCATTGCTATTAAGCACCAGGCACTGACAAATCGCAGCAGAAATGCTAAAAGCAGACATCAATGTTAGGCATCAAGTTAATAATTGCGGCAATTGAGGACTTTTTCAGGATGGAATAAAGCATCAGTAGTCTAGCAGATAGTTAATAGACATGAGATTGTGGTTCAAATACCAGCTCAAAATGACGAATAAAACAATATATGAAAAATTATTTCTTCGACTTATGCTGAGATTGCGGGAAAAAAGATGTATGCAAAGATAAATTTGAATTTAAAAACCAAGGACGCAAACCCACATTTTTAGCAGCGGCACTTCTTGCCTATAACAGAGTAAACTTTGCTATTAACAGAACACTGTTAACTGTTTAACAGTGGCAATAAGTATATTAGTTTCTACTTTGCAATTATTGCAGACTATTGACATACAATTTAGTATTCGTTATGAGTGTTACAAATGTATAGTCATAGACAGGATGGAGGAAGAAATTTTTTCAAATCTCAGAATTATTTCAGCTATCCTACTACCACGATTCGAAAGAGAATCCTCTGGACTACCATTTGCATATAGTCGGATAGGTGTACTATTTTTTAAATGTTCCAAAATGGCCACTGATCTTCTAGAGAATTTTCAATCAAAAAATTTATATTTTCAAAGCCAATCTTCTAAACAACATATCACTTGATATGTGACCATGTTGCTGATTATATTAAGAGGCCTTGACCTAGTATATGCCACAAATTTAGCTCCTAAACAAGTGGACTTGTTCAGATGGATACTATTAACCAGTTAACAGTACTCTGTTATGGGCAAATTTTGTTCTGTTAAGAGAAAATTTTGATCTGTTAACGCCAAATGTGGCGCTGCTAAAATGGGATGGATTGTGGCTTGGATTTTCAAATTCGAATTTAGTTTTACACACATTAATTTCGTATATTTGTTTATCGTACATTTAAAGTCCGTTGAAAATTTCGGTACAATTTTCGGTAAGCTCGGATGCTAGCTGCCACAGTATTTCATAATTAAAGATTGTAAATGAATGTTTAATTACGACATCATTAGGGCAAAAAGCAAAGGATTTCATGTGATGAGACCTCTGTTGCTTTTTACTTTTCCCTTTTAACGAAACGAAACAACGAAAACAAGATATGTATGCTTATTAATTTATGGTCTACGAGTGGCAGAAAGGCAGCATTATTTCAGTGTATTTTTTATTATTTCGTTTCCATACTGAGTTTCGATGTTTTGTTTTTTCCCTTTTTAATTTTTTGTTTTGTCGCAAAACCCACGTACTCATTAGTCATGAGAGTAATTTGAAGGCGGGTTTATTTTTCAATTTTTTTCCTTTGTTTCCTTGCTGCTCCAATAGACCGCCCCATACATCTTTTTAGAATTAGGATTTGAATAATGATGTCGCATTTATTAGGACATGTTTCAACAAGAATTAACGTGAGTTTTTTTCTCTTCGCCGCTCCTAATGACTTTCTTCATTATGGCGGATGATGGTCTTTAAAAGTCAGTGTAAATTTGAAAGCAGAGCAACAGGAAGGGGACCAACTATAGGAGAAGTCGAAAGGAGAAGAAGATATCTACCACACCACACTCAACCCTCAACCGCGGCAACCAAGCAAGCCAAGAACAATAAGTTTAAATGAAACGAAACATATAATTTGCCAAGGAAGAGGATGAAGGTTTAAAGAAAACAAAAAGAAAAAACCTTCTGGGTTTCTCATCTCTTGGCAAAATAAAACAAAAAAAATATACTTTTTTAATATTATTTTGTATTTAAATTTACATTTTATGGTTGTTGTCCCTTTCCCTCACTCTCTCTCTCTCTCTCTCTCTATCTTGCGCGTTCTTTTTTTCCCTACATGCCCGTTTAACATGAATATTTTGTTCTTTCATTTCCGGTGTAACATTTTATTTCCAACTGCAGTTGGATGCGTAAGTAACTTGCAGAGAAATTCAGATAGATGAGTAGAGAGAGATGAGATATTTTATTCTTTTTGCATGTCTGCTGGATATTTTTTGTTAAACAATGTTGCTGTCATCTTATTTTTCTTAATTTTCTTCAAATTGACACAATTTTTATACGATTCTACTCTGTAGTTTTACTCTGAAAACATTATTCCACGTATGTCTCTTGGTGTACTATTATCTAAGCTGTGGGGTATATTTAGGAAAATGAATTCGAAAATATTTTGCAACGGAAGATGTGCAAGGTTTTTGCGTTACATGAGAACCAGATTCCGTGTAACAACATCAAGCTGCAGAACTCCAAGACAGAGGAGCTCATAAAATGAAGAACCTAATATACAATACCCAAACCAGCTACTATAAACTACAGAGGTCGCAGTATACTTATATAAGTTGGGGTAAAATTCTTAATTCTATCGATCAGTTAGGCTGTGATAATCAAAGATTGAAAATGCATGTCAATGGCTCTAATCACACGAGAACAATTGTGCTGGCGTAAAATGATAGGTTATAGGCAGGAGAGGTGAAAAGAATGATTTTTTGGTGGCGTAAAGTTTTAACCAGCTACAATCCCGCATTACCAGCACAAAACTAATACATGCATATTTTATTTTTAAAAATCAGCTAAACATCAAATGAATACAAAACCACTAATACATACAAAGCTGTGTATACGTATACATTTCATGCCAAACTAATATTCATCCCGTGTGATTTGAAAATAAAAAAAAATTGTGCGACTAAAAATTGTTCTCGTATGATTAGAGCCAATAAGCCATAAATCGCTAATGTGTGTGAATTTGAAAATCCAAGACACTATCCAAAAATTTTAGCAGCGCCACATTTGGCGTTAACAGAGCAAAATTTTCTCTTAACAGAACAAAATTTGATCTTAACAGTGCACTGTTATCTGTTTAACAGAATCCCTTTCGTTTAGGAGCTAATTTTGGGGAATACTCTAAGTCTATGAGTACCATACAAAGAAAGTTTCCAAGATCTCTTGACATAATCACCAAATAGTCACATATAAAGTGATATGGTATTGAGATAATAGGCTCTGAAAATATAAATTTTTTGTTTGAAAATTCTCTAGAAATTCAGTGGCCATTTGAGAACATATAAGAAATAGTACACCATACAGACTATATGCAAATGGTAGTCCAGAGGGTCCTCTTTTGAACCGTAGCAGTGGGATAGCTAGAATAATTTTGGTATTTGGGAAAACTAGCGCCCTCTATCTCCCACCAATCACAAATAGTAATGATCATGATGAGAATGAAATTGTATGTCAATCATCTGCAATAATTGCAAAGTAGAAGACTAATCTACTTATTGCCACTGTTAAACACTTAACAGTGCTCTGTTAATAGCAAAGTTTACCCTGTTAGAGGCAAGGAGTGGTGCTGCTGAAAGTGTGGGTTTGCGTCTTTAGTTTTTAAATTTGAATTTATCTTCATACACTTAATTTTTTTGTATCATAATTTATCAGATGTGTTAAAGCAACGTGACATTAGAAATACATTTTCCACTCTGCATAGAGGCATTTTCCATACGACAGTCGCCGTAGTCTAGTAGATATTGTGCTGGCTTATTAGACGTGAAGCCTCGGTTCAAACCCCAGGTCAGACATTAAAACGAAATATGAAAAAATATTTCTTCGGAAACTTCCTCTCAGCAGATTTCTGGCAAAAACTCTGGGCGTAAGTAAAATTGCCACGAAAAGTTTCTCAAAAAATCTGTCGTTCAGAGTCGACTTTAAATTGTAGGTCCCGCTTCTCTTGTATAAAACTAACGCACACAACATAAGTGGTGTAAGAAGCTAGGTCTTAATCCTGACTGAAGGGTTGTAATGACCAATTATGTATGTGCAGTGGGACAGGACAACATGTGATTCCAAAAGTCTGCAGAAATGGCACACACAGCACAACCTATAACCGAAACTTTAAACACTGCATTCTGTATTTTATCATTAAAATTGAAGCCTTCCATGTTACTAGTGCTCCTAGCTGTTTCAAACACACTGTTGTACATCACAACAATAATGTGTATGGTGACAGTGACATGTGCTTATTCTCAATTGTAGAAACATTTTGTCCATTTGACGTGCTCTCTTTCGTTCTCTCATGAATGTTGTAACAATTGACTCGAAGCTATAAAACAGAGTCATCAGCCAAAGCATTATTTTTGAAATGCAAACGCAGTTGATCTTTTAAACTGTTTTCTTTCATTCATTTTATTATTCTCTTCCCATTCGTCAACTTTAGTTTTTGCTTTTCATTTCAAAGTGGAATGCTTAAGTAAGCAGGTGAATGGGTGAATGAGTAGATACTGAGTGAGTGAGTAAGTGAACAGGTGAGTGAGTGAATGTTCCTTTTAGCATTTCATTTGTGAATTTCATTGAATTAATGCAACTTTTTTTGTCCTTTTTTTGCTGTTCAGCTGCCTTCCTATTGTTTTTGCAAATGTGTTTTTTTTTAGAGAGAAACAAACAAAAGAAATGCTTAGACGATGAATAGCGAAAAGAAATGTTTCATTTCCGCTTGCATTTACGAGTAAATTTCAAATAAAATGTTTATTTTCCATCACGCACAGCAGCAGCAGCACTTACAGTAGCCTTAGCCAGCAGTATCCAGTATTCCAGTAAGTTGTGCCTATTCCCTGCATTACACTGTCCTGTGCTCTGCTCTGCTCTGCTCGGTTAGCCTGCACAGCCCGGTCTGGTTCTTTTTAATTTTCATTCTGTTTATTTCGTATTTTTATTTCCGTCATTCATTGTTGATGTTTAAAATCATTCTGTCATCGTCTTTGTTTTTTTTTTCCAACGTTTTAGTGTTTCCAACTTAACCTCATTCTACAGCGCGAGTGAAATTAAACGAATGCACTTTTTGTTTGGATTCCAATTTTTACATCGGTTTTGTTCTTGCTAAACCTGCTTACGGTTGCTTCTGTTCGCTACGGTCGTCTGCCTCCAGCTGAGGGCTGAGCTGGTATATGGGTGGTATAATGATGATGATGACGATGATGATGGAATATATACTCCTCTGTTATTTCCTTCTTAATTTCTTCTTTATATTGTCTAAGAGGGAAGTTGTTATTAAAACAACACAAAACATTTCTTGAAGGAATTTCACTTCAGTGTTGACGTTTAACTTTAAAGTGTTTTCGCAAATGACGAGCTGAGGGAAAACAAAACTTAAATGAATAGTTTTGTAAAGGAATAATTTAATTGTTACCGTAAAAGTTTTCTTACTTCTTTAATTATGTAATTTACTTAAGACTATCGAAACTGTAGGTTTAATAGGGTATTCCCTACGCCGACTGAACAAGCTAACAATCAACGCAAGCTTAACAACAGAAAGAAATTTTCTTTTCAAACATGAAATCGATAATAGAAGCAGCTGTGTACTTGAGTAGAATCTTCAAAGCATCAGAAAACTACAAAGTCGTACATAAATCGCAAACTGGTATGCACTTCTCTCCATCGGAATCCTTAAGAAAGTGTGTGTGTGAAGATAAATTCGAATTTAAAAACCTAAGTCGCAAACCCACACTTTTAGCGTTTAACAGGGCAAAATTTGCTATTAACAGAGCACTGTTAACGGTTAAAGAGTAGCAATAAGTAGATTAGTGTTGTACGTTGCAATTATTTCCCAAAATTAGCTCCTAAACAAATGGGCTTGTTCAGATGGATACACCTAACAATGCTCTGTTAACGGCAAATTTGGTTCTGTTAAAAGGAAATTTTGCTCTGTTAACGCCAAATGTGGCGCTGCTAAAATTTATGGATTGTGTCTTGGATTTTAAAATTCGAATTTATCTTCACACACATTAAGCAAACAAGCATTGCGATGGAGTACACGCAGAAGATAATTAAAAATTAGCCACAGACAGGATGAAATTCTTTTCATCGCAGTCTAAGTGGTTTTAATGAGTCAAGGCTTCTAAGCATAAAGGCCCTAGGTCTTCAACGACTTCTTCCGAAGCAGTAATGGCAGACATTTTCTGCTTGAACAACCAAAAATTATTAAAAGATCTTGTCCTCTCAGCAGATATTAGGATAAAGCTGCTGTCAGCCAAATAGTACAGACACACAGACCTGATCATATTACAACGAGACCCTATTATATTAGAACGGAATTCTTAGTCCACTATTTCTTAACTCTTCTCAGCTACGATATTAGCAGAGCGAACTTTGCTCTGGAAAGCGACAGGAAAAGTTTCATGACCATTTGAAGGCATATACGCGTCACAATGTCTGCAGTATGAGGCATATCCAAAGTCGGTAACCGATTTAAGGGACATAAGTTGATGGTCCACTACATACATACATACATAACTGGTCCTTACAACCCTTCTGTTAGAATTACGAGCTAGCTTCTCACACCACTTATGTTGTGTGCGTTAATTTTTATACAAGTGGCGGAACCTACAGTTTAAAGTCCGAACGAAACTTTTCATTGCAACTTTATTGCCTTTCAGAGTTTTTGCCAGATATCTGCTGAGAGGAAGTCCCAAAGAAATATTGTTTCATATTTCGTTTAGTTGAAGATGTCTGACCTGGGGTTTGAATCGTGGCCTCACGTCTAATAAGCCAGCACACTACTTACTAGATCACTAACTTTGAAGCACTGGGAGATGCAGCACACAGATCACATAGTTCTAGAGATTTTACAGAACATTAACAATGGACGCATTGGGGATTATTAATGTTAAACGGCTGCCAAAACAGAGCCTAACCTGCCTATCTCACATACGAACAAAAAGAATCTTATTTTCTGAAGTAAAAAAAAAGTCATTTTCACAAAATATTTAAAAAAAAATTATTTATGTTGCCTACTTCAGGGAGCACAAACCATTTCTTTTAATTTTTTATTTTTTTTAATACCAAATCATTCCATTATATTCCTTTAACGAAATCAATCATATCTCTGAAGCAAATCTTTTGCGAAAAACTAAATTATCCATAAATTTATGGCCTTAGGGAGTAAGCCACCTAAAAGACCACACCACCACCATCACCAAAGGAAAGCCACAAATATTTCCATTAAATTAAAAGACACGTTTCCTCTGCAAAAATTATTTACAGCATATAGAATGGGGCAAATTGATTTACACTTTAGAAAATTAAAAATTTCTTTGAAAAGAAAACAAAAAAAACGTGAAAGAAAAATTACAAAATCAAATGTGGCATGATAAAGTGTATTTCACTTCTGCTATTTTTTTTTTCTGTTTCTTACGTAGCGTCTTAGCGTGGCCTGTCTTGTCTTATAGAAATAGCAAACCATGTGATGCAGACACATATAAATGATGACTTATGGAATATTAAATGAAAAAAACAAGAAAGAAGTTTCAAAAATTATTTAAAAATTAAAGCTTAAAAAGGGAAAGAATAGAACGTAGAAATTTGATTGTATAATAATAGAAAGGAAAGGGAAGGAAAGGAAATCTTCTTCTTCTATTTTTTTTAACAAAATTAAGTATTTCATGTGAATTTTCTTTCTTTTTATTCTCGTTCTACTCCTTTTGGGACATGTTGATTTAAACGTACTTGAACAATAGCAAGCAAAAGAAATTATAAGAGAATGATTTCTCGTTCTCTGCTTTTTTTTGTTCTTTTCTTTGTACACTTTTGGCTAGAATTCTTTAATATGAAACATGTTCCTTAAATGCCTCAACATGCAATTGTAAAGTACGTTTTCCTATTCCATTTTAATGTATTCTTTAGAATTTTTCCTTCTTTACTTTTCCTTGCAGTTTTTTTCTTTCTTTTTCTTTCTGTCTAAAGGTGAAAGGTATGATGATATAAGAGTATTTGTATAAGAGTTACGTACGTTACGTACTACACACTACGTACCGTAAGTATGAATCAAAGTTGTTAAGAAAGATATATGAGTAGTAATTTTCTAAAGCATTGAAATGTAGTTTATGGGCAAAAAAAAGCATGAAAAAAGAAGGGTAACAAATGAAATCCAAAATGGCTAATAGGAAATCTAAAGGAAGTTGTATGATGTATAAGAAATTATTATTAAATTGCAAATAACATCATGATAAATAATGTGTGTAAAGATGAATTTGAATTTCGAATTTGAAAATCCAAGACGCAAACCATAAATTTTAGCAGCGCCATATTAGGCGTTAACAGAGCAAAATTTGCTATTAACAGAGCACTGTTCAATGATCTTGTAGAGAATTTTCAAGCAAAATTGATTGTCTTGTTGAGTTCTGATGGGATCATGCCAGCGGTCTAACAGATAAACGCCTTGAGACAACTAACTATTAGTCCTGAGATCATCGCATTTGTTGGAAAGCTGCTAGGATAGGGGCATATCGAATTGCTTTGACTATAAAAGAACCTCAACACCAATATATTGAAGACGATACTGTACGACTGTTGCTAATGCAGACTACAGGAAGAGACCCAAATTGAGTTTCTAAAATTTATGTAATCTGTCCTGAGTTTGTGATCTAAATGGTGCAACAAAGGCGCGAGTGAATCCAAACTTAGCTTATTGTTCTGGTACTAAAGAAAGTGAGTGGCGAAAGTCCTATTCCATTCACAGCGCGCCCAGCTATAACTGCTGATTGTAGTTACGATCACAATTGCTAGATTGCTACAATTTTCGAACTGAATGCGAAGCAGTAACACGAGTTAGTGAGCGCCTTCATTAAGTTCGGAACATGACGCCATCAGCAGCTTACTAGCGATAGCAAAATGAGTAAAGAATACTTTGAGTTGCAAAGACTACAAAATATTACAAATTTTGCCATTGTCCTTGACCCCATATAATATTTCCAATTTTTTGCAATTTCCTAAAGGGCTTTAGGACGACATCTGCGTGTATACATTTTGGTTAGTTTGATTTATAGGAATTTTCCTTAAAACTAACAGAAATCTGGCCAAAGAAGAAGAGAAAAAAAATGCAAACAAACAAACCATCTGAAAACGAATTTATTATTGAAGAAGCAAAAGGTAAAACTGATAAAACGATTGCAACAGACCTTAAATCGTACAATACGAAAAAGGTGAGTGGGGGGCAAATATATCATTAAAACACAAAATAGACTAATAATGACCAAGAAAAATAAGACGTTTGTCTGAAATCATAGCATAGGATTAGACTGGAGGTATGAAGACCATCTATGAGAGCTACAGTTGGTAGAAATTGATTGGAGATACATAAATTGCGCAGTAATGGAGGAGTTCTTGGAATAATTGGTTTTCATTACTAATCTTGGCATTGGCTTTGATAGAAGTGGCATTAGGCTTGGTGTTAAGCAAACAAAGAGGATCAAATCTCTTTGGAAAAAGAACTGTTTTCAGAAAACTGTTGAAATCCATATGCAGCTAAGAAGACTTCAGTTGAATGCAGGGGAAACGGAACGAGTGTTCACATCTCTAAATCTCAACATCTATATCTACATCATTAAGGAAAATTGCGCAACGAATTGAAACTGAACAAACTAATGAATGGAAACTGAAATCCTAACTCTACATAGTGAAGATAACGTGTGTGCAGATAAATATGAATTCAAAAACCAAAGACACAAACCCACAATTTTAGCAGCGCCACTTTTCTCCTTTAACAGGGCGAAATGTGCTATTAACAGAGCACTGTTAACTGTTTAACAGTGGAAATAAGTAGATTAGTCTTCTATTTTGCAATTATTTAATTCTCCTTATGCTCATTATTATTTGTGAATAATAACGTTGAAATGTATAGGATGACTGGTGGAGGACCAGATATCTCACTACCACGGTTCAAAAGAGGACCCTCTGGACTAACATGTGCATATAGACGGCTAGCCGTACTATTTCTTATATGTTCCAAAATGGCCACTGATCTTCTAGAGAATTTTCCAGCAAAAAATTGATATTTTCAAAGCTAATTTTCTCAATACACTTTGTATGGGACTATATTGCTAATTATATAATGAGGCCTTGGAACCTTCCTTTGATTATGATATAAACAAGTGGACTGGTTCAGATGGATACTGTTATACAGCTAACATTGCTCTGTTAAGGGCAAATTTTGTTCTGTTAAGAGTAAATTTTTCTCTGTTAACGCCAAATGTGGCGCTGCAAAAATTTATGCATTGTGTCTTGGATTTTCAAATTCAAATTTATCTGCACACACATGTTAAGATAGTGTATGAATGTGGCAATGAAAGTATTTTCAATAAGGAAAGTGTGCCATGAAAGCGAAGCAAGTAAACATCTTTGAAGATAGTGGCTTTTACTCAAGAGTTGTATTCTATTTAGGTGGGTTATAGAAGACTTCTCTGAAATCTATAAATACCAACACAAACACACCTATTTAAAGTGAAAATTTTTTCAAGAATATGTAGTGCGGGGGAGAGGAAAGCAATGCTGTAACGCTTGCCCTACTATTGGATTATTCATGACATGGGAAAATTGTTCATCTGCACTTTGATTACACGTATCATAAGGATCATGCCTATTTGACTCAAGGCATTATTTTCAAGTCATTCTGTATAACTAAACATGATTTCAGATTTAAGTTTCATTTGATGATGGTGTAGTGTATTAACGAAACGAAATTGAAAAAGATGTTTTTGAATGCAAAAATAGAAAAAAACAGGCAAGAAATCCTGTAAGTATGCTAAGGAAAAACATGTTTTTAAATTAAATAATCTTGTTTCTCATTTCAAGTGCTTTTCTGCTACGGATTTTCCTTTCAAAGAGCCATACTCTGGTGATACTAATTTTTAAGAAGCAAGAAAAGTACAAAAAAAAAAGAAGACAAAATAATCCCGAACAACAGCTAAAAGGACTAGTAATGGTAATTGTAAAATATACACACACATACACAGACAGATACGATGAGTACATATTGTTTCACTATTTCTCTGTCAACTGTATCTCAACGAATTTTTAGCTGTACTTACGCATTAGTAAGGATAGGTGAATATCCCACACTCTCTAGCTCTCTCTTTCAGTCTCTCTCAGTGCTTAGTTGTCATGTTTGATGTCGTTACTTTTCATTAGTCGAAGAGCGTAATGTAGATGAAGACATGAATGTAAATGTAAATGTAAATGTAGTTGTAAATGTAAGTGTATTTTACCGTAAATAGAATGTAAACTAAACGTGACAAGTTGGTTAAATTCACTGACTGTGTTTTTTTTTACACTGAAATGTATTTCTATTTCTCGCTCTCTCTCTCTCTCTTCCTCACTCTCTTTCTGCTACAAATTCTTTATCCAGCAGCTGTGTGCCTTCGGTTAATTTTTCTTGTTTTCTTTCTGTTATATTTCTATTTCTATTTTTGTTTTTGTTTATTTGTATATGTATTGTTTTGTGTAATCATTGCTTTTTTTCATTTTCTGTTCTCTCTTGTCTACGTAAGTCGTATTCGTTTTGCATAAAACGTAGTTATTGTTTGATGTCATTATTTTTAAGTTGTGTCAACTACTTGCCAACGAACACAACAACGACAGCAACAACAATAAAAGTTCTCTTCAGAAAACTAAAAATTGTTTTCAACACTCAACAGCAAAGTTGCAAGTACAAGCGATGTTGGCACACATGCACAGAAAGAAAGGACTGACAAGAGATAAGCAAACCCTACAGTTGAGTATATCAACAGAGACAATACATTGATAGCAGAACTGATGAAACAAAGGACTACAATAGAGGCTCCATACTATCCGTCAGCCCAGACCTTTACAGATCGAAGTATAGTTGCATTGTCTCTGCATTCCCAGGAATTCCAATCTACTAGCACGTTTACAACGTGGCCTTTTCGAATTGGGGCCGCCGGCTAGGCTACCAAGGGGAGGTTCTATTATAGAATGCTCAAAAATAAACTGTCAAATAGGATGTCCAACGATTTCTTGGATATTATTCGGCTCCGATGAAATGCAGACAAACAAAATATTTCTTTTGGCTCAGTTTTCCATTTTAGATTTCTGTGTCTATTTGCGGTTGTATCAGAATAGATGTTGTGCCCTCTAACATAACCTAACAAATTCAGAACAAATTATACGACAGCCTTGACAAAGGTCTTGTCTCCAATTCCTTAGACACGGAATGAAGATAGCAGTGCCTTCTTTCGCAGTATCATCAGACAGTAACTACGACCAGCAAACCCAAAGGTAGGTTTGCATTTTAACAGAGATAGTTGCACAACGAAGTCGCCATAGTCTAGTAGGTAGTGTGATGACTTAATAGACGTGAGGCCATGGTTGAAAGCCCAGCTGATTTCTAGAACGCAATAAAATATGGAAAGAAAAATATCGGCTACTTTTGCTCAGCAGTCTTCTGGAAAACGCGCTGAGAGTAATTGAAATTGCTATGAAAAGTTTCCAAAAAATCGGACCCCTCAATATGGGTGGTGGGAGCAACTAGGTTGTCATCCTGACTAAAGGGTTGCAATAACCAAGTAAGGAAGCAAGTAAGCTGCTGACCGTCTACATGAGGCATCTGTGGTATAATTTGTTCGTGTGTACAGAGACACTGTTTAATAATTATTAGCATGATTGTTTTGACAACTTGTTTTCTTTGGGATCCCCTTACAAGCATAGTTCAGACTCAATTCTGCTGCAGAAAACTCTTGCCTCCATTAAATTAATCATGAAATGGCATACAGAGATGGACAGGAGTTATTAATACGATTTAAAAACTGATTTACACATGACTGACATAATTAAAGTTGAGTTTAAGAACTGTTGAACTACTTCACGAACACGTATGATCTTCCTCAAGACCTATGCATTGCTGATGATGTCCATGAAAATAAAACTTTTGTACGAAAATCTACTTGAGGAACGGAATGCCAAAAAACAATATGAGAACTACAACTAACGAACGCCACAAGACAACAAACAATACGCATATAACCATTGAATATTCAGCATTATTTACTTCTCTTGCTCTCCTATCGATGTAACCATGTGTGAGAACAAGTGAGTGAATAAGTGAGTGAGTTACAGTCATCATCATCAGCATCATGCCTTTTGTATACATGAATACGAATACGAATACAAGAGTGTGTACATTTTCTGGGTCTATCTGGGTATGGGTATGTATTGCTGCTGTATTTTATTGCATATTTACGCTTGAAGATGCACATCATACCTCCATGTGCTTTCTCTTGCACTCATTCTTAATACAAAGAAAAGTTTTACGTGCAGAGCTATTTTCTCTCCTCTTTTTTCGCTTTTTTTGCATATTTTATTTGCATAAAAAATATGCCAACAAACGTATAAAAAATAAAAAAGGAAATAAAATATATACGACGATGAAAATGTTGTATTTACAGTTCAAGTAAAGTGAAGTACGAAAGTACGTGTAAGTTTGGTTAACAAAAAAAAAATCGAATCGAATCGGAATGCAATGGGAAGGGAGAGTATGTACAAGAAATATGGCCTAGACCTACATTCCGTTTGGAGAATTTACATGAAAGGACAAATTACGTATCGACATGATAAAGACAATTAATCGCAGTTGAGTGTGTCAATCAATTTACAATGAACGCGAGAGATTTTCATGCAGATGGTCATGTAAACTACTCATGGGTAAAGATGGACATTTGCTTTTTTCCTTAAACAATAAATAATATTCAGCTGCCAACAATTACAACAACAATATTCATGACAAAAAGATGGTACTATGGATGGACTATTTAAATTATTATTACACCGCTGGACAGAGTTTTAATAAAGAACAAAACATTGTCTAAAAATATTGTTACGAGAATGAAAAATCTAGATACTGGTGTTTTGCTTTTACATCATTTAACGTTAACATTATAAACAAAAACTACAGAAACAAAACAATGCAGTAAACAAACCTGTTTACAAATTATCCTACTGCTTAATATAACAACAAACATCAGCATAAAAAAATGGTAAACAAGTAAACAAAAATACAACAACAAACGCTACAAGACTAAATATAAACAAAATACACAAACAACAGTAATGAAACAACGATGTTTACTTTTATACGATGTTTACATTTATAGAGATTTCGAGATGGCGAAGTCATGAACATTCGCCTTCAACAACATTCATCAGACTGTTTACTCTGTCATATAAAAGACAAGGCAAATCAGGCGGTTGATTTAGTGACGTTCAGTCAGTCTTGTGTGAAGAAGATTTCGAGATGGCAAATGTTCATGAGCCTTCAAGAACATTCATCAGACTGTTTACTCTGTCATATAGAAGGCAAGGCAAATCAGGCGACTATTTTAGTAAAGTTCAGTCAGCCCTGTGTGAAGACTCGTTGTGTTTGAAGAGAGTAATCGTGGTTTGAAGATCTACGTCACAAAGATTTGATTTGATAATTGTCTAGTAATTGTTATTGTTTATGAAAAGGGTATAAACAGAGGAATAACAACAAAAGGCAATTGTTGTTGTTACATCAAGTTGTGAGAATAACAAAGAATTTTTATCAAAACTAAACACCAATTTATATTTATTTTATTTGCATTCTACGAGCTCATATTTTAACGGGTTTAAAAGCTAAATACGTAACATTATTATAACACCGCCGTTAGTGTTTTAATAAAGAACAAAACATCAGGTTTAAAAACTTAGTACTCATTTCATATCCATGACAACCGTATAAAAATAAATTTTTTACATACTTTTCTCAAAAATGCTTCCCTCTATTGCTTTATTTTATTTCTCTTTTTGAATTAAGGTAAAATTATATGCAAAAGATAAAATTGAAATTAAAATCTGAACAGCAAAGCCAACCACTCCTGTGTGTAGAATTTCCATAATAATTTATTTCCATGTGCTGACAATGGTTGTTTTTTCATTTTATTTTCTGAAAACATTGTTATTTCAATGAAATTATAAAAAGAAATATTTGCAAATTAAAATAATTGTATTGTGGTGGTGGCTTTGTGTATTTTGGCATCCTTCGTAGCCAGAAAAGTCAAGCCAAGTCTCTGTTTTTTTTAAAGACAAAAAATTACACAGGAAAATACACACAGAATTGGTGGCAGCAGCAGGTATGACTGAAATAATATTATTTTTTTAATTATACGATAGAATGGCAAGAACGAACTGTGAAGCCTTAAAAAGTTAGGATTTATAACAATAGAAGATAATAATAACAGATTTAAAGCATCAGAGAAAAACTATGTTACCAGTAGTATGCCAATTTCGAGCCTCTTCTCGTCATTGGCTTGATGTTTCTCAAGGTAGTGTCTGTCTCTGCTGGAAACGGGTACAAAGTTTCCATGGATAACGAAATTCAAGTAAAACTGATCGATCCTAACTTTACATTTAAACACTAAATTCAAATAAACGTCTACGTAAGTTCAGCAAAGTACAAAGCAAAGTAAACAGCGACAGGGCCGATTCAGGTTGATTTCCCCTTTCCCGCTTAGTTTCGTATAGCGTTGGGGACAACATTGGGCTGGAATGTTAACAAAAACGTACATTTCTCTGAGTCGAAAGTCACCCTGCAAGAGCTGGTTAGGTTACTCCTATTGAGTTTTAAAAGAATCTTTACTTCGAGCCTTTGTGGTAGACCGAAAACCTATTTGTCTTCCTTTGGGGAAATATTTTTGAAATTTCTTTTTCGAAAGCAGGCTTAATGATGGTCTTTTCAAAAGGCAAAAAGTAAAAGAATGCAACAGCGAATCAAAAATAAATTGAATCCAAGTTAATTATGGCTTTTATGTGAAGATCTCTTGACTAGAATAAGCAAAAAGTTGCTGAAATCCGCCGAAATGCTTCAGAAAGTAGTCTAGTAGGTAGTGTGTTGATTTATTAGACGTAAGGCCTCGGTTCAAACCCCAGTTCAGACATCAAAATGAAAAAATATTTCTTCGGCGACTTTCTCTCGGCAGATTTCTGGCAAAAATTCTGAGAATGAATAAAAAATTGCCAAGAAAAGTTTGTCAAAAATATACCGCTCGGATTTGACTTTAAACTGTAGGTGCCGCCACTTATGTACGAAATTAACACACACAACATAAGTGGTGTGAGAAACTAGGTCATAATCCTGACTGAAAGGTTGTAACGACGAATTATGTACGTATGTATGTAAAGGCGAAGCAAAAGCAAATTAAATTATGTGTGTGAAGATAAATTCGAATTTAAAAACCAAAGACGCAAACCTAATTTTTAGCAACACCACTTCTTGCCTTTAACAGGGGAAAATTTGCCATTAAAAGAGCACTGTTAACTGTTTAACAGCTGGGATTAGATTATCTTTGTACTTTGCAATTGTTGCAGACTACTGATATAAAATTTAATTCTCATTATGATCATTTATTTTTTGTGAATATTTTTCAAAATTAAATTTTTCGAATCTCAAAATTATTCCAGCTATCCCACTATTACGGTTTAAAAGAGGACCCTCTGAACTACCATTTGTATATAGTCGGAAGAAAATAAAACATATCCACTAGTTTATTTAAAAGCATGCGAAAAAATATTTTTTATTTTTTTCTCCAACAGATGTGCTGATTTTTAAGTTGATTTCATATCAAAATATTAAAAAAATATTAAAAAAAAGAAATATAAACTTAAAATAACAAAACTAAAGTATATTTTATGGCGCTTATACCAGTATGAATTTAAATTTGACAAGCGTTTGTTACAATCCGTTGATTTGCTTTTTGTTGTTTTATTATTAAAATAGAGAGAGAGAGAGCGAGAAAGGAAAAAGAATGACAGTTAAGAGTAGCTACGAAGCAATGATAAGCAAATGCTTATTTTATTCCATTTTGTATTGTACCGTGGAAATGAAACAGAAAATATTACTTTAGCAGTGTTGTATTTGCCCCTTGATATATACTACCTTTCTTTTTTTTTTTGTTAAACAATAATGTTGGCTGTGTGGCTTTAAAATGATTATCCTTTGGTTATGTGGTTGTGTTTTTTTTTTATCTTGTACTCGTGGTCTTTAGGTAGAACGAACTCTTGCTCTGGCATTATTTTCTTTTGTGTAACGAGCAGCTTTAATTTCTGCTTCGTTTCGCAGTCATTATATCTGAGTAGTTGCTGCTGCTTCATATTGTTCTTCTCTCATTTTTGAAATCATAATTTTATTTATTCCTAAAGAGTTCGTTCATTTGCTAAAAGAATTATATAATTTGATGGTATGGCATGTCTTGGCGTGGGATTTGTTTTAATGCCAACAGTTGGAAGAGCATAATGTGGTACAAAAGTGATGAAAATTACAGAAATTTTGATAAATTATTACGGGAAGAGATTTTCCGTTCAGTTTTGAAAATATTTTCTGTGGTGTTTGTTTAAATCAATGAAAAGTGTTCAATGAATGCATCTAGAATTTAAAAACCAAAGACGCTAACCCACGCTTTTGTATTAAGAGGAGTTGGAACCTTCATTTCATATAATATTGGTACTCATAGACCTAGAGTATATACTAAAATTAGCTCCTAAACGAATGTGCTGGTTCAGATGGATACTTTGAAACAGTTAACAGTGCTCTGTTAAGGGCAAATTTTGTTCTGTTAAGAATAAATTTTTCTCTGTTAACGCAAGATGTGGCGCTGCTACAATTTATGGATTGCGTCTTGGATTCTCAAATTCGATTTAATCTTCTCACACATTCTAAAATTGTCGTTCCGGCCATTCCCAGCCTCGATTTTCGTTTTATTTTTACAGTTTGGTGTGGTTTGATGAGCCCAAACTATTTGGTTTTACTTGGCCAACATCTACTCATTATTTTCAGCATATCCTTTAAATGTTTCATACAAATTGGGAGCCAGAGAATATTCCCGTTGGAAATGGTATTTACAACAGTTCGCTGCATCACACCGATTGCTCTTAAAATTATGAGTGGAGATTGAACACATTCTTGCCTAAAACCACAGAGAGAGAGGAAGTTCTTGGTGTAGTCAACATCGCTACCTATTAGTTCAATACTTTGAAAGTATTTACCGAACTATTTTCACTTCATTGTTTCCAGTGTGTCTCACTTATTTTTGGTCACCCTGTGAAGTAAAGCACAACACATTATCCTTGTGGAAGAGTGCATTGTTTACGAATCTGTTGGTTTTTGCTCTTAGCCCGCCATTCTTTTACTCTGTAAGTGTATATCCTTCTATTTTCTCTCCTTCTCTCTCGCTGACTCTCTCTTTGTCCCATCACTCATTTCCTTTTCCGCTTGGTTGCCTGGTTCATTGGTCCGTTTGTTAGTGGATATTCTCCTTTTTTCGCTTTCTGTTGCTCTTTCCAACTACATTTCATTTGTGTGTATACTTTGCATATTATTATGATTATTTTTGTATTTGTATACGGATTTTTTTTGTCTGTGAGTGTATTTTTAGTTTTAACTTTGCATTTTCATCTCTTTAAATAATATTCATTGTTTTTTTATAGAAGAATTAAAATTTTTCTCTCCCTACTTTCGCTTGAATGGTTAAACAGTAAGTAGAAGGATGGTGGCTTGCACGCGAGTTGGAGTTTTATGAAGGGTTACAACAATTATTGCGACTGCTTCTGTTTATATATAGTATAACGGGTGATTTTTTTAAGCAGTTGCGTTTTACAATATACAAAGAGCAAGAGAGTGGATGTGCGTAAGGATAAATTCGAATTAAAAAAAACAAAGACGCAAACCCACACCTTTAGCAGTGCCACTTTTTGCCTTTAACAGGGCAAAATGTGCTATTAACAGAGCACTGTTAACTGTTTAACAGTGGCAATAAGTAGATTAGTCTTCTAGTTTGAATTAATTGCAGACTATTGACATCCAATTTAATTCTCATCATATCATTATGATTTATAAATAATCTCGAAATTATTCCAGCTAATCCCACAACTACGGTGCGAAAGAGGACCCTCTGAACTACTATTTGCATATAGTCCGATATGTGTACTATTTCTTATATGGTCCCAAATGGCCACAGATCTTCTAGAGAATTTTCAGGCAAAATTTATAGTTTCAGAGCCAATGTTTTGAATATCATATCCATACCATACTTCATACGTGGCTAATTATATTAAGAGGGCTTGGAGCCTTCCTTTGAGTATGATATGGTACTCATAGACCTAGTATTTGTTCTAAATTAGCTACTAAACAAGTAATCTTGTTCAGATGGATACTGTTAAACAGCTAATAGTGCTCTGTTAAGAGCAAACTTTGTTAGGAGAAAATTTTGCTCTGTTAACGCCAAATGTGGCGCTGCTAAAATTTATGGATTGTGTCTTGGATTTCCAAAATAGAATTTATCTTTAAACACATGTTTAGCGGGGCGTCCAATTAATCAAACGACGTGAGATAAATTGATATAAAATTCGTATCTTAATAATAACGAGTGCCAGCTGCTATGTGGCACTATTTTGTAGAAATCCATTGTATTTTAAATGATGCCACCTCATCGAAGAATGCAGTTACCAGCATGCTCTTAACAGTCTCTGGCGGACCTTCGCACCAAATTCTACTTTTTACCGTAGCTATTGAGCCCAAAAATGAGTGTCGACGCTACATTACTATCACATTTCCCACACAGTGCAGTGATGAAATGGTATACGTTGCTGAACATTTTTGCTACACTATCACGTATCCTCTTGGTATACTCAAAAAGTTACCCGTTATATTCATTTTCCTGGTGTTGTTGAAAAGATAGAATCATTTGAGAGAAAAAATAATGGAAAACTGATTTTTTTCCCCCAAAATTTGTATCCTTTTTTCGATATTTTTAACAGCAAAAACGCTCTTGAATAATATTTTAAATTCCTTGTCTGCTGTCCGTTCGGCAAATACTTAATGCTGCAGAACAAAAACGTCTGTGGGTGGTATTCTATGTCCTAATGAATAAATTAAGTCATTAGCATTTGTTTTCTCTAAAGAAATACCATTAAATTTACAATGCCACCCATTACACAGCCTTCAACTCCTTCTTTACTTATCAGAATATATAAAACCCACGGGGTAAAGAGTGTCAGTTAGTATTACGAAATTTACATTATGAAGCAAAACAAAAAGTAAGAGCGAAAGAGAGAACGAAAGAAAGAGAAAAAATATACATTAAATTAATTATTTTATGAGAGAATTTCAGTTTCTTGTCTTTTACGGTTTCAAATTATAATTTCAACAGCTTAAAAGTATGCTTTGCTTTATGCTATTACTATATCAGCCCCAAGGTATGCTATGGAATTCTTTATGTTTTCATCTTTTGTTTTTGTCTTGTCGTTACACATTGTTTGAACATTGTTTAGGCCAGTAATAAGAAATTAATGAGAAAATTTAAGCAAAATTTTCATTGTAAAGGGATCCCAAATTCGATACGTATCTTCAGGAGAACTTGTAAGTGTAATTTGAATGAATGTATTGACATTTGAAATTCAAAACATTTTGTAATTCTTAGAAACAGGGACAATAAAATGGGGGAAGGAATAATTTCAAAGACTTTATGTTGGTAATTAAAACAATTTCAAAGTTTATAGCATTAATATTTTAAAGAATATAAATGGTTTAGATTAAATAAATAGACTTTAAGAACACCCGAAAGTAATAAGGAAAGAATTTAATTTTTTTACAGGCTATTAGGCAGAAAAAAACTGTTTGGATCACATTCGTTATTCTTTAAATGAATTCACTTGAGAGGGAAAATAATGGTTTAAAGTTAGTTTTCGATGAGTTACGTTGGTCATAGGGATATGGCAGCAGGAGAGGAACTAAACCAGCATTTGAATTTACCATAGTCTAGTTTTGAGGGACTTTCTCTCAGCACTCTTCCGGCAAAATCTCTGTGAGTGAAATACAATTTTCGTGAAAAATTCCCAAAAACAAAATCTATCGTTCGCAGTCGACTTTAAACTGGAACCTACTTATGGATAACATTTACATACACAACATGGGTGGTGTGAAAAGCTAGGTCGTAATCGTGACTGAAGGGTTGTAATGACTTTTATCTAGGCAATATCATCATTATGACGGTGATTTTAGTGCGAAAACATACATAATTGGTCATTACAACCCTTTAGACAGGATTACGACCTTATATTTTTATTAATTTTTATACATGAGTGGCGGAACGTACAATTTTATTTACTCTCAGAATTTTTGCCCGAAATCTGATGAGAGGAAGTCGCCGAAATTATATTTTTTTATATTTTCGTTTTTCTGGAGATGTCTGATCTGGGTTTTAACTGAGACCTCACGTCTAATAAATCAACGTACTATCTAATAGACTACAGCGAATTTCTTGGTCGGTGGTCTTAATATCTCCTGAGAAAGGGTTCTGGCTGCAGACCTCGCTTGTAACGTCCAACTACTGGGTACGTTGCTTTAAGTTTGGTAACCAACTTTAGAAAGAGTTTAATGCTCATATTAAAGAACATCCCGTGTAATAAAAAGTTGAGAATCTTTGGTAGTAGCTTGGGGCCCTAACCTAATTGAAAACGGCATACGCAAAACCAACTGGTAAGCAATTGGCCAAAAATTATAAACAAAGTCTACAAAAACAAATTATCGTACTGCTTAATATAACAACAAGCAACAGCATAAAAGAATGGTAAACAAGTAAACAAAAATACAACAACAAACGCTACAAGAATAAATGTAAACAACGAACCATGAACATTCGCCTTCAACAACATTCATCAGACTATTACGTTGCCTATTTACGTTGCCGTTGTCCGTTACAAAGATCTGTCGAATAAATGTAAACAAAATACACAAACAACAATAATGAATGAAAACAACGTTGCTAACATTTATAGAGACTTAGAGAAGGAGAAGTCACGAACATTTGCTTTTAAAATATTCATAAGACTGTTTACTATGTCCTATAAAAGGCAAGGCGAAACAGGAGAGTAAGCTAGTGAAGTTCAGCTACTCTTGTCTGAAGACGCGGTGCGTTTAAAGAGAGTAATCGTGGTTTGAAGATCCCCGTTACAAAGATCTGTCAAATAATTGTCTAATAACTGTAATTGTTTATGCAAAGGGTGTAAATAGAGGAATAACAAAGAAAAGCAATTGTTGTTGTTTACATCAAGTTGTAAACAGTGGCCCACAAAATTGTGCGAATAATAAAGAAATTTAATGCTAATGATAATTTTATTTGAAATCTACGAGCTCATATTTTAAACGGTTTTAAAAAGTAAAAACGTAACAATATTCACGTCTTAAATAAAGATACTCTTTGGTTAAGTTATTCAACACTAGTATTTCCTTTGCAATTAATTACGGCATATTACAACCCAATCTTAAAGACTTACGTTGTGTTGCCGATAACACTTTAATCCAATAAATTTGAGTGTATTTTTTAAAATTGAAATTAAATTGAAAACTTCAACGCTAATGAAATCATCAACCATTCTCCCGCCCCGCAAAAGAATTTTTATCAAATCTAGAAAACTTACTTTAACGCGATATTATTAATTTATATTCTCAACATAATTTCGTTATTTGTCAACTAAAATTTTAGCAAAACATTGTCTGTCCTTCCGACCGACTATGTACTGCAAAACAAAAGAAGTTTCGAAAACAAATTATCAAAAAATGAGTTTCAACTTTTTTAAGATAAGCAAAGTTCTGTGATGAAGAGAGAGAGAGAGAGCACACAGACATAAAAACAGCGGATTTAGAATGAATCTAAAAGGCTCCAGCTTACCAAGTGAAACAGAATTTAAGCGGGGAAACTGGGAACGGAAATGTTTGAAAAAAATTGCATTGTTTCGCTGTGTAAATATTATAAAACCCCGATTGTTTATAAGAGAACTGAAGAATTATACGATTTAGTTTTTATTTTTTCTCGTCCAGCTTTTAGCCAAAGTTATTGGGCATTTAGTTGTCAAGAGCTTAACGGGGTAACTGGAAACTAACTTTGGATTTTACACAGAATTTTTATATGTTTTTTCTCCAATCATTTTATTCCATTTCAGCACATCATAAGTTTTTCATTTCCCATAAAATAGAACAGTTTTTGAAATTGAAGTCAAAATAAAAAAAAAGAAACGAAACAAAAAAAATTTTTATTCATACGCGTACCATATGGGTTTGATAAAGTGGAAAACGTACTTTTGTTTTCGCTGAATAAAACTATTTCAACTGCAAAGTCAAACAAAAGCCATGCCAAAGTGTGGCAATTGAAAAGTATGCAAAAATGCAAAATATTTCCAAAAAATATTCATTTTGTCTTCTAACCCCCAAGCAAGCAGACCCAAAGGATAACTAAAATATTTTTTGTTAAGTATGTTGCCAGAAATACACTTTTCTTTTTACAATAATTTTACTAACCACCCTCGTTTAATACATATGTACATATGCAACAACAACATTTAGCCTCCAGCTGCTTGACATGTGTTAACGTTTTGTTTTGCATGGAATGTAATTTTGTGAAAAATTGTGCTTGTAGTTGTACAAAAACAACAACGAAAACTTTATAAAAAATATATGTATGTCAGTGTATTTGTATTAGTTTAAATAAAACAGTATTTATTGTTAATGTATTGGTAAGAAAATGAAAAAAAGGAAAAAAAGAACAGAAAAATTCAAATTTGAGGGTGTTTATCTCCGCACAAAACACGACTCACTTGGCTTTACACTTCGCCAGTGCCAAAAGAGCACATACATACATACACTCACTCATTTGCACCCACATAGAGACACGCACGATTACATTAGTAATAAAACTTTTTAGCTTAAAAGGAATCAAAAAAATAAACATGTATGTGCACCATATACAGGGTGCAATAGAGCTTCTACCCAGAGTAGTCTGTTCAGTCTGAGACACAGTATAATATATGTTAACGTAAAAAACATTATTTTCATTTTTTGCTGACACATTTCCAGATAGCTACCAACCTCTTTTGTTAAATTTTCTGTTTACTAAGCATTCCTTTGTAACACGCTTATCGTGAATTGTCATTATGCAGATCTTGCATTTTTCAACCGTAATTAGAATTAAGAATTAATTTTAAGTTTCAGTTGTAAAAAAGTATTCAAGCAATAAACAAGTGGAAATAAATAAAAAATATTTTTTTTAATAAAAATCAACATATAATTAAATAATTGGCGCCCAACGTTAAAAGGTTCCTATCAAAAGCACCCCATAGGCTGCAGATACAAGGACACCTATAAGAAAAGCACCCCATAGGCTGCAGATACAAGGACACCCATAAGAAAAGCACCCCATAGGCTGCAGATACAAGGACACCCATAAGACAAGCACCCCATAGGCTGCGGACTTAAGTAAAAGGCACCTCATAAGCTGCAATAAGCGATCATCTGCAAAACAAGGACATTTTGAGTGGAGAACTCGGTGTAGACGCGGGTACCCTAGTAACAAGGTAGAAAAGGAACAATACCCCCCTATCAGCTCCATGAGGATGATCTTTATGTAAGCATAGGTTTAAGACTAAATTTTTAAGAAGAATATTTATTAATTAAAAAAAAAATATATTTTTACTAAAAGTGCTAAAAATCAAAAGTTTAAAAAAAAGAGAAAAGTGCAAAACTTAAAAGAATACAAATAAGGATAAATATAAGTTTAAAAGTCAATTAAAAAGTTTAATACAAATTTCAATTATGAATTTATAAAATATAAAAATATTTTAAACGTAATGAAAATTCTAAAAAAGGAAAAATAATAGAATCCAATTAAGTTACAAATCGTATGAAAAATTGAAAAAGTGAAGTAAATCAACAGTAAATTTAACAAGTAAATTTTGGAGAATTAAATTTTGAAAAATATTGCAAGGAAAAGTGAATCTTTTTGGAAAGAGAAAACGACTAAAACTAAAACATAGAAGTTAAAATTTAAAGAATAAGAATCGATTTAAAATTTTAAAGTGAAAATTATTAAAGTTAATAAACAAATTCCAATTAAAGAAATTTTTGCTTTGAATGTGAATCAATTGTAAAATAATAATATCTCTTCAAAAAAAAAATATCTTTTAGAACCACTATTGCGATTCCTACGGGACCCTCCAATAGAAATAAGAAATTTTTTTTTAACACAAATACAATTTTTTTAAAAAAAAAAAAAAAAAAACACTATTGCGATTCCTACGGGACCCTCCAATAGAAATAAGAAAAATAAGAAAAATTAGAACAAAAATATACTTTTTATTAATATAATAAATTATGTCTAATCCTAACAACTTGGTCAGGCCCCCAGTCCTGAATATAAATGTTCCAAATCCAGCTCCTAATAATGAGAATAATAGAAACATCGGGATAATTTTTATACACAATTGGCTCACATGCCACAAACTTCTCATGATTTTTATCAATTTAAACCAATACCTCCAAGAAGATATTATAACCCTAATCAAATGTCAATGGCACAAGCATATTCAAACCCAAACTTCATGCCACCTAGGCCAAGCGCACCAAAACCACAGCCACGTCCTGAACCTATGGACGTAGACTCTTCAGCAAAAACAAAGGCCGTGAACTACATGAATAGGCCAAGCCAAAATAATCAATTTTTTGGTAAAAGACCACCCGTCCAATCGGAACAATTCCGAGGACCACCAAAAATGCAAAGGAATTTCCATTTGCAAACAGAACAAAGTAATTATGAGGAACAAATGTCAAACTACGAGGGCGAGGAAAAATTACCATCACTTGATGAGTACCTCGAAAACCAAACGGACAGACAAGAAAACGATAATCAATTTGAAACACAAGAATTCGTAGACATACATTTTTTAGGCTAACGAATTCGTCCTTACCCTATTTTGAGTGCAGGACGAATACCGGACAGATACTAAACTTTCTCATTGACACAGGATCAAACAAGAATTACATCCAGCCTAGCCTTGTGAGAAATCCCTTACCTAACCAGAATAATTTCTATGCAAGCTCAGTAGGTGGACAAAATGAAATTACCCACCATACTTTCGTAAATCTTTTCGGCAAACATGCCGATAAAATCAAATTTTTTCTACTACCATCTCTAAGATCCTTCCATGGCATCTTAGGAAACGATAGTTTAAAAGAACTATCAGCAATTATTTATCTGGCAGATAACTATATGCTTATCAATAAAAAACTCAAAGTCAAAATAAAGCAGAAAATCTCACAATCGGTTAATAATATTAGTATCAGGACTGACCACATGACAGTAGAACAAAAAAACAGGTTAAAAGAAACTATCGAACGACACAAAACCTTATTTAGTGAACCAGACGAGAACCTTACTTACACCACAGCTGTAGTTGCAGACATCCAGACTAAAACTGACGATCCCATTTATTCCAGATATTATCCCTATCCTGTACAATTAAAAGATGAAGTCGAAAACCAAATACAAGACCTCTTGAAGCAAGGTATCATTCGACCTTCACGGTCGCCATACAACTCACCCATTTGGGTTGTTCCTAAAAAAGCCGATGCATCCGGCAAGAAAAAGTACAGAATAGTAATTGATTATAGAAAGTTAAATGAACAAACTTTACCGGACAGATATCCAATCCCAGAGATCAATGATGTTCTCCCACAACTGGGACAAAACAAATTTTTCTCAGTACTGGATTTAAAAAGCGGGTTCCATCAAATACCGCTTAGAGAGGCTGACAGACAAAAGACGGCATTCTCGGTCAATAATGGTAAATATGAGTTTACCAGATTACCGTTCGGATTGAGGAATGCGCCTTCCATATTTCAGCGGACGTTAGACGACATACTCAGAAAATGGATAGGAAAAATTTGTTTCGTCTATATGGACGACATTATTATATTTTCCAAAGATGAAGAAGAACACTTCAAAAACATAGATACCATTTTTAAAACTCTTAGACTTTCAAATATGAAAGTTCAGTTGGACAAGTGCGAGTTCTTGAAAAAAGAGGTTGAATTTTTAGGATTCATCATTTCAGATGAGGGAATAAAAACCAACCCCAAAAAAGTAGAAGCAATCCTAAATTTCCCAACACCCAAAACACTGAAAGATCTAAGATCATTTTTGGGATTGTCCAACTATTATAGACGCTTTATCAGGGATTATGCCAAAATTGCAAAGCCCCTGACAATGCTTTTGAGAGGGGAGGCAGGACGTTCGTCCAAATATATGTCAAAAAAGATAACAATTGATTTAGATCAGGAAGCAATGGATGCATTTATAAAACTTAAGACCATATTGACTTCTGATGATGTTATGTTAGCGTATCCGGACTTTAATAAAGAATTTACCCTCACGACAGACGCCTCTAACTACGCACTGGGAGCAGTGCTATCCCAGGAAAATAGACCTATTGTATTTTTATCAAGAACCCTTAGCAAAGCAGAAGAGCACTACGCCACCAATGAAAGAGAATTGCTCGCAATCGTATGGGCGTTAAAGTCGCTAAGGAACTACCTTTATGGCTCCGCGAAGTTAAAAATACTTACAGACCATCTTCCTCTGACTTATGCTTTGAATAACAAAAATTCGAATTTTAAACTTAAAAGATGGAAAGCATTTCTCGAGGACTTCAATTACGAACTACAATACAAACCAGGCAGCACTAATGTAGTTGCCGACGCTTTATCCAGACCTTCGCCTGAGAACACTCTTGTAAATACCTTAACTGTAACTCAACATAGCGATGAGAGTTCATCACAAAATTTAATACAATATACTGATGCTCCCATTAATGCCTTCAAGAATCAAATATTCATTTCAAATGAAGGAAGCCAACCGTCTTATAACTTTGAAATTGTTTTCCCTACCTTTCACAGACATAGAATTAACGAACCTGACATTACACCAGAGTCCCTGACTCAGATATTAAAAAAATATTTGAATCCCTCAGTAACTGATTGCATATATACATCGGATGAAATATTAGGAATGTTACAAGAAGTTTACAGAAATAATTTCGCCCAATACAGGGTAAAATATTGTAGGAAAATAGTCACGGATTTGAAAAGCGCCGAAGAGCAGGAAACCGAAATACTTAAAGAACACCATCGAGCTCACAGGAACAGTATTGAGAATAAGGCACAGCTTTTAACAAATTATTACTTTCCACAAATGCATTCGAAAATAAAAAAACTCATTAGCTCTTGTAAGGTGTGCAAAGCAAATAAATATGAGAGACACCCCAACAAAATCGCAATCCAAGAAACGCCAATACCACAATTCCCCGGACAAATCGTCCACATAGATATTTTCATGACTGAGAGAAAGGCTATTTTAACTGCTATAGATAAATTCTCCAAATTTGCGCAAGCAAGAATATTAAGGTCACGAGCCGTTGAAGATGTCAAAGAACCTCTTAGGGAACTCTTACTTTCTTTCGGAATGCCAGAAACGATTGTTATGGACAACGAAAAATCTTTTAATTCTACATCTATCATTTTTATGTTAGAAAATCAGTATGGTATAAAAGTATTTAAGATTCCACCATATAGTAGCAGCGTTAATGGACAAGTTGAGAGGTTTCATTCCACGCTTTCAGAAGTTATGCGTTGCTTGAAAGCTGAGAACTCACACACAACATTCCCAGAGCTATTGTATAAAGCAATCTACGAGTACAATAATTCCATACATTCTACTACAAAAAAGAAACCAATAGAAGCATTTTTTTTAGGAAGAGTAAGTACCAACCCTCAGGAAATAGAAAAAGTTAAATTAGACACTATCAGAAGAATTCAGGAAAAACAGTTAGAAGACTTGAACTACCACAATAAAAGAAAGATCGAACCTAAGACTTATGAACCTGGACAAATCATCTATGTAAAGGAAAACAGGAGATTAGGGACGAAACTTAGTAAAACATACAAAAAGGAAATAGTTAAGGAGAATAGAAATACAACAGTCTTAACAGAATCAGGAAGAACGGTACACAAAAATAATATCAGGAACTAAAGTCATAAATTATTTTTCAGATTATTCTTCACACTGGTTTCGGCCGACATTAAAATTTTAGATTACTCTAACTCACAAATAGTGACCATAAATTCCGGACTGGCAAAATTACAAACGGGGACCTTTAAACTAATACATATCATCGAACTGAATGGTTACAGGGACCTCATAGACAATCTCCAAGAAACTTTACTCAAAGACGTTGGACCATCCCATTTCCTTCATCCTTTGCTGAATCACGAACTGACAGAACTTCAAGCCTACTTAGATCGACTAAAACCAAGATCGAAAAGATCCTTGAATTTTATCGGATCCGCTTGGAAATGGATCGCGGGAAACCCCGACCATGATGACTTTGATATACTAACCCAAAAGACTAATAGGGTCCTTAGAAATAACAACAGACAAGTAATTATTAACAAACTTACGGTAGAAAAAATTAATGAACTCACCCGTGCAACAAATAGCATTTTGGAAACATTTAATAATAGCTACAATAAAAGTAATTCTGTAAAGGAACAATTGGTAACAATATTAAAATATAAATTAGATACTGTCAAGGAAGAATTGATTAATATTCAACATGCCATACATTGGGCAAAAGTAGGTGTAGTCAATTCATTTTTATTAAAATCAGAAGAAATCAACCTTGTTAAAGAAATAATAAGTAAAGATTCCATACCATTTATAAATTTAGAACAAGCCTTTGAGTTTGCCGAGATAAAAATAGCATCGGATCAAAGCTCAATTGTCTATATATTAAGTATTCCAATAACGAATGTAAATTCATGTAATAAAATGTTAGTAAGACCTATTAAATTTGGAAAATATGTAAATAAAATAATGTTTAAAAACATCCTGATATGTGACAATATAAATTACGGTATAAAGAAAGAATGTAAAAACTATAATAATATCACAATATGTAATAGAAATAATTTAGATAATCTGGAAACCGATATGTGTCTGGCAGACTTAATAAAAAGCAAACCAGCAAACTGTAGCCTGATAGACAATCGAAGTACCCCCACTATCGAGGAGATTTCGCCAGGAACAATATTGCTGAATCAATTTAACGGAACAATTTTTGTCGACAAGGAACCACAAAACCTTACTGGGACCTACGTGATACAATTCTCTAATATATCTGTGTCAGTAGCCGATAAAATCTATAGCTTTTTTGAAGGAATACAACTACAACCGCAACCGGCAATCCTCCAACCCAGACATTTAGGCCAAAATATAGAGGAAACCCTATCGTTAGAAATGGTAAAAGAGATACGGACAAACAACACTGAAGCCATTGATCTGCTAGAGGATAAACATAAAAAAGGCCTAGCAGTTAACCTCGGTCTCTCTTTAATGGCCATATCATCCATGATCGTCCTTCTCCTAAAATCAAAGATACTCAAAAGAAGCAATAAGACGGTTATTATTCCTACAGCCATAAATGCGGCTCCATCAACACACTCATCCATGCCTGAGTTATCGGAAAGGAAGAAACCAGAACAAAAGAGCATTACAAAAATATCGGACATCCCATATTTTTGACCGAACGAGGACGCTCGGATTTAAGTGGGGAGGTGTTAACGTAAAAAACATTATTTTCATTTTTTGCTGACACATTTCCAGACAGCTACCAACCTCTTTTGTTAAATTTTCTGTTTACTAAGCATTCCTTTGTAACACGCTTATCGTGAATTGTCATTATGCAGATCTTGCATTTTTCAACCGTAATTAGAATTAAGAATTAATTTTAAGTTTCAGTTGTAAAAAAGTATTCAAGCAATAAACAAGTGGAAATAAATAAAAAATATTTTTTTTAATAAAAATCAACATATAATTAAATAATTTATACAACCTAATCAGAGGCTTAAGACTTTAGGACCAGCGGATCAGCTATCCTATCTGATTGTAAGGCGAAGTATTTCGAGTATTAGCCGAGGTGCACAATTTGTGAAGCAACTTTTATACTGTATTTGCGGGCAGCATTACGAAATGAAGTTGCCGTAGTCTAGTGGCTAGTGTGTTGGCTTATTAGACGTAAGGCCACACTTCAAACCCAAGGTCAGACATCAAAACGAAACGAAACGAAATATAAGAAAATAATTCTTCAGCGACTTCCTCTCAACAGTTTTCTGGCAAGAACTCTGAGAGTAAAAATAAAATTTTCATGAAAAGTTTCTCAAAAAAGCTGTCATTCGGAGTCTACTTTCAACTATAGGTCCCGCTACTTATGGATAAACTTAACACACAAATCATCAGTTTACTTATCATTTTTTCTATTAGAAAAACAGATACTTCCGTTCTTCCTACGAAGTTCGCTTTTGATGTCATCTTTCTGGAGAACAACGGATTTCGTATTCTAAATTAAAGTGTGGAAATTGATCCTGTCCCGAGAAGAAACAACCATAGGTTGATATCTTTGCTACGAGAATGATAACATTCAATGGTTAATGGCGATAATGAAACCTTGACATCATCCCATAAGGCCACTGAGGCCTAGAATGATGTAAAAGTCTATAACTTTTCAAAAAGGGCATTAAAAGATCTCGATAAATTCGTTACATGGTGGTTAGTAATATTTTTCTAACGAATACTATACGAATGCGAAAGATGTGTGTGAAAATAAATTCGAATTTTAAAATCCAAGACGCAATCCTTATATTTTAGCAACGCCACATTTGGCATTAACAAAGTAAAATTTGCCCTTAACAGAGCAGTGTTTATCGATTTAACAGTATGCATATCAACAATCCCACTTGTTTTGGAGATAATTTTAGGACATATACTACGTCTATGAGTACCATCCATATCATACTCAAAGGAAGGTTACAAGGTCTCTTAACATAATCAGCAATAAGGTCTCATATGAAGTTATATGGTTTTAAGAAACTTGGCTTTGAAAATAAAAAATTTTTGATTGAAAATTCTCTAGATGATCAGTGGCCATTTTGTAACTTAAAAGAAATAGTACACCTTCCCGTCTATATGCAAATGCAAGTCCAGAAGGTCTTCTTTCGAACCGTGGTAGTGGGATAGCTGGAATAATTTTAAGATTCAAGAAATTAAATTTTGAAAAAACTGGTTTTTGATCCCCTCCATCCCCTGCAACCATCCTATAGATTTAAGCACTTATTCGCAAATATAATGTATGCAATAATTGTAAAGTAAAGGACTAATCTACATATTGCTATTGTTAAACAGTTAACAGTGCTCTGTTAATAGCACATTTTGCCTTGTTAGAGACGAAAAGTGGCGCTGCTAAAATTATGGGTTTGCGTCTTTGATTTTGAAATTCAAATTTATATTCATCTACATATATAAGAAACAAATATTCCTGCCCGAACTGAAATAAACTTTAAACTAAAGAACTTCATAAAAAGTGTTAATTTCGAAAATCCATGGTGAAAACAGGGTTACCTTGGGGTCGCTTCATTAATTTCACAAAATCCTTTATCTTACTACTGTGCTTACACACACCCTGTAAGCAAATAGAGCATGTAAATAACTGAGTGTTTAAATATTACTTTGGTTACGCATACATGCACACGCGCATACACCGAACACATACATACATGCATACGTACATATGAAACTAAACATTTATTTGAAGCGAACAAATTTTCAAGCAACACTTCCGTTTCCCGGTTGCTTGTTCGCAACAAAAACAACAAACAGAAACTAGTAAAAATTCTATACTTTAAACAGGAATTTTTTCTAAACTTTTTCTTGTTTTTTGTTGTTGTTTATTGTTGCAGTTTCATTATTTGCCACAGTTAGTGGCAATAGTGTTAATATCCTTTCTGTTGCAGCAGTAAGAACAATAACAACAACAACAACAATAACTATTGCAACAAAACAAAAACAGAAACAAACTCTTAAACTGGCTGACAATTACTTTCTATTTTAGAGTGTCTGCCAAAAGTTTACACTTCCCAACTTCCCAAACGCACACACTCGTTGGCACTCTTGTCTGTAGAGAACTATGACTGGATGAATGTATGTATGAATGAATGAATGAGTGAGTGAGTGAGCACATCCATATGCAATCCTATACGCTAAAGAGGAACACACAGGCGAGAACAATTTTTGTATTGCTTTTAATGGAGAGAAATAGTTTCGCTGGAAACTTTTTCGCTGCTAAGGAAGAGTGTGTGACACATACACTCTTAACGCGCTTACACCAGACTGCATTACAAGTGGCAGCAGCAGCTACAGCAACTGACTGGTATTTAGTAAATCATTGCATTTTATATTCTTTAATACTTTGTTTTATAGTTTCTCACATATTTTTCGCTCTTTTTTTGCAAGCGGTATTAACGTTTTTTACGCTTGCTGTCGAGAAGAAAATAAACTTTGAAATTGCAACTGGAAAAACATTTTAAAGTTTGACAAATTATGTTTTAACAGCATAAAATATTATGATTGCCTGGAAATATATGGTAAATACACGCACCCACATACATACATACAGTGAGCGATAGAATAAACTGTATAATTAAAAAAAAAATATACATTAGTAAATTACCGTTGTTTTTAATTTGAAAATTGTTTCCTTGCCAGTTTTTAAAATTAAAAAAAAAAATTCGAAATCTTGTCAAATTTTTTCGGCCGCTCTCCTTAGGTAATAAAAATGGTGTTGAGTTTGATAATTGTTAGAATTTTATCCATATAGTACAGTTTCTTTTGGCGCTCACTGTATATTTTTATATTCCTTCTAAAATTTGGTATAAGATTTCGACTGTTTTAAAAATTTTGATGTTGAAAGGGCGCTGAAATGTCAAACACTTTACAAAAGGCATTGTAACAGGCAACAACAAGTAGCAGGATTTTTGGAATGAGAGATTATTGTGAGGCATGTTTACACGAAGAGAATAGGAAGCAGCAAGAACTTTTCGTATCGATTTCAGTTGAAAAAAAAATATTATTTGCCTACACCAGCAGCAACTGTTGGTGCCAGTGATATACACCCCTGCCGACAGATACAACTTGCCCTTGTTTTAGATTGAAAAACGGGAGGACCCTCAGACCACATGTTTAGCCCTCTCTTTTCCGAAAGTAAAATGGGTCTCTAAGATAAGAGGTTTTAAGTAATTCTACGGAGAACTTCAGCCATTTCTTCGCATGTGTGTGAAGATAAATTCGAAATTAACTAGCAAAGACAAAAACCAAAAGATTCAAGCACGATTTCTCAAGTTCCAAAATTATTTGGGATTTACCACTTATTGGGTTTAATTGGGGACACCTTAGGCTACAATTTATATATAGCGGGTTACCTGCAGCAAGTCCCATTTTTCCACAATATCGATCATCCTACAAAGGCAAAGTTAACAGAGTGCTTTTTTTATGCCCGATTTCCCAAGTTCCAAAACTGTTTGGAATTGGGTTTTATTAGAGACACCTTAGGCCACAATTTGCATATAGTGAGATGATATCGAACATCCTACCCAGACATTCTTAAAATAAATACATTTTCTTTGTCGAAGTTTTTCAATTTTCAAAAGAAATTCCGTATCACCACAGCTGCTGTTCCACTCAGGAACGCGTGGAGCATAAATTTTTAAGGCATGGAATAGGTATTCCATTCCCCGATGTCGTATATTTATATGATTCCTTCCTTGATTATTTTCTGTAGATTCTGTTAACCGCTTAACATTGCTCTTTTAACTTTAACATTAGCTCTGTTAAAATTTTTGGTTTTTGTCTTTGATAATTAAATTCGAATTTATCTTCACAAACATCTTCTTCAGGTAAGATGTACCAGCTCAGTTCACAGAAAAAAGATAGGAATGGAAAATTTACGGTCCTAAGAGGTTCCGCAAACAACAAGAAAAGTTTGTAAAAGCAAAAATTTTAAAAAATATAACGATTATAAATTTGAAGGACTTCAAAAATAGACTACCACTAGATATACCAGAGAGCAAACCCCTATAATTAGTTGTCTGTCTCATCTAATTAACGCAAAGTCCTCCAAAAAAGACATTCTAGAGCTTCAGACGACAAAATAATTGCTTTAAAAACAAACGAAAAAAAGTGATTTCTGTGGTCTTTAAATTGTTTTTCTTTCACATTTCGTGTTGCGCCAACCAACAATTTTCATCAATTAATTTATCAAAATATTTGAAAATACTCCCATAGCCATATGATTGATTTTCTTGGCTAATTGCTTGTCAAAATTGTGTGCAACTGCATAATCATATTAGGGTGGCTCATAAAAGAAATAAAAATGTTAGAAACTATTGGCAAATTATTTGCTTATGTATGAAATTTGTTTGCAGCAAATGTGTACACACCTATTAGATGGTGATGTGACACTTACATATTCCGACATTCATTCATTCATGTTCAGATAATAATGGTGTTTTAACGCCAAAAACTAAAAATTTTTCTATCATTTCACTGAATAGACAGACACCAACCAAAGCACACAAAGAGAAAACAAGTGCTTCATATAAAGCGTAGCGAAATATTCTAATGAAATTGAGTTGATATTCGAAATAGTGAGCATAGAAGGCTTGTGGTGGTCTTATAAAGTTCGAAATTATTTTTTCTAAGAAACTAAGACTAATCTTGTCTTCCGATTGCACATACCAATCTCACGGTTGGTTAGAGCGTGCAGTAATGAATTGACTGATTTTGGAGTAGCACCGGATTCCATGGAGTACGACCTCATGAAGATATCAGGCACTCTGGTTCGCTCATAAAGAAAGGAAGAAATAAGGAGAACGTATGTGTGTGAAGATAAATTCAAAGTTAACTAGCAAAGACAAAAACCATAAATTTTAACAGAGCTAATGTTAGAGTTAACAGAGCAATGTAAAGTGGTTAACAGCAAATACAAAAAATATTCAAGGAAGAAATCACCCAAATGTCAGGGATATCAGGGACTTGCTGCAGATATCTGACTATAAACAAATTGTAGCCTAAGGTGTCCCCAATTAAACCCAATAAGAGGAACATCCGAAATAATTTTGGAACTGGAGATATTGGGCTTCAAATATTCACTCGGTTAACAGTGTCTATTTTTACGGCCACTTACTCTCAGCAGATTTCTGGCATAAACTCTGAGAGCAAATGAAGTTGCCATGTAAAGTTTCTCAAATCTCTGACGTTCGGAGTCGACCTTTAATTTTCCCTCCACTCTTATATAAAATTAACACACACAATATAAGTGGTGTAAGAAACTAGATCAGACTGACCAATTGCGTTATGTTTGTGAGAGCAGAGTGGACAGTTGAGCACTTGAGCGGCTGTCCAGCTTCCAAAATCTATTGCCAAACGACCTTGACTGGGTTAACTCTTATTATTCGGGTCTATCAAATGGATTTAAGTGACATGAGGATTTTTGTATATCATCATCAGATGCCGTAAACTCTCAAAACGATGTGAAATGCTGAGCTGAACGGTGTCAAAACTGGTGATTCGATGAAGTCATGTTTCTCGTTATTTGAGTAGTGTTTTCTGTGATTGCTCTACCCCCGACCAATGAATCTTAATAAATCTCAGCGAACTAAAGGAAGACGTTGCCGTTGTCTAGTAGGTAGCGTATTGACATATTAGACGTAAGGCCACGGTTCAAGCCCCAGATCAGACATCCCCAACAAAATAAAAAAATATTTCTACGATGACTTCCTCTCAGCAGATTTCTGCAAAGAACTCTGTGAAGAAATAAAATTGCCATGAAAAGTTTCTCAAAAATCTGTCGTTCGGAATCGACTTTAGACTGTAGGTACCGCCCCTCATGTATAAAAATTTACACACACAACATAAGTCGTGTGAGAAACTAGGTTGTAATACTGACTGAAGAGTTGCAAAGACCATTTATGTATGTATGTATGTAACGGCAAAGTATAAGACTAATCTACTTATTGCCGCTGTTAAACAGTTAACAGTGCTCTGTTCATAGCACATTTTGCCCTGTTAAAGACAAAAAGTGTCGCTGCTAAAAGCGTGGGTTCGCGGCATTTATTTTTAAATTCGTATTTATCTTCACACACATAAAGAATAGAGGAATAATGGTGTCTGAAATTGTCTTGTTTTGTTATGGACCATAAAAAATGCACAAGACTTTTAGCTCGGACTCGATATGTTAACATGAAAATGGGATTCCCCTTATTACGAATAGGATTACGATCACGAATACTTTGAATAAATTTTGTATGGTATCAATGTTTTAATTCGAAGGTTAATAAGGGTTATTGAAAAATTATGTTTACTTTCCTCCTCCTAACCTTTTTGCATTTCAATCTTTCCTGTGTTATAAAGTCGTCCATTACAGGACCTGATTGAGAAAGAATACAGGCTTTTGAGCAGCCATAAGGTAGGGTATTCATATGAAATATTATTATTTTTCTTTTTTCTGTTTTTTTTATTAGAAAATCTGAACCTGACACTTTAGAAACGTTAATTAGTTTTGTGTAGTTTTCAAAAGAATTTTTCGTGAACGTTTTTAATTTTTTTTGTTTTCATTTGCGAGTGAAATTTAATTTTACATGTGAATTATATTTCACAGTATATGGTTGGTGCTGCACAATAAAAGGCCAGAAATGAATTATAAATATTTGAAATATTCAAATAAAAATAACAACAACAACAGTGACAGGGACAGCGACAGAAATATATGTATGAGTTTCATACTCTCGAACATATACAAGTCCAAGTCAAATAAATTTGTTTAAACAAAAAACACAGAAAAAACTAGAAAAAATTATTAATTTAGAGAGAAAACAAATTCAAATTTGCCATGAACAGGCAACAACGACAAAGACAAATTTTTTTTTATTTTTTATTTTAATTTTCATTTGAAAATGCCTTTTTTTTGCCTCGTAAAATTCAGTTCAACTGATGGTTGCCTTTGACGGGGTGAAAAATAAAACAAACAAAAAAGAATTTCTGAACTGAACTGAAATCAAATGAAATGAACTGAAATGAAAAATTTAATTTTAGTTGACGTTCATAAATATTTTCATAACCGGATATTATACAATTCTAGTATGAATTTCCTCCAATTTTTTCAATCACTATGCTAAAGCGAACTACACTCTTAAATATGAATATTTTGTTGGCCAGTGTACATACGGCCTGGTGCTTTACATTTAACCGGAGATAAATATGAAAACAAAAAAATCCATTAGTTCGTATGCAATTAGAATTAGAAAACATAGAAGAAAACTTATCTGTTATTCCCACACACACACACACACATGTATTAATGCTGCCTTTTAGTACTCACCTGTAAAGAGAAGAGAAGAAAGAGAGAAAAAGAAAATTTCATTAGAAAATCTATCAAATCAAGTGCCATTAATAAAATTTTATATTCATCCTGTGTAGCCAATGTTAAATAGATTTTAAAATCAAATTAAAAACACAGCATTTCATTATTACAGCTAGGTTCAGTGAGGTAAACAAGTAAAGATACGATAAGAAAACAACACTTGGTTAAGTAATAACCGGGGATCTCCCTAATTTGCTTTTTAATCTACGACTGATGGGATCCCTAGTTTAACGTCGACACCGAATGTCAGATTTCTCAAGGCATTCTTATGGTCTTAAGCAATCGGCGCTGAGGTTTGAACTCTTGAGCACTCATTTAGTTAGTCAACACATACTACCGATCAGTCTACGGTTATAGGTTTATTATTATTCTGTACAGATAAATTTGAATTTAAAAACCGAAGGCACAAACCCATATTTTTAGCAGCGCCACATCTTACCTCTAGCAGGGTAAACTTTCCTATTAACAGAGCACTGTTAACTATTTAACAGTGGCAATAGTAGATTAGTTTTCTTCTCTTAAATTATTTCTGACTATTGACATAAAATTTAATTCTGGGGGATGGAGGAGGGAAATTTTCTCGAATCTCAAAATTATTTCAGCTATCTCACTACCACGACCCTGTGAACTACCATTTTCTTATAGTCGGGTAGATGTACCAATTCTCATATGTTCCAAAATGTCCACTAATCTTCAAGAGAATTTTCTCAATATCATATCACTTTATATGGGACTGTTTTGCTGATTATGTTAAGAGGTCTTGAACCTTCCTTTGCATATAGTATGGTACTCATAGACCTAGTAGTTGTCCTAAAATTAGCTTCTAAACAATTCTGTTCTGTTAAGAGCTCATTTCGCTCTGTTAAAGCCAAATGTGTTGCTGCTAAAATTTATGGATTGCGTCTTGGATTTTCAAAGTCGAATTTATCTCCACACACACGTTCATCCTGTTCATATTGTGGTTTTCGCGAAGCTCTTCCTCCCATTAGCTCATAATTTCCTTATTTTTCTTCATTTTATTCAGTGTGAGGAATTGCAGAGCTTGAAAATAGAGTTGACTTTAGTTCTTAAGTAAATGTGAAACCATATGCTAGCCTCTAGGAATTTAAACAACATTTTTTTAAATCCTATACAACCAGTATCAGTAATAAAAGGATACGTGACGTCAGACGTCAGCTCTGAAACATTACTGAAGAGCTTGAAAATAGAGTTGGTTTCAGTCGTTAAGTAAATATGAAACCATGCGCTAGTATCTAGGAATTTAAACAACCTTGTTTTAATCCTATACAACCTGTCTTAGTAATAACAGGACACGTGACGTCAGACATCCCCTCAGAAACCATATAATTCCACCAATGTTAACATTGTAGTGCAAAAACAGGACAAGACTCTGATATTAAAAAAATGTTTTTCTTTTTCTGTCAGTGTTATTAAAAACATTCCATTACTCTACATTTTTGTTTTGACTCAAGAGTAGCCCACTGTGCAGTGACCAGTGAATAAGTAAATGGAATCACTTTGTCCACCCGCTGTTTCTTTTTGATATGCAACTCGTCGCTGTTTAGTTGGGTTGGATGTTGTTCGTTGTTATGAATTTGTATGCGAATGGCATGTTGCTAATTAGTTTAAATAAATAAACACATACACACACACACACTTTAATAGAAAATATAGCAACAACAAAATTAGCAAACAGAATTATAAATAAAAAATTAAGAGCCCATAAATGTAGTAGTACGAGTTGTATGCAAAAGAGGCATATTATGAAGAGGCATATTAAATAAATTCAATTAAAAATTAATTGAATGCCATTAGAAATTAGAAATTATAAGTGCCTACACTACAATCAGCAACTTCAGTATAGTTGACAGTTGCCAGGGCAAAGCCTAGGGGAAAGAGTTCATTGTATAGAATCAAGTTGAAAGTCAGCACAGCCACTTTAAATTGTGCTGTTCTGTAATGTTGTATTCAAGGCGTCTTTTTACAAAAATAAAGTCCTCCATCGAAGCAATGTTTAATAGTGAATTAAATCGCAATCTGATAGCTTACACCTTAAAAATAACCTCTTGCGATGGCAGGACTCTCAATTAAGTGATTAGTAAAATTTCCTAATAATAGATGACATTTGTGCGACAGATATTTGCTTCTTAAAGAAAGTACTCGTAGCATAATTGTGCTGAATGCCTATAAGCCCGATTCATCGCGGTATTTAATATGGTTGGCGATTTTTCAAAACCTTCACTTCTACTACTCACCCCTACATACATACATGCATACATGCATTGACCATTACAGTCCGGACTGTAGTGTGTACGTGTCCCTACGTAATGGGGACGAGCCCTCCGCGGTCGGGTGAGGGTGGGTTAGTGTGAGGCCGGGGACGTTCGATTACAACCCTTCAGTCTCACACCACTCATGTTGTGTGCCTTAATTTTATACTTGAGTGGCAGGACCTACTGTTTGTTTAACGTCGACTCCGAACGACAGATTTTGAGGAAATTTTTCATGGCAGGTTTATTTACTCTCAGAATTTTTTGCAAGAAATCTGCTGAGAGGTAGTCGCCGAAGAAATATTTCGTCATATTTCGTTCAGTTAAGGATGCCTGACAAGGGGCTTGAACCGAGGCCTCACGTCCTATAAGTCAACACACTACCTACTAAACCCCGGCGAATTCCACCCCTACGCTTGGCTTCTGAAACTTACAAAACTCGTGGTAAGTACGTATTGTATATGTGATGCCCGTTGCAAGCATCACATGTTCTTTGGTTACAGACAGAAAACTTTTACAGTGCCCTCACCAAGTAGTTGTATACCACCTCCACATAACACTCTGTACTTACTGCAACCCATAATTACTCTCGATCTCTGAAAAATATGACATACACGCGGAAGAAACAATACCGATATTGAAAGCAAAAACTCTACCGATATTGAGAGCAACAATTTTAGGTAAAAATGGAGCGTGTAGTCGCCATAGTTGCCGTATTTTCCTAAGACAGAACACCCATCTAACTCAGTCTGTATAGGACCAAAACTAGGCTTATTAAACGCGAGGCCTCGGTTCAAACACCAGTCAGACATTAAAACCAAAATATGGAACATATATTTCTTCGGCGACATCCTCTCTCAGCAGATTTCTGGCAAAAACTCAAAGATTATAAAATAAATTTGCCATGAAAACTTTCCCAAAAATCTGTCATTCCGAGTCGCCTTTAATCTGTAGGTCCCACCCCTCATATATAAAATTAACACACACAATATGAGTGGTGTGAGAAACTAGGTCGTAATCCTGAAGTATTGTAATGACCAAGTGTGTATGATGATCCGAGATCCATACTTTTTAGAACACATATACTACGTATTGTATAAACAGCCACGAAATCTAACAATAACAGTTCAATAGCAAAGTTCTAGAAGTTGCCAAAACAAAAATAAATGAAGGATGATAATGTTCTATAGGAAGTACCTTTCCGTGCACAGCCAAGAAATCTAACAATAACAATTCAACAACAAAGTTCTAGAAGTTGCCAAAACGAAAAAAGGATCGTTATGTTCTGTATCTCACTAGGTAGTGGCATCCCCTTTTACATTATTTGGTGAAATACATTTCCGTGCACAGCCAAGAAATCTAACAATAACAATTCAACAGCAAAGTTCTAGAAGTTGCCAAAACAAAAATCTCACTAGGTAGTGACATCCTCTTGTAGATTGTTTTTGGTGACATGTGTTTCCATGTACATATATCCTATACTCTATATGCCCCAAAGGTTTATGTTTATAAAGGCATATTTAAATATGCAATTTTATGTATTTTAATAATAAAATTTGCCGAAAAAAAATCAATTTATTTTTATTTGTTACGTTTTATTTTAAATTCTAAAGGATTTCGATCATAATTTTATGAATGCACATGCATTGTGCATACATATGCATACATACATATGTATGTGTTTCGTATGCGTGTGCCTGTTCAAGCATTTGCTATTGACATTATTAATATATTTATTTATCTATACGTATGTATGTATGTGTGTTTGTATAGAATAAATCAAATAATTTTCTTTATTTTATTGAATTGAATTGCATATTCTGTATGCAGATCCAGCAAATATTTCAATTTTCATTTCGATTTGAATTTTGTTTCTGTATATTATTGTTGTTTTTGCTGTTGCCCATATTTATTTTCTACTTAAAAATTCAATGAAATTTTTTTTGGTTTCATTTCTGTTTTTTTTTTATTATTATTTCTGCTTCTGTCTTTATTGTGCAAATAAATGTTTCTTTTTTGTTCTTGTTGTGTTGCTACTGCTGCTGTTGTTTTATTTGAAATAATAAACAACAACAATCCATATAACATATGAAATGCAAATAAACATTTTCTATAATCGTACTACATACGATAACGATGACGATAACAATAGAGATGGTTATGGAGATGGAGATGGGAAAGCGTATTATGGATTTAATGCTGGAAAAATCTTTTGCTTCATTAAATATTATTTATTTTATTTCATTTTATTATTATTTCTATTTGTCGTCGTCGTCGTTATTCTCTATTTTAGTTGTATTTTATTTATTAAAACAAGAATGAAAATTTATTTTATTTATTCATATGCGTACTTGAACCTACGGCATACAAAACAAAAAACAAAAAAAGCAATCACAGACCAAAAAAATAAAGAAAATCATAATGAAATTAAATATTTATACGTGCGATATTTATTCATTATTTTCAATTATTTTATTTACATATCATACACTCTGTTGCATCACTTAAATCCAAATAAACGACAAGGTTTTAAAAGCAAATATTAGAGTTCAAATGGATTAAAAGGGATTGTCCTGACAATGCCTCGTTGTAATTACACCGATTGCCTCTCTCTATACGTGTGTGAAGATAAATTTGAATTTAAAAACCAAAGACGCAAACCCATAATTTTAGCAGCGCAACTTCTTGCCTCTAACAGGGTAAACTTTGCTATTAACAGAGCTCTGTTAACTGTTTAACAGTGGGAATTGGCAATAAAATTTAATTCTCATTATGGTCATTTTTATTTGTGAATAACAGTGTTGAAATGTATTGGATGGATGGTGGGGGGTGGAGGGGGCCAATTTCCTCGAATCTCAAAATTATTCCAGCTATCCCACTACTACGGTTCGCAAGAGAACCCTCTGGACAACCATTTGGAAATAGTCTCTACGCCGTACCATTTCTTATACGTTCCAAAATAGACACTGATCTTCAAGAGAATTCATATATTTTTGGCCAAAAATCAATTTTTTTGAATTCAACTCTCAAAATTATTGCAGGTAGCCCACCACTACCATTTGAATTTAGTCGGATAGCTGTACCATTTCTTGTATAATCCAAAATGGCCAGTGATCTTCTAGAGAATTTTCGATCAAAAAATTTCTATTTTCAAAACCAATTTTCTGATTACATTAAGAGGGCTTGGAACCTTCCTTTGCATAGAGTATGGTACTCATAAACCTAGTTTATATCCGAAAATTAGCTCCTAAACAAGTGGGCTTGTTTAGATGGATACTGTTAAACAGCAAACAGTGCTCTGTTAAATGCAAATTTTGTTCTGTTAAGAGAAAATTTTGCTCTGTTAACGTCAAATGTGGCGCTGCTAAACTTTATGGTTTGCGTCTTGGCTTTTCAAATTCGAATTTATCTCTCTGCAAAAGTGTTATATAATGGCACCTTTTTTGAGAGTTTTTATAGCGCCTTAAAAATAATTTCCTTCCAAACAGGCGAACCCTTGCTTTTTAAGCATATTTACGTAGTAATGTCATTGCTGTGTCAGAGACGGCAGACCGAGCAAGACAGTTCCATGAATAACTGCCGGTCCAAATACTGTCTTCACACAAAATTTAAATGTATTTTTAATTAATGCAATAAACAAATGAATTCTTTTGTTGTTGTGTTTCTTTGTTTGTTTGTTTTTATTGAATAACTAAAGCGACAATAACTTATTTAGGACAACAACAACAAAAAGAAATATTATTAAACATGTCCTAAAAAAAACAAACAATGACAGAGCAAATGAAGACAACAGACAACAGCAACTCTGATACTCTGCCAACAATAAAAAATTCTGGAAAATCAACTGAAAGCACGTAAAACGTGCAAAGGAATTAAAGCTACAGAACAAAACAAAATTCATAATAATGTAAACAATAGAGAAATATGGCCAAAGTACCAGAAACGGACACAACTACATACAATATGGAGCATACAATAGGCACACATTAAGCTAAATTAAATTAAAATGACACAAAAAAATTACCAACGTATACGGAGAGGGAACTACAGCCGACATACTAAAACAAAAAAAACTGAATTAAAAACAACAGAAATCAGAGAGCAAAACAACTACAAAAAACAAAAGAAAATCGTAATATAAACAAAAACAATATTAAATACAATTAAGTTAATAAAAAGGCGGTACGACTAAGTAACAACATCACGTGATAATAAACAATGGAAAACATGAACGAGACTAGCTTAAAGGTACAGGGGATAAAAAAATAAAACAAAACAACTCATCAGTATAAAAGAAAAGAGGGAAAGATGTTCACTTATCTACTAAGTTATGGGATTTGGGACTTGGCTCATCTGCGACGCACCAGTTTCAATAACTCCTATGCAATGCGGGGGATAAAACCAGACGTGTGTGAAGATAAATTTGAATTTGAAAACTCAAGACGCAATCCATAAATTTTAGCAGCGCCACATATGGCGTTAACAGAGCACAATTTGCTATTCACAGAGCACTGTTAAATGTTTAACAGAGGCAATAAGTAGATAATCCTCACATACATACATACATAATTGGTCATTACAACCCTTCAGTCAGGATTACGGCCTAGCTTCTCAACACCACTCATGTTGTGTGCGTTAATTTTATACATGACCTACAGTTTAAAGTCGACTCCGAACGACAGATTTTTTGAGAAGCTTTTCATGGCAATTTCTGACCTGGGATTCGCACTCGGGCCTTTCGTCTAATAAGCCAACAAACTACCTACTAGACCACGGCGACTTCATCCTCAACTTTGCAATTATTGCAGAGTTATTATGATCATTAATATTTGTGAATAACAGTGTTAAAATGTAAAGGATGGTTGTGGGGATGAAGGAGGCTAAATATCGATTTTTATCGATTCAAAATAATTCCAGTTATCCCACCACCACAGTTCGAAAGAGGACCCTCTGGGCTACCATTTGAATATAGTCGGGTAAGTGTACTATTTCTTATATGTTCCCAAATGGCAACTGATCTTCTAGACAATTGAAAATTGATAGTTTCAGAGCCAATTTTCACGATACCTTATCACTTCATATGTCATTATATTGTTGATTATATTAAGGAGCCTTGGAACCTACCTTTGAGTATGCTATGGTACTCATAGATATAGTATATGGCCTAAAATTAGCTTCCAAACAAGTGACTTTGTTCAGATGGATACTGTTAAACAGCTAACAGTGCTCTGTTAAGGGCAAATTTTGTACTCTTAAGGCTAAATGTGGCGCTGCTAAAATGTATGGCCTGCGTCACAAATAATAATGATCATAATGAGAAATAAATTGTAAGAAAAATCATCTGCAATAATTCCAAAGTAGAAGACTAATCTACTTATTGCCACTGTTAGACAGTTAACATTGCTCTGTTAATAGCACATTTTGTCCTGTTAAAGGCGAAAAGTGGCGCTGCTAAAAGTGTGGGTTTGCATCTTTGGTTTCTAAACTCGAATATATTTTCGCAAACATAAATTAATGTCGGCGTTATAACCTTTTGAGCCTGATTCAGAGGCTTAACATTCCTTACAATAAGAAAATGATACGAATTTATCGACTGTAAATATCTTGATTATTTGCGAAATAATGAAGGTGAATACGGGGTACGAGAAAAATATATTTCATAGCCAACCATGATGGTCACCTTGATCCCTTGAAGAGTAGAAAAGCAGCACAAAAAAATCTCTTCTGATAATTTAACAAATTGGCAGATTATTAGCATTTAATATGCTCAAGTTGGCCATCAAAGAAAAAAATTTTTTTCGCATGTTGCATACATGGTTAAAAGCAATACAGAAACAATAATAAAAACATCACACACACATAAATATTTAACAAACAAACGTATTATGCCGTGTGAACAAATTTTGTTATCAAATAATAATTTGGATGTTGTTGTTGTTTTAATATTTTGGTAACATGAAAAGCAATTTGTTGCTCAATTTTCCTGCTTTTGCTTTTTTTTTGCATGTTTTCAGCTCTAATTTGTGTGTCTGACAGCCTTATAAACAATGGGAATAAGAAAAAAAGGAGCACATCCTTTATGGTTTCTGTTAATTTTGTTGTTTTTATTGTGCTTTTTATTATTTTCCTTAATTTTAAATTATTCCCTTGCGTGTTTATAGAAAATTTTTGAGCGAATTTTTGTTGTTGTTTTTGGTTTTTATCATCATTTAGTTGTTATTTTTTTTCGATTTTTATGATTATTTCTAAAGGGCAAAGAGGCAAAGAACAAAAACAAATATGGTGGGCATATACGATAATAAACAAATTCACATACAATCGAACATATATACACACTCAGACACACATTACATGTATGCTTTAGTGCGCCTTTTCATAGTCAACTATATCGAGGTTCTACTGTTGAAGACAATTACTAAATTACTCAGAAACAAACACACACACAACAAAAACCAAAGCAAGGATAACACCTCAACCACTGTCTGCGGAGATTACTTAGCTATTTATTTCCACTCTTTTGCTCGAATTCTTTCTTTTAGTTTCAAGCGCCAATCAATAAATCAATTCGTATCTGGAGTAAACCGACCAATTTCACTGGTATTCACGTTGCTTTAAACACTTTTTCACCAAAACAGAACACAAACATTTTATTTGCAGGTCGCATCGCTTTTATTACGATTTAGATTTGCGTGTCTATAAATGCGGCTGTGTGTGTGTAGGGAGGAGGATATAATTTATAGTGGCAATTCCTTTTAAGGCCATTATTTTAATAATTTCAAACTTAAATGCTACTGTCAAAAGATAACAGACAATAAATCATGTCTATAATACACCAAAAAAACGAAAAAATATACTGAAATCGCCAACAAATAAAACCGCATATAATGGTATGCGATCAACAAAAAAAGAAAATATTGGAAATGAAAAATAAAAGCCTGATTGGCCTTGAAATTGAATTGAGATTTGATGATAAAACAGACAACAACAGGTCAATAAATTGTTGAAAAATTGTGGAATTCTTTTTTGTGTGTTGATTTAAACGAAGAACAATTGATTTGTAAATAATAATTATGGCGAGAGTTATACCAAAACGAGTAAAAACAAGCAAAAAAAAAAAAAACTAAAACAATTTTAAATATTTTTTAATGACAAAGGATGTGAGTATGATAGAGCTGGTCATACTACGTACATAACATAATTGGTCATTACAACCCCTCAGTCAAGATTACAACCTAGCATCTCACACCAACTACGACGTGTGTATTAAATTGTATCAATGAGTGGCGTGACCTACAGTTTAAAATCGACTCCGAACGACAGATTTTTATGAAAGTTTTCATGGCAGTTTTATTACTTCGAGATTTTTTGCCGGCAAACTGTTGATAGGAAGGTCGCCGAAGAAATATTTTTTTATATTTTCGTTTTATTGAAAATGACTGATCTGGGGTTTGAACCGTGGCCTTACGTCTAATAAGCTAACACACTACCAATTAGACTACGGCGGTCATATTGATATCAAAATTGCTTCTGGTTCTATGCAGACTATGTTTGATGGGTCTTCCGTCTTAGGAAAATACCTGCAGAGTCTGTCAGAAGAGTTATAGTCATTTGAAATAAAATCCACAGCCCAGCTTACGTTTAGATGTACATAAGTGCTCTGGCCCTGTATCCATATATTTTATATTTATCCATACACAATACAGCCTCTCCTCCTCCTATGACCTACTTTCATGAGTACGATTCATTTAGTGAATAAGACTCATTTCATTGTCATTTACAGGCCATAAAAACCTCAAGACTTTCATTAGTATGTAGACGACGCTCATGTTAAAGCATAATTATTGACGTGTATGAAGATAATTCGAATTTGAAAATCCAAGACGCAATCCACAAATTTTAGCAGCGTCACATTTGGAGCTAAAAGAGAAAAATGTTATGTTAACAGCACAAAATTTGCCCTTAACAGAGCACTGTTAGCTGTTTTGACAATATCCATCTGCACAAGCAAGCTTACAAGCTAATTTTGGGACATACACTAGGTCTATGAATACCATACTATTCAAAAGAAGGTTCCAAGGCCTCTTACTATAATCAGCAATAAGGTCACATATTTCGAATTTATCTTCACACACATTCGTTCTACTGGCTACCAAGTTCTTTGCTAACAGTTATGCACCATGTTTAGTAAAAAGTTTAACGTTCCAACTGAGGGATATGCCTGAGGTAACATTTATCCTAGGTAATCTATCAAGTTTGTGTCAAAAATGGTATGAGACAACCTCTAAGCAATATCTAAAGGATTAAATATGCTCCAATCTAGAATGAAACTATAAAGAGAAGTAGAAATCGGTCTTGTTTTGCGGCGATCGATGAACGACATATTCAATCGGAATATGAACTGGTCACCTTAATACGAATAAAGAGCCGCATTTGGCTCCTTCAAAATAAATAATTAATGGTACCAGATCGATTGAGATGTAGTAATTTTATTCCACCGCTTTTCTCTAAACTGAAACTGAAGGAACAAATACTTGAGCACCTACAAAAATAAATTTAATATCGTAACCTTTGAACCTTTCTTATAATATGAACCAAATTATAAATAATCTTGGCATTAATAAACAACAAAATTTTTTTGATTCACAAATAGTGTGATAATTATAATAAAATTGTTTCAAATTGAGGAACATTTCCTTACCAAAAAAAAACTACTGCAGTGGGTTAGAAGATGCTTGTCACTGTTTTATTGTGATTAACAACTGGAGGTATGGTATCCTATTCTTTACGCAAAACAAACTTACGCAGTATGAAGTAATCGTAAAACAAAGGACTCATTAAAAATACCACCACTTTACCACCCCTCGTATACCGATAAGATAAGTGTTTGTTGACAAGTTTTTATTCTCTTCTTTTTTGCTTTGTGGGATTTTCTTTGCCCTCAAAAAAAGAAAGAAAACGAAAACAAATAAAAAAAATTGTTTCTTTCGTCTTTATTTTTAATATTTCAAGAAACTTTTTATTTTATTGTTTCAATTTTACAAAAGACTATGAAAGCTGAGTAGGAGAGAGAAATAAAAGAATTAAACAAAACAAAACAAGAAAAAAAAGTAATTTTGTTGCTCAAAGTGAAGACATAAATTTTTACAACCGCAAATTTTCCATACTGGCCGGCTTGTGTACATACGGTAGTGCAGTGTGAGTGGTGAAACACTAAAGTGTGGTGTTGCAGGGGGTATTTATGTTAAGCCATCTTAATGGAACAATTTTTAAGTTTTTCATGTGAAAGTCTTCATTGTTTGTTGTTTAAGATTAAAAGTTTTTATTTCTTCGATAGAAAAAGACACAAATAAGGAGGGCCCACGAAAAAATTTTGGCCGTAGACTTGTCTTTACAAATGCGAAAATTATTATAATTTTTCAGTTTGGGGAAATTCAGAAATAAGAACGATATTTAATTCAGTAGCTTGCTTAGAAGATTTGGCCTGACTTTAATCGAATTCGCGGATTATTTTTTGTACCAAAAATGTCATCCAACGCGAGATTCTAGCTGAGCAACCGCTCCTCAGTAAATATTGCATACGATCTCCGAGTATCTGCCAGATGTCGAGCCACTCAATTAGCCATCAATCGGCGGTTTGATTCAAGCCATCCTCAGTCTCGACCAAAAAGAAAACAACTTTTCCGGAAATTATCATGCGCGATAGGACTCACTTTCGTTTGTATGGGTCTTGAATAAGCAGAAAATCGGTATATTAACCACGAGGTAGGTAGGTTGGAGTGGTACTTGTCAATTTAGACAAGTACAGTATCCGGAGTTCGAATTAACCCATTGTCCTTAAAATGGAAGGATAATAGATGGAATAGGAAAAAGGAGGGTAAGTATGAAAGGGAGAATGGGAAGCGAAGGAATTACATAGGCCAAACGGAACAAAAACGGAGAGAGCGACTACACTGATGAAGCCCTATCCCTTCTCAACCAGCTCAAGGTAGTAATGAAGCTGTGGGGAGCCTTGATGTCGGCTCTCGACACAGAATTCAAACCCTCAAAGAAGCCCCTGCCAAGGGTCCACCTACGGCTGGGCAGTTGCAGTGGAGGTCCTCGACAGTCTCAACTCCTCCTCATCGCAACATACCCCGCTGTAGTCCGTCAATGACCTGTGATAAATCCGATAGCTAACCTTAAACTGGCCTTACCAAAGCTCAGCAGCCAACCTGTTCTTACACTGCCCCTGACCCATCCATTGATGAAGCTATAGAGGTGGCAGATTAGGAGATCAAGAGCAACTATCAAATCGTCCTCAGAAAGTGAACCTAATCTAGGAGAGCATCCGGCGTCTCATTTCCTAGTATTCCACTTTAACCCGAAAGCCAGCATAGGCTGATACGGTCTGGTCCAAAAGTCCTTAACGACTCCTTGCACTCGCGTACGAGCCGTAATTTGCACCAGACCGACGTAATGGCCCTTAGGGCAGCCTGACTGTCAACGAAGATCATGTAAGATTCCGAATCCAAAGCGGGGCCATCAGGTCAAACGTCTATGATCAATGAAAAGGTTGGTTTTCACATCCCTTACTTCTGCGCCGTAACCTCAACTTGTAGAGAATAAATCTACAAGTGGGAAAATTTCTGTTAAATTAGATTTAAGACTGCAGGAATATATTTATAGAAGGAATGGAATCATTACAGAGTGAGAGATACTCCGAAAAGAGTTTCGCAAAACTAGGGAAGAAGTTGATCAGCGCAAGGTCTCTACGTATTAACCAGTGGAAGCTTTTACATCCCCTCAAAGGAACTTATTTTCTCAAAAAGGCAGCAGGAAAAAAATACTACTGTGAACGGCGAACGCTATAGTGCGTGGCTGAACAACTTTATCTTAACTGAACGAATTGGTACCGGAGAAGAGAGATAGCATAGCAGGACCTACAACTGAAACTCTGAGCTGTATATTCCACTACAATATTTCGTTTGCAAGACGTACAAAAAGTAGCAAGTTGCGTAACAAATAATATTGATTTTAATACTATTCTCTCGCCTCTATTTGCTATTTCTGTGTTGACGGAAATAAACGGCACCTTCAACAGCTTGACAGTTACAATATCAGCAATTCCGACTTCTTCATTTCATTGGCGAATTTGCCAAGAAAACGAAGACGAAAGCCTTATACTAACGTTAAGACACATTTGAAATAAATTTCGAATGGATTTATTTCATGTGTGTATGTATGAATGAATGTTGATTTAATAAATCATCTATAAAAAGTCTTTATCTTTATCTATCGCCTGACATCTGTGATTTATTTATTTGATTTCCTTTATTTTTGAAACACATACATACATACATGCACTGGCAATAAGTAAAAAAAACCTAGAGAGAGAGGAAATGTGGATCTCGAATTTATTTAATTCCATTCATCTTCATTGATGACATAAAGTATACAAAAGAGGAGAACACAGACGCTCTTACGAAATTTTGTGGTTCGTAAGAAAGACTTTCTTCCTTCCAATTTTTCTTAATTTTTTCTTCACTTTTTTTTTATTTTTTGTTCAGGATGAACACCTCTTTTACGACAAATAAAATAAATGAAAAGCAAAATTGTCTTTCTATCAATAAAAAGTGCTTAAAGCCAGATAAACACCCCAAAAATAGTTGATTGCAAACTGCAAAAAAAAAAACAAAAAAAAAACAAGAAAAATAAAAAGACAGACAAGTGTCTTCCGAATTGAACAGAATTAAGTTGAATAAATAGAATACAAAAAAATATCGTTCTAAAGAAAACTATTTATCAAAATGTCCCAAACATGACCTTGACAATACAGATGAGGTTTTTTTCTTCTTCTTTTTCTGTCTTTCAATCTTATTTTTGCTTTAAAGGTTTCGCATTTTATTTTATTTTTTCTATAGATTTGCAATCTTTTTTTAGATTTCAATGCAATTTTTCTCTCTGATGGTTTCGTTTACAATTGAAATGCCGTGCAAATACACAAAAACGAAACGCCACTAAAAGAACTTTTATAAACACACACTAATTCTGATTAGAAATGCAACATAAAAAAACTACTACTAACTATGTTGGTCACACTGTTGTAAATTTGAATAGAGTTCATGGGGAGAATTAAAAAAAAAAATTCAGTACCAGTTACTGTTTTAGCCTGATGTGACAGAAAGGTCTAACCCTTCTCTCTACCTCTCGGTTAATTTACTTATTTGTCAAATTCCTCGTATGGATGGAAATACTGTCTAACTACATAGATAGCCGAACTTCCTGATATGCCACATACACATGCATAATTGGTCATTACAACCCTTCAGTCAGGGTTACGACTTAGCTTCTCACACCACCACTCATGTAGGGTGTGTTAATTTTACACATGAGAGGCGGGACCTACAGTTTAAAGTCGACGCCGAACGACAAATTTTTTTTGAGAAACTTTTCATGGCAATTTTATTTACGCTCAGAGTTTTTGCCAGAAATATGCTGAGCGGAAGTCGCCAAAAACATTTTTTTTTTCATATTCTCGTTTTGATGTCTGACCTGGGGTTTGAACCGTGGCCTTACGTCTAATAAGTCAACACTTACTAGACTGCTCCTGACATAATTTGCTACAGAACTCTGGTACCGCAGACAAGGTACCAGATTCATTAATCAAAATTATTCCAGCTGTGGAAGTCATACTAGAATGATAGAGTTGCCATCCGTCTGCTTGTATGTAACGCCCTAATTTTTTAGTCATTACGTTGGACCTTTTTCTAAGAAGTCTTACTGCGAGTACACGTGACGTTCATTCTTGATTGCCTCCCATGTGAAAAGCCACTGGAAACTAACCACGAAGAATAACAACAATTTTGTTGTTATCGCGTTGCCTATAAAAGTATCACTTCCACATACACCCATATATTCTGTTTTGGAGAGATTCCTGTGTTTGCTGTGTTGCGTTTATTGTGTTTATAGCATAACGCTTGCAATCTCTTCAAATATCTTTACAATTCCACCTACTCCAAACAGAGTAGGTCGATTATCTCGACCATTACATAACTACATACATAATTGGTCATTACAACCCCTTCAGTCAGAATTACGACCTAGCTTCTCACATCACATGAGTGGCGGGACCTACAGTTTCATATCAACTTCGAACGTTAGACTTGTGAGAAACTTTCTCATGACAATTATATTTTCTCTCAAGAGATATTGCCCGAAATCTGCTGCGAGTAAGTCGCCGAAGAAATATTGTTTCATACTTTCGTTTTGTTGGACATATCGTGGCCTTAAGTCTAATACGCCAACACTTTACCTACTAAACTATGGCGACTACATGATGTCAGCGAAATTTTTGTTTTTAAATTAAAAATTTTGTGAAATGTTGGACAACATGTGTGGAACTCAAAGAGGTTATGTTGGAAGATAAAATGATTTTTTATCTAAAAATCTATGATGCATTGTCTCTTATATCTGCTCATTAAAATGTTTTTTATTTCATTCCAGGTTACTGTGCGCATTTAGCGTATTGGCGTTAATTTCCCTTTTAATGTACATAGTTTTCGATAACTTTCGGGTAGTATATCGGCGATAACTTGAAGAATTGTGAGAGGATTGTACACGCTGACAAGGTCTTTAAATTAGACCCACAAAAAAGTTTTCCGGCTCCAAATTATATGATTTTGGTAACATATAATAGCCATATTGCTAACGTCAGAAATGTCCAGAAGTTCCCATAGAAATTATAGGGTATCACCAAGTCAAACGTAATTGCCTGCAGCAACATGCTCTCATTTTATAAAATAAAATGAACTGTCAGTACTTAATTTATTTCACTGAAATGCAATTCATTTCTTTTCATGTGCGTTTCTACGTTTTTATTTCTATTTCTTAACAAAAAACAAACAAATTGTGACAATTGCCAGTGATAATTTCAGTCACTCATAGTCTCACAAAAAATTAAAACACACTCACTTTAAAAAAGAATACAACGATCTTTCAAAGGAAGGAAAGAAAGAGAAGAATAAAAAGTACCTTTTAAAAATTAAGTACTAAATTAAAAAAGGGAAAAAAATAAACTTAATTAATTGGCAACATCATGAGTACTAATGAGAAAGAAACTAACATTGGTGAGTGCATCAGTGACTGAATGACTAAGTGAGTGAGTGGTGAGTGGTGGCAATGCAACAAAGTAAGTGGCATGAACATTTCAGGTTTAAATGGCACTTTCTTCTATCATGTGATAGAAGAGAACAAATGAAATAAAGAAAAATGAAACGCTATAGAGCAAGCAGACGTTTGCATTTTTAATTAATTTTTAAGTCTCTGTCTACCTACAGCCACAACTGACAAATACACGTAAAACTTTAGAGGAGCAACTATGAGTACAGAAAGTGTAGAGAGGGAGAGACAGAGAATAGATTATAATACAAATAAAGCAGTTGATTTAAATAAACCTTGACCTTTTTACTATAAAAAGCAATGAAAACACGAAAAGTTCTACAAACAATAATAATGATGATGGCGATGGCGATGATGAATAAAGAATTGTGCGCAAATACTTGTATACTTGAGTACACCCAGCGTTGCAAATAATTACCTTGTGCCACAGAATACTATTTTAACACAAGACACTGGGGGTAGTAAAATTGCAAGCAGGGATTTAACACACTTGAACAGAGAGTGAAACGACGGGTAACAAAAATATATTTTTCAAACAGAAACTATAAGGACCTTAGAGGGGAGTTCAATTAACTTGATATTGATGTACTCTTTTCCATTCAGACAGTAATGAAACTAAAGTTCAGTTGCCATCCATAATAATATTCTTAAAAACAAGAGTAAATTAATACAACTTTTATGTACTCAGTTATGCACCCTTTTTCAAAAAGATATAATTTTCAAGAACACTATTTACGTATTTGTTTTAATACCATACCATTAGAGAATACGTGTTCGTAGGCATCGAGAGAAGTTATAAATTCGCGAAAAGAGAAATTGTGACAATAATTTGTCAACTGGACTGGAAAACCTTTGTCCGTGGTCATTACAATCCTTTAGTCAGGATTGCAACCTACATAGTTTTTCATATCACTTATGTTCTCTACTTTCATTTTTATACATGAGTGACGGGATCTACAGTTTAAAGGCGACACTGAACGACAGATTTTTGAAAAACTTTTCATGGCAGTTTTATTTACTCTCAGCGTTTTTGCTAGAAGTCTGCTGAGAGGAAGAAATATTTTTTAATATTTTCGTCTTAGTTGGAGATGTCTGACCCGAGTTCCTGTACTGACCGAGTTCCATTAAACTAGGGAAGACGTTAGTCAGCGCAAGGGCCGCACACAAGAAAAAGTTATAAACTGGCAAAATAATCGCTTGAATTAAACAAAGGAGAAAAACTGTCAATAACTGGATTGAAAAACTGTTGTCCGCTGCCATTATATTACCAGACAATGCACATCTCGAATGATCCGTCAAAAATTCAAGACAGTTTTGCTATACTTATCGTATAGACTGGATCTTGCATCGTTTAACTACGCATTTTAGCGATTTTTGCTCTCTCTTAATGGTGAGAAATTGGTCAACTAAAGAGTCGTTCTAAACCACTGGGCCAATTAATTTTTCAATAAGTTCAAGAATTCCTAGATAGAATTTTAAATATTTATACGAAGAGCATTAGGTGAGGATGTTAAATCTGCTGCTGGAACTGTAATTTCTCATAATCACGTGTCCGTTTCACTAATTCCTTTATCTCTTCCTTAGTTTTGTCAAGTTCATCAATATAATTTGGTTGATTTCTTATCCGGAGTCCCCAAATCTCTTACGGTCCATACTTTCTTTTAAGTTTGGAAACAAGAAATAATTTTCGAGGCTAAATTCGAAGAAAACAGGGAATGATGAGGCATTTTGTAGCGTAAATTATGCAATAAAATTTTTTCTAGTGTTTTCTTAAATCATACGGTAAACTGCTATTAATAACTTAGCTGTCAAACAAATATTGACAAGCACAAATTAATTCGTAGTCTATTCCTTAAATCGAAGTGTGGGCACTTGCTTAGTTCGTAGCCTAGTTTATTACTCCCCAAATCATATAAAGTATCAGCCTGATCGACTGTAGCACTCTGTAACACTGGTTATAAATTATTTACTTTACGCAAATGGCAAGCATTTAATAACCCAAGTTAGAGAAACTTTTTCTTTAAAATTTATGTTGCAAACATTTAAGCAATTTAAAACACCTGGTGTATCTTCGTTCATAAACCAAAGTAGCCAACAGCAATTGCAACAAAATGTAAAAGAAAGATATTTTGAGTGTAATTTACTAGACATTAAGATAATGTTTAAACATTTATTAAAAAAAAAATCTTTGTTTAAGGAAAACAAAAAAAAAAAAACAATTAAAATTGATTGTGACAATTAAACAATTTGAAAAAGTTTGAAAATAAAAAAATAAAAAAAATATTTTAATTCGAAAGTTAAGGCCGTAATAATGTTTGTAAATTTTATTTCGAATTTCTAAATGTGTGTGAAGATAACTTCTAATTTGATAATCCAAGACGTAATCCATAAATTTTAGCAGCGCCACATTTGGAGTTAACAGAGCGAAATTTTCTATTCACAGAACACTGTTAACTGCCTAATTCTTACAATCTCACAACCACCGTTCGAAGGAGGACCCTCTAGAGTCTAGACTACCATTTGCATATGGTCGTGTATGGTACTGGTAGACCTAGCGTATGTCCTAAAATTACCTCTTAAACAAGTGGGCTTGTTCAGATGGATACTGTTAAACAGCTAACAGTGCTCTGTTAACGCAAATTTTGTTCTGTTAAAAGTAAATTTTGCTCTGTTAGCGCCGACTGTGGCGCTGCTAAAATTTATGGATTGCGTCTTGGGTTTTCAAATTAGAATTTATCTTCACACACATAATTTCCAAATTCATTAAAATTGTGTTTTTACTCATGATTTTCAATTTCTTCAAATAAATTTAATAGAAAAAATTAAAAACTTTGAAAATGAATGAAAAAATCATGGAAGAAAACTTACTTGCGAGTTATCGAGTTAAAAAGAAATTTTGCGGCAGAAAAAAGAATTTTTTTCTTATAATTTTCAAATGATGCCTGGCTGCCAGAGAGAAAACTAAACTTACCTGTAAAAAAAAAATAAGAAAAGAGAGAGAGTAAGTACGAGAGAACTAAAATTTAATTATTTATAGGTTATGAAATTCTAGAGATAAACTTTTTTCAAAAGTAATTAAAAGAAATTAAAGTTTGAATCTCAATATGGCATAAGAAACAAGAGTAGGAGGAAGAGAGGGTTGTTTAGAAAGAAATCTCAAGTGAAGACAAAACAAAATAAGAAGTAAAAACTGGAGGGGATAAAGGAACGTATACGCTTTTCTTTTCATTGGCAAAACTGTTTTATGAAATAGACTGAAACTATTTTTATTGATTTACACAAGTTTTGCAAGGATACAGCGCAGGCATTGAAAGGGAAACAGAAATAGACCAAGAAAATATACAGAAAAACTCGAGATAGAAAATCATGTTAAAACTTTAAGAATAACTAAGATAGAGAGCAACTTCAAGTTATACAGTAAAGTTACGAAAAATAGCAAAGTCTTATATGACATAATGTTTAGTATGTGAAGATAAATTCGAATTTGAAAATCCAAGACGTAAACCACAAATTTTAGCAGAGTCACATTTGGTGATAACAGAGCAACATTTTCTCTTAACAGAACAAAAATTGCCCTTAACAGCGTACTGTTAGCAGTTTAACAGTATCCATCTGAACAAACCCACTTGCTTAGGAGCTAATTTTAGGACATATACTAGGTCTATCTTTTGCCTGAAAATTCTGTAGAAGATCAGTGGCCATTTTGGAACATATAAGAAATGGTACACCTACCCGACTATATGCAAATGGTAGTCGAGAGGGTCACCTTTCGAACCGTGGTAGTGGGATAGCTGGAATAAGTTTGGGATTTGAAAAAATTAATTTTGAAAAAATCGATTGTTAACCAAAAACATACGAAAATCCTGTAGAAGATCAGTGGCCATTTGGGAACATATAAGAAATAGTATTCCTACCCAACTATATGCAAATGGTAGTCCAGAGAGTCCCATACATTTCAACGTATAATCATCATAATGAGAATTAAATTTTATGTCATTAATTATTTTATTGCCACTGTTAAACAGTTAACAGTCCTCTGTTAAGGGCAAATTTTGCTCTGTTAAAGCCAAATGTGGCGCTGCTAAAATTTGTGGATTGTGTCATGAATTTTCTAGTTCGAATTTATCTTCACACACATCGAAGATAATAGACACGATCCCATTTCTTTTCCTTACTAAACTAAGTCTCTTTAATCGAAATTTTACGGGATTCAAGTTAACTACACATCTTACACATACAATTCTCCTACATTTAAAACATTTAATTTTCTATATAAGCAACCACAACTGTTTGACTTACTTTTATGGCTACAAAGAAAACTGGGTTAAATATTTTTTTTTCTAAGCGACAAGGCTGAATAACAAATATTGCTGGAGAGCACCAGCATGTGTGTGTGTAACTGTGTGTGCGCGTAAGATACCAGACCAAATGAAGAAAAGAGAAACAAAAACAAAACGTACAGAAAACAGGTATAAGACTGAATGAAAAGTAACAGATATACTGAAAATAATAAAAGGAAAACGAGATAAAAACCAGTTATTTAAACGATGTAATATTATATGAAAAGTAAAATGGAAAAGTGTGTCACACATTCATGCTCACAACATTTTGCGATGCAATTTGTTTTGCTTTCGTTTTCTTTGTAGAAGAAAGCTTATTATGCTTGAATTTGAGACACTCTAATAATTTCTGTATTTAAGGACAACTAAGACAACTAAGGATTATAAGCTGACACGCATGAGTTGTTTTTCCAAAATTTGTGTTGAAATTTCTACAGCACGTGCAACAGAAAGCAGGACACTCAACTCTATTAAGAGCACTTCATGTTCCAAGGAACACTCGCATGTTTTCGCTTGCAAGCATGCTCATATTGATATTCTTCGCATCGTAATAAGAACTCCGTAAGTTCCGAAACTTTATGACCACTTTTCTCATGTGTGTGAGAAGATAAATTCGATTTTAAAAAGCCAAGACAAAAGAGCAAAATTTTCTCTTAACAGAACAAAATTTATATCAATAGTCTACTTATTGACACTGTTAAACAGTTAACAGTGCTCTGTGCATAGCAAATTTTACTCTGTTAACGCCAAATGTAGCGCTGCTAAAACTTATGGATTGCGTCTTAGATGTTTAAATGCGAATTTATCTTCTCACACATCTTTCTGATACGTATAGTATTCGTTAGAAAAATATTACTAACCACCATGTAATGAATTTATCGAGAACTTTTAATGCCCTTTAAAAAGTATTTTAGGCCTCAGTGGCCTTATGTAATTATGTCTAGGATTCATTCGCGGCATTAACCAAAAAATGTTATCATTCCATTAGCAAAGATATAAACCTATGGGTCATCAAAGATTTGTGAAGCCTCGCATTTTGGTTCACTTCATATTCTCTTACAATTGCTCATAATAAATTCCTTCACAAATGCTTTGATTCCATAGTGCTTCATTAGCGTTCCTCCCTTATTTACTTAATTGGTCATTACAATCCTTTAGTCAGGATTACAACCTAGCTTCTCGACACGACTTATGTTTTGTGTGTTAATTTTATCCATAAGTGGCGGCACCTAAAGTTAAAGTCAACTCCTAAGGACAGATTTCTGGGAAACTTTTCATCGCTTTTGTATTGACTATGGGATTCTTTACCAGAAGACTTCTGAGAGGATGTCGCCGAAGAAATATTTTTTCATGTCTCTTTTGGCTCGAGAGGTCTGATCTTTATATTCTCTTATAATTGTCAGTAATAAACTCCTCGAAATGCTATGATTTTACAATGCTTTATTAGCGTTTCAATAATTTTAATTCACTCAATCAAATTACTTCACCTCAACGCACCCTAGCATTGTGATTCGTTGGGATAAAATTAAATGACTGCGCTATCGCTACACAGCTGGTAACTCAGTCTAGGAACAAAAACTTTTAAATTTCCTACACATTTCTTCCAGTGTAGATTCCTCCATTTAAGTTCTGTAGAAACGGCTTTCCAAAAGAAACATATTTTCAGACTCTACGCCTTAAGAATTTCTCCAAAGGGATACCAGTTTATTCGCCTAAAAACTATTTCTCAGATATTTGGCCAAAGACTTACAATAACAGACGAAGAAACATACTGCAGAGACAACAACGAGCTTTGTAATGTCATCACATCAGCAACTTTTTTTGATAATAAAAACCAGACACAGAACAACTACAAATATTACGTTGAATAAAACTAAAAAAAAAGAGTGAAAGTTGTTAGAAAAACTGGAAACAAAAACCACAACAACGACAACAACGACATCAAAAAAACAGGAATGCATAAACAAACGATGATGAAACTTGGATGAGTGAAATGAATGAAAAAAAGTCTTAAGAAGAACACGATTTGAAGGCGTTTACAACTATTTGGTTTGGTTTGGTAAGAAGTAAAGCAAGAGGAGGAGCGTGTGATTATGTAAACCGGCATGCAAACAGGCACATGTGCATCAAATATTTTTATTTGTATTTGAATATGGAAATCGTTAGTGTGTTATAATAACAACAACAACAAACATTTATAAACAGGAAAACAATACTAATTGGAGATATTATGTTAGATTTACAAAACTAGTTTGATCGTAGGTTACACAAACTCATTGCAGGCATGAAAAGTGCGTACGGAACAAATCAAATAAGTTTTAAGCCAAGCTATTTCAGATTCCTGGCAAAAACTCTGAGAGTAAACATAAAATTGCCATGAAAAGTTCCTATAAAAGACTGTCTTTCGTATTCGACTTTAAACTGTTGGTCCCGTACTTATGGATGAAATTAACACTCACTACATACGTGGTGAGAAAAGCTTGGTTGTAATCCTCAATAAAGGGTTGTAATAACCAATTAAGTATGATTTCGCTTAGAATAATGCCGTATCCATATAACTCTATACGACTTTCAGTAAAGTCTTATGCGCCTAGTGGAGTCAAACCCACTATTATAGCCAAGATTGTTTTCCTTTGTAATTTCAACTGCGTTAAAACGATTTTCTTGTCATCACTGTTCTTCGCTTAAACAAATAATTTGATTTCTTTAAAATCCCCTTTACATGTGTGCCACTGTATAAGTGTATGTATGTGTGTATGTGTGTGAAGCAGCGGAGAGTATACTTTATTATTTATCGTTTTGCTCTACTCAGTGTTCTTTTACTTTCACATTGTTTGTCCTCTACTCTACTCTATCACTCATATGCCATGCCATACCCCTAGCAAGATGGTGTGCATGCAATACTATCAAATGTGTTATAAATATTTACACATGCATGCATAATATTTGCATTCATAATGAATATGATTATTTTACAAAACAATGAACTGACATTACGACTCTCTAAAATGTCCTTCATACTCCCTCATTTCATTTTGTTTCGTTTTATTCTCTTACGGCGATAGAGATCTCTTTTTAAGGAATTCGTATAGAATGTGTTTGTGTATGTTGGCAATCAGATGTTTACTTGTATTTATTTCTATTTGTAACAATCTATCTCTATCTATCTCTTTTTCTTTTTCTTTTCTCTCCTTCTAAATAGTACATAAAATTTTATTGTTGTTGTGTTGTTCTCTTGTAAACATTCCTTGAGTATGTATGTGTGCTTGCGTGTGTATGTGTTAATGTATTGTATTGCTTGGTTTTCTTTTTAAATGACTTGCATATAAATTTAATTGTTCGTTAACATACAAAATACAAAAGAAATGTCTTTGTGTTGGTAATATTTTCTACAATTTATGGAAATTTTGTATGTCATGCAAATCATTGGGCACGTGGTAGTTGCAACAAAAAACGAAAAATAAATAAAGAAAGAATTATTGTAAGAGAAAAAGACATAAAAATAAAATTAAATTAAATTCAAATTCGAATGCAAATTTAAATCATCATTTAAGAATGAAATGGCAAAAGAAAGCTCAATTTCAGTGCCAGCTTTATAGTACGTTTGGTGTCTCAATATTTACTTCTAGAATCGTGTGAGGCTTAAAGTTATTGTTGAAGAGAGGCGCTAATTAGCCGAACTAGTTAAAGAAAACGAAATCGCAGCAGTCTGGTAGCTAGGGTTCAAAGCCCAAGTCAGACATCTCTAACAAAACGAAATAGAAAACGATTTATATTCGAAGACTTTCTCTCAGCAAATTTCTGGCAAAAGCCGTGAGAGTAAATAAAAAATTGCCATGAAAAGTTTTTCAAAAATTTGTTGTTCGGAGTCGACATAAAATTGTTCGCCCCGCTACTCATATATAAAATTAACACACATACATGAGTGGTATGAGAAACTGGGTCGTAATCCTGACTGAAGAGTTGTAATGACCAATTATGTATGTATGTGTATGTATGTATCAATTTTGACTCGTGCATTTGACACCTGTTTTAATATCACGCTTCTTATTTTAAGAAAAATTTGGCAAGCTTTGCATAAACTCTTGATCATTTGAAAACTGAGTGTTGAATTTAGTTCGGAATAAAAACTAAGGTCATTGTTATTATATCTGTGTGAAGATAAATTCGATTTCGAAATTCCAAGACGCAATCCATAAATGTTAGCAGCGCCACATTTGGCGTTAATAGAGCAACATTTGCCCTTAACAAAGCACTGTTAGCCGTTTAACAGTATCCACTTGAACCAGCCCATTTGATTAGATGCTAATTTTAGGACAAATACTAGGTCTCTGAGTACCATATCATACTCAAAGGAAGGTTCCAAAGCCCCTTAATATAATCGGCAAAATAATACCATTTTGCTGTGTTAAAAGCAAAAAAGTGCCGCTGCTAAAAGTGTGGGTTTAAGTCTTTGGTTTTTAAATTCGAATTTATATTTACAAGTATTTTTCTACGTGCATCTGTTTTTGTATTTATTTTTAAATAATTTAAAAAAAATTTCCCAATACAAGAGAAAATTCGAAAAGAAATGTTTACTGTGCTTCACACCACATTGCACGTTAAATTAATTGTCTTTCAATTTTGATTCTATAATTCCACTTTCGTAAGCCCGTTTAATTAGGCATCAGTGTTTTTAAAACATTGTTTAAATAATAACTGTTATGTATGGATTTATGGATTTACGTTTTATATTTGTGTGTAAATAACTCTGTCTCGGTTTCTGTCCCTGTGTCTCTGTGGCTATGTGTTTCTGTCACTGCATGAACATAAATTTATTTTAATTAATCTTTCTGCCCATATTTATAATTAATAAAATGTCGTTTTTAATCAATATTTCCTTTGCGTCTTTTTAAAACTTGTACAAACACAAATCGAAATTAAATGGAAACGCATGACAAACAATGACAAATAAATACTGGAAAAAAATTAAAATTAATTGAAATAAAAAAGACAATTTAAAAGTATTTTTTTGTTAATTATTAAAAAACAGTTTGTTTGGACTTTCAAATATTTGGCATACAAAAGAGAGTTTGAAGTGTAGTTTTTTTTCTAAAAATTTTTTTTAAAGTTTAATACACAACGATATTAAATTTAAACAGAATTAAAATTATTATTAATGCAGTACAGAATATTTTTAATAAATTTGGGAAGAAGAAGGCATCGGGGTTCCATCATTATCACCCGTAAAATTCGAAATTCTTTGGCTTTATAACCAATAACAGAGATTTTTTTAAATTATTGCATATACAGTGAGCGTCAAAAGAAACTGTACACTATTGACAAAATTCAAACAATCACCAGTCAACTTTTACTATTTAAGGAGAGTGCCCGAAAAAAATTTGAAAATTTCAATTTCGAAATTTTTTGTAATTTTTGTTTGTTTTAATTTTAAAAACTGGCAAAGAAACAATTTTAAAATAAAAATAGCGGTAATTTATTAATGAATATTTTTTTAATTGTATACTTTATTTTGACGCACACGTACTCTTTATTTTTTAATTTTTTTTTCTTTCAAAAAGCTTCTCACATATGTATGTTTATAGAAATTCTTAGAAAAAAAATGTTACATTGTTTTCCCCTCTCAAAGTAAGTGTTTTTCTTTCTTCAATATCAGCTCCATAATAGCGATAGCCATTGACACAATCATACAATCATGAATACACCGCCATTGGCTGTATTCTTTGTCAACGCGCCGGAAATAGTCAAATGCTCTCTGCTGATAGCTATAGTGGAACTTAAATTTATCAAAAAGTATTCAACGTATTTTAGCTTGTGCGCATTAATAACTGCCGGCTAGAAAAATTGATTGGTTAGAGTGCGAACGACAACGCTTATGGCTTGCGGACTGCCAATGCATGCACAAAATTTTAATTAAAGAACATCAAATGAAAAGAAAAAAATTAGTGGCATATTAAAAATTACAGCATAAACACCGCAATGATACCCTATAAGAATATCATGTTTTTAAAGGAATTCAATGTAAAAACAAGACATTACAAATCCCATAAATTTGGTGAGAAGAGGGTCTCAAGTAATCAACAACAAACTATCTTTATAAGCATCACTTCGCGTCCAAACACCGGTGAATGTTTTTAAAGGAGCAGGCCCTTAAAAATAACTGATCGTACACTACACCGTGTAATCTATGCTAGTGACATCAAGGTTTTCCAAATATTTTGCACTAGATGCCATTTTGTGAGATTTCAGGATATAATAGAGCCAAATTGTGTAATTAAGAGCTCGTAGAAGCCACTCTTCCAAAACTGCCGCAATAACTCCATACAACCATACATAATGTGTATGAAGATAAATACGAATTTGAAAATCCAAGACACAATCCATAAATTTTAATGCCACATTTGGCGTTAACAGAACAAAATTTCCTCTTAACAGAACGAAATTTGAACTTAACAGAGTACTGTTAGCTATTTTACAGTAACCATCTGAACAAGCTCACTTGTTTAGGAGTTAATTTTGGGAAATTATTTAAGTCTATGCGTACCATACTATATGCAAAGGAAGGTGCCAAGGCCTCTTAATATATATAATTACGTATAAAGTGATATCGTATTGAGAAAATATCAATTTGAAAATTCTCTAGAAGATCAGTGGCTACTTGGGAACATATATGAAATACTACACCTACCCGAATATATGCAAATGGTAGTCCCTAGGGTCTTCCATCGAACCGTGGCAGAGTGATAGCTGGAATAATTTTGAGAGTTGAGAATATTTCCGTTCCCCACCCCCACCAACCATCCTTTATATTTCAACACTTTTGTTCACAAAGAATACTGATCATAATGAGAATTAAATTTTATGCCAATAGTCTGCAATAATTCCAAAATAGAAGACTAATATACTTATTGCTACTGTTAAACAGTTAACAGTGCTCCGTTAAGGACAGAAAGTGGCGCTGCTAGAAATGTGCGTTTGCGTCTTTGGTTTTTAAATTCGAAAATATCTTCACACATTCATACATACATTGCGACATATCTTTTAATACCACTGATGTCGTCTGTGTTAATTTTGTACTTGGAATAGAGATAACAACATGACAATAATTTAACTCCAACAGAGGCCAATTAACCCAGATTTAGTTGAAATCGCCGTAGTCTAGTAAGTAGTGTGTTGGCTTATTAGATATGAGACCTCGGTGCAAACCCCTGGTCAAACATCTCCAACAAAACGAATGAACAAATATTTCTTCGGTGACTTCCTCTCAACAGATTTCCGGCAAAAACTCTGAGAATGAATAAAAATTGCCATGAAAAAAATTTTAAAAAATTTGTCGCTCGGAGTCGACTTTAAACTGTAGGTCCCGCCAGTCATGCTTAAAATTAACACACACAACATAAGTGGTGTGAGAAACTAGGTCATAATCCAGACTCAAGGATTGTAATAACCAATTACGTACGTACTTACGACGTAATAGAGAATCACATAAGTCACAGACAAACAAGAGAAACTCTGATGATTTAAAGCCTGTTAAGTATCGCGATGCAAAAATCTCGAATCAGATAAACTTCAAAAATCACTTGGGCTATGCTGTGGTCTTTTACTAGTTAACACTCTGAAAGCCTAGTTTTAATCCTCCATTAATGTAACTAATTTCTATGTCTATGAAAATTGAGCTCTGTTAATGCCAAATGTGGCGCTGCTAAAGTTTATGGATTGCGTCTTGGATTTTCAAATTAGAATTTATCTTCACACACATAAAGCCTAGCTTTAATCCTCCATTAACGTAACTAATTTCAATGTTGCGTTGTACACACTATTGTGTGTATGCGGCACCGATTGTCTTTTAAAAAAATTAATTTTCTTTTGAAATTTCAAAACATTTACTTCCGTATATGAACCAAGAGTGTTCTTACAATGCCAACACTACCATGAGATTGGGTACGTATTTCATTTGGAGTGCCTAGTATTTACAAGCATTTACAATAACCAAGCAATTATGAACATTTTATATGGATAAACCATAACTAAATAGGCAGAAATCGAAACCATTAGTGTGGAAGAAATTGAAATTTAATTTCAAAATATTTTTAATTAAGAATCACTTTTAAGTACTTTGTGATATCATACTGAGTTGGAGATACAATAAATTGAAAAAAATGAAATAAAAAATAAAACTATGGCCGCGTTTCATCTAAAAAGAAGCAATAAAATTTAGTTTTTTTTTAGGATTTAAATATGCTGATAAGAACTTTAAAAGCCTAACAAAAATGCTTTTAAAATCGAAGATAAATCGATGACTTCATTTAATGGTTGATTTAAGAAGAAATGATTTATGATTTGTTGGTGGAGTAACATATGAAAAATAAAACCAATTTTAATTACAATACCACTTTAAAATTCTAAAATTAAAAAAATAACAAAAAAAAAACCTTAAAAATCATTCCCTAGCGTAAACACTTTCTTGTAGCAGGGATGGATGTATGACGACTGTGTTTATTTCTTTCAAATAAATCCGCTTATTTTTGTAAAGGCGTTTTCTGTACCCCATACCCCTCATTTAATTATTTTTTTGTCAAATTTTTACCCTAAAAAGTCAACAAAACATTTTTGAAATTAATTTGAATAAAATTTTATTTATTTTCCCCTTTGCAAGCATTCACTCACCTGAGCGCCCTTGCCGTAATAGGGGGGTCTTATTAAAAAAGAAAAATACGAAGAAGAAAAAACCATTTTAATTAATAATTTTATTTACACTAAAGAAGAAAAGTAATTACAATACCAAACATAACAACAATCAAGTCACTGTCTTAAATACGTTACGCTTATGAGGGGAAGAAAAATATTAAAATTTGTTTACATTCCATGCGGCATAAATGAAGGAATTGCTAATGTAATGGCATTTGCAAAGACTAAAAATCAAAGTCATTCCCCCTACAGTTGCCAACTCAGACTACTAGTCTATTGCAACTTGCCGTTAAAGTTGTGTTTAGCTAAAGTGAATTTTAAAGTCACCTTTAACTGCTTTTCGTTATTACAGCCTATTGTAACTTAGCGTTAAAGTGGAGTTTACTTAAAGTTAACTTTAGCTAAAGTGAACTTTAAAGTCACTTTTAACTCTTATTCGTTATTACAATCTACAGATAAAATAAAGTTAACTTTCTCAAATATATGGCAGTCGGATCAATGTCGACAACATTTTCCAAATTAGACAATTTTTTTTAATACGCAGTGGCAACAATGAGCTCACTTTTTTTTGTTGTCTTTGCTCATTTTGTTTGTACTTGAAGTTGCTATATTGAAAATAATATATAATATTTTTATTAGCGGATTACTGCTGGCCCCTCAGACGCGTTTCTTTCTACTACATTCTCTCAGAAGTATTCTGGCAAAAACTCTCCAAATAAATCAAACTGCCATGAAAAGTTTCTCAAAAATTTGTCGTTCGGAATCGACTTTAAACTGTAGGGCCCCCGCCACTTATAGATAAAATTAACACTAACAACATGGGTAATGTGAAAAACTTGGTTGTAGGCCTTACTAAAATGGTTATAACTCCAATTAGGCAAGTAAGTATACACATATGTACGCCTTGCACAGTTAGTGAATGAACAAACGCACATATTGTGAGCTACAAAAACACCCTAGATTTTTTCCACACTTCGTGCGATGCGAAGGTTCTTATGCCATGTTCGCACGGCAGCAATTTTTCGTAATTCGCTCTCTCATTCGCAATTCAACACCCAATTATGTGTTAAATTACGTCATCCGCCATACAAAATTTTGTGAGCGAATTACCCAAATTGTGTGTAATCCAATTTCTATTACCCTGTGGATTACTTAAAAATCAATGTAATCTCTAAATTTTATCGTATTTTTGCCATCACCAGCTGTCAAAGCACAAAAAATATAAACAAAAAATATTGTAAACAATAAACAATAATGGAATCCAAAAATAACATTTTAAAAAAGTATTATTTATAAGAAAGTTATTCGCGAAATTAGCGGAGGAAGCCACTATGTGTGTAGAAAACCTTTTGAAAAGTATTTGCAGCTTTTGAAGAAGCTGTATGAAATATATTAATAATAATTTAGTAATAAAAAGAAGAAGAACTGTAAAACATAATTACAAAACTACGGTGTGAACATGATAATTCAAATAAGTAATTCAAACAGAGAGCGAAGTAATTCGAAGGCTCGTGCGAACATGGCATTACACCGCTCGGGAATTAGACTAATTGCACAAGTTCAGTCTTATTTTCGTTATTAAGGTGTCATGTTGTTAAAGCATCAGCTTTGAAGCGTTTAATTCCTATGTACAAAAAAGCAAAGGGGGAATGAGCATTCCAACCTACTCTAAGGTTTCGTGACCATAAAGCAGCTTCCATGACTGAAATGCAATGGATTCCAATGAGAAAGCTAATATCGCAAGCGATAAAAACTTCCCTGGAACTAGGAAAAGAGTTTCGAAAATGGGATACAAATTCTTGGAAACACAGAACGCAAATAAATACAAATCTAACACGAATAAACTTCTCATGTCTCCTCTCTAGCACGAGCTATTTTACTAGTTCCAACAATTAATATATGGCACTACATTACTAGTAGCCATCCAGTAAGTGTTGGTTGATAATAAAAGAAAAAAAATTTAGATAATGATCCCTCCCTAGGAGAAGTCAATAAAAAAAGTTTCGCACCACTACACTAAATATGAAAAAGCAGAGTAGCCATTCAGTAAGTGTTGGTTGATTATAAAAGAAAAAATTTTGATTATGTTCCATCCCTAGGAGAAGTCAATAAAAAAAGTTTCGCACCACTACACTTAATCCAAAAATGCAAGAGACAAAAAGATCGCATTGTTTTTAATCAAGGGCAGTGGGCGACCCTATCATCCTAGGACTTGCTACTCACCTACTTAGCAGTAAGCAGAAAGAAACCGAGAATAAATAAGGAAGTTGTGGACATTATTTATGTCTAAAGAAAGAAGAAAAAAAGGCGGCAACACCAGCTTATGTGGGAAACAATGAAACTCACCACTCTGGAGAGCTATGACGTAGTATGTCAATTATGCGCAGTGCTGATACTAAACATAAAGATGATTTTTTTGACTAAGACAAAAACAGGTCAATTCCCATATTTTTTTTAATTTAATATTAAGAATTCAGCATTTATGTATGTACTCACTCGTTGCATATACACTGCATAAATTAAATTAATTTTAAATAAACAAATAAAATACAAACAAAAACCGTGGTATTTCTTTCATTGTTTTTATTTTTTAATACCAACCATTCATGACATGACGAGGGGCGGGCGCATTAAATATTTTATTAAGAAGCATAAGAGAAATAACAATAAAAGCAACAACAAAGAAAACTTTTTCTATGGGAATCAAATAAATAAAAATTTAATTTATATTGTATATATTGTTGTTGTTGTTGTTAATATTATAATAATTTATAATTAAACATTTAAAATACACTTTAACAACAACAAAAAAATTAAACAGCCGTAGGCTATTTTGTTAAAAATAAAACCGCATATCAAAAAGAAATTAAAAACATGACGGCATAATAAATTGTATAGAAAAACATAAAAAAATGGTGGAAAGAAAAACAAAAAATTTATTAAAACAAATATAAATAATTAACAAAAATGTTAATTAAATATTTAAGTTATTTACTTATGTATGTATTTCCATTCAATATTTTAATCGAAAATTAAATATTAAAGGCAATCCAATGCCCATTCACAACACACTAGTGAAAAGGGTAAACATTGAAATACAATAGAAAATTGCAATGAGTTCGGTTTTCCTACGCCGTCAAATTACCCCTTTTGGAGGACGGTTGGATGTGGAATCTATTTAGAATCAATGGATATGGTGCAGTCTATAACGCTGTCAGATCACTACAGCGCCTTTTAGGCGTAGGTGTCAGCATTAAAGGCTTATTGAGGAGACAGGCGGCTATCAAAGCACAGAACTCCAAGACAGTGTACAGCTGTCGACATAATATCCATATCATATGGTACCACGACATAGTGACATTCCAAATAACTGTAGAGCGAATTAACTGACCAGGCGCGGCACAATAATCGAAATCTCCGATGAATTCTTGACATTCGGTCAAAAAACCAAAGATGCAAACCCACACTTTTGCCTTTAACACGGCAAAATGGCACTATTTTGCTGATTATATTAAAAGGCCTTGGAACCCTCCTTTGAGTATGATATGGTACTCATAGATCTAGTATTTGTCCTAAAATTAGCTTCTAAACAAGTGGGTTTGTTCAGGTGGATACTGTTAAACAGCTAACAATGCTCTGTTAAAGGCAAATTTTGTTCTATTAAGAGAAAAGCTTGCTCTGTTAACGCCAAATGCGCGCTGCTAAAATTAATGGATTGTGTCTTGGATATACAAATTCGAATTTATTTTACAACACATATTTGGGTATCTCTTTGAAGATCTACAAATTTATAATTGACAATGCGACAATCGATTCCGTCAGCAAGATGGACGCCTTCGGAGATGGGCAGAATCCTGCAAAAAATTTTGGTATGGGTGTTGAGCTCATTACAGGACATCCCATTATGAGCACGCATACAAGCCGCATTAATCTTGGACACTTAGTAAATGATTTCTGCAGAAGCTGCAGAGATGAGGAAGAAGAGGAGGGGGCAGTTTTTCCCTACATACCCTGCACTATGCCACAACAAAAGAAGACTTATTGGTGCCTACTATGTAAACAATTTGAAGCAACTGCCACGCATCGACATCGGCAGCCTGAGTCTCTTCATTAGAAGCTCCGAGTGGTTCCATGACTAGTGGATAATAGAAAACTGTAGTATTGTAATGGGTACTAAGTGAAGTCGCCGTAGTCTATTAGGTAGTATGTTGTCTTATTAGACGTGAGGCTGCGGTTCAAACGCCAGGTCAGACACGAAATGGAAATTTGAAAAAATATTTGTTCGGCGACTTCCTCTCAGCAGATTTCAGGCAAAAATTCTGAGAGCAAATAAAATTGCCATGAAAAATTTCTTAAAAAAATCTGTCGTTCGAATTCTACTTTAAACTGTTGGTCCCACCCCTCATATGTATATGAAATTAACGCACACAACATAAAGAAGTGTGAGAAACTAGGTCGTAATCGTAACTGAAGGGTTGTAATGACCATTTATGTATGTTATGTATTGATTTCAGTATGGATATCAGAGATGACTCATGAAATTTTGAACATATGGGACAACAAAAAAAGACACATAAGCATAAAAGACAGAGCAGCAGGCAGCGCATCATACTTATTTTGTGATTCTTGTATATGTTGAGTTATGGAGAGTCGAAATCAACATCATACATGTTGTTAAGTATGAATGTGATGAGTACGTCAATCTTTGAATATGAGTAGAGGTTCCATGATATTAAAATAAGTATGAATGCGTATAAGTATCAGAAATTATGAGTACTACTTTTACTTATCTTTTTTAATGCTCATTGCTGATCTATGACGGATACCTTGGTTAAGTTCCATAGATCTGTGTTGCCGATGATGTTAGGCAAGAACCTCGTTTAACATTTTCAAGCCTCTGTTGATAGGCTCCATTTAAGTTTTCCACAAAATGTTGCCTCATTCAAATGAAATAATTTATTACATGTTGAACTAATTTGTGTGGATTTCACTTTCGTTTTGGCATTTTTAATTACGACGGAAAAAGGGGTTTCTTGAAACAAGAAATTATGCCATCAACAACAACAACATGGATATGAAACACTTGTGGCGTAATAAAAAATGTCAAGGTTAAGCAAAAAAAAATTATTTTTTTAAGATTCAACAAAAAACAAAAAGTAGAAGAAAAACAAAAAAATACAAAAGAAGCAGAAACTTGAGCTTATTTGTTAATCCAAACATTTGTTCGTTGTACACAATTAAAAACGGAAATAATAATTAATTTTTGTGCTTCTTTTCTCATTCATTTCGAAATGAATGTGCCTTCCTTGTCTTGGCATCTTCTATCTGTTTAAGTTTCTAAAACCGTTTTGTGCTGCTTCAGTCAGTTTCATGTCTGAACTCAACTCTCATGTTCATCTTGAAAATTTTTGACGTAGAAAAACTAAAGTAAAGCAAAAGGAAGGCAAAACAAAAACTCATTTACCATTTAAATACAAAACAGTCTTATGGCAGATTTGATTTTTAGATTAAAAATTATAAAAAAAAGAATACAACAACAAAAACAAAAAGTGTACAAGATTTCATATAAAATGCGTATCATCATCGTCATACCATAGACCCCAAACTAGACGCAGATAAGCGGCTTGAAGAGGGTGATGGATGAGTTCAGATAGTGTTGCGGCGACTAGAGCTTGGATGAAACCATAAATTCCACAACAAATTAGCAAATGAAGATTAAAATAACCGAAAAACAAAACACCAAAGATTATAGTAAAAATATTTAAAAAGAATATGAAATTTCAGTGAGCCAACCACCAAATGGTTAAGCGGACATAGATGGCTGTATATGCCCAAGTGTTATGTCAGTGGTTTAGGGTCAAAGTGAACTAAGCAAAAAATTTTATTCAAGAAAAATAGAGTTTAACATCAATGCTGGCAATTGTTTTCTTTAGCTAAAGGCTCTTGCAAGTGCGAATTTAATAATTCTGTAAGGAATTATTCTTACAAAATCTAAGAACCTGACTTCTAAATAATGTCACGAATTGCAAGTTTCGAAAGAATGGGGATTTTCAAGATTCAAGAAGCCGAGGTCGACCAGAGAATACTAGGAGACGCATGATACTCCCTAAACTCGTATCACTCACTCAATAGGAATAGACAAATAGGTGGGTAGAAGTGGTTGTCCATTCAAGACGGATGGATGAACATACTTAGGCCATATAGTGCCCACTGTAATACTACAGTTTTCAAATTATCCCGTAGACCCGAAATCACTTGCAACTACTAATGAAGCAAATCAGATCGCCAATGACAATGCGTGACAGTTGCTTCAAATCGTATACGTAGTAGGCATCAAGATGTCTTCTTGTTCTTCTACTATATAGTGCAGGACATGTACCCAATGGCTAAAAAACTGTCTAATTCTCTTCTTCCTCGTCCCTGCAGCTTCTGCAGAATTCATTTGCAAGGTATCCAAGACTAATACGCCTCGTATGCGTGCTCATAATATGATGTCCTGTAATGAGCCCAACAATCATACTGTTTTGACCACATTTTCTACCGCATTCTGCCCCGTGTTCGAAGACGTCCATCTAATGTGGACGGAACGGTCGCGTTCTCATTTATAACCTTGTAGATTTTCAGGGGGATACCCAAAGATGTGTTTGAAGATAAATTCGAATTTAAAAATCCAAGACGCAATCCAAAATTTTTAGCAGTGCCACGTTTGCTGTTAACAGAGCAAAATTTTCTCTTAACAGCACAATATTTGCTCTTAACAGAGCACTGATAGCTGTTTAATAGTATCCATATGAACAAGCTCCCTTGTTGAGGAACTAATAAAAAACTAATCTACTTATTGCCACTGTTAAACAGTTAACAGTGCTCTGTTCATAACAAATTTTGCCCTGTTAAAGGCAAAAGGTGGCGCTGCTAAGACTGTGTGTTTGCGTCTTTGGTTTTTAAATTCGAATTTATCTTCACACACATTTCTTGTAGGCTATTTTAAACAAAGCAAAGCTTATTTAACTAAATCACAAAAAAAATCCAATTTTGTAAGACAATTGGAACTTGAAAGATTCTATAGAAAATTTATTTAAACATTTAAGCCATTTGAGATGGTTTTTTAATTTATAATCGATGTGTGAATAAAAGTATAAAATTTGACCTGCAAAAATATTGATTCTTGCAATTATACTTACTTATGATGAATTCAAATGAATTTAACTTTACATACCTGAAACGAAAGGAAAAGATGGAAAATATTTAATTAAACTTGATATTTCAAAATGTGAATTTATTTTCTAAAATTTCTTTCTTAATATTGCATGCAATTCAGTTTCTATTTTAAAATTTTTCAATTTAAAATTAAAGTACAGTAAGCAATTCAGTTTCTATTTTAAAATTTTTCAATTTAAAATTAAAGTACAGTAAGCGTCAAAAGAAACTGTACACTAAGGATAAAATTCTAACAATCATTAAACTCAACTTTTACCACTTAAGGAGAGTGCCCGAAAAAATTTGACAAAATTTCGAATTGTTTTTTAATTTTACTGACAATGTAACAATTTTAAAATAAAAATAACGGTAATTAATTCATATATATATTTAGTTTCAATGTACAATTTCTTTTGACGCCCACTGTATGTGCATGTGCATATAAAAATTTTCTTTTTTAATTTCGTAAATATTGTGTTCCCCTCAATGACGCAAATATTTTTTTATTTTTCATCAAAATCACTTCAAATCAAATCATTTCAAATCAAATCGTTTCCTGTCATTCAAAATAAAGAAAAAAAAGAAAGAAAAGTTTTTCAAAGAAATTCCATGGGCAGTGTGAATGAACGGAAATTCAAATTGAAAAAAATGTCTGATCATTAACGGAAAATACGTGAAAAGTTGACGTCTGCAGTTTGAAAGGTCACTGTTCCAATTTTGGGGCTGCATCATTAAGTTAGGTCATACAAAACTCTGAAAGGAAATATGCGCTATATTAACTACAAAAGGGCAAGAAATATTTACTTTAAGTAGATGGACTCATTCAAATGTTCCAGGTAGGGAATCTGATACTCCACTCAGTTACAGATCAGTTGCTATAGTACAGTTAATGACTAGCATCTCTCAATCACTGTTTCACTTTAATAAAGATGATAGTTTTATTGACCAAAAATATTTTACATCACATGGTTTTACCGCGTCAATATATAAATCTTTGTATGCTCAGGGTTCAATCCAGCGTTCGTATAAGACAAAGAGATTAACTTCGAATGGTAACACTTATCAAAACGATTAAACAGCTGACTTATAAAGAATCAGTCGAATTAGGGTAAATAGGGGCGACTCTCTTCTACACTGTAGAGTATTACACATATTCGTTGCATACCATAGACCTTCAAATATGTTTGTCAACTGCATTTTCAGAAACATCTTCAGATTTATTGGCATGAATTAAATATGAATTACAATTTAAATATTAAATATTTTCAAACAAACAAAAAAAAAATAATACGCTGGTGAGTTGCAAACAGACCACAGAGGACACAAAGAGGAACAAACAAGTTTTTTCTCAGAAATAAACTTTTTAAACATTCAACCCATTGCAGTCCATGATTCATAACCTCCAAAACATACTTTAAATCTCTTTTTTTTGCAATTCTCTCTGCCCCACTGTGCAACATTCACTTTGTCAGCCGAGTAATTTGAAGGAAAAAAATTGTTTTTCCTGTGAAAATATTGTTTCCATATGAGAATTTGTTTTTGAAATCAGTTTGTTTATGAGTGATTAAAGCAATCGAAAGAAAATCTTTTTAATGAAAATATCGACACACAAAAATACTTGAATTTCTTTTTTTTCTGTTTTTATTTGATTTCTTAGCTGCACTGGCATTAGGCAATAAATTATTTTGATTGGCTTTAGAAGATTGTTTATAAACATAATCATTTTTTTGTATTTAAATAATCTTATATATAATTTTTGGATATTTGACAGAAAAGTAAATAAACTAAATAATTACGCCATAGTTATGTAGTATGTACATACAATTATATGTATACCATATGGGGTTGGGTGTATTGAGATTGAAAGAAAATTATACAGTATTTGGAAATGGAATACATACATACGAGAAAATGTTAAGATACATACATACATACATAATTGGTCATTACAACCCTTCAGTTAGGATTATGACCTAGCTTCTCACACTACCCACGTTGTGTGCGTTAATTTTATACAAGAGCGGCGGCACCTACAGTTTAAAGTCGACTCTAAATGACAGATTTTATGAGAAATTTTACATGGCAGTTTGATTTCCATTCTTATCTGTAAGGATGGAGGACAAAAATTTTCACAACTCTCAAAATTATTACAACAATCCAACTACCACGGTTAGGAAGAGGACCCTCTGGACTACCATTTGCATATAGTCGGGTAGGTGTACTATTTCTTATATGTTCCAAAATGGCCACTGATCTTCTAGAGAATTTTCAAACAATTTTCTTAAAACCATATCACTTTAAATGTAACCTTATAGCTGATTATATATATAGATTAATCATCGAAATCTCCGATGAGTTCTCGACTTTGAGTAATGTGTGCTAAGATAAATTCGAATTTTATAACCAAAGATTCAAACCCACACTTTTAGCAGCGCCACTCTTTGCCTTTAACACGGCAAATTGGGATTATTTTGCTGATTATATTAAGAGGCCTTGGAACTTTCCTTTGAGATGGATACTGCTAAACAGCTAACAGTGCTGTGTTAAGGGCAAATTTTGTTCTGTTAAACGGAAATTTTGCCCTGTTAACGCCAAATGTGGCGCTGCTAAAATTTATGGATTGTGTCTTGGGTTCTCAAATTCGAATTTATCTTCACACACACTATTTGTAGATGCTGCTTGGCTGCAATTACTAGTTTCAGACCACTTTCCCTATTCAAAATCCTGTGAAAATCGTTAGCGAGAAATATTCCTCTTTCAGCACTCGTTATTACTGTTTTTGAGTCGTTTTTAATGCAAATAAATTTCTTCAATTTTAATTTAGCAGACTTATGGCTCGCATTTCTGTGATATTTTTCAATTTTCAAGAAAACGTTGTACAAGCATTGAAAGAAATCCCCTCTCATTTGCTGTCTATTCAAAAATTTCCATCCTAATACCAATACACAAACAAAATCTTATCATGTCACATAAAATAATGATGAAAATTTAAAATTCCAATCATTATTTGTTTCAATTTTATTTTATTTTTCTTTTTAACAATCAAAAATAATACAAAAAGAACAATTTGTTGTTAATTAATGTCGAATGTCTGTCGGTATTACAATTTTTGACAATATTTCTTAGGCAACAAAGCATCTGTAATCTTCATTATTGTGTCTCCATTATAGAGAAAAGAAAAATCTGTTTCGTTCTCTATTTTGCTTCTTTTTTTACATTTTTCCTTAGCCACACTTATACATTTCATATAATTGTGTGTGTATGTGTATTTCTATGGCTGATTCTATTACAATTTATTTATTCATTTAATTATTCATGTTCTTAATGTCAAAATTATTTATTCTTAATGTCAATAATAATAACAATAACAATCTCAACAAAAAAAAAGAAAACATTTTAATTCCTTAAATAAAATTTGAGCCATTCATAAAGCCCTACCACCTCTGTCCTTTAACATGTCAATCATGTTCTTTGTTCTGTAATTTTGTAATGGATTTTCATTTCTATGAATATAATATCGTTCGTCGTGTCATTGCTTTCTTTCACCCGACATAGAGATAGAGAAGGAAGGAAATGACAATAACAGCTAACCACTCCCATCTCTGGTGGTTATCAGCGACAATTGAATTGATAAAAATATTTATCTGTACTGATAGTATACTTAATAAGATAAAGAATATACACACAAGAGAATGTTTTAATGAGAAGAATAGTTTGTAACAAAATGGTTGATTTCTTATCATGAATAAAGTAATATTTGTGCAAGGTGACCGTCATTTTCTTTTTGTTGAAATGTGTTGCAACCTTCCAAGAAAAGTCAATTTACAAAGTTTATTTAAATTTGATTGATGGAAAGGATTGATTGATTGATATGATTTAATGTGTGGGAAGATAATTTCGAATTCGAAAATCCATAAATTTTAGCTGCGCCACATTTGGTATTAACAGAGCAAAATTTTCTCTTAACAGAACAAAATTCGCTCTTAACAGTTCATTTACCAAGCTTCAACCAGTTTACGAAGCCAGAAAGTAATTTAGACTTCACGTGCGATATTAAATTTCTTAATGTGTTCGTCGTGGTTAATATGCCATCTTCACAGGTTGTTCTTTGAATTCGATTATGCTTTCTAGGCGTTCTAAGCTTTTGTTTTCAACATACATCTGGTTAGCCTAGCTGGACTCTGGCTCAGATATGGATTTCGGTACAGTTGGCCATTAAATGCAGTCTTTCAAACACTCGATTTATAGCGTTATTTTTGTTCTGCACACCCGTGAGACAATATGAGATTAGGCAGACGTCCTAGACATCATCGAAGTCCTTAAGATGCTTCATAAAGTGTCATGAATGCTGAACTCACCACTGGGATAGAACACAACCGACAATAAAAAAAATTATGACACCAAATATTAGAAGATTTCCGTTGTGAAGAAATCTGTATTTAAACTCATCAGAACGCTGTTATCTCCATAAAGTTTTATCAAAATCTTGTATTAAAATCCTGCATTTTAAATCCTGATACTTTAAATTCATTTCGAACAATTCACATGTGCAGTGGTTACAAAACAAAAGCAGTTAACACAATTTTTATTGCCCTACACACGAGGACATTAAGGATAATGCATAATTATAAACATAAAAATCATTTCATTTTGAACGTTGAGTAAATAAAATCCCCCTCTTAAGTGGCGAAGTTTAGTAAACCATAATGGTAGCACAAAATAACTGTAGCACCTGAAACTATTTGTTCTTTGTTTTAATTTTTATTGTTTTGTTATCGCCAAATGATTATTTTCCTTTCCTTCCTTAACTTCATTATTTTTAAAGTTGCAATTTGTAATAAAATTTCGAAAACTCACGCACCAACATTTAAAAATAATTAAAGAGTGTGTGTGGCTCCTAAAGTGTTGAGAAAAAATACGTAATTGTTTAGCGGTTGCAGTTGCTACTCGTTGCAAACGATTTTAACTCATTTGGCTGAACAATTAAATTGTTGTTGTTGTTGGTGCGAAAGAATTCGGCTCTGGCTACACATACGTATTTAGAATACACTGTTTCCCACCATCTCCATTTAGTACGATGAGAATTCAAGGCAAGCAAATGAAATAAAATTCAAGGCTACTGTGAAACGGAAACAGTGCTCTGTTAAGGCCAAATTATGTTCTGTTAAGAGGAAATTTTACTCTGTTAACGCCAAATGTGGCACTACTAAAATTTATGGATTGCGTCTTGGATTTTCAAATTCGAATTTATCTTCACACACATTATTTATTTCGTTTTCGTATCTTTGGACTGTTACAGAGGGATTCCAACTTTTTCTTATTTCAGTTTCATTAATCAAGTTTTTTCCCCTCCAAGCAGATGAATGATTCTAGGATAACATAAGGCTCATTTGAGTGCAGTGAAGAGGTCCGTACTCTAATACATACATATATAGAGTGTTGGCTTATTAGGCATGAGGCCTCAGTTCAGGTCAGGAATCTGGAACATAACGAATTTTGATCAAATATTTCAGCGGCGACTTCCCCTCAACAGATTTTTGAGAAAAAACTTTGAGAATAAATAAAAATTGCCATGAGAATTTTCTCAAAAATCTGTCGACTTTCAACTGTAGCTCCCACCACTCATGTATAAAGTTAACACACACTACATGAGTGGTGTTAGAAGCTAAGTCGTAATCCTAACTAAAGAGTTGTGATGACTAATTATCTTTGCATATAAGTGTGTAAGAGGAACTACACTTTCTTATGAGATTCGTTGTTGATGCTATCTTTTTCGAGGCACATGTGTTAGGCGGCTTTATGCATTTCTCCCTTCATCTGGTTTGAACCATGGTTACTTGGGTTTATAGTTAAACACTTTAGCCATTGCACCATGTTACTATAGATTTTCCATTTCAGAATTTCCAGAATAAGACATAATCGTGATCTTAGCTTGTATAGGTATGAACAATTCTCGTTTTTTCCAAACGAAATTAATATCCAGAGCCTCACAACTGTCATCGTAATCATATTCCCTATTGAGATTCCTATTGCATAAATTGGCCATGGAAACGGTGTAATAAATTTAATTTTTTGTGAAATTATTTTGTTCAAGTATTTGTAATAGAATACTTATATGGTATTTTGCAAACACAAAAACTATACTAGTACAACGAAAATGACAAGGCTTTCCAGTCAAGTATTTGTTTAGCAACAATTTTAATGACAACAGGCAAATACAACTCTGCAATGAAATTTGTACCGAAAAAAAAAACAACAAAGTTTCAAGTGAGTTTTTTGTGGCAACGACACGTGCTAAACAACTATTTAAACTAAAATAGCTAAACTAGGATGTAAAATATGAAAAATAAGGGACTTAATGAGTATTTGTTTAAAAAATATAAAAAAAAACGAAAACAATATTACCCAATGGGCAGTGAAAGAATAGAAGGGTTTAAGTTCTCTTATCTCATTAATGGAAGAAAATATGTATTTATCAGCGATCAACAATGATTATTCAAAAAGATGAGTAGAATCAAATCATACTCATAATTTCTGATACTTATACGCATTCATACTTATTTTAATATCATGGAACCTCTACTCATATTTAAAGTTTGAAGTACTCATCATACTCATACTTAACAACACGTATGATGTTGCTGATTTCGACTCTCCATAACTCAACATATACACGAATCACAAGATAAGTATGACTCGCGTACGAACACTAAAATACTCTCTAGAAGGATGTGTGTTTGCTCTGCTTGCTGCTCTTTTTTTTTTTTGCTTATGTGTCTTTGTTCTTTTGTTGTAAATGCAACAACAACTAAGACTGTAAATTCTGATGAATGGTTCGAGTCACTCGATTTATTTATATGTGTAAGAAGTATTTTTCAAAAGTTATGACTCTAAATGAGTAGGCTTATGAACATATTTCGAATGGTATGATGGTTTGATGTCAACGTTGTATGCATACTCATTGCAATCTGTACTTATAAATCAACGTTGTAGTGAGTATGAATGAATCAGAGTACATAATTCAATTTCAATATTGTTGACTCACTTATATTCAAATTTTCATGAGTGCTTATGAGCAGCGAAAAAACGATTCATTGCTGATCTCTGGTATTTATGGAAGTCATAGTTGGAGGCACTCTCATTATTCTATCCAGTAGTGTACACACTTGCCTTTATATTGACATCTTGCAAATTACATGAAGAAGGTTATTAGAAAGAAGAGAGGCAAGCTTTGTTGAGAAAAATTGCATCACCCAACAGTTGAGCATATTTCACAGAACATAATAAGAATACTATTCCCTTTAATTACAGTGAACGTCAAAAGAAACTTTCTACTAAAGGATAAAATACTAACAATCACCAAACTCAACTTTTACCACTTAAGGAGAGTGTCCGAAAAAATTTGACAATATTCCGAATTTTTTTGTTTCAATTTAAAAAAGTGGCAATGAAACAATTCTAAAATAAAAATAACGGTAATTTGCAGTTTCTCTTGACGCCCACTGTATGCGTATGTAAGTGTTGTCATTTTGTTAAAATTAATATTTGCTGAAATCTTAACAACACTGCAGGTAAATAAATATTTTTCATGAACAATTTGCTGTAATGAGATGTAAACACTTGTAAGAAATAATCAGCATCCTTATATAAAGAGACAACAAGGCCAGCTAAATAGCACAACGACGTGTTATAATGAAAGAATACAGAAAATTAAAAGAAACGCATCATTATCTAAAGGCGTAGGTAAATTAAATCGTAATAAAATCATTTTCAATTTCATTTTTAAATTCTACCCATTCACGATATCCATCACGACAACTCCCCAAGTTGTTGTATATTTGTTATCGTTTTCGATTGTTTAAATCCATAAATTAATTACAGATTAAACACGATAATCGGCCCTAGGCGGTATATTTCAATTTAACATTTCATAGGCAGATTTTCGTTGGAAATTCTATGAAATTAATCAACAAGGCCTGCCTATTAAAAAGCTATTTTTGTGGTGTCAATGTATGTAAATATCTACCTACCCCTCCAGCGATTACTTTTGATGTTATTTTATGTTAATAGCGGTGTGTTTTTGCATGTTAATGGCAACATAATCTCTGGCTTTTAATCAAACATGCGCATGTTTATATGCTTGTGTGGGCATTTAAAGTCAAGATCGAGAAGAGTTTAAAGTCAAGTTTACCGACAAGATGTTTAAATAACAAGAATGTAAACAAAATACAGATTTAATAATGTGTGTGAAGATAAATTCGAATTTGAAAATCCAAGACGCAATCCACAGATTTTAGCAGCGCCACATTTGGCGTTAACAGAGTAAAATTTTCTCTTAACAGAGCATTGTTACCTGTTTAACATTATCCATCTGAATAAGCCCACTTATTTAGGAGCTAATATTGGGAAATACTCTAGGTCTATGAGTACCTTATAATACTCAAAGGAAGGTTCCAAGGCCTCTTAACATAGTTATAGATATGTTATTGAGATAAATGGCTCGGGAAAGATTAATTTTTTGCTTTAAAATTCTCTAGAAGATCAGTGGCAATTTTGGAACATATAAGAAATAGTACACAACACATACCCGACTATATACAAATGGTTAGTCCAGAGGGTGCTCTTTCGAACCATGGTAGAGGGATAATTTTGAGAGTTGCGAAAATCTACTTGCTCCATCCCCCAACAACCATCCTTTACATTTCAATACATTTGCTGTCAAAAATTTGTAATAATTCCAAAGTAGTAGACTAATCTACTTATTGCCACTGTTAAACAGTTAACAGTGCTCTGTTAATACCATAGTTTACCCTGTGAATACCATAGTGTACCCTGTTAGGGGCAAGAAGTGGCGCTGCTAAAAGTATGGGTTTGCGTCTTTGATTTGCAAATTCGAATTTATTTTCACACACATGATTTAATAACATGAACTTGTATTTGAATTGGATTTCGCCTTTAGATGTATGATTAGTCGAGGAAGACTGCAAACATGCCATTGTGTTTCTGAAGCCTTTCGAACATCCTATAAAGTGTTCTGGATTTGACAACAATTGGAGACTAATCTGCTCTCTATACGCTTCGTCTTCTGTTATGCAAACAATTTTAAATCGCCATTGAGATTGAACGATTGAAGACGAGAAAGGTTAGATTAATATAACAATGGATACTGCAATGATGATGAGTCCTGAACAAAACGAAATATGAGGGAATATTTCCTCCGCGAATTTCTAGCAAAAACTCTCAGAGCAAATAAAATTTTCATGAAAAGTTTCTCAAAAATCTGTCGTTCGGAATCGACTTTAAACAGTAGATCCCGCCACTAAGGGTAAAATGGACACACACAACATGAGTGGTGGAAGGAGCTAGGTTGCAATCCTCACTAGAGAGTTGTAATAATCAATTAAGGAAGCAAGTAAGTTGCTGACTGTCTACATGAGGCATTTATGGGATAATTTCCTCGTGCGTATAATACGCTGAAGTCGCCATAGTCTAGTAGGTAGTGTGTAGTGTGTAGGCTTATTAGACATGAAGACTCAGTACAAACCCCAGGGCAGACATCGCGAACAAAACGAAGTTTGAAAAAATATCACTTCGGCGACTTTTTCTCAAAAGATTTCTGGCATGAAAAGTTTCTTAAAAAAATCTGTCGTTCGGAATCGAATTTAAACAATAGGTTCCGTCACTCATGAATAAAATTAACTTGGTTGTTGTCTTGACTAAACGATTATAATGCAACGAGTTCTACACAAGGCTTAACTTTGTTTACTGTGATAATAGAACGTGTTGTTTGCACTGTTTGAAATGCCTACAGCCAGGAGAAGGTGTTATAGGGTGCTCCATATGTGAAAGAGCAGATATTTTTCGTGTAAATACTCCCGAATATTTCTATTTAAACGCAACCACTAACCTAATATAACAAAACCACCGTGTAGAATCTAACAAGAGAACACATTGTAATTTTTTTCTCTCTTGTTTTCGGAAAAATTATGAAAAATTATGATTAAAAGCCACTTGAGAATTTATTTTCGCTCGTTTTAGCACTCTATCATGCAGGCAGGCAGCAGACAGGCAGGATGGGTGGGTGATGTGTCAAGTATCTGCCTGAAATTCATATTTCACGAGAACCCTGAGATGAGAAGCTTTACATAACATTATTGATTTTATTTCGCTAAAACATTGTAAACTTCGCCAAGTATCCACGCTGGTTGGCTACATGGCTCTGCTGCTGCAAAATTTAATACAGAAAAACGTATTCAAAAAAAGTGAAGAAAAAAACAAGAACTTGGTTCAGGGAATATTGTTTTGTTGTGTCGCCATATTCTGTATCGCTGTGTGGCAAGCAGATACGGATGATATTGTATCATTATGGAGAAAATAATGTTTTTTTCCTCAGCTCTTCTACTTTTTGTTTTTATTTGTTTCTAGGTGTGGAGGCCAGTGTTTTTAGCATCCCTTGAGTAGCATAGCCTGCCTTCCATGTTGTTCTGTTTCTGTTTCTCTGGCTGTATTTTACACATGAAATGATTTTATGCTGGATGCTATTACTGTGCTGCGGGTGGTGTTTATCCATATTAAAATAAGAGACCAAATATTTCGACAGTTAGTCATGAAGCTTTTATACGCTTCACAAATATTTAATAATACCTGAGGGATTTACACACAGGAATTGTGAAAAAAGTAATGTTTATAAAAGCATTAGAAATATAAGAAAAAATACTATTTTTGAATTCTTTTGGGATTAAGAAGAGAATTTTTAAAATCGCAAAACAACATGAATTTTATTTTATTTCAAGAAAAGTTATTAAAAAGTTACTCTTTTTCATTTAAAAATTGTCATCGAATGAAGGCAACCGCTTTGGATTTATTAAATGTCTCTTGTATTTAATGAAACCTGATTTACAAAAACACAAATAATAAATTCTGTCATAATTTGTGGATACAATCATTAAACTCAGCTCATTATTGCTGCCGGTAGTTATAATTATAAATCATTATAAATTTATCTGAAATTATGTGTTAAATACTGTCTCTCCGCAATGCATTGAAGCCGCTCGTTTTAATAAAACATTCTCGTTTTTTTATTCGTTTAAAAAACAGAAACTATAAAAAAAAATTCATTAAAATAGACAACAATTTATGTGTCTTCCGAATAGATTTTATTTCAGCAAACTGTTTACACCAAGAAACAAAAAAATTCCGATGGATATCTGCATCAAGCAATCAAAAATTTTTAATTTAAGTGCAAGAAGTTAATCAGGAAAGTTATTTTATTTTTCTAGTTTGAATAAAAAATAAAATGTTAGGGAAATCGAACCTAGTGGTCTAGATAGTCATGGTATCAAGTATTCGAAAACAGCTTGACCGTAAGGTTAGACATTACTAAGGATCAGAGGTATCGGCAATGAAGCAATATAGACAATAAAGGTAATGTATTTGTCATACACAGAAATACATAAGTCATTCACAAAAATGTTAGTGATCTACAAAAAAAATGCAAGTTATTGACCAAGAAATGCTAGTCATCGACAAAAAATAATGCAAGTTATTGACCAAAAAATTCAAGTTATCGACAAAAAATGCAAGTTATCATCCAAAAAAGGTAGACATCGATTAAAAATGGCAAGTTATCGTAAAAAATTGGAGTTATCGACTAAAAATGAAAGTTATCGACAAAAAAATGCTAGTTACCGACCAAAAATTGCTAGTCATCGACGAAAAAATTAGAGTCATAGACTAAAAAATGCAAGTTATTGTAAAAAATCTAAGTCATTGTCAAAAACTCCAAGTCATCGTTAAAAAATGCAAGTTATCAACCAAAAAATTCTCGTCATCGACAAAAAAAATACTAGTCAACGACAAAAAAAAGCAAGCCACACACTAAAAAAGGCAAATTATCGTACAAAATCGAAGTCACAGACTAAAAAATGCAAGCTATCATAAAAAAATCCAGGTCATCATAAAAAAATTCAAGTCATCGACCATAAAATGCAAGTTATCGACCAAAAAATGGTAGTTATTGACCACAAATGCAAGTTATCAACCAACAAATGAAAGGAATACACTCATATAGACACCAGACGAATCTAGATTATATAAGCAGAAGAAAATTTTCATTAAATCTAACCAGAGAACATTTTAAGACCTCATGACAGTTTCAAAGGCACTGGCAATGGGTCAAATGCCAAGAGGCAGATAAATGCCTCTCAACGACATCTGCAGAAGTTGGTGGTAGTGCCGAAGAAGAAAGATTGTTTTTTTTTTTTTGACAGAATATAGTAAGCCAAGGATGACCAGACTATAAGGTTGTATGGGAAATGCCAACTAGAAGATATAATTGAATGAAGAAATATGTAGCGGTATTACAATCTTATAGAACTCAAGTAATCTATACTCTTTGGGCCACCTGCCAACCTAACCCAAATTAGACAATGAAATATGGCAACTCAATCATCGTAGCACATGTTACACTAGAGTAATTACACACTAATATTTAAACACACATTAACGGTAGTGATGCGGAGCAAAAAAGGTGGGATACGAAGATGAAGGATATGCTTTACAATAATCCAGTGTTCTTTAACCAAGGACCTGCTAGAACCAAGTGTCCGCAAAGTAGACTTAATAAGAAAAAAAATTCTAAGATGGTGTGTCAGATGCTGTACGATAGTCTTACGTTCCTCAAACCAATGAAAAACTGTGTTGCATTGTGTATTCCATTATCGCAAGTATAATAACATAATGAGAAAATATTAAAAAATAAATTGAAATTAAATATTTAAAATAAGAAATACAATTAATTGAAACAAAATGACAAAAATGACAAAATATATGTCAACTAAATTAGAATTTCGAAAATAAAACTACCAAAACGTTTCCCACTCCCACTTGCCAGTGTGTGTGCCGCACACACACAGTTTTGTATGAATTTTTAATGCGGATGATAATAAATAAAAAATTTAACAACTTAATTGAATAAAATTATCTTTTGTTGTGCTGCTGCTTTATTTGATGGATCATTATTATTATTATTTTAATTGTATTTACGTTTATATGCATTTTATTTAATTATAAACACAAAAAATGAGACAAATAACGAACGATACATACATGACGTTTTAGAACTTCCTACGTTTTATAATAAAAATGATTTGCTGGAAAATGAAAGAATTAAAAAATATTTCATAATATTTATGATGTGTCATGCATTCACTCACTTTCACACTCACTCACTTACGCGTTGGCACAGTCTCCTCTCTGACATAAAGTTTAATAAACTTGTTTGGATTTTAATAATTGTACGTTTCACACGCGCCATAACAAACACGCACACAATAACGCATTCTGTTCTGCTTTTTCATTATAACGGGTTATCCACTTAGTGGCTTTCACTTGCATTACATTAGAAATTTTTCAGAGGGAGTAGTTTGCCGGTTCGGCTTCTAATCACTAGAATTCCAGGAGGAATAAGCGGAAAAGTGTTCGAAAAGTACCTCAAAAGCATCCACTGTTCACAGCCAATGCAGAGGCGGATGTGATACCAACCAGAGATCAGCAATAAATCGTTTTTTCGCTACTCATAAGCACTCACGAAATTTTAAATATAAGTAAGTCAACAATATTGAAATTTAACTATGTACTCTGATTCATTCGTAGTCAATACAACGTTGATTTATGAGTACAGGTTGCAATAAGTATGCGTACAACGTTGACATCAAACTCATGCCATTCGAAATATGTTTGACTCATAAGCCTACTCATTTACAACAACACATAAGCAAAAAAGACAGAGAAGCAAGCAGAACAAACACACAACCTTCTAGGAAGTATTATAGTGTTCGTACGAGTATTCATATTGTGTGCTTCGTGTATATGTTGAGTTATGGAGAGTCGAAATCAACAACATCATGCGTATTTTTAAGTATGAATATGTTGAGTACTTCAAACTTTGAATATGAGTAGAGGTTCCATGATATTAAAATATGTATGAATGCGTATAAGTATCAGAAATTATGAGTATGATTCGATTTTACTTATCTTTTTGACTACTACTCATATTGCTCATCTCTGATACCAACGTCCTAGCATTACCACAAAAGAAAACTTTCAATGTTAAGGGCCATTATTAAAACTTCCCGCTAAAGTTGCGTTTAGTTAAAGGTAACTTTAGCTAAAGTGAACTTTAAAGTCACCTTTAACTTTAGTAACTTTAGCTAAAGTGAACTTTAAAATCACCTTTAACTTCTTTTTGTTATTACAACCTACAGATAAAATAAAGTTAACTTCTTCAAAAATATGGCAGTGCCGGAGTAATATCGATAACATTGTTTTTTTTTAAACACAAAGGCAACGAAGGGCTTCTTCTTTTTATTGTATTTACTCATTTTGTTTATATTTGAAGTTGCCATAGTGCAAGTTCAGGCATAAACTTAACTTTAAAAGTTACATGTTGGATGATCCTACTTAGCTTAACGCTCACTTCTACCTCATCGTCCACTTATAATAATGAAAACCAAATTATCTGCCCGTTAAAATCCTCCCTTTAATTAACGGCAAGTTATAATAATGGACCTAAGTGTATATCACTTAACTTTATTTTGAAACCCGCAAAATGATTAACCCTTTACCATAAAACCATAAGTTTTAAAACGATAACAGCAGTGACAACAAACCAAACAACAATTGTCTCATTCATATGCTGTTGCTGGTGTGTTGCTTATTATTAGAAGCGTGAAACTAACAACGTTAATTAACAATGAAACGAGCAACAGGCAACACACACGCTTAGACATACTACTTCCGAATTGAAATGATTAATTTTAGTGTAGTGTAGGAGAGGTGGGTGGATGAATGAAAGAAATTAAATTTTTTTGAAATAATTATCTCTCGCTCTCTGTCTCCATACATATATAATTACCCTATAAATGACACTTATTTTTACACTTTTTTGTTCCTCTTTGCGACACGCTACTCTTGTATGTTGTGTGGTGGTTTTATTAAAATAAGTGTTAAAAATTTATCATTTTTATTGCCTTTTTTTGAAGAAATTAAATTAAAATAAAACAAAAAGCCGGTTTTTAATCGTCTATTTTAGCGTTAAAGTTAATGAACTTTAATAGATTGATGGATGCCGTTAAATATTAACGATTCAAGAGAATCAAACGTTATTTTATTGAAATGGGAAGGTTAGTTTTTGTTGAATTTTTGCATTTAGAAAATATTTCTTCTTTTAAACATTCATGGTTGAATAAATAGCACAGGCACTCAGGCAAAGCTATATCTGGGAACAGGAAATGAAAACATAGAAGAAACTTTCAGGGCACAAAAGACAATTGCTCTGGCGTAAAGCAAATACTATCTTTCTCAAATAAGCACGGGTAGCATATGACCGATCGCAATGTCAACTCAATCACAGTGACCATGCTTACAGGTCATTGTGTTATGGGAAAACACGCGAAAAGAATGCAGCTCCCATCTAACGACTTCTGTTGTGGATGAGGATCTCTTGAGGAAGAGAAGACTGTTATCCACTCTCTTTGTCAATATTCTTCTCTCGGGAGTTGCAGATATAAATTATTTGGCTCTTCAATCCTTGTCAGCTTGATGAAGCTTTCACCCATTGATGTCAAGGATACAACTTCGTTTATCAAACTTTCGGCCTGATTTTCCAGCGTAGGGTAGTCGAGGGTTAAATGTGCAGCCCTTGCGCTGACAAACTTCTTCCCCAGCTTGTTGGAACTCGGTCAGTTCAGGGACTGCTTTTACTCATGACGTAACAACGGTCCTCTCAAGTGTGCTTTTGGTGTCAAGGCTGGCACTTCAACCTACCTACCTAGCATATGATGCGGACTTGATCACAATGGAGTCTTCCTAACTGCGCATTGTAGGGGTTCAAGTAAAGGGCATTTATTTATCGCACCAGACTTGAAAATCCTTTCTTCCACATTTCAAAACTCAGTAGCATAAGAATAGAACAGAAAACCGAGGACCATTGTGAAACTACATAAAGCGATGTCGCAGAGTTGACTTGCAGGCCAAGACTAATCAGTCCTGATAATTAGTTGTAGCCGTAATCTAATTGGTAGTGTATTGGTTTATTAGACGTAAGGCCATGGTTCAAACCACAGGTCAGTCAGACATCCCCAACAAATAATTTTTCTTCGGCGACTGCCATGGATTCAACAGATTCCTGCCGTAAATTCTAAGAGTAAATAAAATTGTCATGTAAACTTCCTCAAAAATCTGTCGTTCGGATTTGACTTTAAACTGTTGGTTCCCGCCACTCATATATAAAATTAACACCCACAACAAATTGACTGAAGGGTTGAAATGACCAATTATGTATGTATGTATGTACGACAATTAGTTTAATGACTTAAAGTATGACTCCCTTAGAATTAAGCAGAAAATCAAGCAGAAATTTTGAATGAATCCATTAGACTACTGAGATAGCAAGGGCCAAACAAGCATGAGACTGAAACTTGAAAATTAAGTTTGCTACATATATGCTCTGTATCCTCAACAGATCTACAATATCTGCAAAAGTCATTAGTAGAAATGAATACTAGACAATCAATAGGTTAAAAACTTTTCAGTTGTGAAATCGGAATACTGAACGATTATTCTAGACACATAAAGAAAGGAAAAGAAAATTAAATGATAAATAAGGTAAACAAAGTCCAAAATTCTAATAACAAACTATACATTTCAAATAAAAGAAGTAAATAAAAACAAACGATAGTATATAAAAACAACAACAAATCAACAAGAGGTTCTAGAAGTTGTCAGATCGTAGATGGATGAAGTATAACTAGAGCGAAAGATAGAATTATCAGTCGGTCGGATTCGACTTTAAACTTTAGGTCCCGCCACACATGTATAAAATTAACACACACAACATAAGTGGTGTGAGAAGCTAGAGAAGCTCTTGACTGAAGGGTTGCAATAGCCATTAAAATACTGAACGACTATGCTATAAATAGTAAAGAAAGCAAGGTTCAGATTCTAATAACAAAACTACCCAATTCGAATAAAAAAAGCCAAGAACGATAGGAAAGTAAATAACTACAATAACAAATCAACTATAGTTTCTAGAAGTTACCAAATCGATGATGAATGAAGTATAAATAGAGCGTAATGTTGGCAGTCAGTAGTAGTAAAAAATGGGATATATATTCTCTGTAAAGTTATTACGTTGGGTATTTGACCACAATAGATTTAAAAAAAATAAGGAATTTATTTAAACAAAGCAAAAATCCAAAAATTTTTCTTCCATTTCGAATTCCATAAACAATATTAATTTTTAAACGGTAAAAGCGTACAATCAATATTGCTATTATTTTTAACAACACTGTACCCAAAAACAAAATAGAATTAACACAATACCGCCATTATTAAATGAATGTGTCTTTATCAAAAATAAATCTTCAATAAAACCACAGAATAATAACAATAACAACAATAGCAATAGCAACAATAAAATAAAAGTTAACCAACTAGTTCTCATGGCAATCGTTATTTTTCGTATTGTTGTTGTTTTTGTTTTTATATGTCACTTTTAAAAAATTATGAAAAAAATAAAAAAAACGTCTACAACTGCATACTTTGGAGATAAATGAAAGCAGAAAAAAACAACAACAAAACAAAACAACATTGTGCACGCTTATAAGCTAAATCATTATAAATTTTATTGTTATTATTATTGTTTTTTTGTTTTTGTTTATTTCATTGTTATTGTTATTGTTTTATTGATACATGCTTAAATGTGTATTACTCACTACTATGGTATCTCTTGAAAAATGTCTCTAAACCAGTTTATTTCTTCATATCTCATACATTCTCTTTCTCTTTCTTACACCCCTTTAGCTGTACAATCCCTCATTATTATTTATAGGATTTCTACTAATTTCTACACATTCTTTCACAGTTATACTATGTTTTTGTTTTTATTTTTATTTTTGTCTTTTCTGTGGTAATTTGACATCATAACTGGTTTAATAATGATGATGATGCACTCACTCAATGGTGCACTCATACAAAGGCAAATAGAGATGTAAACAAACACACAGATTTGTTTAAAAATGTACTTTTTTTCGTCAGCAGAGGTAGTAAAAATGTTTGTAAGGAATGGGCGAAGCACGACGTTATGATACCCTAGATTACAACCTATTTATTAAAAGGAAAAATTCTTCTGTAGCAAAAAAGGGGAAGAAAAAAAATCTCAACTGATAGAGAAGCATTTATTGTTCTATTGAATGAAGAGACTGCTAGACGTTTAATCTCCTAAGCAAAAAAAACCTTCAGATTGACAGAGATACGTACTTTCCGATGTTACACAATACTTTACAGACAATATACATTCCATTTTTTATTACTACTGACTGGTAATGCTATCTTTCGCTCTATTTGTACTTCATTCATCTTCGATCTGGTAACTTCGAGAATCTTTTGTTGATTTGTTGTTGTCGTTGGTTGTTACTTTACTATCGTTCGTGTAGTTTTGTTATTGAAATTTGAGCCCTGTTTTGTTTATAATTTTCTTTATGGTTTAGTGAGAGAAAACTTCGAACAATATTTCAAACAAGTTCAACTTAATTTTAAATTCTAACTTCGCTAAATATCCGCAGAATTTACATCCATACATTACATACATAATACTCAATTGGTCATAAGAAGCCTTTAGTGAGGATTACTACCCAGTATCTATCACCGCCCATATTGTGTTTGTTAATACAAGAGTGGCGGGACCTCCAGTTTGCAGTCGATTTCGAACGACAGATTTTTGAGAAACTTTGCATGGCAATTTTATTTACTCTCAGAGTTTTTGACAGAAATCTGCTGAGGGAAGTCGCCTAAGAAATATTTTTTTCAGATTTCATTTTGTTGAAGATGTCTGGCCTGGAGTTTGAATTGTGGCCTCAAATCTTGTAAGCCAACACACTAAATACTGGGTTACTACGACAGAATTGACTTAACTTTATTCCCTTCCTGATGAAATTGCCAAAAATTTGATGAATTTTTATGGAAATTTTGTTGTGCAACAGCAGTTGAAGTAAACTCAATAGAGGTTAACTCAATTGCCATTTTGTAAGGTATTCTCAGCTCCAAGCTTATTAGACATAATGACAAACAACATACTCATAATTTCTGATACCTATACACATTTATACTTATTTTAATATCATGGAACCTCTCTTCATATTCAAAATCTGAAGTACTCATTACGTTCATACTCAACTTCACTCAAATTATTTATAAGTATTTTTCTACAGTTATGAATAGGCTTATGAATCAAACATATTTCGAATGGTATGAATTTGATGCCAACGTTTTACGCATAATCATTGCAACCTGTACTTATAAATCAACGTTGTAGTGAGTATGATTGAATCAGAGTACATAGTTAAATTTCAATATTGTTGACTCACTTATATTCAAAATTTCATGAGTGCTTATGAGTAGCGATTCATTTCTGATCTCTCGATCGGATTTACGAAATCGAAATTTGCACAAATTTCTTGTTTTTTATAGAACGACCAATACTATGGATATGACTTCAACTTATGCAGTGAATTATGTTGGAATATGACTTTACAAGAAAGGAAGTAGTAATCTTTAGCAGTCGCCGTTGTCTAGTATTATAGTGTGTAGAGTTATTAAACCTAAAGACCGTGGAGCGGCCCCTAGCTCAACCATCTCAAACAAAATGGGAACTTTTTCTCAGCAGATTTCTGGCAAAAACTCTGAGAGTAAATAAAATTGCCATGAAAAGTTTCTCAAAAATCTATGATTCGGAGTCAACTTAAAACTGTAGCTTCCACTACTCATATATAAAATTAACACACACCACATAAATGGTGTGAGAGGCTATGTCACAATCCTGACTACGGGGTTGTTATGACCAGTTAAGTGAAGTAGTCCTCCCACCTCTCAGATGTACGTGACGGGCTTGGAATTATGGACCGACTTTTACTAAAACCAATAGTGGACGAACTTAATCTATTAACAGGGATTTTCACCAAGCGACCTCATCGAATTACTCAGCTTTCTGCCATATGTGCACAAGCGCAAGATTAAACCACATTTACCTTGATGGCGTAGGGTATAAAATGAACGGCGCTAGACTAATGGTAGACAGACAATGTATGCATGAATGTATGCATGTGTATGTGTGTGTAAATAGCACCAGTAGTATTATTCAGTTATATTTAGTTTCTTTATTGTTGTTGTTGTTGTTGTTTTTATTGTAGCAGTAGCCCACTTTATTATTTTCAAATTGTTGGAATAACAAGTGATGCATTTGAGTATAACGAGCATTAAAAGAAAATCCCGCTGAGAGCATTTTAACAGATACAAAAATAGAAACATATACCTGCTACACACACACTCATTCACTCACTCGCAAGCTTGGCTTGGCTTGAAACATAAAAAAAAAAAAATACAATTTATTTTTAATTTTATTTTTTTTTTTAATGTTTTTTACCGTTTATTTTATGCGATATGCTCCAGTGTGTGCATATAAGCATAACAGAGTGGTGCAATTTTTATGTTTCATTTTTATGCTCGTTCCTCTTCTTCCCGTTCTTCTCTTGTTCGTTCTTTTTATGAGTGTTGTGTCGTTATTTTTATTTTTATGGCCATCAAAAGAATGCAAAATGTTATAAACCAAGTGACAGAGAGTGATAGGGGGAGTGAGAGAGAGATGGGGTAAAGAGAACGGAAGCGGAAAAATAAGGTATTAGTGTGTATGCACATACATATGCATGTTCGTGTAATTAAATGCAGTAAGAAATTAAAAAAATCATAAAAATTTATAAATTCCTTAACGCCTACGTTTTGTTCTTCTTAAATTTTACAACAGCAATAACACTAACAATTATTATTAAATGATTACATTAATAAATAATCGTTTAACGACTATCCGTTGGAACGGTTCCTTCGTTATGATTTTCTTCTTCTTTTTTATTTGTTTATTTTCGTATAAAATTTATGAAATATTTGCAAAAAGGCCGTGAAATAAACGTATTAAATATAAATAGCCCGTGTTCCCATTAGCTGTGAAAATCCAAAAAAAAAAATTCAATTTTTAAAAAATGTTGAGAAACGGTTTGCGTACAGAGTGCCTCAAAAGAAAGTTCATATCCAAATAAAGTAGAAGGCCAAATGGCCACTGATCTTCTAGACAATTTTCATACGTTGAAACCTTCCTTTGCATATAGTATGGTACTCATAGATCTAGCTCCTAAACATAAAATTAGCTTCTAAACAAGCGGACTTGTTCACATGGATACTGTTGAACAGCTAGCAGTGCTCTGTTAACTGAAAGTTTGTCCTCTGTTAATACAAAATGTGGCGCTGCTAAAATTTATGGATTGCGTCTTGGATTTTCAAATTCGAATTTATCTTTACACATACTGCAAAATGTTATGTCGAATTTGTCGTTGGTGTTGCTGTTTAGAGGGCAATACTGTGAGATCTGAGCATCCTAGAAGCAGCCAGTATTGCTAAGTCGATAATGATGGGTAGCAATCGGTGGTTTTTACAGAGCCTTTACTGAGACTTGTGAAATGTTCTTAAAATGCAGAAAGAGCTAATGCACTAGCCTTTGCTCAAGCCGACCTGAATCTTAATTGTGACAACTTTTCCTTGAAAATTATCATAAATGTCAAATGCAATTTGTTTCTTCTCTGTGAATCGTAAATAAGCAGAAAAATCGCTTCTATAACACCGAAATACCACGTATAAAACACGAGCCGATATTCCGAAATTACTGTGAAGTGTTGTTTTACCGCTAGAGGCGCTTTCGAGCGTTATTTTTCGAAAACGCCACGAGCTAAACGACTACTGAGAATAGCGAATGCTAGGGAGAACATGAAGTTCTTCTACGTACACACATAATTGGTCATTACAACTCTTTACTCAGGATTACGACCTAGCTTCTCACACCATTGATGTTGTTTGTGTTATTTTTATACACAAGTGGCGCGATCTGTATTTAAAGTCGACTCCGAACGACAGATTTTTGAGAAACTTTACATGGCAATTTTATTTATTCTCTGAGTTTTTGCCAGAAATCTGTTGAGAGAAAGTCGCCCAAGAAATATTTTTTAATATTTTCGTTTTGATGGCTAACCTGGAGATTTGAACCTAGGCTGCACGTCTTATAAGCCAAGACACTACGTACTAGGCTACGGCGACTGAAGTTCCTTACTCAAATAAAAAAAACAAAAATTTCATTCAAACGACCTTCTGGGAAGTGCATTGCCTGATCCTCTAACCTTCCATTTGGGTGATTTGCGCAGCTTAACAAAATCACTCGATTTAATCTTTTTAGAGTTTGTTTTGTGGTGTTTCTTGTAGTTATAAGCCTAAGACAACCATCTTCAGACAATTTGTTCACCAAATTAACGTCTTACTGACAAAGAACATCAGATGGCAACTGTTATGCCACCCTGCTGCATACACCAGTACATGGAATTATGCCGGACAATATTATGCTCCAATTTTTTTGTTATTTAAACGCTTTCCTTTTTATTCTTCTCGAGATGAATCATCACAATACTACGAGTTATTGTTGCTGAAATATTTCACAACCGACCGGAAGGCATTAGGCATTTAACCTCCACTATACACACCAAACGAACGACCTTTAAAACTGTTCTTTAAGTCGTCCAAAGCCAATATATTTCTTTTTAAAGAATGTTTTTAAGCATTAATTTTGTCTCTCTCGCTTCCTTTTAATTATTCACATTTTTTTTTGCCATTCCTTTCCATTTCCACTGATCTTCAGTGAGTTGCTTGAATTTCGTTTTTAGAAACTCCACTCCACTTCTATGCCGACACTTTTGTAGTTTCAAAGTGAGGCAGGCAGTGAAAGTATTGAAAAGCAAAAAAAAAAAGAAGACGAATAAAATTACCTCCAGAGTGCCTTGAAAAGTGTAGGCAACAACAACACCGACACCGACAACGACATCTTCTTGGCACAACGGTTTTCTTTCTTTTGCCGTTCAAAATAAAATGAAAAACAAAAGAAACAAAAGAGGAAAATCCCACAAAATTTATTATTTAAAGCTACCAGAGCCATGGTATTTCTTTAACTCGGTATAAACGATTGGCTTTGGTGGTTGGTTGGTTGGATGGCTTGGTGGAGTGGTATGACTGACTGACTGATGGTTGGTAGGTTGGTCGGTGGTTTAAGGTTAATTAATACTGTCTATTGCATAAATTTACTTTTTAATTTATTTCTTCAAGTCGAATTAATTTCTGTACTCTCTCCCTCTCTCTCTCCCTTTCCTTGTTAGCCCCTTTTAATTTTATCTTTTAAGAAAAAAGTTTTTCTTTCTCTACAATTGTGAAATTGTTTGCCTTTGTTTCTGTTTAAATTTTAAAGTTGGTTGTTGTTGTTGTCACTGTCACTGTTGCGTAAATGTTTGCCATTTTTATTGTGTTTTATTTTCTCTCCGTTTAATGGTTGCTAATTATAGACTTTGAGGAAACGGTTAAAATACAACAGTGGGTGTTCTTTTGAAATCACAATAAATGGCGGCCAGTAGCGTAGAGGCAGCATGCAATTAAACGAAGATTTTTCCAGTTAAATTTTTTAAATAGAAAACAAAGTATATTTGCAAACGTGTGCCACATTAAGTGAAATTTAATCATGTTTCCAAGAAATTAAAGAGAAAAAGAAACTTTCTAAAGCGTTAATCGACTTTAAAAACTGACACGAAAGCAACATCAAACAAATCACATCTAATTTAGCATTTCAAGGAAAACTCATTGGCTAGTTAACGTAATGTCTGTCTCTTACCGTTAGGCGTGCCCTGCGCCCTACACCGATGTCGGCACTGGAGATAATTTTGGGCCTCTTTCTGCTCGACCTGTAGGTGAGTGGCTGCTAAAAGAAGTAAACTTCTCTGGGCAACTAGTCGGTGGCATGTTTCAGATATTGGCCACGCAAAGATCCTAAGGGAAGTTGCAGCTGTCGGGAGCAGTGAATACATAACACCGCGGTACGATTTCACGAGGAGATTCAAGACATCAGTCCCAGACTATGAGGTCTGTCAGGGTGGTGTGACCCATCCGGTAAGGGACACCGTACATATCTACACAGACCGCTCGAAACAGAACGGAGCTATTAGATTAGGTTAGGTTAGAGGACGTGTACTTGTCAACAGTGACAAGTACAGTACCCGGAGGTCGAATTGATCCATTGTACAACGGCCTAGCTTCTCACACCACTCGTGTTGTGTGCGTCAATTTCATATATGATTAGCGGAACCTACAGTTTAAAGTCGACTCCGAACGACAGATTTTTGAGAAGCTTTTCATGGCAATTTTTACTCCCAGAGTTTTTGCCAGAAATCTGGTGAGAGGAAGTAGCCAAAGAAATATTTTTTCATATTTTCGTTTTGATGTCTGACCTGGGATTTGAGCTCGGGCCTTTCGTCTAATAAGTCAACACACTACCTACTAGACCTCGGCGACGTCAAACGGAGCTGTTGGCAGTGGAATTTTTTCGGAATCGATTGGAGTAGCCCAGTCTACAGGACTGCCAGATCACTGCAGCGTCTTTCAGGCGGAGGTGGTGGCAATACAGGTTGCATTGGCGACGGAAGAGTCTCCAAGCGGAATACCACCATATTTTCTGATAGTCGGGCGGCTATCAGGGCGCTAAGTTCCATATCGTAGGAGTACCGGGGCACAGTGGTATCCCGGGTAACTGCAGGGCTAATGGACTTGTTAGGTGGGGCACAACCATCGAACTCCCCGATGAATTCTCGACTCTAGGCATCCCTATGAGGACCTGCAGGCTCATAATTGATAATGCGATCGTCGATTCTTTCAAAGAAAGGTGGGCGGCCTCGGACACGAGTAGAACGCCAGGTAAAATCTGACCAAGGCTGGAAGAGGGACGCACAATGGGTCTACTTAAACTCCTAAGAGACGCGCTCAGTGTAATTGTCAGTTCCATTAAGGGGCATTGCATTATGGGTACGCATGCGAGGCGCATTGGTCTTGGACTCCTTGCTAACGATTTCTGCAGAAGCTGCAGTGATAGGGAAGAAGAGGAGACTGTCCTTTACCTGCTGGGTACATGCCCGCCTCTTTGCCAAAGGAGAAAGAAGTACTTGGGTGCTTACTACATGAGTGATCTGGGCATGAGTACTTCAAACTTTGTATATGAGTAAAGGTTCCACGATAGCAAAATAAGTATGAATGCATATAAGTATCAGAAATTATGATTATGATCCGATTCTACTTATCTCTTTTGAATACTCATTGCTGACCTCTGATTATGTAAGAGAGATGCATTGCGTTTGGGAAAGGGTTTTTCCAAACTCAATTCTATATCCGCTTTATTACTAAACTTCTGAAATTAATTGGCGAATTTGATAATAACGAATATGATATCGTTGTAATAAATAATAAGTTTTTATGAGTTTCACTTAAATATGTAACTATGAAACATTATAATTATTTTCATATTTAAAATGCAATATTTTGTAAAAATGTACATTAATTTGCATAAATTACAATAAAAATAGAAAAAACATACACCGTGATAGATAAGACTTGATTTATGATTTTTAAATTTATACTCAACAACAACAACGAGAACAACAAAGAGAACAACAACATTAGCAAATAAAAACGTAATTAAAATTGATTGTGATGTAATGCGCTACTGCTACTGCTAGAATAAGGAGTAGCATGTCTCATCACATTATATACGTTGCATAGAGGGATAAAGTTTACAAGCAACTCTCAACAAGAAATGACTTAAAAGCCAAGACTTGGGACTTTGCAATCAAAACGTTATTAATTATTGGCGTTTTATGATTGAGGGAAAGAAGGTTTTCATCATCATTTCTAATGTATTTGCATGGTTTGGTCGTTTAACTAATGAAATCATCATTTAAATTTAAATAAAAACCTTCAGAGGTTTTAAATTGAAATGAATAGACAGACATTCTCTTTGACGGGCATATGATATGATCATCAAGATTAATAAAGAAATCATAGACTTGAGTTGAGAATTCGGTGTCTCTACATACGGCTTTGATAGAAAATATTTGTTAAACGTCTCCAGAAGGTTGTTTGTTTTATTGTTTGTTGTTTAGTTTAGTGCGGTTGCATTGCATTGTTGTAACCACAATTTACCGATTTTCACTAACTGTCAACATGTCTGTCTGCCGGCTTGCACTGTCTGTTTGACTTTTGTCTATTTAGCATGTAAGAGACGACATCAGCGTCTCTATGATGAGCATGGCGACATCACATACACGAGCATCATGTTTAAATATAATCATATATGCACAGTTGCATATACTCGTACCATATTTTATTATAGAAATTGTTTATTAAAATAAAAACAAAACAAAACAAAAAACCTTCATAGTCAATTTCATTTCATTTATTTTCATTGTTTTGCTTTTTGTACTCGCGTACATTAATTAAATAATTTTACTGAAGATACTACACGTAAAGCTGTGGTAGTGTCGTTTTCATTGTGGTTTTGAGAACATACCATACGGCATGATTATATATATATATATATTATACTAAACGGCATTCTAAAGAAAGTAGGGGGATCCCCTATGCATGATATTCCTACAAAAAGTCAAGTGCAGTTTGAATAAATGAAAGTTAGGATGAAGGCGGAATTCTTAACAAAAGAAAAAATTACATTTGAAGAGTATTCCAGTTGGGATTATGAACATTACAAGCTAAACATTAGACTATATTAGGAATAGGGAGAGAAAATAGTGTGGCCCGTAAATATTTTCAAGCCTTATAACAGGCATTAAAACGACAAGTGATAGAAGACGTATGTATGTGAAGATAAATTCGAATTTAAAAATCAAAGACACAAACCCACACTCTTAGCAGCGCCACTTTTTGCATCTAACCTTGCTTGGAGTATGATATGGTACTCATAGATCTAGTAAATGACCTAAAATTAGCTCCTAAACAAGTGGGCTTATCCAGATGGATACTATTAAACAGCTAACAGTGCTCTGTTAAAGGCAAATTTTGTTCGATTAAGAGGAAATTTTGCTCTGTTAACGTCAAATATGGCGCTGCTAAACTTTATGGATTGCGTCTTGGATTTTCAAATTCGAAGTTATCTTTACACGGACATTATATTCTCGTTTGTGTTAACCGTTATCAAAAAACCTTTTATCCTAACAGTCAGTCATCATTTATCTTGAAATAAAGGCATTTCTAGTTGACACGGCCACAAATTTCGACGAAAATTGGGAGCTGTCCCAAGCATGGTTTGATAAAAAATGGAATCCAAATTCTTGCAATGCAGTTCCCTCAATAGTCCCCAGATCATTGAAGTAAAATCGCTATTGTACGATGAATGTGCTTTAAAGACAGAAGTGAGTCGGTCCACTTCTTGTATATACGTCTCCAGCAGAGTCTAGCATTATTGCGCGTACCCTCCTCCTGCTGGCAACGAGATTAAACTTCCCAGTGCCTGCAATCGGAATACCTATGCCTTGTAACATATTGGAAATTGCGAGCTCCGTACCGGCTATAGCCAGCTCATCAGCAATGCTATTTCTAACAACATCCCTATATCCCGAAACCCATATAAGAGTAGGACTAAAATAATCCGAGATTTCCCTAAGAAATCCTAGACACTCACAGACAAGAACGGATGTTGAAACTACATTCATTAGGGACTTAATAAATTTTCAAGGAAAATCTTGAAACTCAACAAGCACTGCGCCGCTTTCAAAATTAACATGTACCCTGCAGTGGTCTGGGAACCTATAAGAAAGTTTAATATCAGAAGCCTGAATAAATATACCACAACCCGCCCTGCCTCTCACCTTTGAGAAATCAGTGTAAAACTCAAGGGACCCATTGGGAACCTCTCGATTTTCAGATCAGAAATTAATAGTTGGAATTCTAAAATCGTGTGTTCAATGTAAAAAGTTATGAAGAATCATATAATCTACCCTGATGTGTCTATATCACCCCAGATTGGGACAGGATTTAACTCCATTGAGTCTTATTGCTACCAACTCAGCCGTCCACCGCAAAAGAAGGTCAGACTATCTGCGTATTCTGTTTATCACTCGACAATAGCATTGTTGTATGCACATCATTCACCAAACAAGTACACCATAGAACGAGGTTCGCTCCACCATGACTGAAAGGATCCAATATATGATAGTTGGTCTCAGATCCCAGATCTGGTCCACAGCTCGAATGCAGGTGGAAACTGCTGATGTCGCTTTCCTAGCCTTTACAATAATTTACCCTTTTTAGTGAAATTTTTTTGAAACTCAACAGGAGCTCAACTAATTTTGAATATTCAGAAAAAAAATTTTTTATTTGATTTCCTCTTCTTGTTTACTTATTATAAATGAATAAATTTCTACAGAAAGTGATGCAAAATTTTTACAAAAATTATTGTTGTTGTATTTATTTATTTATTAAATAAATTGTTTTTTATTTTGTTTTTTTTGCCTGCACGAGATGCCACTGAAGAGAATTAAAAAAAAACATGAAAAAACCTGAATAATAAAGATTAAAACGTCGTTATTAAAACGCACTTGAAATGTCTCGTAAAAAGCAGAAAAAAAAATTAAAATGGCCACACAAATTACAATAAAAACAGCAACAAAGGAAAAAATTTAAAAAAATTAAAAACGGAATGAAAAAATAAAACAACAACAATTGTTTATTGATAATAATAAAGCAATTAATTGTCATTAGTCGCGTTGACAAAAGGCTGACAAGTAAATGAATGGCTTACAGAATTTTGGCAGAAACCGCCAGCTCTGGATTTAGTAGCTTCATTTTGTAAGTGTTTTTTGGTTCTTTTTGGCATTTAATCAAGTCAAGGTTAAAATACGGATTTGCTTTTGTTTCGCGAAAAAAATATTCCAGCACTGACATTAATAACGTTAAATGGCTGGCGTTTGGGTCAGTAAAATATTATGGAATTAAATCATTTTAATTTGCCTGTAAAATGCCCACAAAAAATTCGTTTTAATTTTATAAACATTTGTTATATTGTAACTGAGTTACGACGACTGCTATTTCCATTTGGAAAAGTAGCAACAGCATCATATAATTGCAATGCTAACATGGGTCACATTTCTGGATAGACATTTAAAATCACGATTCACATAAAGTTTTGCAGGCTTTTTGCTTTCAAGAATTTCCAAAGAACAGAAATCAATTGACTTCCTTGCTATAGGGATACTTAGTTTCGATACTAGTATTTAATCCAGTGGGGGATTGCGCATTTCAATAACTTCTGTGAAGATAATTCAAATTTAACTAGCAATGACGAAAACCAAAAATTTTAACAGAGGTAATGTTAGAGTTAACAGAGCAATGTAAAATCTTTAACAGAAAATACAAAAAATAGTCAAGGACTTGTGGTGCCCCCAATTAAACCCAGTATGTGGTATATCCCAAATAATTTTGGAACAGGAGTTATCAGGCTTCAAATATTTCCTATGTCAACAGTGTCTGGATGGGATGATTTTTCCACAATATCCATCATCCTGGTCGCCGTAGTCTAGTAGTTAGCGCGTTGGCTTATTAGACGTGACCCACGGTTCAAATCCCAGGTCTGATATCAAAACGAAAATATGAAAAAATATTTCTTCGATGATTTCCTGTCAGCAGATATCTGGACAAAAACTCTGAGTAAATAAAATTGCCATGAAAAGTTTCTCAAAAAGTTGTAGTTCGGAATCGAGTTTATAAAATTAACACACACAACATTAGTGATGTGAGAAACTAGGTCCATAATCCTGACTGAAGGATTGTAAGGTATGTATGTCTGGCAAGTGAAAGGCTTGCCATTTACAAATACGGAATGTTAACCAATTGCATTACAAGCAGATTATGGTCGTCATTGAGTAATCCACTGCTCAAGTAATTGGCAAGATCATAAAATATAAGTAGAGCCTGGGAGCGTTAAAGACATGATTAGGCCTGTGATTTGTGATACAATATACGCTCTGTCGAAAATATCACTTTCGGTTAGAGAAAGTGTGACTGATAATCAGAATTACTAGAGGCCATTGGGTAGCAACCGTAGTCTAGTAGGCAGTGTGTTGGTTTATTAGAGATGAGGCCACGGTTCAAACGCCGGGTCAGACATCTGAAACAAAACGCGACTTCCACTCAGCAGATTTGAGAGTAAATAAACCTGCCATGAGAAAGTTTCTCAAAAAAACTGTCGTTCAGAGTCGATTTTAAAATGTAGGTCCCGCCACTCATGTGTAAATTTAAGTGGTGTGAGAAGCTAAGGTCATGATGTACATACATACATACATATGTATGTATTGCGTTCTTAACAATTGGATCTATTTTATATGAATGGAGATGCAAATCGAAATGCAAAATACAGCATAACGAGCTGTAATGCATATGAGCTTTTATTATAGTAATTTGCCAACAACATTATGGGATTTGGCGCGCTTTTTTTAAGCGCTACGTCGAAGATCGTCTTTGTGCGGAAAATCCCTTGATGTAAGAGGTTAGAAAACCAATATTCGTCAAATTATAGTCGGAATACGTACTTATTTACTTGATTTGTCATTACAACCATTTAGTCGGGATTAGAACCTAGCTTCTCATACCACCTTAGTCAGGATTATAACCCACCTTCTTACACAAGCAATGTTGTGTGTATTAATTTTGTCTATGAATTGCTGGACCTAAAGTTTTAAAGCCGATACCAAATGGCAGATTTTGAGAAACCGAAAGAAACATCGTTTTTCATATTTTGTTTTGTTCGAGATGCCTGGACTAGGGTTTGAGTCATGGACTAACATCTAGCCATCACACAACCTACTAGACTGCGGCCATTATAACCAAATACCAACCGAAGTGAGCAAGAAACTAATCTCCTAGGCCCCTGCATTATAATAATTTCTAATTGTTATCCAAAATCCTAGCTTTATGTATATTTTATTCGACTTTGCTTTGAAAATCTTTAACCCTTTATTGTAGATTTTAATGAATTTGATTTTAAACTTCGTACATACATGTTTAGTGGGTTAAAATTGGCTTAAAATATAGAAATTTATTTATTTATTTATGCCTGCTTTTTATTTGTCTTAAAAAAATATTTATGGAGAGTTTAACAATTTTTTTTCGAAATTTATTTTAAAACGCACACACACGTACATATTTGTTTAACAAATTTCAAACAAAACAGGCGTTAACACTCAATTTATAGCAGCTACTGTTGTTAAGCAAAACAAATATTTGTTTATTGGGGTTTTTACTTCGACTACAACTACTGCCATCACTACCACTACAACTTCAACTACAGCAGCTACTCAGTTGACAATTGTAAACAAAAACTAGTGCTGGCTTGGCATCTTACTCTCTTCTCTTCTGCATTATGCTGCGGTGTTAATGCAACTTTTACTACAAAATTAATGACAACAAAACAAAACAAAAAAATGAGAAAAAAATAAACAAATAAAAACTACATTAACAACAACAACAACTAGAATGTATTTATTTTAGTTTCAACACTGGATTTCATTTGTTATTGTTGTTTTAATGTATGGTATGGTAGTTATTATTGTTATTGTTTGTTTATTTAAAAGTGTTTGCTTTAAATGGTCGTTCTTTCTCTTTCTAATTTTGTTTTTGTTTCATTTGTTCCTTTTACTTTTTAGTTTTTATTTAAAGACTTTATGTTGTTGTTGTTGTTGTTTTTGTTATGTTTTGATATCCTTCTATTTCAAATTTTTTTTCATTCTTTCTTTCTTGCGTGGTAAATGATTCCATATATCTATGAGTGTATGTGTATGGGTGTGAATAGTAAAATGTTTATTGTTGTTATTGTTTACTTAACTTTAGTTTTTACTTGATTTTTCTTTTTATCTTGAGATGTTCTAAATTTTTAGTTGTTGTTGTTGTTTTGTTTACATTTAAATAATTTTGTTCTCTCTTTTTTTTTGTTCGGGCTTTGTTGTTCTCTCTCTCTCTCTCTCTATATATTGTTCAGGTTACCATGATGTTTGGCTTAACAACGGCAACAACAACTACAATAACAGTAATCAAGAGCAGACAGACAATGTGTTGTTATAGTTTTCTTATGGGGTACGCTTCTGTTTGGATATCTGCTTCGGATTTTTTATTTTTTTATCGTCGTTTCTAAGTATTATTTTAGCACGTGAATTGAAATGTCATTATAACCCAGCAAACATTTTTGTGAATATAAAATTAAAATTTACTTGTAAACATTTTTATTTCAATGTTTTTCTTTTTTTTTAATGCCTCTTTGCGTTTTTAGTGAGCACTTATGCATTATTTTTATTATTTTCTTATGAAAATCATACGCTTTCGGAATTTGTAAACAGTAGTACGTGATGTTTGTGATTTAAAAAAAAATTGTGAGAAGACAGGTTGTCAGAAAACTTGCTTGACCACTTGCGATCAAAACTCTATTGAAAATGATAATTTTACAAACATTTTTATTCTAGGAATTTGCGTATCTTTTTCAGAGGTTACCAATTAAATTAAATAATAGCCGTTAAATATAAAATTATTATGTTATTTTGTTTATAATAAAAGAACTTCTAGGAATTATTTGGCAAAATTTATTGTCTTTCAAAAGAATAGACCTTATTTGGTTGCATTAGCGGCATTAACGCTATAAAGTTAAGTAAACCGTAATTGGAGTCAACTAGAAGATAAATAATAATACACTTTTATTGAGTCAATATTCAGTTTATTGAGTACAATATTTTAAGTGTTCAGACATAACAGTATTCATTTGACAGCTTGTTGTTTCAACAACATTTTTGTTATTTTTTTGTTGTTTTTTTTGTCGTTGTTGACATTTGAGTTGTCAAATATTAACAGAAAGTGTTCGGATAATTGTAATATGCACACTGAAGATACTTATGATATGCATTTAAAGTTTTACTCAATATTATAACAATTTGCATATTTATTGCACAATAATTAATTGAAACTTTATATGTAATATTGAGCTCAATAATGGTGTATATAGTGATTTACGCAATAAAGGTCCATATCTGTACACCGCATAACGGAGGGTAATGTGAGAAAATGTCAATCAATGTGTTCATAACGATACCAACCTTTTAAATTAAAACCAAGCCAATGCTTTAAATGTTCAACGATCTTATTTTAGGAAAAGTATCTGAAGATGACACCGAACAATACAAAAAAGGTGTAAAGCAACAAAATCCAGAACGCCAGTCGGAGATCAAATTGCCAATTACTTAAAGGCTTTCTTGCGTTTTTGAACATTTTGTTGTGTCGAACATAACCTATTTCCAACTAAAAGGACATGAAAATGAGTAAAACCGCCAGTACTGGAGTGTAACATAATCGAAATTTAAGCATTCGGCCTAACTAGGGGAAGTGTAGGTACATTGTATACAAAAAGTTCAAAAGAGACAGGACAATTCGTCGTAAGAATCATAATGGGCACCTGAGATCAGCAATGAGTATTCAAAAAGATGAGTAGAATCGAATCATACTCATAATTTCTGATACTTATACGCATTCATACTTATTTTAATATCATGGAACTTCTCTACTCATACTAAAAGTTTGAAGTACTCATCATACTTATACTTAACAACACGTATGATGTAATTGATTTCGACTCTCCATAACTCAACATATGCAAGGATCACAAAATAAGTATGATTCGAGTACGAGCACTAAAATACTCACTAGAAGGTTGTGTGTTTGCTGTCTTTTTTGCTTATCTGTCTTTTTCTTTTTTTTTTGTAAATGCAACAACAACTGTTCACGCTGGCCACCCTAATGTTAAGTTTAGCTTTAAGTAATGTACAACTGTGTGTGTACAATTTTGATGAATGATATGAATCACGCGAGTCAGTTATGAGTATTATAAGTATTTATCTAAATTTATGAATCTAAATGAGTCGGCTTATGAATCAAACATATTTCGAATGGTATGAGTTTGATGTCAACGTTCTACGCATACTCATTGCAACCTGTACTTATAAATCAACGTTGCAGTGAGTACGAATGAGTAGTTAAACTTCAATATTATTGACACACTCACAAAATTTAATGAGCACATATGAGTAGCGAAAAAACGATTCATTGCTGATCTCTGATGGGAACACACTCCCAAAAGCCTCTAATGATGAAGTACAACAGAAATTCATAGCAATTCATAAGACTAAGAGGATAGCTAAAAAAGTGAAAAGTACTAGCTAGGAATAGCTCTATGGAAATAAAATTTTCTGAAGTGTGGCAAATGAAATAATCTTTAAAAACTATATGACTGACATTCACTTATTGTCCCAAATTAATATTTCAGTCGTGAAAGATTGAAAAATGCCTTTTACACCAGGGTCTTATAGGACCCAAGTGTGCTAACCTAACCTAACGTAACTATAAATAAATAATAAACACGATTTTTAATCCATCCGCTCTATACAAAGAGCGTTTCCACAGTCACCTTACATTATAAATGCGGGGTTTTTTGATTACAATTTTTACTTACCGGATAATACATTCCTTGTGGAGGAAGAAAAAATGCCCCGGAACCCCACAGTTTGACGGCTTTTATATGAAGACTTTATAAAGGGAAGAAAATTTTAACACGATTTACGATTTACAATTCAAACACAACTCGGGTAGTGTGTTTAGGGAAGATGTTTTTCTTTTTTTTTCAATAACTTTGTTTCTTAATTTATTATGTTGCACTTTTTTAATATTTTAGAATTAGAATAGAAGGAAAACAAGTTGCGAATCTTTTTTTTATACACAAAAATATAACACTTTATTATTCTTAACAAAAAAATTGTTATTACTTTGGCACACAAATAATTCTTTTTTTTTTTAGAAGATTTTGCTGGAAAATATAAAAAAACAAGGAAAGATTATTAAGAAATCAAAAAAAATGTTAAAACCAACGCAACAAGAGAGATAAAAACGATGTTATTTTAATCCGTTTTTCGAAACATTTCTACGGCATTTGGCCACTCTGAATTGAATTTTATTTTTGTTATGCTTTCCTTGAGTTTTCATTCCTCTTCTTCTTCTTCTTGCACTTTACTATTTTTAATCACATGTTTTGCAGCGAAAAACAAAAAACAAAGAAAGAAAAATCAAATAAGAATTCTTTTTTACTAAGAAAACCTATTTTTATTACAACAGATCACAACGCATTAAATGATTACAGAAATTAAAGAAGAAAACAACAACGGAAAAAAATTGTACATTTTATACGCAGTAATTAAAAACATGTGCATCGGTTTTTTCTCTGTTTAATAGACAAGAAGAAATACAACAACAACTACAACAGCTACAAGGAATATTTATTGTATTTTCCTTGTTGAAAATTCTATGTGCACCACCAACTAAAAATAACCTCCTGTGATGATGTGCATTAACAAAAACAAACAACACAAAACAAAACAAGAGAATTCAACACCAAATACACTCAGAGAAATTATATGCACTCAAACTCATGAGAGCGATTATACTATAACAACGCACAGTCACACGCACTCACTCGCATACAACAAATATTACTACTAGGTACTGTTGTTAAGCCTATAATTTTATTTTTATTATATTTTCGTGTGTGCCTCTCTTTCTCTCTTTGACAGTGTGTTTTATTAGGTTACTCTACGCAAGGGATGCTGTTTCTTTGATGAAAATAATGTATAAAAATAGCATAGAAACGATAAACGATGATAAAGATAGAAAGAAAGATGAGAAATAAAAACAACAAAAATGAAAAATAAAGTCAATAAGGGTTGTTAATGGCAAAAACAAAAAAGAAAGAGAAATAAAAAATATTTTGTAATGGCAGGCAGCCACCACAGCAGCAGCCGCAACAATAGCATCAGGCATTAGAAGGATGCCGTGTTATAAACAAATGAAAATGCAATAAACAACAACAACTAAAATAACAAAAGTTGAACTAATAAAAGGAAGTAAAATAAATTGAAAATTTTGCTTTTTTTTCTCTGGTATTTGTTTACCTACACCCGATTTCAACAAACACAATTGCTTTCTGAACCGAAATAATAGAAAAAAAAAAGAAAAAACTAAAGGAGTTTAAAAGAGTGCAGGAGCCACATACAGACACATGGCCCTGTGTGTGTTTATATTTTTTAATGCAAACACATAAGGGCTTTAAAAAATTGAGAAAGACGTGTAAAGTTCAAATCATGTGTCAGAGATGGAATGATTTTATTGAAGGCAGTAGTTTGTAAACTTTTTTTATTAGCATAGCTGCAAGAAGGCCCACAATTAAGATAAGAAATTTAAATTCCATTACATATCAATCAAAATCATTGATGCTAGCAAATCCTAAAATGAAAGTATCGATTGAAATTCGATAACATTGGATCAGAGTTGTATTGTGCCTCTCCTTCTAACAAATCACTGATGTATTGAAACTTGCTTAATGCCCAATTAGGAACCACCAATTTATATTCAAATCAACCTAATCGAAATACGTAAATAATAAGAATCTTTTGGAGTGAAAATCTGCTCCGTTCCTAGTCAAAGTCGATAAATATATCCACGTTCAATTTCTTATAATTATAACCAAAATTTATATTTACGATTACATTAAAATTCGAAAGAAGATATTTTTATTACCATGATGAATTATAGGAAAGTTTTCTGAGTACGACTGCCCTATAAAACAGTTATTGCTCTGAGGAATGTTGAAATTGTATTCTGGACTTTTGGACGATGTTTAAATAAATCAACAGACGATAATAAGAATCTCTACTATCGCCTATGTGCGGTCAGAAATTCTAACACTTCCAAATAAACCAACCCCAGGGTGAATGGCCGCGTATCATAGCCAATGGATCAAAAATAGGTAGATAGTTAGGTTAAAGGAAGTATGTATGTACCAAACAACCGGAGGCTATAGAACTCAGTATTTTTGAAAGCAAGAAGGTAAAAACGGGCAATAGATAGAATAAAGAAAATAGAAATAAAACAATTCGATTGACGAAGATTCCCTAGAATAAAGGAAAATAGAATTAAAACAATTCGATTGACGAACATTCCCTCGTCGCATGGCCACAAAAAAATCAGGAGAACCTAAATAATGACTACCAGCTGATAGGGAAACAGGTATTTAATCTTATTCTACCAAAAGACTTATTCTTCTCCTTACAAAATTGAAAACTAGGGTTACAAAGCTACTGTTATCTTAAAAAAAAAAAAAAGTCTGTCATGCATTTGATTGCCTTAAAATATCATGAGAATTGGCCAAATAAAGAACGAATGTTTGTAACTTGGATTTAGGATCTAAAGACCGTTTTGATTATAATTTATTGAAAGCAGACCATGGAGAAAAACTTAGAGATCCCTGTATTCTAAGCCACAAACATTTTGATAGCAAATGATCCAAATAAAAATCCGAACTTATTAGTAAGCAAGACAACAGATCACCAGTTCAAAACGAAAATCTCTGGAGTATTTCAAAAATAAAATAAGAATAACAGCACTGTTCCGTGCAAAGCTTGGAAGACTTTTGACCTGTGGAAACTAAAGCGTGTGCTGAACTTTAGAGCTGTCTTTAAAATTAACATAGCTAAGGCCTAAATCATTTCTGTTAATGCGACGGATCAAGAATTATTATCAATTATTATTTCGAGAGCATTATGTCCGAAAATTACAGACTAAACGAAGACCTTGACCACACATACTGAAAGCACGATAGTTTCTAGATCTCTTAAGACCTATTTGGAGTTCATCTTGCCTTTTTGCAGGGCACAAAGTCGATTACATTTAAAACAAAATTTCAAGTTCAATCACATTCATGATTGGGCCAAAAGAATCACCGAATCTTGCAAATATTCTGATTTAGAGTGATGTCTACCAACAGGTCCCATGAGGCAGTAGAAAACTGTTTAGCAGTGGATTTAAGTCACTTAAAAAAGGTGAGCGTTAGATTAAACAGCGCAAAGCAGCTAATACAACAGCATAATTTCAAGTAGCTTTCTTACAGCTTTTTTAATTAGGCTCATAAGAAATCTTTTCGTAGACTTTTGTTTCTCAGTACTGTCCATTTTTTGTGTGTTTTATAAGCATAAGTTAGGTACCATTCATACATACACATATGAACATAATTGGCCATTATAACTCTTCAGTCAGGATTACGGCCTAGCTTCTCACACCACTCATGTTGTGTGTGTTAATTTTATACATGAGTGGCGGGACTTACATATGACTCCGAACGACAGATTTTTGAGAAACTTTTCATGGCAGGTTTATTTACATCTCGGAGTTTTTGCCACAAATCTGCTGAGAACCCTGGCTTTACATATATTAACCAAACACACTACCTACTAGACTACAGCAACTAAAAAGGTCTCTTATGTTGGAAATTTTTAACTGAAACGGTTTGAAATTGTCTTCCGTAAAAGTACATATTTTTCGCATTATCCAGTGGGAAGGAGATAAGATAAATATTTCTACTTCCACCAGAAATGATTGAGTATAAGGAATACATAACTGTCTCTAATTGCCTTGAAGAACAAACTTTCTAATGCAATTTTAACATTACAACGTTAAATTTACGAAGTAAGAGTATTTCCAAATGTTCTCTTTGGAGGCGACTATATGAATATCCTGAAATGTTATCCACCAAAATTTTAATTCCCGTAGATATATCGCTTTATAACAGGACCATACACGATCTCGAATCTCTAAACGATTTATTAAAATATCACACGACCATGATATTAGTCTCTACAGTTCAGATGAGCAATTCTCGAGATCAATGTTTTCTACTGTAACACACGCTTTCGTTTCGCGCACGTTGGACATCCTAATTTCATGTAGGTTTTACTGCCTTTTTTGTGTTTCAGAAGCATAAGTCAGATACCATCAACTACAGTAGAACAAGATAGGTAGCGGGACTTAACTCCCTTCAGTTTAATGTTTTTGTTTGTGCCGTGAGGCAATGTTTTTAATCACATCGCACGTCTCATGTCAAAAGTGAAGAGACGTTTATTTCACACTACAAAAATCCATTTATGATTCCCAAATTTAATGTGAATTACTTCTGTAATGCACTACCGTTCTTAGGCCAACACAAGGAAAAGTACTTTTAAATTAGAAAATATTTTTGCGTACGAAAACACAACACACACACACAATGCTGACAATTCATATTATTTTTTTAGCATCCCTGGGCGGGTGGTAAAAAACCACGCACACGACAAAAAGGAACAACAACAACGACGACAATTCTTTTGTTTTTATAACAGCAAAACACCAAAAAATATTTGGATTTGTAATATAAAAAGGGAATAAAAAAGGATGGAAATTAAAATCAAAAGATGTTTTTAAGGAAGAAACATAAACACAACACTAGACATATGAAGAAGAAAAGAGAAACACTGAAAAAAAATTTGAGGAGAAACGTTTTGCAACAATGTTGAGAGAAAATTTTTTGGTGGATTTCTTTTGTTTGTTTGTTGTTAATTTTAAAACATTTTGTTTTTCGGTTTCTTTTTTTTATTTTCAATTTCAGCAACAAAGCATTGAGATTTCTTTGTTAATACTTGTGTATGTTTTTAAAAATTTATTTGATAGGCTCATGAGATGTGCCCGTCGATGGGCACGTTAATAAAAAAAAAAACAAAAAAAAAAATCCAATCAGACACACTATGCCTATACATACATAAAATTACACACAAACTTATGTGTTTTAATAGAAGGCATTTAAAAACAAAAAATTCAAGTAGAAATCGCTTAAAAAGCGGCGGCTCTTCTTCGCCTGTCATCAAGAAACACACACAATCACACATAAAAGCACAAGAAGTAGAAGAAAAATGTGTATGAAGAAGAAAATCTATTTTTAACATTTTTCACAGCAATTTTGTATACATTTTGATTCATTCTAGTATTTTTTGGTTATTTTTTTTGCGTGGCTTTTTATAGGAAATTATTAACAAAAAAAATGAAATTTTTTTCCCGTTTTCATAAGGCAGCATCTTTATTTTTATCTCTCTTTCTTGTTATCATCAGATTCTCTACTGTGCGCTTACATTTTCTCGTTTAGAATTTTTCACTTGGAATTTATTTTTCCTTTTTCCTTTCTTTTTTAAAAAACTTTAATTAATTTAACACTTGTTTCTTGTATTTTTTTTAGATTATTTATTTACACAAAATGGAAATCGCTTGGATTTCTTATTGGATTTTTGATTGATTCTTATAAGAGATTTTGTAAACAAACTTATCCTCGATAGATTTCAATATCTATTTAGGAAAACGCTTAAAAATCATTATTTTTTTTCATTTATCTATCATTCGGCTTATTTTCAACACAATACTTTTGCTTTAATTATTTAATTTAATTTTAATTCTTATTTTTCACAATTTATTTTCATTTGAAATTTTCTTCTTTCAATTTTTATTTTTTTCTTGATTTCCTACAAAGAATTTGTGCGTTCGGTATTCAACTCACGGCCGTTTTCTATCAATTTGACAGCACTGCGACAAAATTACAACTGATTTACTCAAACAACAGCATTTTGCTACTTCTTTCATTGTTTCTTCACTCTTTGCTTTTGTTTAATATATTGAGTGTAATTTTCTGGCTATGCTTTAACCTACTCATTCTCTTTTTTGTTATTTACTCTCCTTCGTTTATATGGCATGTTAAATAATTTTCTTGGGTTGTTTTTTTCTCTTTGCCAATTCCTATTCTTTTGTTTTGTTTTTAATGTTTCATTCATTAGTTTTGTTTTCACTTGTTATTTGTGTTTTTGTTTTCACTTTCGTTCTTTATTTTTTGAGTGTTTTCTCTCTATGTTGAAATGAGTGCTTCTATTTTGTTTATTTGAATTACTCTCTTGCACTCTTTGAATTTTTGCGCGCGCTCTTCTGTTCTCTCTTTGTTTTAAAGCACGTTTTTTTTTCTTCTGTACTCTTTCGCATGTAATACTTTCGTAAGCAACTCTGCAGAAATATTGTGTTTAAAAAGGAATGTCAAAAAAGGAATTTTTGCATGTGCCAATTATTAAGGTGACCAGATGTACATTTTTGTGTAAGTAAATATATATGTATTTCGTTTGAAAAAATAAATTTACTACGGCACATAGAAATTTATGATTTTGAAGAAACCTCTGTTAAGTATAATGCTTAGACCATGCCATTATATACGACGTCATTTTACAGAAGTCACCGTAGTTTAGTAGGTAGTGTATTGGCTTATTTAACATGAGGCCTCGGTTCAGACGTCAAAACGAAATATGAAAAAAATATTTTTCTCGCCGACTTCCTCTCAGCAGATTTCTGGAAAAAACTCTCTGAGAACAAATAGAATTGCCATGAAAAGTTTCTCAAAAATCTGTCGTTCGAAGTCGACTTTAAAATGTAGGTCCCGCCACTCATGTATAAAATTAACACACACAACATAAGTGGTGTGAGAAGCTAGGTCGTAATCCTGACTGAAGGGTTGTATGTATAATGCTTAGACCATGTCATTTAAACGACCTTTTCTGGATTCGTTTGCAGTGATCAGCCCATTTGATTTTTGGCCAATTTCTATGGCAATTCAGTAAAGAGCTCTGACCCAAGGCAATTATTTGCATATAAAAGGTCTTTGAAAAAACCCCCAAAATATTTGACAGCATTGCCAGATAAGAATTTTTGAAATCAAATCAACTCGATACTACCAGAAGTAAACTTTATCTATTGCGGCCTCTATAGGTTACGAAATGATCAAGTTGTACGACAAATTGTAATCTTCGAGGGTTGGTTAACCAGCAGTTACTCATCGGATGAATGAAAATTACAAAATCAAATCTAAATTGCAACGTATATGGGTCGCATAAAGAGATCTTCAAAATGTTAGATATAATGCAGACCCACACGTTGCGACTAGCTGTACAACATAGTTGTATGAACATGTTGGTCGATCCTTTCATACGTTCCGATATTGGTCGTCAGTTAAATGAAAATCAAATCAACTTTTCATGGCAATTTTATTTACTCTCTCAGAATTTTTACCAGAAATCTGATGAGAGGAAGTCGACTTTATTTTCAAGGTATTTGATTTAGGATTTGAACCGTGGCCTCATGTTTAATAAGCCTGCTAGATTAAGGCGACTTCATATGATGTATACATTCGAAAAATCCACGATTTCCTAGAAAAATAGACGACACTCAAAGACTATCTTTGACAATGACATTCGCAAGGCAGTCTATTGGCTATTCGAGTTGATTAGCATTTTCATAGAAAGTATTCTGCTGCAGAGCAGCTATTAGATCGCCATAAGGATAGCCATAATTTGCTCTAATGGCTGATAACCATGAACTTTTCGAACGATTGACAGATCAATTAAAGGCTTTAGAAAATATAAACATGTTTTCCTGATAGCCCTTATCCAGATCCACAACTCGAATCTGAAACTGTTTCACAATTACACACATTTTTGAGAAACTTTTCATGGCATTTTTATTTACTCTCAGAGTTTTGCCAGAAATCTGCTAAGAGGAAGTCGCCTAAGAAATATTTGTTCAAATTTCGTCTAATAAGCGAACACATTATCTGACAAGTCACATTATATTTATGGTCACCTAAAAAGCAAACGGCCTACTGCTTCGGCCTTAAGTAGTAGACAGAGATACGTTTATTTTTTGTCTCAACTCACCGTGCCTCCACTCATTTTCTAATTTAAAACTTTTTTTATTCATTTTTCAGAGTTTTAATTAAAAATTTAACAGGTTGCTTTGGCTAACTGAACAGGCCCAACTGGACAATGTGGTTACAATTATTTGGAATTTTTTTTGTTTTTGTTTTTTATTTCGTATTTAATGTCGATTTAATTAAAATAATCCCAGACAACAGATAAACTATAAAATAGTCGTCGGTACGTTATAAGACTAAGAGGATTTGGAAAAAACTTTACTTTGCTACACTTTTGTTGCTGTTGTTGTTGTTCTATTTTCCATAAGAGGATTTATCAAGTGGCAATTTTCAGATTTTTATGGAAAACAAACCAAAAAAAATATTACAAAAACAAAAAAAAGCAAGATATGACCCTTTACAGTCGCCCTCTTATACGAGAAGCGGAGAAACTATTTGCAAATGGATGGCACAAAAACTACGGGGAAAAATTAGAAAAAAACGAAAAACTCTAGTGTCCTGTGCAGAGCCCACATCCGCGTTTATAAACGTTTATTTAAGGATGAAAAGAAATTCTTTTTTTTTTGTTACAACACTTTCAACGCACACCAACACTCACACTCGCACTCGTATTTACTTGCGAAAAAGTAAAGTGGGCATCCGTTATGCGTGGTTTTAAAAAGGAGAGAGGGAGAGCGAGAGAGCGAAAATCCTTTTTGTCATGACACCACCATATCCCATTTGCATCTCCAATACAAACGCCATCAGCAGTATCATTATCACCAGAATCATTGTTTTTATTACCCATTCAAGTGAATAACGAACCGCCGCCCACTGGGCCCGTTTATACTGCCTTATGCTGGCAATGTTTATTCAAGTATCACTGCTTGTTTTATGCGTACTTTCCTGTGAAGTTTTTGTTTGTTTTTCTGTTCCTTTTTTTTATTGGAGTTTTTCCTCAATCTGTCCAGCCAAGGCTTATTATTGTTTGTCGGTTTTTGTTTTCATATTTAGCCCCGTGGTTTTAGCTATAGTTTCTCGCGCGTTATGTGAATAGCGAAGGAGTTAGCAGAAGTCAGGATCGAGTAAATAACCGATCCGACACTAAGTTCGACCAAAATACTTCCAATTTTGGATTAGAAATTGTTTGTGTAATTATTTTTGAAGATTTTCAGATTCCAGTTGTGGACCTAGATAAAGGCTTTCAGACCTACAAATGGTTCATTAATAGTTCAAGGAGTTCATCGTTGTGAGCCATTAATGGAAGTCACAGCTATCCTTATTGTTATATAATAGCGGCTATGCAGCAGTATACTTTCTGCGAAAATGCGAATCAACGCGAATAGCCAATAGACTGCCTTAAAGTCCCTTGCGAATGTCATTGTCAAAGCTAGTCTTTGAATATTGTGTATCTCTCTAGAAAATCACAGATTTTGCGAATGAATGAATGATTTGTTGGAGGTACCAAGGCGAAGTTTAACTTAATGTGAGAAAACTTTAAAGCTAAGCAGCCCTTCGCTTGGGTTTAGTACGTTGGCACAAGTGATGGTGAATAGTGCACATTTTTTTGAGGAATAAAAGTGTATTTTAAAGACTTCTATCTCCTACTCGAAATGGTGACTAAAATATCGAAATTATCCGCAAGCATGATGGAAATGTTTACATTTTCACCCGAGTTGGAAACCGCGTTGTAAGAATTTCTAAGCACTTTGGTTAACACTTACCATTCATATATCAAGTAAAATTGTTCATGTGAAATACATACATTGCAACATCTAAAAGCCTATTGAATTAGTGATTGTCGCTGACTTACCTGAAATAAAAAAGAAAATTTGATTTAAAAATATTGTAAATATTTTATATTTCGTATAATTGTTTTGAAATAAATTTAATTTTTTATTTTAAACAAATTATTAGAACAAATTTGTATAACGTTTCTAGATGGCCTGTATGCCTAGGTATTACTGGTGTTTTGCTTTTACATCGCTTAACATTGAAATTATAAGCAAAAGTTACAAAAACAAAACAATGTAGTAAACAAATCTGTTTACAAATTATCGTAATGCTTAATATAACAATAAACACCAGCATAAAAATAGTAAACAAGTAAACAAAAATACACAAACAATACTACAATAACAAAGGTAAACAACGATGTTTACATTTATAGAGATTTCGAGAAGGCGAAGTCACAAACATTCGCTTTTAAGAACATTAATCAGACTGTTTACTTTGCCATATAAAAGGCAAGGCAAAGCAGGCGTCTAGGTGAGTGAAGTTCAGTCAGTCTTGTTCGAAGACGCGGTGCGTTTGAAGAGAGTAGTCGTGGTTTGAAGATCTCCGTTATAAAGACCTGTCGAACAATTGTCTAGTAATTGTTATTGTTTATGCAAAGGGTATAAACAGAGGAATAACAAAGAAAAGTAATTGTTGTTGTTTACATCAAGTTGTGAACTGTGGCACACAGAATTGTGCAAATAATAAAGAATTTTAATTAAAACTAAACAAACATTTATTTTTATTTTATTTGCAATATACGAGCTCATATTTTAAACGTTTTTAAAAGGTAAAAACGTAACAATATATTCTATATAAAGTCTCTATTTTCTTCTATCTCAAATAACAAATATGAACACTTTTCCTACATTAGTTTGGGAAGCTGAGATAAAGAGCTTAAAATGTATGCTTTTGTTTTGAAACTTAGCTTTTACGAAGTGGAAATTTTAATCCTGCTAACATTATTTGGCCCTTTTACAGGCCTACTAACTTCCTCTGTGTTTTTCAGTCATTATCTATTTTAAAAGTTCGTTAGGTCGTGTATGTTGTGTTGTGACTGTGTGTCTGTCTATGGTATTTGACTGGAATATTTAAATGCTGGCGAAAAAACAGAAGAAGAGAATATTTAACCTCTAATAGGAACATGATATTTTAGACCCGGTTAAATTTTCCTTTTGTGGTTGTTGTTGTTGTTATTGTTGTTGCTCTTCTATGCTATTATATGCTTTCTTTTCTTAAGTAATAGAAAAGAAATGGCGCGTAAATGCTAATGGTATTTATTTTTTGTTGTTGTTGTTGTTATTTTTGTTTATGTAACAAGATAAGAAAGATGAAGGCCACTACTACGGCTGCTGCTGCTAAACAAATCATTTCCACAAGACAAGGACGTGGTTAAGGTAAGTATTCTTTAACTCATCATCAGTTCAACAGAAAGAAAGCTTTGAACGTTTGGAGAAACGTAAAAAAAAATTGTAAGCCACAGTAAGAGAAACGTATGGGGTATGTAAACCCTTTGGGGTATTACTTCATAACGCCCCTGGTTTTAAGACATGAATCCGTTCGTCTTTGTCTTCTTCTTATGCTTTGTTCTCTGTAATACTAATATCCTTTTAATACTTAAAGATCCCAGACCAGCATCAGGTTGGTTGCCTTTTGTGCTCTTTTTAGTTGCTTTTAATAAAAATATTTTCTCACAAAGAAATCTACAACGGCGATGAGAAAAAAGAAAAGAATTCTAAGATTTTTTTTTTTTTTAGACAGGAAAAGTTATAACGTACACGCGTACGTACTTATGTACGTTTTATGTACGCCAAAGAAGGTCCTTTTATTTAGTATTTTACTATTATTATATTGTTGTTGTTGCATATTTATTTATATATTTTATCCTTTTGTAAAATATTCCTTTCGCATTCTCTCCCTTCCCTTCCTTCTGCTTCTGTGTAAGATATATTGTGCGTGTAGATTTTCATAAGTTACACGAACTATTAAATTTTTAAAAAAGTACCAGCATATTTTTTAAGTGTTGTTGTTGTTGTTGTTTGGGATCTTAAGAATAGGAAAATTTATAAATCATTTCCTTTTGAATGGCTTTAATTCAAAATGGAAATCAAACTTAAAGACGCCTACAGGAAAACTAAGAAGTGAAAGGGAATCCATGGCTTTTAATTTAATTAAATTGCTGTTGGGTACTGATGGTGAGACGGGTAAAAAGATAGGGGGAAGTCGATTCTTTTAATTAAGAAAATCAGAAATAAAGAATTCAACGAAACTATAACTGGTACGCACGGGCTCATCACAACTTTTTTTATATCCCTTGTCAGGTGGTTTCAGTTCAGTTGTAATGAAAAGTGGACTAACCACCTCACAATTGAAATAAAAAAATTGTGATGAGGCAGTTCTTTATTGTCTATCGTTTTGTTAAATTTTAGTGAAACCATTAAATCACATTATGACGAACCAAGTAAAGACGCTTATTATGAACTCCAGAACGTATTTACGTTACAATCGATATTTCAAAATAAATTAATACCCTAGAATCTTAAAAACCACACAAAAATTTGCAATTGTACTTTAATTGTTTTGTCAAGTACAGTAAAATAATTGTTCCTTAAAGTTCCATAATTACAGTGATTGCTCATGAACCAGCTGAGGCATACAGTTTCGAAATTCTAAAAATTTTAACAGTCAACCACATTGGTTCGCATTGTTTTTTGGAGTTACAAAATACTGTTATGAAAATGAAAAAAATCTAGATGATGTTGTTTTCCTTTTACATCGTTTGACATTAAAATTATAAACAAAAACTACAAAAACAAAACAATGAACTTGTTTACAATTTGTCGCACTGCTAATATAACAGCAAACACCAGCATAAGAAAAATGGTAAACAAGTAAACGAAAACATACCAACAACACCACAATAATAAACATAAACAATGATGTTTACATTTAAAGAGATTTCGAAAAGGCGAAGTCATGAACGTTCGGCTTCAAGACACATTCACATTTTCAATAATACGTACATACATATATACATAATTTCATACATACATATCTCATTACAATCCTTTTAGTCAGATTTACGACCTAGCTTCTGACACCGCTTAGGTTGTGTGTGTAAAATTTTATACATGAGTGGCAGGACCTACAGTTTAAAGTCGACTCCGAATGACAGATTTTTGAGAAACTTTTCATCCCATTTTTAGTTTTTGCCAGAAATCTGCTGAGGGGATTTCGGCTAAGCAATATTTTTTCATACTTCATTTTGTTGGAGATGTCTGACCTGGGAACTCAGGGATTTTGTCAGAAGAAAGAATTTTTTTTTTCAAGAGCTGGGATTCGTACTCAGTAGCTCACGTCTAGTTGATTGAATAATATTTTCAAATTTTTAATAATATCCTTTATTATTCAAAAGCCACTGTAGACGAGTAGGTAGTGTGCTGGTTTATTAGACGTGAGGCGTCGGTTCAAGCCCCAGTCAAGACATCTCGAAGAAAACGAAATACGACACTATCCCAATATCTTTCTGGCAAAAATTCTGAGAGTAAATAAAATTTCCTTGGAAACGGGACCGACTATAAATTGTGAGTTCCGCCATTCACTGATTAAATTAACACACACAACATGGGTGGTCTGAGACACGAGATCGTAATCCTGATCGAAGGGTTGTAGTGACTTACTAATTAAGTAAGTATTGTCTTCAGGCAATCTGTACCCCACATTCCATGCTTTATGTAATGCAATGGAAAGTTAGTCTTTGAACCTTATTGAGGATGGAGAAACAACACTTCTTACTCGTTTGTCGTATTTCGCTGTTCTAACTATTCTTAAATTTGCTGGTTCCAAGAAAAATGTTTAAAAGTATGGTATCACTGTGGAAAAGTCTAGTACGTCGCCGTAGTCTAGTACGTTGAGTGTTGTCTTATAAGACGTAAGGCGTCGGTTTAAACTTTAGCCCAGACATCTCGAACAAAACGAAATATTTCTTCGGTGACTTTCTCTCCTTTGCAGTCCGCTTCAGACAACAGGCAATCAGAATGTGATATGGCATCAATTGTAATCAATATTGAAAATTCTTTGATTTCATATAGAAAATTAAGGCATAATTTTACAGTAAAAGTACGCTCACTAACTTCCCGGAACTGGTTGACCCTCTTGGAAAACGAAATTGTGACTGCAAATTCACTGAACGTAATCCCATGAAAACAGATTTTTTTATAAACGCGTAAGAGAAGTGTTTGGAATAACAAGAAACAATTTAGCGAAACTTATTTTTTATTTTCCCTTCCTGGCAATGACAAACAAAAACTCTGTGTGGGATAAAGGGGCAAAGTGGTGCCGTGATATTTAGGAAGAGAAACAGAAAAACAACGTGAACATATAAAATATGGATGCACTCTACTACAACATACCATATGAATATTGGTGAGTGCTCGTAAGAGTACATAAGACACTCGATTAACGGCCGTTAAGCAAAGGAATACTAAGTTTCTGATTAGGGTTCACAAAACCGCGTCAATGATGTGGTTATGCAAGCAGCAAAAAAAATTCCTATAAAATCAGCTAAAACTCCACGACACAACAACAAGGAAAAAATTGTAACAAGAAAAGTTCACAGAAAAAACGAAGATAAGAAAAAGAAGAAAGGGCTTCAAAAAAAAAATACGTGAAAAGTTACAAAGAAACGAGAAAGTTTAAGTAATTGACAGTATGGAGGACGCCAAATTGTTTTGTATTGGTAACATTACATACGCGCGCACATCATACATGTAAAGATACAGTGCATACACATAAGGATGTGTACACATGTAGTTATGAATTATATACAGCCGCTATGTAAATAATAGCATCACAGGCTTTGAAATTTCAAAATTTTGTAATATCGGCAGAGGTTTCTATAAAGCAGTAGTCGCACGTAATTCTTACATACATATTGTTACGAAAATGAAGAATCTAGATACTGGTGTTTTCCTTTTACATCGCTTAACATTAAAATTATAAACAAAAGTTACAAAAATACAACAACAAGCACCAGCGTAAAAAAATGGTAAACAAGTAAACAAAAATACACGAACAAAACTACAAGACTAAATGTAAACAAAATACACAAACAATAACAATGAATGATGCTTCCCATTTATAGACATTTCGAGAAGGCGAAGTCACGAACATTTGCCACTCAATTGAGAACGTGGCAACGTTTAAGTTGTTTTTAAAAAATGTTTAAATTTCTAACCAAAATTAAATGAATTTAACCACCAGTGCTATAATTTTGATATCAATTGTACTTATATACGTATAAAATCCAGAACTTTACATGTTGGAGCTGATAAGCATTTAGAAAAAGGAAATTCAATTGCAAGCGAGAGACTCACTGCAACCAACTGTTTTTTTTTATCTCCCCCCTTTAATACAAGGGTGAAAACGAACTGTGAGAAAAAAAAACGTAGAAAAAACCAAAAACAAAACCGAAAAAAGGTTATAAACATGGGTATTAAAAAAAAAAGCGAAACAAATTTAAGACTTTTGTAGCCAAGTTTTGTGGCGGCAAAATGAAAATGCAATAAAAAATCGTGAAAGAACAACAAAAAATTATAAAAAAAAACAGAAAAAAAAACAAAATCTGTGTAAAGCCATGAAGGTAAACACATGTGCAATTTGAAGAAGCGTAACAGCAGAAGTCACCAAAGAAGATGTACAAAAATCACACGAAAAATTATTGAGAAAAGTAAAAACAAAAATCTGCTTGAAACGAATCAAAGGAGACCCTATAAAATCTATTTGAATGGGCACTTTTTATTGGATGCAGTTAAAAGCGATTGCTTTTCGGGTAATGTCTACACAAGCACTTATGGTCGCTGGATTTGACAGTAGAAATAATAGTTCACAAGTCTTTCAGAGGTATGCTTGCCCAACATAATTGATCATTACAACTCTTCAGTCAGGATTATGACCTAGCTTCTCACACCACTGATATTGTGTTAATTATATACATGAGTGGCAGGACCAACAGTTTAAAGTGGACTCCGAATGACAGATCTTTTTAAGAAACTTTTCATGGCAATTTTATTTTCTGTCAGAGCTTTTGCCAGAAATCTGCTGAGAGGAACTCGCCGAAGAAATTTTTTTTTCAAAGTTTCGTTTTAATATCTGGGGTTTGAACCGTGGACTTACTTCAAATAAGCCAACACCCTACTTACTAGGCGACGACGACTTGAGATGTTTACAGTGTCCTTTTATTCGCAATATCTGCTGTTCAGACTTATGATGATCCAAGTGCTTGCTGGTCTTGACCCATTAGGAAGTCAAACGAGGATAGTGATCCTTTGCTTAGTAACTGTTTTACAAGTGGCTGTGATGGTCTTTAAATGGTCTATAGAGCATGGCGGCAAATGCAGCCACATCTATAGCGGCACTAACAGTGGTGACAGCGGCAATTGCAGCCTCAACTACAGCGGATATAAATGTGATAACAGCGGCAATTAGCGCCGACACAGGCACCTGCGGCAATTACAGAGGCAACAACGGCAAATACAGTGGTTACTGCTGCAGCAATTACGATGACAAGAGCGAAAATTGCCCTGGAAATAACGGTGGGTGCAACAGCGACAATTACAGCCACAACTACACCGGCAAATACAGCTTCAACAGTGGCAGCTACAGCCTCAACTTCAGCGGCAATTACGGCTCCGAGAGCTGCAACCGCAGCATCAATTACAGCAGCAACTATAGCGACAGTAGTGGCGACTACAGCAGGAATTTCAGCGGCAGCTGCGTGAATTACAGTGGAAACTACAGCGGCAGTAGTGGCGACTACAGCAGGAATTGCAGCGGCAGCTGCGTGAATTACAGTGGAAACTACAGCGGCAGTAGTGGCGACTACAGCAGGAATTGCAGCGGCAGCTGCGTGAATTACAGTGGAAACTACAGCGGCAATTGCAGCGACAGCTGCGTGAATTACAACGAAAACTACAGTGGAAGTAGTGGAAACCACAGCGTCAATTGCAGGGGTAGCTGCAACTGCAGCATCAGTAGTGGCAACCACAGCGGCAATTGTAGCGGCAAAAAGGGGTGATAACAGAATCAACAGTGGCAGCAGGCGCAATTACAGCAGCAATAACAACGGCAATTCCTGCCTCAGCTACAGCGGCTTCAGACCCCAGCTCATACATTTTGAAAGTACACATTGTTATAGCACGTTCACATATAAGAAGGTTATGGTTATCTAAAATTAACCTTGGAGATAACCTTGTGGCGTTCACATATGACAAATATAACCTAAACATATGCGAGAATGACAGAAATTGACAGCTGTATGCATTTGTAATGTATTGTATGTATGTATCTTTGTATGTATCTTCTCCATAGCAAATGTTTTTTTTTTCTATTACTGTCAAATTTTAGTCAATATACTATTCACAATAGATATAAAGCGTTGCATTTTTGAGTATTTTATTGAATACTTTTCAATGCAACAATGCGTATTTTACTAGGTTATGAGGTAACCTACAGCTGAACTTGGTTATCTTTTCATACAAATTGTATGGCTAACCTCACACATTTGTGGCTTGGTTACGAGATAACCTTGATAACCACGATAACCTAGCTAACCTGCTTATATGTGAACATGGTATTACGGATTGTTTGAAACAGAAATATGTTTATAAATATCTTCAATAAAGACTGCTACAGACTTCATTTCTATTGAAGCTTAAACACATAAGCGTTGTAGTCTATTTGGTAGGGTGTTGACTTATTAGACAAGAGCCAAGCCCGTGTCCTAGGCCAAATATCTCGAACATAGTGAAGTAAGAAGAAATTCGAGTTCCTCTCAGCAGATTTGGGGGCAAAACTCTGAGAGTAAATAAAATTCTTAAAAATCTGTCGTTCGCAGCAGACTTTGAACAGTAGGTCCCACCCCGCTCATGGATAAAGTTAGTACACACAACATGGTTAGTAAGAGAGGCTTCTCCCCTTTTACTGTAGAAGAGGTGTCTTTAAGAACTGGTCGGTGTAAAGCTTTAAGTTTTAAGAATTATTACAACCCACAGTAGAGTACCACCACAACCATAGACATTTAGAATGTTTAGTAAGTTTATAGTTTATATTGTATATTCTACTGTACTGTATAATATTATTCTCTTATTCTTCTTATATTTTTTTCTGCTTATCTCAACAAAATAAAAATCTTATAATAAAGCACAAAAACTAACAAGAAAACTATCGAAAAAAACTGAAGAAAAGGAAGAAAACTTTGTAAATAAAATGGAGCCAAATTCGAACGGAAACGCCTGTTTGAGGGAAATTGAGAAGAAGAAGCAGCAGAACAACAAACGTTTAAATTCCTTCCCATGTGTGATAATGTTGTCTGTGTGTTGTGTTTAGCGCTGCTGCTGCTGCATGTTGTGCAAATGTCTATTTGCGAACGTGTTTAATGATGAGGTTTTCAGGCAGAAATTTTCTTTCAAAAAAATGTTTGTTACTATAAATAGAATATTTTGCTAATGAAAGATTTTAGGCTCTTATGAAATCTTATGAAATAAAAATGAGAAAAAATTTGATTATTTTTTGGAAAATTCTACAACCTTTTTAAAAGGCTCTTCAAATAAATTCTAAAAATCTTTAAACAACGCATTATTAAGAGTCTAACTTGTAAGCTGTTGTAATAATTTTTTTCCAGGTATAAGAAAGAAAATTGCTTTTCTCTCATGTTTTTGCCAAAATGTTTGGAGAGGTTTTCCCATTGAATTGTTTTCAGGTCAAAGTTTAAATTGTTTTATAATCGAGATAAAGTTTCAGGTTAATTTTATGTTTAACTTGGCAATTCTTTCTTTTTTTCTCTCATTTTTTTTAAATAGAATGGCAGACGCAAGGAATTTTTAAATTAAATACTTTGATTCTAAAGCAGAAAGGATTTGTGGAAAGGCAAGTGATTTTGTTCAAAGAAATGTTTGTAGTAAGGAAGGGCTTAACATGATGTTTATGGAGACAATTTGTTTTTATAAGAAGCATGTGAAGCCATATTAGGAGTTGGCTTTGTTACTCACAAAAAAACTTTTTTTTCGAAACTAGTACTTTGGTTGGCTAATTTTTATAATATTACTAAGGAACGAGTTCGGTATATAGGAAGACCTAGAAGGAGCATTCAAACGAGCCCGAAAAATGTCTGCATCTCTTGATAAGTAAATTTTTGGAAATCTTTTAAGCCATAATTACTGAATACATACATACAAGATTAGTCATTACAATCAGAGATCAGCAATGAATCGTTTTTTCGCTACTCATAAGTACTCATGAAATATTGAGTATGAGTGAGCCAACAGTATTGAAATTTAACTATGTACTCTGATTCATTCGTACACACTACATCATTGACTTATAAGTACAGGTTACAATGAGTATGAGTACAACGTTGACATTAAACTCATACCATTCGAAATATGTTTGATTCATACGCTTACTCCTTCAGATTCATAAAATGATTCGAGTGATTTGAATCATTCATCAAAATGTACAGTCTTAGTTGTTGTTGCATTTACGACAAAAGAAAAAAAGAAAAAGATAAAGACAGCAAGCAAAGCAAACACACAACCTTCTAGTGAATATTGTAATGTTCGTACACGATTCATACTTATTTCATGCTTCGTGTAAATGTTGAGTTATGGAAAGTCGAAATCAACAACATCATACGTATGAATGTGATGAGTACTTCAAACTTTGTATATGAGTAGAGATTCCATGAAACTAAAATAAGTATGAATGCGTATAAGTATCAAAAATTATGAGTATAATTCGATTCTGCTCATCTTTTTGAATACTCATTGCTGATCTCTGATTACAACTCTTTAGTCAGGATTACAACCTAGGTTGGAGTGTTAGCTTTGATATCAAAAGTTCACTTGAGCACACATAGTGGCCTGTTGTAACGCCACATGACAACGCAGTTCTTATACTGACCAAATTCTACCAAATTATGGAAGAAAAAGTAGTTGGTCAGCGCAAGGGCTGTGTGTGTCAACATCAGTGGCAGGACCTGCAGTTTAAAGTCGACTCTGAAAGACAGATTTTTGAGAAACTTTTCTTGGCAATTTTATTTGCTTTCAGAGGTTTTGCCAGAAATCTGTTGAGAGGAAGTCGGGGAAGAAATATTTTTTTTATATTTCGTTTTGATGTCTGACCTTGAACCGTGGCCTGACGTCTAATAAGCCAACACGCTATTAACTAACTACGACGACTTCTGAATACGCAAACTTGAAAATCGTGTTTTCTGAAAAAAATATGCACACATTTTTTCATGCGCACTCCTTACTTTTTTGCCGAAAGAATTTTTATTAATTTTTATTCAGACTCGAGTTTGCTTTCGATTCCCAAAATATTTAATTTTAAAATATTGAAATGAATCGATTGGAAGCCAAAGGATTCTACATACAGTATGTAACTATATATGTAAGTCGTAATTCAATGGAAAAATTCTGTATTACTTGAAAAACTATTTTTAAAAGCTCTTTTTGCCCATAATTACTGAATACGCAAACATGAAAATCGTGTTTCCAGCAAAAAAAAAATGTGCCCAAATTTTTTCATGCGCACTCCTTACTTTCTTGTCAAAATCTAGAATAGTTTTTATTTCTTTCGATGTTTTGATTTGTGTTTTGATTCCGTAACGGTTCATTTAATTCTCTGAAACCGATTGAACTGATTTCAATCCAAACTTTTCATAACCAAATTATTAACACAGTATTTAACTCCATGAGTCGTAATTCCATGAAAAAATTCTGTATCACTTGGAAAATTATTTTTTAAAAACCTTTTAATCCAGAATTGACGAATAAGCAAACAAGAAATTTGTGTTTTCGGCAAAAAAAAAAACAAATGCCCAAATTTTTTAGTGCACACTCCTTACTTGCTTGTCAAAAGCTAGAATAATTATTATTCTATTTTCATTCGATCTGGATTGTGGTTTGATCCCATTCTAGTTAATTTAATTCTTAGAAATATTTGGAAATAAAATGATTTCAATTCCAAGGATTCAAAGCCAAATCCTTCATACAGTATGTAGCTACATATGTAAGTACTAATTCCATGAAAAACTTCTGTCTTACTTGGAAAATTATTTTTAAAATTTCATAATAGCCGAGTACGTAAAAAAATTTGAAATTTATCAAATTTTTTCATGCACACTCCTTACTTCCTTGTTGAAATTTAGATGAATTTTTATTAATTTCTTTTTTAACTGGGGCACGAGGTTTGATTCCTTAATGGCAATTCACTCAATTTTGTAACTTGCAATTCCATGAATTTTATATACTTTAAGTCATCTTTTTATTGTAATGACATCAATCAAATCCGAAATATCAAGAAAAAAACAACAGACGCTTATCCTTACATCTACATTTTTCGGGTGAAACTCTCATATTCTATTTTAAATCAAGCCATAACATTAATAGCTTTCACTTTCTATAGTCCTTATGCTTCCCATGAGATTTAAATGGTCTCCTCTCTTAGCCAATAATATTGATGTCGAGATGATGGCTTTTTGTTTTTGCAAATATTGCCAATAAAAATTTACAATTTCTAATAAAAAATTGAAAGGAAATCAAAACAGAATAATAATAATAATATCGACAATATGTAGATAAATTTCGATCATAATTTTAATATCTGTACATACACATGCATTCATATACTAAATATCCCCGGGGGTTCTTTTTCAAAATAATGAACTCTTAAAATACACATCTTTTAAAGCCACTAAATGCCTTATTTCTTGTCTTTGTATAGAATAATTTCAACGATTTTTTCCAGTTTTTTTTTCTGTTGATTTTGTTGCTTCATTTCAAAGAGAAATAAATGGGAAAACATCTTTAACACATGCTTGGAAATTGGCCAAAATGTCAATACCGTTGAGAGAGAGAGAAAGAATGTAGCAGAGCAATACTTAGTAAAAAAAAGAAAAAATAAGAAACAAGAATGTACACAAAGGAGTATACTAATACACAGAGGAGGAGTATCGGTATGTATAAGGGGAGACCATACCCATCAATGTCCATTTCTATTTAGATATTGCATACTTAACAGTGTAAATACAAATACAATGTGTTGTATACTTTAAGGAGCTTGAACACTTTTTTCTGTATTTCTTTTTTATTCCTTTATTTCTTTATTTCTATTATAGGGCTTTTTCTTTATCTCACATCTTTGTTTAGATGATATTGAATTGAAGCAAAGGGTGTTTCCCACTTTGGTTATGAAAAGGTACTTAAAGTTCCATTAGGTATTGAATGTATGTGCTGTTGCTGGAAAGGCCACATAATTAGGGATTGTTTGGAATGGAAATATGTTTATAAATATATTGCATAAAGGATGTTATCAACTTTATTTCCAGTAAAGCTTAAACACATAAGCTTTGTAGTCTTGTAAGTAGTATATTAGCTTATTAGGCATGAGCCTGTGTCCTAGCCCAGACATCTCAAGCAAAACCTAATATGAAGAAATATTTCTTCGACAAATTCTTCTCAGCAGAATTTTGACAAAATCTCTGGGATTGACTAAAATTGCCAGGAAAGTCTCTGGACAGAAAAAACTGTCGTTCGTAATCGACATTACAGGTTAGGTCCGGCCACTCGGGAATAAAATTAACACACACAAGTGGTGTGGCGTGAGATGCTAGGTTGTAATCCTCACTAATGCATTGCAATGACCAATTAAGTAAGTTTTCTTTCATGTTTATTCAAATTACATTCTGGTACTTGGCAAATGTCGACAGATATCGAAAGAGTTTTCTTTTCTGTTTTATAGTCGTACTACCATGGAAGTCTTTCGAAGGGAGATATGGTAGATAAGCTAGAAGTGCATGAAATTTATTGTTGTGTCGATATTTTCACTCGGGCCTTGAAAATTTATGCTGGGTTCACGCAAACTTTTCAACAGGCCGTACCAATATCCGCAGCTGATTTCCAAGAGTCTCTAGTCGATAGAATAATGTAGGGAAAAGGAAGTTGGCAAATTAGATCCGTAACTTCGGGATAAGAATTGGCTCTGAAGATTAAGATAGTCGTTCTTGATTGGGAAGCAGTAAGGTATTCACTATTATTTCAATACTTTTTTTATTTATTTTATCAGGGAGCATATAACTCCTAACCCCTATTAATGAGATCGATTTAAAAACCTTAAAGGTTATAGGATAAGATATGAGAAAATGTGATGCCACACGAATCTCTGTATATAAGACCACTTCGCATGTAACTTGTGCCTTAAGTCGCTATTTATACTTTGTTGATTTTCTATGTGGCAACTTCTAGAACTTCACTGTTGATTTGTTATTGTAATAATTTTCTCTGTATCTTGCGTGTGTAGTCGCCGTAGTCTAGTAGGTAGTGTGTTCGCTTATTAGAAGTAAGCCCACGATTCAAACCACAGGGCAGACATCAAAACGAAATATGAAAAAAAATATTTCTTCGGCGACTTCCTCATAACAGATTTCTGGCAAAAACTCTGATTGTAAATGCCTGCCATGAAAAAGTTTCTCAAAATCTGTCGTTCGGAGTCGACGTTAAACTGTAGGTCCCCCACTCAAGTATAAAATTAAGACACACAAATGAGGGATGTTGAGAAGCTAGGCCGTAATCCTGACTGAAGGGTTGTAATGGATAGTTTTGTATGTATGTCTTAAGCTACTATTTATGCTCCATTAATTTTCTATATGACAACTTCTAGAACTTCACTGTTGATTTGTTATGGTAATCATTTCCTCTATATCTTGCGTGTTTTAATTGTATGAATTTTCGATCGTGATTAAGCTTTCAAAAATACTCCCTTATTGCAAAACCCTGTAGGTTCAATTCAGAAAAAAATGGAATCCATTTAAAAGATAACATAATAGAGTAAAAGAAAAACAGGCAAAATGCTATGAAATGAAGGTGCATGCATCAATAGCAACACGTCACTGTACGTCTACTGTACTTCGGCAGAGTTTATGTGGCAATCATTCAACAATAAATAAAGAAAGTTAACCCACAGCCGTATTAGAAGTACGGATTTGCAGAACACTTTTACTAAAATAAAGTTAAAGATTTACTGTATTAGACGTTAATACATGTAATAAAGTTACTTGGCATACTTCTCCCAGTTTTTCTTTTCTTTATCAATGAATCTTTTATCTCATTTTGCTTACTCACTAGACAACATTTTCAATGGCATTTTCTAAATACTTTTTAAAACATTAAAAACAAAAATTAAAACAAACAAGAAAAAAATGCTGAAAGGGTTAAAGCATATACATGGTGTACGGTATTCTATTGTTTATATCCTTTTATTTATCACTCACTGTACGTGAACGTGTGTGTGTTTTATACGCCAAATGTCTGGTAACTACTTCATTACAATGACAACGATGATGAGACTACGTTGCCTGAGTTGCATTAAACAGAAATCAACTTGAAAGGAGGAATGAAAAGAAAAATTCACACTGTGCATAGAGGTCATGACTTCCAATGGAAGTGGTGGAATGGTTTTTTAACTTTCATTGGCATCATACCTATATGTAGAGAGTACTTGCTTACTGTACTTTTCTAGAGCGTAGTATGTGCACCGAATAACGATAACTGTTGTGTTGCTGTGTGGCAAGTGGCAGCGTTCATAGAGTGAGAGATCGATTCGTTTCACATACAAGTGATGGTTTTACAGTTCTTTTCGTTTTTATGTATTTAAAGTTTTACTATTTATATCGGTTTTATTATTGAGTTGATTACTTAGTTTAATGCACTTAAGTACTGTTGTTGTTGTTGATGGTTAACCTAAAGGTATACTTCAGAGATCAGCAATAAGTATTCAAAACGATGAGTAGATTCGAATCATACTTAAAATTTCTGATACTTATACGCATTCATACTTATTTTAATATCATACTCGTACTACTCATATTCAAAGTTTGAAATACTCGTCGTACTCATACTTACCAATAGGCATGATGTTATTGATTTCCATTCTCCACGAATCACAAAATAAGTATGATTCGCGTACTAACACTACAATACTCACAAGACGATTCTGTGTTTGCTCTGCTTGCTGTCTTTGTCTTTTTTATTTATGTATCCTTCTTCTTTCTTTGTAAATGCAACAACAACTAATACTGTAAATTTTGATGAATGATTCGAATCACTCGAATCATTTGTGAGTACTATAAGTATTTTTCTAAATTTATGAATCTGAATGAGTAGGCGTATGAATCAAACATATTTCGAATGTTATAAGTTTGATGTCAACGTTGTACGCATACTTATTGCAACCTGTACTTATAAATCAATGTTGTAGGGAATACGAATGAATCAGAGTAGTTGAATTTTAATACTGTTGACGCATTCATAATCAAAATTGCATGAGTACTAATGAGTAGCGGAAAAGGGATTCATTGCCGATCTCTGGTATACTTTAGTTTTTTGTGCGCCGGCAAGTTATGCTACATTGGTTTGTGGGTTAACCAGTTGCGTGGGCAATCAGCGAAGCGTGAAAAACTTGTAGACTTCTCATGGGAAATGAGAATGAATTGTAGGTAAGGGCGAAGTAATATAAGTCTTAGAGGTGTTTTGGTAAAAATTAGGAAGCAAAGTTTTTGTGTTTTCCTTAGGCACACGTCTGCGAAAATATAGATCCGCACATGCTTTTACCACAAATTTTTTACGGTCAAAAAACAATATTATCATGAAGTTATACGAATTTAAACAATTGAAAAGAAAGTTCTTTGAATCACAACAATGTTTCTGTGCACATAATTTCAATAAGATTAAACGTAGTTTATCCTAGCAAACTGTTTTATTTATACCAGCAATGTAGGCTAATGCCTTCGTGAGTTAGCAACCATGTACCCTCTAATCGAATCTTCTCAAAAATAGGTGGGCTGAGATGGAGATTTATACGTGGATCGATATCGAATATGGATTCTATTGCAAAGCCTCCGTATTCTAATAGGTAGTGGATTAGCTTAGTAGACGTAAGGCCACAATTCAAACCCCAGGTCATAGTTTCAGTATCAAAAGTAGGCGAATATCATTGGTTTTCTTTGAGCATTTGTCGATAGTTTGGGTTTATTAGTATCTCAAATCGATGGGATAGTGGCGATGCATCGATTGAAGCCACTGTTGCGAAAACTCCACTATTCGGCTATAATTTCTGTAGATTTCTTTCCACAACATATTGAATATTATTGAGCGATATTAAGGCCCTACTATCAAACGCTTTTATGGACAGGCATTGATTCTTATTCATCCATAATTTCAATTGTGTGGTATTGCTTATTATGTTAGTCGCTAATACAGCCACTATTTGACACACTTTTCTATGTCCTACACGGCTATCACAGTGGAGTCATTATTTGGCTACAAGTGAAGATACTAGAATCACTTATTTACCATACGACATATTTTTGTAATGCACGTAATCGAACTGTGTATGTAATCAAATTATGTATACATAATATACATATTACATATATGTAATCGAACTATGTACGCAATCGAACTATGCACGTAATCGAAGTATGTACCTAATCGAGCTGCGTACGTATTCGAATCATGTACGCAATCGAACTATGTACATAATCGAACTATGTATGTAATTGAACTGCATACGTAATCGAACTGTATACGTAATTGAACTGTGTACGTAATCGACTTATATATGTAATCGAACTATGTACGTAATCGAACTATATACGTAATCGATATATAATTAAAGTATGTACGTAATCGAACTATGTACGCAATCAAAGTATGTATGTAATCGAATTATGTACGTAATCAAAGTATGTATGTAATCGTACTATGTATGTAATCGAACTGTGTACATAATTGAACTATGTATGTAATCGAACTATGTACGTAATCGAACTATGTACGTAATCGAACTGTGTATTTAATCGAACTGTGTATGTAATCGCACTATGTATGTAATCGAACAATGTACGTTATCGAAAAATGTACGTCATCGAACTATGTACGTAATCGACCTATGTACGTAATCGAACTGTGTACGTATTCGAACTATGTAAGTAATCGAACTGTGTACATATTCGAAATGTGTACGAAATCGAACTATGTACGTAATCGAACTGTGTACATAATTGAACTATGAATGTAGTCGAACAATGTACGTAATCGAACTGTGTACGTAATCGAAATATGTATGTTTTCGAACTATGTACGTAATCCAACTATGTACGTAATCAGACTATGTATGTATATAATCGGACTATGTATGTAATCGAACTATGTATGTAATCGAACTGTGTATGTAATCGAATTATGTACATAATCGAACTATGTACGTAATCGGACTATGTATGTAATCGGACTATGTATGTAATCGAACTATGTATGTAATCGAACTGTGTATGTAATCGAACTATGTATATCACGGAAAAGTAAAGAAGTTGGTGGACAAAATTGAGTTGTTTTGATTACCATAATGGAGAAAGGAAGAGTTATTCGGATTATATGAAGTTAAGGTCAATTTATTCTCGAGACCAAATTGCTAACTTAATACTATGTAGCCGCCATTGTTGGAAAAATAATTCTTCATTGAGCATACTGTAGCCATGAAATGCATTCTCGCAGCATGATTGATTAAAAAGTTTTGAAGTGAAGAATTTTATTAAAAATTCAAGCAATTAAAAGTGCAATTCGCTTTAAAATATGAGTTATCAAGTTTTGCTAAGTAATTTAGCATTTTTGAATTTCGTAAATGGCATTAAGCATATGATTACTAACTGCTGATTAAGAAATTGTTCGAAGAATATTTCTTAAACTACACATAAGACGCGAGTACATATGTACTTATTAAAGTAACGAAAACTTTTAACGCCAAAAAAGAAGCGAAAAAACTCTTCGTAAATTATCTTTTTCGACACGTAATCCGTTGCTCATTATTTATAAATTCTAAAGAAGTTAAATTTTCTGCAGACATTTCTCGTTTTTTTGTATTTTTTCTTTTGTAAATATTCTCATAAATTATGCATCATATATTAGGAAAAATGCATGCATATGCTGTACATGCCATCGTATAAAGATGTTGTTTAAACTTTTTCGATTATGTTTCACTAAAAGTGCCAACTCTTATATGAAACGAAATAAAACAAATAAAATAAAACTAAAAATAGAATGTAAAACTAAAAATGGAATATAAATATAAAAATAAAAGAATTTAACACGAAACGTAATGTTTATTTGTGTTTTTAAAAACTAAATACGAGCTTATTGTATGCAACTCGTGCGTACTAAAAATTGCAACTTTTTTCTCTCTCTCTCGCTTTCTCTATTTTCTAAAATTCAATACACGAGTGCATGTGTAAGACTAAATACTACCAGCCACTGGTACTTATAAATAATCCATACGTACCACTGACTGACACTGCTACCATTGCTACGGCGAGTGCTACTGCTACTACCGCTGGCAAAGCTACTGCCACTTAAAATTTACATTCATTCACACGCCATACAGGACGAACGTGCCTCTCTCTGTTTCGAAATACAGGGGCAAATATAAGAATGGAAACAAAAAAAAATGTTTTTTAAATTTACCAAAAACACACACTTAAATATTTGCCAGAATGTAAAAGAGTTGATTAATGTTTTCATAAAAAGATTTCACTATAGTGAGTAAGAACTATAGACCAGAGGAATTTAATATTTTACCCATGACTTCCCCGCAAAAATTTATTCTGCATAATCAAGAAATCGCCGTAGTCTAGTAGGTAGTATGTTGGCTTATTGGACACTCATGAAATTTTGAATATAAGTGAGTCAACAATATTGAAATTTAACTACATACTCTGATTCAATCATACTCACTACAACGTTGATTTATAAGTACATGTTGCAATGAGTATGAGTACAACATTGACATCGAATCAACAACATCATGCGTATTGTTAAGTATGAGTACGATGAGTACTTCAAACTTTGAATATGAGTAGTATGAGTATGATATTAAAATAAGTATAAATGCGTATAAGTATCAGAAATTATGAGTATGATTCGATTCTACTCATCTTTTTGAATACTCATTGCAGATCTCTGCTCACCACTATATCTATCACTTGATTAGCTTGAAAAACTAAAAGGCTAGTCGAGTAAAAAATTGAATTGTGTTTTCAATCATTGAATTCCTTTCATACTCTGCTCTTGAGGTAATAAATACTCTCTAATATATTGTGATTAGTTTTTGCGTGTTTGAGAGAGAGAGAGAGAGTACATATATGAGATTCGTTTTGTTATTTGGACCGAAATTTTGTTACGGTTAACCACATTTGGAATGATGATGAATTTTCCACAAAATATCTTAAAAATTTATGTCCATTTGAATGCACAAAAATGAACAAGTTTTTCTATTGTTCTGCTTAAAGATCCCCCCTCTGCTCAAAGATGGTGAGCATTATAATTGTTGAAGGTGAGAGCAATGAAGTGAATTGAAAATTTATTTGATTTCATATATGTTTTTATTTATTTGTTATAAAATTTAATAATGAAGCCGTAAAATAATTAAATTTTTATTTAGGAAAACGGTGGATTGGCTTTACAATGAGTTCAATTGTTTGAAAAATTAAACAAACAAAAGAAAATTTAATTCCATATGCAAATAGAAATGAATATTAAAATATTGTTACGAAAATGAAAAATCTAGATACTGGGTTATTATAAACAAAAGCTACAAAAACAAAACAATGCAGCAAACAAACCTGTTTACAAATTATCGTACTGCTCAATATAACAACAAGCACCAGAATATAAAAATGGTTAACAAGTTAACAAAAATACACAAACAACACTAGGATAAATGTAAACAAAATACACCAACAACACTACAGGAATAAATGTAAACAACGATGTTTAAATAACGATGTTTTCATTTATAGAGATTTCGAGAAGGCGAAGTCATGAAAATTCGCAAAACAAAGCAGGTGATAGAGTGAGTGAAATTCAGTCAGTCTTGTATGAAAACGCGATGTGTTTGAGGACAGTAATCGTGGTTTGAAGATCTCCGTTACAAATATCTGTAGAACAATTGTCTAGTAATTGTTATTGTTCATGCAAAGGGTATAAACAGAGGAATAACAAACAAAGCAATTGTTGTTGTCTACATCCAGTTGTGAAATTGTGCAAATAATAAAGAACTTTAATTAAACCTAAACACAAATTTATTTTTATTTTATTTGCAATCTACGAGCTCATATTTTAAACGTTTTTAAAATGTAAAAACGTAACAGTGTGTATATACATAATTTAAGCAAATAATTCTTTTCATTTTTCAAAAAATCTTTTCAGAATTTTTAAAACTTTAATTTAAATTCACATTGAAAAGTTCAATCAACTTATTGACTAATTTATTTACTATTGACTTGTACTATGAAAAATTTACGAGAAAAAAGGAAAAAGAAACAAAAAACAGAAAAATAATCCCAAAACTATTTTGCAACACCTGATCCACCCCAAACTACCAGAACAATAGACAATAACTTGTGTAATGAAGACAATGAAATGGAAAAAATTACTTTTTTTTCTTTTGTTATCGAAGTAAACAATAGAATTAAAATAAAGTAAAAAAACTCAGTATTCAATAATTGAATACAGAGTTACTTTCCAATAAATTCTTTATGAATTAAAAATGAAAAAAGTTATGCCGGACAAAATTGATGTTTCCAAAAGTAAGTTTTTTTCAACTTTTAAATGATTTTTAAATATCAATAAAATTTAAGAGAAATTATATTATTATTATATATTATCATAAGGTTCAAGAGATCTAAAGAATGTACTTCGTAGAACTCAGTAAATTCATGGTATAACATGTCGTGAAGGACTGTGTCACCGCCTTGTTGAAATACAAGACATACATACAAGAGATCAGCAATGAATCGTTTTTTCGCTACTCATAAAGCGCTCATGAAATTTTAAATATAAGTGAGTCTACAATACTGAAATTTAACTATATACTCTGATTCATTCGTACTCTCTACAACGTTGACATCAAACTCATACCATTGGAAATATGTTTGATTCCTAAGCCTACTCATTTAGATTCATAACTTTATAAAAATATGAATATGACGAGTACTTTGAACTTTGAATATGAGTAGAGGCTCCATGATATTAAAATAAGTATGAATGCATATAAGTATCAGAAATTGTGAGTATGATTCGATTCTACTAATTCTTTTGAATATTCGTTGCTGATCTCTGGTATATACCTAATTGGTCATTACAACCCTTTAGCCAGGATTACAACCTAGTTTCTCACTCCACTTATGTTATGTGAGTTAATTTTATAAATGCGTGAAGGTAGCTACAGTCGACTTCGAACAATAGATTTTTGAGGAACTTTTCATATCAATTTTATCTACTAACAGAGTTTTTGCCAGAAATCTGCTGAGAGATAGTCGCCAAAGGAATATTTTTCAAAGTTTCGTTTTGATGTCTGACCTAGGGTTTGAACCGTGGACTTACGTCTAATAAGCCAACATACTATCTACTAGACTGCGACGACTTCGTGATGGATACTACAGTCTTCAGAACTAAATTGGCCAGAAAACAATCATTGAATAAAACATATTGCGTGCTTTAATATAAAGCTAGGTCTTCATTATTTTCAAACTTTGTTAATTATCTGACTTTAAAGTCCATTAACCTAATGTTCTTAATCCGCTTTCTGCTGACAAGAAGCGAAACTTTAACAGCCGCCTTAAAACATAATACAGTTGCCTATACCCAAGCGCAAATATCTCTTCATGACTGCAATGAGGATTTTAAGATGCATTCCGGGTAAATTTTGGCTAAGTTATCTGGTCTCAGTAAAAGTGGGTTAATTTTTCTATCCTTCTTTTACAATGCCCCGCTCACATAAGATTTTGTAGAAATTATCTTTAGTACACTGGTGTGTTTTGGAAGTGTAACAGATTAGTCGTTACATGCAATGTCCTCGTATCCAAGAACCCATATGAGGCTGACCATTCAATGTCTCGCAATATCTTCTTGAAAGTGAGCACATGTTTGCTCACTTGTCCTGCTCCTATAATAACAGGCAAGGTTTTATAAAAGAGGTTACAGTGCACCTCACGCAGGAAATACAGTGTACGTCAAAAGAAAATGTACATTAAAAGAAAAATATGCGTTAATAAATTACCGTTATTTTTATTTCAAAATTGTTTCATTAACAATTTTTAAAATTGAAACAAACAAAAAATTTACAAAAAATTTCAAAATATTGTCAAAAATTTTTCGAGCACTCTCCTTAAGTGAAAAGCTTCTCAAAAATTTCTCGTTCGGAGTCGACTTTAAACTGTAGGTCCCGCCACTCATGTATAAAATCAACGCACACAACATGAGTGGTGTTGAGAAGCTAGGCCGTAATCCTGACTGAAGGGTTGTAATGGCCAATTATGTATATGTATGTTATGTACTCTCCTTAAGTGGTAAAATTAGAGTTTGGTGATTGTGAGAATTTTATCCATACACTAAAGTTTCTTTTGACGCCCACTGTAACTATCTATAGTTTTGGGATAAAATCGAAGGGACTGGAAATAATACTTAGGGTCACATGTTAGTCCTTAAATTGGTGCATACGAATACGTTTGTATTGCATTTCTTCATCTCGAAATTCTTAATTAAACCTTCTTTTTGTTTAGTTTTTAAATCATAGTTTATTTTATTTTTATTTTGTTTCTTTATTTTCTACGTAAATAATCAAGAAATAATTTTCTTCTGACATTTATGGAACTTTTTTTTGCCATATTCGAAATGCAAAATACAATAAAAATTATTGAATATTTATTTTTCTCCTTTTATTTTATTTTATTTTGTTTATTTTTTTCTCTCCTTTTTGGATATAATTTTTCTCTTGTTATACGAAAGTCATAAATTATAAATAGAAATTCGAAAAATATTGAAGAATTTTATTGAAATATATTTTGCGTTTGGGGTTCGAGCGCTACGAAGAAAGAGATGCAGAGTTGAGAGAGTTGTTGGCAGTGAGGACAAGAAATTATCAGTATTTAAAAGTATTTACTTTCGTGGAGCTACTCACTCAAAACTTAGCTGAAGTAATGTAAAAATCTAGCAGGAGATATATTAAGAAAGGCAAGGATAAGCTCATAGAGCGGGATGCTAGGTCAGATATCAAAACGAAAATATGAAAAAAAAAAAAATATTTCTTCGGCGACTTCTTGTCAGCAGATTTCTGACAAAAACTCTCTGAGAGTAAATAAAATTGCCAAATTGCCATGAAGAGTTTCTCAAAAATCTGTCGTTCGGGGTCGATTTTAAACTGTAGGTCTCGTCACTCATGTATAAAATTAACACACACAGCATTAGTGGTGTGAGAAACTAGGTCGTAATCCTGGATAAAGGGGTGTAATCACGAATTATGTATGTATGTATCCCCACAGTAACCACAGTGTAAAGTATATCAAATATATGTTCGAATATACCTTAATGTAGGGCATCTCAAATATACATATTTCCCAATTTAAATATTGCAAGCACACCATACTGAAGAAATTTTCGAAATAGGAATGCAATAAATTTGTTGCACAATAAATTTCAAATGAATTTAATTTTAAAAATTTTGCATTCGAATCTGAATCAGTTTTTAATAAACAAAAACCAGGAGGAGCAGGACAATATTGTATTGTATTGTGTATGCCTCTTTCATTTAAAGCAACAAAAGTATGCAATCCAGATAAGATCCTCACAAAATATTTATTAAAAAAAAAATAAATGAAAAGAAAAACACAAAATTTTAAACAAAATCTACAGACTTCCTAATTCAACAAAAAAAGGAAAGGAAAACAATTTTTTAATTGAGAGAAAAACTAAAATTAAAAACATTGAACCCATGCTGACTTCTTATTTAAAAAGAAAATCAAATAAAAATTTTTTTAATAATATACACAATTAAGATTTTATGTAACATATTTGAAGGCGCCTAAACAAGTTATTGCATTTGAATTTAACGAACCAAATAAAAGCCACAATTTTAAGCATTCGATTACACAATATGATGACTGTTATGATAATTTTATTATTTTAAATTTAAATTTTTCTCATATCTATGTTGTAAAAATAAAAACCCCATAAAAGTATACATGAATTTCTTACTATACTCCTATAAATATGCAAGTGAATTTTGGAAATGAGAAGCAACAGTTCAAGTGTTCCATATGTAATGCCAGCATGAATAACTCATATAGCATACACATGAAAAAATTTTGGGCATAATTCTAGATTATTTGTTGTGATTGAGACATATAGTCAAGGTCTAAGGGCTATGAAATTATGGATTAATATCGAGGTGGACTTATTTACTTATCTGGGACATTACAAACTCTTTAGTCGAGATAACGATTAATTGCAGTGAAGGCCTAATTAAAATTAGGTTTTATTGGATAAGGGAAGGTTTCAAATGAAATAGCATATAAGGGATGTGCACGAAAAAATTTGGTCATATATCAGTAGGTAGTCTAGTATGTATTGCTTTGACTTATTAGATATTTGGCCACGGTTCTAACACCAGGGGAGACATCAAAACGAAAATATTTCTTCCGTGACTTCCTCTCAGCAGATTTCTGGTAAAAACTCTGAGAGTAAATAAAAACTGCCATGAAAAGTTTCTCAAAAATTTGTCGTTCGGAGTCGACTTTAAACTGTAGGTCTCGCCACTCATGTATAAAATTAGCACACACGACATAAGTGGTATGAGAAGCTAGGTCGTAGTCCTGGCTGAAGGATTGTAATGACCAATTATGTATGAGGGATGTGCACGAAAAAATTTCCTACTACTTCAAATCCTATATCTTTTACTGTGATAGAAAGAATATTTACCGCCTCTTTGCTTTTGTTAATTATCTGACTCAGTAAATACGTGTAAAAAGTTTCATTTTGACTACAAAATTAGTTCCTTCTTGGAAAATGGGTATCGAAGAAGGATTGTGTAGGCAGGAGATTCATTAAAATTTTAAATAAAATCGGCTAATGTTTCACGGATCTTGAAAAGGAATAAAGAGTTGCAATTTTCCAATGAGTTAAGCAGGAAATTGTTCTTTTATCCTTTATTCGTTCTTCGGAGTTAGTCGCATGAAATTCGATTCTAATTCTAGCTGAAGGCCAACAAGCGGTGATGTAGTCTATTAAGAAGATAAGAAATTCCTGGGGTGAATTATAAGCTGACTTGCAATACATTTTTTTGAACAGGTTGGCTGCTGCGCTTAGATAAGGCCAGTTTAAGGTTAGCTATTGGGTTTATTACGGGGCACTGCGAGATTAGATCGACAGAGAGCTGGAACAGATCCCAGCTGGACTACTTCAGGGTATGTTGCGATGAGGAGGAGTTGGAGGCTATCGAACATCTCCTCTGTAACTGTTTAGTAGGTTGAGGTTGAGGAGTCTGGGCAGGGTTTTCTTCGAGGGTTTGAATTTTTTGTCGAGTGCCGACATTAAGGCTCTCCATGGATTCATTATTAGTTTAGACTGGCGAAGAAGTGCTAGGGCTTCAATGGTGTAGTCGCGCTCTCTTGTGTGTTTATGGTTTGTGTTTGTGTCTCCTTTTAACTATCTTCTTTATTATCCTCTCTCCTTTAGGACGTATTACAATGGGTGAATTTGACCTCCGAATATTGTACTTGTCTCAATGGTAAGTACACGACCTTTAATCAAAACTGAAACCTAAAAATGCAGTAGATTTCATATATACATGTTCAAAAGTTAGGTTAGGTTAGAGGACGTGTACTTGTCAATTAAGACAAGTACAGTACCCGGAGGTCGAATTGACGCATTGTACAACGTCCTTAAAAAGGAAGGATAATAGAGGAAATAGGAGAGGATGTAGGAAGGGGAGAATGGGAAGCGGAGGGGTCACACAGACCGAACACAACAATAAAGAGAGAGCGCGGCTACCAATGTACGGTAGCCTATCAAAAAATCTTTTTGCTGTAAAGCGTTTTCGACAAAATAAAAGGCGGCACACATTTTTTTACAGTGTATACAACACAGTTGAATAAAAATAATAAAAACAATAACAATAATAATAACAATAGCAAAAACAACAACCACAAAAGGAACCTTAATATTCATAATAAGATTATCAATGTCATCAAGCATCACCATCAAGAGATTTTGTTTTTTTTCTCTTCTTTTCTTTTCTTTTTTTGACACATTTTTTCTTCTTATAGAATAAAACAAGACCAACAACTGGTATAATAAAGAAAACTACTTTAACTGCAATGCCAACAACAACAACAATAAAAAATATGACATGTAAACAACAACAGCAACAGCAAGCAACATGCATTTCATCAAGTATTCACCACAATACGAGTATTTTAACACACCCAAACAAACAATAGGACACGAAGGATACACGCAAATATTCGTATACATACTTTAATTTACTCATGCTTGTACAATACGTACATACACACACACACAAGCAACACTATGTATGTAGATGAGTGCATGGATAATTTTACCCACTTTCGTCTGATACCACCACCAAGCCAAATTTATATTTAAAGTCATGAGAATATGAGTGCTGATAAGAAACAAATAAAAATTAAACTGAGAAAACTGTTGTAGTTTGGAAACAGTGATGACAACTGTTGATTTAAATAAAAAAACGCTTAATTTTGGTGGAAAGAGTCCTGAAATCTCTTAAAATTTTAAACAAATGAAAAAGAAATAAAAATTAAATGTTTGATTGCTTTAATGGAAGCAACTCAGCTCATGATCAATTCATTTTAACTTTTTAAATACGAGTTTTTAAACGCTTTTATTTTAACAGCTGACTTAGCATCACTGGTCACAACACTTTCCCGCTTTGAACATATTTATGTTCATATAAATTGAAAAATAAAAATGTCAACAAATGAAATGAAGAAAATATATATGAATTCCTTTGCATTGGATGGGACTGCAGAGGTAATGTGTTGCAGATGAAGGTGAAATGATGTGAACATAGCCGGACATATCGCAAGGAATGAATTGGAGAAAAGGATGGTAATGAAAGAAATAATTCTTGGATATAAAAATTGTGGCAAATAAAAATTAATCTTTTGGGAAACAAGTCAGCCAAGGAGCGGAATACATTTTTTGCAGCACCTGTCAGGAAGAATGTTATGAAATCATTACATTGTAATTAAAATGTAAAGAAATTATTACTTTAACCGAGCATTTTTATGGAAATATGGTTTCTGTGATTCACCGATGTATTTGAGAGAAATTTTTTTGAATATCATCTATACAGCCTTATACTTAATTCGTCATTACAACCCTTTAGCCAGGATTACAAGCTAGTTTCTCACATCACTAATGTTGTGTGTGTTAATTTTACAGATGAGTGACAGGACCTACAGTTTAAAGTCGATTCCGAATGACAATTTTTTTTTTTGAGAAACTTTCATACCAATTTTATTTACTCTCCGAGTTTTTGCCAGAAATCTGCTGAGGGGAAGTCGCCGTATTGATATGCCTGACATGGGGTTTGAACCTACTATAGTCAGGATCAGAACCTAGTTTCTCATAACAGCCATGGGGTGTCTGTTTATGTTATCCAGAAGTGATGGGACCTACAAAAAAAGTCGATAGATTTTGAAAGAAAATTTTCATGGCAATTGTATTTATTCTCAGCCAGAAAACTGCAGAGAGGAAGTCGCCGATGAAATTCGTTTTGTTCGAGATATCTAAGCTGGGGTTTGAACCACGGCCTTACATCTAATAAATCAACACACCATCTACTACACTATAGCGACTTCCAGTGCGATTTGGCAAGGCAAAAAAGAATAACTTCAGTCTTCTAATAAAATCTAATTTGCTTTGGAAGATCTTCTGGTAGAAGAATCTTATACAGATGATTGAAGCTGCTAAGACGGTATACGAGGCTTTGACAGCCATTTAGAAATTTTTACAAAACCAATTGAGAAATCTTATTATAAAAATGTAGTCGCCGTAGTCTAGTAGGTAGTGTATTGGCTTATTAAACGTGAAGGCCTTGGTTCAAACCCCAGGTCAGAGATCTCCACCTAAGACGAAATATGAAGAAATATTTCTTCTGGGACTGCCTTTCAGCAGATTTCTGGCAAAAACTCTGAGAGTAAAATAAAATTGCCATGAAAAGTTTCTCAAAAAAATCTGTCGTTCGGAGTCGACTTTAAACTCTAGGTCCAGCCGCTCATATATAAAAAATGAACACACACACCATAAGTGGTGTGAGAGTCTAGGTTTAAATCCTGACTAAAAGGGTTGTCATCACCAATTATGTATGTATGTATGTATTGTAAAAATGGGTTAAACACTTCAATTATTCATGTGGTATTTGGTTTGGGTTCCCTTATGTCAAGAGATTTATTATTGAAGCATTCACACAGTGATTGTATATTCATTATCGTGATTCGTTTTTACTGTCACATTTAAAGAAATGATAAGATGGAGATGAAATGTTTACTTGCTGTTAAGTAAGGTATGTGCGTAAAACAACATATGAAAAGAGATGCAATAAATGAAAAATCTTGTTGCAATAAACCAAAACAGTCAGAGAAAATAGTTTTTTCTTCGATATATAAACCGTAAAGAGGAAATAATTTCTTGTAAGTATTTTGCGGAAATTCTGGTGAAATTAATTGCAACTCCTGTTTAACGATTGAGCCATACGATTAAAATTCAATTCCATGAAATGAAAATGTTACAAACATTTCTTTTTAACAATTTTAAATTTAAGTGGAGTTAATTATTTTGTATTTATTTATTGGTTCATGCCTCCCAATCCTGACGATGGCTAATAATTTCAAGTCGATTTTCATAAAAAAAAAGAAATTTTAAAAAATACCAATGCCTACCACAGATGTGAAGAAAAACGTACTAGTAGACCATCCTACATACATACATACATAATTGGCCATTACAACCCTTCAGTCAGGATTACGGCCGAGCTTCTCACACCACTCATGTGGTGTGCCTTAATTTTACAATTGAGTGGCAGTACCTACAGTTTAACGTCGGCTCCGAATGACAGCTTTTGAGAAACTTTTTCATGTCAGGTTTATTTACTCTCAGAGTTTCTGCCAGAAATCTGCTGAGAGGTAGTCGCCGAATAAATATTTTTTCATTTCATATTTCGTTTTGATGTCTGGCACGGGCTCGAAACCGGGCTTTTCGTCTAATAAGCGAACACACTACCCACTAGACTACGGCGACTACCAAGAGATGTTAAAAGCTTTTTAGTTCGGTTTTCAAATTTACAAGGGCTGAAAATGATTCATCCAAGAGGTAAAGATTACAGAAAGACTGCTTGAAAATATTTCGCGAATTTATTCAATTCATATTGCTTTGGAGCTGTAGTTATCCAACATAGTTGATGAACTTATTTTATCCTCCACTGTTTGTACTATTTGATAAGCTTCTAAATAGACTCCATTTTGAATTGAAAATTAAGAAAGTTTTCCAAAGTTTTAAGGCAACTTAGGCACTTAGCTACCAACTAAGCGACATGAAGCGATTAATAATGTCCTGTTTTAATATTATTCTTCTAAGGGCCATTATTACAACTTACGTTAACTAAGGCAAGGATTTTAACGGGCAGATAAATTGTTTTTCATTATTACGAGTACCCAATAAGATAGAAGTGAGCGTTAAGCTAAAGGGAGGATTATTCTGCCGGTAATTTTTAAAGTTAAGCTTATGTTTGAACTTCTGATATTATATATTATTTTCAATATGGCAACTTTCAATATTAACAAAATGAGCATACACAACAACAAAAAAAAACAAAGCCCGTCGTTGCCACTGCGTTGTAGAAAAACCTTGTTTAATTGAGCAGTTTTATCGACATTGCGCCGATACTGCTATATTTTTGAAAAAGTTTACTTTATTTAATCTGTAGGTTGTAATAACGAAAAGAAGTTAAAGGTGACTTTAAAGTTTACTTTAGCTAAAGTTAGCTTTAACTAAATCCTACATTAACGGGAAGTTGTAATAATGGCTCTAAGGATACTTTTTAAATGGAGAACTTATTTACGAATTTATTTCACTTTTTAAGAAAGTCTTTGTCACGCTTTATGATTTGGAGCAACACACATGCATACATACATAGATACATACATCCATATTGGCAATTACAACTGTTCAGTCAGGTCTACGACCCAGCTTCTCACTCCATTTATGTTGTATGTGTTAATTTTATACATGAGTAGCGGGATCTACAGTTTAAAGTCGACTACGAACGACAGATTTTTGAGAAACTTTTCATGACAATTTTATTTATTCACAGATTTTTTTACCAGAAATTTGTTGAGAGGAAGTCGCTTAAGAAATAGTTTTTCATATTTTCGGTTTGAACCGTGGTCTTACGTCTAATAAGCCAACACACTACCTACTAGACTACGGCGATTTGGAGTAACTTCAGCCTTAAATAGCCTCAGCTACACGCGATACTTTTTATCAAAAAATGTAAATTCATATCAATTAAAAATTAAATGTTTTCCCCTTCTGACCATTTATCGAAATTTGGTGATAATCATCCCATTATCGAAACTCTCCAGAAAACAATTGAAATTTCCAAAGAAAGAAATTCTTCTTCCTTTCAAATTTAATTAACCAAAAAGAAGTCGTCCCTGTTGTTTAATAACGATTTGATGACAAGCATAGTTCGTGGCAGATAAAAACCATTTCAAAAATGTTCATTTCAAAGCAACAATACCAACCAATACAATAAAAAATTTAATACCAACAACAATGTTTACTTAATCACATTTCTTATATGAACTCACCCACCCACCCCATGTATTTGCTTTCTACCAAAATATCCAAAAATGAACATGCCATTCCAGACAATGCATAGAAAGAAACTCTATGAAAAATTAAACAATTGTTGTTATAACAACAACAACAACAACATTGACTAGAAACTCATTAGACGTAAACAACATTGTAAGGATTGTAACGATTAAGATGTGAGTCGAAAATGTAATGAAACGTTGGAAAATTCTTCAACAACATCTTCTTTATCATCATCCACATCATCATCATTGTCATCTCTGATTGAACAGTTGGTATGGAAGGTGGATGGATGTCAGCCATTCTTCATTCATTCATTCATTTGTTTGAATTTTCATTGTTGTTGTCTGTCTGTTTGCATAGAATGTTAGCAAATGATAATTTATGCTCATGTATGGAGGATAGCTTGATATAGCCCGTTTGAGATAAAGGATTAAAAGTACATAAAAGGGGGAGGGGGCACATACTCGTACAATTCATGACAATGGCACACACACTTTGAGTAAAAGACAAAAACAATATCTACTACGATTTGAAGTCAAAAACATGTGTAGAATGCAAAAATCTTTTAGAAGTTGTCAAAACGATTATATTGTATTTAATAGCTGTATTGTTGTATGAATAGTTTTTGTTGTTTTTGTTGTCCTTTTCTAGGTCACACAATTGGCCGGCTGGGTGGTAAATGAATGAAATCTTTAAGGTCAGAATCAAACACTAAATTAATGGAATTAATAATCAAAACAATTTTAGTGTCAATTTATTCACACTGTTGGGGCTTTGAAGTCGCCTTAAACAAAAATATTTCATCGGCCACTTCCTCTCCAGCAGATTTCTGGCAAAAATTATGGGAGTGAAAAAAAAGTTTCTCAAAAATCTGACGTTCGAAGTCGACTTTAAACTGTAGTTCGCGCCACTCATTTACAAAACTTACGCACACAACATAAGTGCTGTGAGAAACGAGATCCATAATCTTGACTGAAGCGTTGTAACAACCAATTATGTATGTGTACTTATTGATTATTGATGGATCAATATATCAATGTTAATATTTAATTCCTACATAGTTTTTTTTTTTATTAATTTTGCCCTGATGCTAAATTTAGAGCCGCCATACCTTTCGAACAATGCATAAAAAATTATAAATATTTCGACAAAGAATTTCCAATTCGTTGCTTTTTTGCAAGGTCTTTGGCTAAAAGGAGCGTGTAATAAAAATATAATTTATTGACACAATGGCAACACTTTTACACTTCTTTTATTCAGTGTTTGTGACTGCTCTAATCGAGATTAATTATGCTCAATCCAGACAAACGGTTGAAAATTCAGTAAAAAATGGTAGTACCTACATGCTGCGGTAATGCCGCTTCTTTTGAGTAACTGTACTATGTTGGTAACACCGGTAATTTTAGTAACGGTACAGTGGTGCATTTAATTTTTTTTCACTTTACCGGAGAAGTTTATCATACGGGAAAAATATAACGCTGTATGGTGAAACTCACCATAACCGGAACTCACAACACAAGCAACAAGCTCACCACCAAAAAAATATTATTTTTCACAAGGGCTGAACAATATTCCACAACAAAAAATACTTTTCAAGGTTGAACAATAATATACCATCCGTCAAGAATTTACCATTATGTCAGTAAACTAACAACAACAACACACACACACACACGCAACAACAACAAACATCCAGCTGTCCCTTCTTAGCCGCTGCACACTTAACTTTCATTTATAATTTATTTCATACATACAGGCCGGATACGAAAAAAGAATGTGCGAATTAAAAATACAAAAGTTTGTTTCTTTTTAGCGAACGAACGAATTTTCTCAACTGCAAGTGTTGCCAGGTAGGAAAAAATTTTGTTACCAACTTGAACACAAAAAGTAACCGGTTTTGGTTAGAAATGACTAAAAACGGCAACAACAACTAACAAACTGCTCTCCATAAAATTTCCCACCAAAAATTAACAAAAAGAAATGATTTTAGTACTAAAAAGCAAAACACACACATACAAACAAGCAAAAACTCCATATAAGGGAGAGGGGCGAATAAATTAATGAAAATAAAGAAAATGAAAGAAAATTTTAAATAAAAACAAGTCATACCCATATATCTTGATTAAGTTGCTCCCATTCGGCATTGAGTTCCTCATTGAGAGTGTAACGGCGATAAAAGGAACTCCAATAGCCACGAATGCTTAGGTGGACACCACAAGGTTTTTGAGACATGATCACCAAAAAATGAATGAACAATTTTTTTTTACACAAAACACACACACACAAAACACAGAACATAAAACACGGAACACAAATTTAATAAAGAAATTAAATTAAAAGAAAAATGAACGCGGAACACAAAAAACACAAAACGAATGAAAGAATGAAATTAAAATGAAAGAAAAATTAAAACCGTGCACTTATAGTGCCACAATCACATCTCACTGACCACTAACACTTGTTGCACTTGTAACAGTTAACTAACAACTGAGGTTGAGAAACGGAAATGGGGTTGACAATGCGAATAAGAGCTTTTTTTAAAGAAGCTTTGTAATACAACACTTCCGTAACCTGTCAACAGAGTCATGATGATTAAAGTTTTATTTATCTGGTTGAGGTCTTAACTATTTTGACACACATTTTAAATTCCTGGGATTACTTTCATGTTTTGGGCTTGACTTATGAAATTTCTGTTTCCGTTTATAAACTTAAATTTTAACTGGCACTCTACTAGAGAGACAACAATAACAGCCATTCTAAGCCTTCAACCTAGTGGTACGTACGTTTTGTATTTTTTTTAAACGCAATACCGGCAATACCGGAGTATTCTTTGGCACTTTTCAATTCAGCCACTGTTATCATATTGCTTTCCGATTTAAAAATTTCCAACCACAAAATTCTAAGGAAAGCACTCTTTCGAAACAGAGTAGCTCTCTCTATCTGTCCAATAACACCATATGTCTTGACACCATATTGGACAGCAAACTAAACTGGAATGCGAAAGCCAATCTAGAGCTACTTAGGCAGCAACTACCCTTTATTGTTGTAAGAGAGCAATACGGCTAAGCCGGAGGGAGTATCAACCTTAAACATATACTGACTATACGACTAGAAGTCGCGGTATTTTCGTAGGTAGGCCCAGGCCAGACATCAAACCGAAAATATAAAAAAAATACTTCTTGGGCGACTTCCTCTTAGCAGATTTCTGGCAAAACCTCTGAGATTGAATAAAATTGCCATGAAAAGCTTCTCAAAAAATTTGTCGCGCGGAGTCGACTATAAGCTGTAGGTCCCGACCATTCCTGTATAAAATTAACATACGCAACATAAGTAAGTGCTGTGAGAAACGAGATCCATGTGTAACTTATTGATTATTAATGGATAGAGTATACCAATGTTTTCAGGAAATAAAAAATTTTGTTATCAAATTCTAAAGAAGAAATCATCAGAGAGAGGTAACCAAAATAGTAACCAAATTTATTTAATTCCTACATAGTTTTTTTTTTATTAATTTTTCCTGATGCTAAATTTAGAGCCGCCATACCTTTCAACAACAAATTTTCAATTTGTAACTATTTAGCAAGCCTTTCGGTTTAAATGAACATGTAGTAAAAATAGAAATAATTTATTGACACAATGGCAACACTGCGTTCGTTTAGTGTACTTCTTTCATTCAGTGTTTGTGACTCCTCTAACTAAACGAGATTAATTATGCTCAATACAGACACAGTTGAAAATTCAGAAAAAAATGGTAGTACCTATGTATGTATATGGCGGTAATGCTGCTAATTTTGAATAACTGTATTATCAGCATGTTGGTAACACCGTTCATTTTAGTAACGGTATAATGCTGTATTTGATTTTTATTCACTATACCGGAGATGACTACGAAATCGCGAAAATATAACTTTGTATGGTGAAACTCAACATAACCGGAACTGCAAGAAGCAAGAAGCTCACCACCACCAACAAAAAAAATAATTTTTTACAAGGGCTGAACAATAATATCCCACGACAAAAAATAATTTCCCAGGTTCAACAATAATATCCCATTACTCGGGGACTTACCACTATGTAAGTAAAGTAACAACAACAATACACACACACACACAACAACAACCAATATCCAACAGTCCCTTCTCATCCGGGACACACTTAATTTTCATTTATACATCCAAGCCGGATACGAAAAAAGAATGTGCGAATTAAATACAAAAGTTTGTTTCTTTTTAGCGAACGAACGAATTTCTTCAAGAGCAAGTATTGCCAGGCAGGAAAAAATTTTGTTACCAACTTGAACACAAAAAGTAACCGGTTTTGGTTAGAAATAACTAAAAACGGCAACAACAACTAACATATACGGCTCTCTCCATAAAATTTCCCACCAAAAATTAACAACAAAAAATGATTTTAGTACTAAAAAGCAAAACACACACATACAAACAAGCAAAAACTCCATATAAGGGAAAGGGGCGAATAAATTAATGAACATTAAGAAAAAACAATAGAAATGAAAGAAAAATTTTCAATAAAAAGAAGATCATACCCATATATCTTGATTAAGTTCCTCCCATTCGACATTGAGTTCCTTATTGAGAGTGTAGCGGCGATAAAAGGAACTCCAATAGCCACGAATGCTTAGGTGGACGCCACAAGGTTTTTGAGACATGATCACCAAAAAATGGATGAACAATTTCTTTTTACACAAAACACACACACACACAAAACACAGAACATAAAACACGGAACAGAAATTTAATAAACAAATTAAATTAAAAGAAAAATGAACGCGGAACACAAAAAACACAAAACAAACGAAATTAAAACGAAAGAAAAATTAAAACCGTGCACTTGTAGTGCCACAATTACATTTCACTGACTGACCACAAACACTTGTTGCACTTTTAACAGTTAACTAACAACTGAAGTTGGGAAACGGAAATGGGGTTGACAACAAACAGTGTTGAAAAATGCAGTACTTTTCGTATTTTTTTAGTACTTTTTCAATACCCCCACCAAGCTTTCAGTACTTTTTCCATCAAATTCGTTTTTGTTCGTTCAAAAAATAAATACATACATACATATATTTTATTAAACAATTTGCATATTCTTTTTCCGTTTCCGGGTTTATTAAATAAAATTTAAACCACGTTTGTTCAATGTGTCAATGTGGTCTGTCTGTCTAAATGGTAGCTAGGTAGCCTTATTAGACGCACAAAGGCCACGGTTCAACCCCCAGGTAAGTCAAAAGGGAACAGGCAAAACGAAAACAAAAAACAATAATGGCGTATGGGTGTGTGTGTGGTGAATGTTGTGTTAAGGTGTTAGTTTGTAAAAAAGTTGGTTTGTTAAAGGTTTGTATCTGGTTGAGGTCTTAACTATTTTTACATTCAATTTAAATTCCTGGCAATACTTTCAGGTTTTGGACTTGACTTATGAAACTTCTATTTGTCGTTTATAAACTTCAATTTTAACTGACAACAATGGTATTGGAAAAAGTACTCTTCGTAAAAGCAAACAGCCTTTATTTAAGTTTTCAACTCAGTGGTAGATTTAGAACTTTTGTTTTAAATGTGTAGGCAGTACCAGAGTATTTTTTGGCAATTTTTAATGCAGATGCTGTTATCAGATTGCTTCCTTATTTATTCCTGATTTCCACTCAAAAAATTCTACAACATCATGCTTGTGATAATTAAAAATACACTTTTCATGTTATATAATACATATTGTAATTAGTGGTGGATTTGTAAACTTGACTCTGCTAATAGGGGTGAAATTTACTTATCTCAGTCATAAACCTGAAAGTTCACCGCATGTAATGTGGCGCTACTATAGTCAAATATCGGCAACAATGCGCATTTTTGAATAACGGTTCTTGTGGTGAATTTCAATTTTATTCACCACTCTAGAGGAATTCACCATACATCCCAAATCTTACGTGTAAAATCGCCACAATTATTAAATTGTAAATGGCTCACCAGACCAGACTACTTAACTCACCACATTTTTTAAAACTCCACCAGTATTTGGGTGTTAGGTTCCACATAACTTAAGCCTTTGGATAGTTGCCAATTTAAATTGGTAACCATTATACCTCCTTTAGGCGTTTGTTTACAATTATTGATTAGAATTTCTCAGTTACACTTACAAGTTCCACTGATAGATCCTGAGTTCCAAAAAACCTTTCACTTTAGGCTATCAAGTGCCGTAGAATAGTAGAAAAGTATCCTCTTCCTCCTGATTCCTTAGAATTTGTTGAAAGCCCTACTGAATCTTTGAACGTGATCGGGAGTTCAGAATACATAGGCAGTAAATGAATTATTCGTGAAGTTGCCCCTGCAATGAACTATGCACACGTTCGTGCTTCTATTGACAGAGACTAGTTGAAAGTAGTTGAAGATAAATGAGGAAGGGGTGCTTGATTGGAGAAAAAGATTGGCGTAAGACGTTCCAGAACTAAAAACGGATCTGGAGAGCGGATGCAGGAATTACGCGGACTAATCAAAAACCGTGCCAAGCAGGATAAATAGTGTGGACGTGAAAAATAAATTCGGATAGCACAAAAATTCATCGCTGCTTAAAATCGAACGTTGAAAGCTAGGAATATCACCGTGGACGACCAGAAAGACTAGTGAATGTCGACGGAGTTATAAAAATGCGGAACTTGGCTTTCATACTTCGCCTTCATACTTGGCTTTCATTCTTGGCTTTCATACTTGGCTTTCATACTTATATGATATGACTTAACAACAAGCTATTAAAGAAAAATGTGAATGAAAAGGCCAAACACTAACAAACGAATCTCTTAAATAACTTTAGTTTAGAATAGAATCCGGGTTCAAGTCGATGGAGTTATAAATATGCAGAACTTGGCTCTCATACCTGGCTTTCATACTTGGCTTTCATACTTGGCTTTTATACTTGGCTTTCATACTTTAATAACAAGCTATTGAGAACGAAATATGTATGAAAAGTCTAAACACCATCAAATGAATAGCTTTCATACTTGGCTTTCAAACTTGGCTTTCACACTTGGCTTTCATACTTGGCTTTCATACTTTTATAACAAGCTATTGAGAATGAAATTGTTAAAGAAAAATATGAATGAAAACTCCAAACACCATCAAATGAATCGCTTGAATAGCTTTAGAATAGAATCCGGGTGGAAGTCGATGGTATTATAAAAATGCGGAACTTGGCTTTCATACCTGGCTTTCATACTTGGCTTTCAAACTAGGCTTTCACACTTGGCTTTCATACTTGGCTTTCATACTTTTATAACAAGCTATTAAGAACGAAATTGTTAAAGAAAAATATGAATGAAAAGTCCAAACACCATCAAATGTTTCGCTTGAATAGCTTTAGAACAGAAACCGCAGGGCTCACAAAAAAAAGTGCAGCCTAAAAAACAACATGGAGAAGAACCGTACAATGTGAGACGACCAGACTTTAATGTCTCCTCTTAACAACATACATATTTTTTTGTTTCAACATTATCACAAGTACCTGCTAAGAATTATAGGATTTGAAATTAAATTTTAAACTTATCTACAAGGAGGGAGGGGAGGTAATAACTCTGAGCAGCTGGTTTTAGTAGTGAAATAAAAGCAAACTTTTGTTCACAAAAAAGAAACAATAAAAGTGTTGGAAAACTCACCTGTAGTTGATGAAAGTCCACACCGGATACAGTCGATGCTTTTAATTCAACCACAGACATTTAAACAAACGAATAACAGTTGAAAGAATATATTCGTACACACAAGTACACTCTCTTATTCACACACACACTCCGGTAAAGTTTTAAAAATATAACGGTAAAGCAAAAAACAAGTTGTTTGAATGGCTATATTGAGCCGTTATATTGTTATTGGTTTCAATCGTTTGGGTATGTAAGTGTGTGAGAGAGTTATGCTGAGATGAAGTCGGAGGATATATTATAACTGTGTGTGTGACAATTTCGTCGTGTAGTTTAAATAGTGTTGGTCGATGTCTTTTTTGTCTAATGGCACGATGATGCTATTGATGCTGCTATGCGGTGTCTAGGCGTCGACGTTTTTGCTGCCAGGGCTTTAGTGTCTGCTCTAATTTTAGTGAATACTTCTTCCTTTTTCCCCCTTTTCTTTTTGGCAATAGAGGTGGTTGGTAGTGGTTTTTATTGTCCTGCCTCTTTTTTTATATTTTCTTTCTTTTTTATTTTTGGAAAATTGATGAAGTGATAATAAAATGGCTGAAGTATTCTTGTGCTATTTAGCCTGCCTGTTTTATGTTTCTATTTTAGGTCGCTGTTTTGGTTTGCTAAATTAAATTTTGTGTCCTTTTTTTTGGAGTGCAGCTAGCTAGTAGAGATGGTTCCAGGTATCCAGCTTGCGGTTGTATGCCATAAATACTGATTTTCTTTTGGTAACCAGCTAAGATTTTAATGAGTTTTATACGAGATGTATGGAAAGCAAATGTTAAAGCGTTTAATAGATTTAAAATAGTTGTAGTTGAGTTGGTAGTGTTGTCGTTGGCCAAATTCTGTGTTTTTTTTTGGCAATTTGAACTTTTGCCAAAAGAGTTTTGGTTGTTCCTGTTTTTCTTCTTTTGTTGCTGCCTAATACAGCAGAAATTTAAAGAGCTTCGCGTATAGACTTGGTAAGTTGCATTGCAAAATAGCAGTTATAGTGGTAGTAGTTTGGGTTATGGCCTGAAGCCTGTGGCATCAAAGGTATTGTTGGAAAGAAAAAAGAGGAAACTTTGCTTTTGTAACTTTAGGGAATATTATTTGGCTCGTTTATTTGATGCTGTTGTTGAAGAAAATGATGATGCTGCTGATGACTGCTGTTCTTTTTATTTCTTTGATAAACCAACTTATTTCTTCACGGGTTGCTTGTTTTTTCATCAACCACAAACCAAAGTTGTGGCAAACGTGTTTGTTATACAAATTGAATTTAACCTTTAGTACTCAAGAAAAAAAATATTTCTGCTTTAAGGCCAACAGCCTTAGAAATAAATTCTCAATTTAGTTTAGTTTCTCTTCTTATTTTATTCCTTTATTTCCATATACATAATGCTTCCTCCTGTTGATGGTTCTCTATATGTGTGTAAGGCCTTCTATAAATCCTTCCAGTTTTAATTTATTATTTTGACTTTGTTCGGATTTTTAGCTGATGTCGGCTTTCATGTGCCAGTTTAAACTATTAAACTTGTATTGTGCAGATTTATAGTTTTCTATACCTTTTTTTCTCTCTTTTTTTCTTTCTTTTTTGTTTATTTCCTTTTGTTGTTTCTTATATCCTCATATTTAATAAGAATTTTTTTCTGGCTTTCCCTTCTTTGTTTTGTAATATTTTCTAAGGAAATGTTTTAATCAGCCGCCTGCAAAGGTATAGAAAGAGAAAAGAAAAGTACTTTTTAGCTATAAAACTTTAGAAATAGTAGTAGAAAGAGAGAGAGAGGGAGAAATAAAATTCCAAGATTATAAAAATGATATAAAAATATTTAAAATTCTAAACAGACAAAAAAATAATAGGAGATCTAATCCAACTATGAGTTGTAGTACAGCCTGAATATTAACACCAAATTTTTCAACGAGGAAACAACTTTTTTAAATATTTTGCTGTAATGCGACATTGAGGCAATTACAGACTTTTTTCGAATACAACGTAAAAGTTTTTGTTGTAGTCGTAATAAATTTTTGTCTAATTTCTGGTCATTCCATACTAAATTCATAAATGGTCATTACAACCCTTTAGTCAGGATTGCGGCCTAGCTTCTCACACCACTTATGTTGTGTGTGTTAATTTTATCGATAAGTGGTGGGACCTACAGTTTAAAGTCCACTTCGGACGACAAATTTTTTGAGAAATTATTCTATGGCAGGTTTATTTACTCTCAGAATTTTTGCCAGAAATCTGCTGAGAGGAAGTCGCCGTAGAAATATTTTTTTTTCATATCTTATCACACCAAACATGTTATGTTATGTTATATGTGTTAAAATTATTCATGGGTAAAAAAACCTACAGTTTAACGTCAACTCCGAACAGAGATCAACAATGAGTATTCAAAAACGATGAGTAGAATCGAATCATAGTCATAATTTCTGATACTTATACGCATTCATACTTATTTTAATATCATGGAACCTCTACTCATATTGAAAGTTTAAAGTACTCATCATATTCATACTCCCGCCACTCAAGTATAAAATTAAGGCACACAATATGAGTGGTGTGAGAAGCTAGGCCGTAATCTTGAATGAAGGGTTGTAATGACCAATGATGTACGTATATATTCATATGATGTTGTTGATTTCAACTCTCCATAACTCAACATATACATGAATCACAAAATAAGTATGATTTGCATACGAACACTAAAATACTTACTACAAGGCGTTTGCTCTGCTCTGTCTTTTTTGCTTATGTGTCTTTTTCTTTTTTTGTAAATGCAACAACAACTGGGACTGTAAACTTTGTTGAATAATTCGAGTCACTCGAATCATTATTTATAAGTATTTTTCCAAAGTTATGAATCTAAATAAGTAGGCTTATGAATCAAACATATTTCGAATAGTTGGAGTTTGATGTCAACGTTGTACGCATACTTATTGCAACCTGTACTTATAAATCGACGTCGTAGTGATTATGAAAGAATCAGAGTACATAGTTAAATTTCAATATTGTTGACACACTTGTATTCAGAATTTTATGAGTGCTTATGAGTAACGAAAAAATGATTCATCGCTCATCTCTGATACATACATAATACGTCATTACAACCCTTTAGTTAGGATTACGACCTAGTTTCTCACACCACTTATGTTGTGCGCCATAACTTTATTTATTATAATTTTAATTTTATACATTAATGATAGGACCTACAGTTTAAAGTCGACTTAGAACGACAAGCAAATTTTTGAAAAACTTCTTCATGGCAGTTTTATTTACTCTCAGGGTTTTTCTCGAAATCTGCTGAGAGAAAATCGCCGAAAGAAATATTTTTTGTCGTCTAATAAGCCAACACACTACTTACTAGACTACGGCGATTTTTATTGGATTTGTGTTTAAACATTTTCCTCGGCCAGACCCGGGTAAGAAGCGAGTAAAAGTTCACCATGATTTAGGAATTTTTGTTAAATTATGAGACTTCAATAAATAGTCCCCTGGCTTGTCACAACACAGAAAGATCAGGTAGCGTAATCTCGTGAGCATAGGACATGATCAGAAAACTTCATCAGCATGTACTTCAAAGGATGAAAAGTGTAAAAAAAGTTTACACATTTGAAGCCTAAATTAATAGGGATAGCTTTGTTTCTAGTCAATAATATTCATCAACTGAATCTATTTGATATGAACGCCACAGTAGAGTACACATAGCTATGTATGACTCAGGCCTGAGACGTACTCAGATGCTCCCCTTTTGTACGAGTATGCAGTTTTATGATGAACAAATTAGCATTCCTCCGCTCTTATTGGAAATTCCCCATATATGGGCCTCTTACAGTTATAAGACTCTATAATTTTCTTGCTTTTAATTTATGAAGAAAACAATTTAATTATTATTTCAAAAAGAATATCAAAGAATTGTTTTCATATTCCTTTCATATAATGCAAGGAAGTAAGACAATCAATTCTTCATTTTATTTTTCAATTTGTATAATTTCTAGAATTTTTAATACAAAAAGAAAAAAAAATAAATTCTTAATGGACTCTCTTCCATTCGTTATCCATAAAATTCCATTAAAACTTATGCCCTCTGCTATTGTCATCATTACTTGCCTTGCCGTCTTGCTATTGTCCTTTTTTCTTATATTCAAACTAAATTTATTAAAATTTAAAAAAAGCTTTACAAAGACATACAATTAAATCAATTCTATGGAAAATAAAACGAAGAAATAATGCTTGGGCATAATATAACTGATAATAAGGCTAAAAACTGCCAACAGAGAGATGCTCTGGAATAATTTCAAACGCCGTATGTCAGTAGAGAGAGCTTTTCATCAGTCAGTTTTGAAAATGCCTTTGAGCCCCAAATGAAATGAATGGCAAAAGGAACGATGACAAAGGAAATCGATTTGAAATAAACATAAAAGAGAAATAATATTAAACAATATTTTTATGAGACAGTTAAAGTAGACGAAAATGTTAGCTTAGTGTGTTGAAATATTGAATTCTGAACACTGAAGTGATATTTTCTTATTGTGAAGTACGTGGAGGATTTGAAAACGAAATTATATTGAAAGAAAGAAGAGTAAGTAGAATAGCAGAATATGCCTTAAAGTATTTCCTCATTCGAAAATGAATTCGTTTATTAAAACCCTTTGAAATGATTAAATTATACGTCAATTTGATAAGAACACAGTGAATAGAAACAAAAGAATCCCTTATGGACAGTCTTCATAAGAAATATTCATACAGTTATATTTGCTCAGCTTTCAAATTACCAGTCCTAAGAAATGACCAATAATTCTTCAGATTACTTCGAATTTCAGCCTGCCTTAACACCTACTTCCAGGCGCCTCAGCTTCTTGCGCTCCTACGCCAGTTGGTCACACCAATCGAAGACAGGGCTTCCTCAATTTGGTCCTTCCAACACAAACAAGGTCGCCCTTTTCGTCAACTTCCACAAATCTCCGCATCAAATACCTGTCTTGCCGGAGCATCCTTCTGCATTCGAATGAGAAATGGCTGGCTGCTGAACAATGTCGTTGAGGAGTTCATACAGCTCACTGTTGGAAGGTATGAGGAAATCATCGCCAACTCGCAATAGGCCGAAGATCTTACGTAGGACTTTTCTCTCGAATACTTTCAAGGCTGCTGCATCAGTGCTTAGTAGTGTCCATGCTTCTGTGCCATAAAGAAGCACGGGGAGTATGAGTGTCTTATAGATTATTGGTTTTGTCGCACGAGAGAGGTCTCCGCTATTCAATTGGTTATTGAGACCATAGTATCACCCGTTGGCAAGAGTGATCCTGTACTTGAACGCCATCATTTTTGGTGGTAACGGCGGATAAATTCCTTAACTACATCGAAAGTATAGTTATCGGCCGTAAATTGAGATCCAATCCCCCGCATTTCCCTACTTGTTGAGAACATATACTTCGTTTTGCCTCATTTACTGCCAGACCATGACGAAGTTGAAGGGGTCGCATGATAAGAGATTGCCTTGTCTGAAACCTCGCACGGTATCAAAATGTTTGGAGAGGTTCATTTCATTCTGCATAGCCTTATCAGCTTTGCAGGTATGCAGAACTCAGTTGTGACACATTGGGGTAAAAAATAATCTCTTCCATCTTTCCGAAAATCGTCAGTTCCTGCAGAAGTCATTTGCCGGATTGCCAAGTCTTTCGGCGTGCTTGATAATGGTCTGTGCGATAGATGGCCATGGGATTTAAGGACATTAGTGAGTCGGTGCTCTTTTTGTCCATACGTGTCCATCAGAGTTCAGAGACGAAACCTTCTGCTGCCAATGCGATTGAGTTTTCCTGTAAAACGTGTAGACGATATCCAAATTAAATGAGGCAATCCAAATAGAATTTAAATCCAGACAGCTTAATGTATTCAGTGTAAAAAGACGAAGAGTCGTGGCAAGAAATAAGACGGTCACATAGTGAATCGTTTTTTCGCTCCTCATAAGCACTTATGAAATTTTGAATATAAGTGAGTCAACAGTATTGAAATTTAACTATGTCCTCTGATTTATTTTATTTTATTTATTTTTATTTATTATAATGAATGTTTTTCTGATGCAACAAGATCAATTATCTTATAAATTACAGCACCAGAATCAAATAAGTTACATAATACATTGAAATTAAATTAATCAAAATATAAACAAAGAAAAAATAAGATATAATATAACAGTCAATGAAAATTGAAACGATAAATTTATGAATTTTCGTAATAACTCCTTAACAAGTTTTTAAATCGCATTGCGTTGCTAGTAAATTGAATATTTGGGGGGAGATGGTTCCAGAGATAAATGGTATATATATAAAACTGATGAAAAGAAGCACTCTTTCGGTATTTGAATGTTCGAATATTATTGTTCCTCGCAGACGAAGTGAATACCAATTTGTTATAAAGTGAGTGAGGTTTTTTTGTTGTTATGATTTTATGTAAAAAAATAAGATTTTTAAGCTTCATATAGTCATCGAGGTGCATGCCAAGGACATGTACTAAATACGGAGATATATGGTCAAATCTTTTCAAAGCAAAAATATATCGAACAATATTATTAAACGTTATGTTGAGTTTTCGTTTCAAAGTCATATTGCATCCAGAAAAAATCTCAGAGGCATATAAAAGGGAAGGAATTAAATACGTTTTTGCAATCAGCATCCTTATCCTCATAGGTGTAAAGTGTTGAGTCTGCCATAGGGTTCTAATCTTCCCATAAACTATGCCACATGCTTGATTGATGTGATCCGACCATGTCAGCGAGCTATTAAAAATAACGCCCAAATTTTTGGCTGTATTTACCAATTGAATTTTTGTCCCATTAAGAGAAATATTCAGATTCCCTTTTAATACTGCCGGAATTTTGCCAATTATTAAAAATTTGGACTTAATAGGATTAAGAAGTAGTCCATTGATAAATTCTATCTAAATCAAAATTTATTTCATTAATAGCAGAATTTATAGTCGTTTTTGAGCAACTTAGATAAAGTTGTACGTCATCAGCATACATTTGAATTTTGGAATATCTGATCTGCAAAGGAAGGTCATTCGCATACATGGAGTAAAAAAGTGGGCCAAGTATGGACCCCTGTGGAACACCTCTGCTTGTAAATAAGGGTAAAGAAACAATACTACCATTAACAACTATCTGTGATCTACCAATTAAATATGAAGATATTAATTTTGTTGCAGTTGAAGAGAATTTAAACATATTGCCAAGCTTCAGTAGCAACATTTGATGGTCAACAGTGTCAAATGCCTTGGAGTGATCCAATAAGACCAAAAATGTTAACTTACTCTCATCTAGATTGCCACGAATATTTTCAACCACCTCGGTTAATGCCGTAGTGCAGCTGTGCTGAGGTCTAAAACCAGACTGACGGTCTGTTAGTAGATTATTGTCGAGTATGTGTTTATAAATTTGTTTATGAAGAATTCTCTCAAAAACTTTTGATATGTAGGGAAGGATAGATATTGGCCGGTAGTCACCATCATTTTTAGGCACTGGAATAATTTTCGCCGCCTTCCACTCAGTTGGAAAAGTGCTAGTTGTTAAAATCGTATTGAAAATGTGATTGATGTGACGTATTATATAAGGCAATATAAGTTTTATAAAACGTGGATGGATGTCATCTAGACCAACAGCATTAGACTTAATTTTTAGAAATCCTTCAATTGTGTCATCCAAACTAAGATGTCGGAAGTGGAAATCATTTATTGTGGATATATTGTTGTTACCATCATAATAATTCATATTCACCGGTGGTTGCGGAATATTAGCAAATTTCCTATTAACAGCGTTAACGTCTAATGTGTCTGACTTGTGGTTGGTATTGATAACTCCCATTTCACGAATCTGCCTCCATGTATGCTTGGTATATACAGCATTCCGAAATTTATTACCGTAATGTAATAGTTTCTCCCGCCTTATCATTATCACAACTTCTCTTCTCGCCTTGTGATAATCCGCAAGAAACTGTGGTGTTTTGTAACGTTTCCATCGACTAAAAAGTAGATCTCGACGTTCAATAGCCGATTTTGTCTCCGATGAAAACCAGGGATTTATTCTTCTATCAGATCTTTTGGTTCTAAGTGGGACGTGTTTATTAAATAGATAAACACCATTTATGTGACCATTTATGTGTTCGACTTGTGCATCAACCGATGGAATATAGAAAATATCGTCCCAGCTAGCAGAAAACAGGTCATCCCCAAGTGACGCCATATCAATATTATTAAAGTCTCGATAACAAAATGATTTTTCATGTCGTTGTATTCTGAAGTTATATGACAGAAATATAAGGTCATGCCTTGAAAAAACTGGTGCAGTTAATTGGTCATAATGAGAAATTTTGCAGCTATCAGAGACGAGGAAGAGATCCAATAGGGAGGCATTCGTTCTAGTGAAATGTGTTGGAATTGAATTATTAACAGGGTGTAGATTGAGCGAAGTCATTGTTGTACAAAAATTTGAACTAGAATTTGTTAATAATTCATTCATACTCACTACAACGTTGATTTGTAAGTACAGGTTGGAATGAGTATGAGTACAACGTTGGCATCAAACTCATAACATTATAAATATGTTTGATTCATAAGGTTACTCATTAAGATTCATAAATTTAGAAAAAAGACACATAAGCAAGAGCAGCAAGTAGAACACACACACAACCTTCTAGCAAGTATTTAAGTGTTAAATGTTGTGTCGAAATGAACAACATCATACGTGTTTTTAAGTATAACTATGATGAGTACTTCAAACTTTGAATATGAATAGAGGTTCCGTGATATTAAAATAAGTATGAATGTATCAGAAATTATGAGTATGATTCGATTCTAATCATCTTTTGAATACTCATTGTTGATATCTGATGCATAGTATAGCCTGGAAGTATAAATACTTTTCATATTTTGCTCATGCAATAAATATCACTGAAAACTCTGGACACGCTCACTTCAAAACTTATTCCATTATATATGTTTTCTAATCCCTTTTTTATTTGCACCCTTAAAAAAGTATCATATTTAACGTAAACAATTTTCTTTAATTATGAAAAAGGGACACACTGCCAAATTAAGTTTTCCAGTAAATTTGGCCTTTCGCTTAAGAAGCAAAAGAAAAATCAGAACAATTAATTGCTGAATTAATAATTTTCATTTCATTTTTAACTTCATATTTCATTATATTGCACTCATGCCAATACCCGGAACGACTACAAAAACAAAACAACGATGATATAAATTAAGATGCTGGTAAGAATCGCTGCTGAGATATCACAGTTGCAGTCGAGTGTTGATAAATTGATTTAAACCGTCTGTTGTACGAAATGAAATCTTTTGTGAAAAATCAATTTAATTCATTACAACGAAAATAAAAAAGAGGAATTAAAAACGAAAATCACAAAATAAAACAAAATATTGGAAGGAAAAATTCAATATGAAATTGCATTTTATTTCGAGCAAACAGTGAAGCAAGAAAATTGTTCATAATTTTTTTATTTTTATCTGTAAATTCTTTATTTCATATCTTTTACATGGTCTTCATTTTTTTGTTTAGTTTTTGTTGTTTATGAAAATAAGAAAGATTTAAAGACTTTGGAGGGTAGGCCATATACTTTATTGAACCATAAATGCAACATAAAGTGCCACGAAAAGAGCATCCCTTTATAGGAAACCCCTGAACAGGAAGAAAATGTTATTGAAACAATCTTACGAATTGCTTTTTTTAATATGAAATATACAGGAAAACATAATAAAGATTACACCAAGAACTGGTTAAACGATGTCCACCAATCAATCTATTCAATAAACAAAAATCCGTGAAATTCGAATTCATTTTTAGGCTTCTAAAGTATCGTTAAATAGAACACAATTGAAGCCATTATTTCGATGAACCTTTAATTTCATTATAATACCTGGATCTCGCTATTATATACTGCTAAGTTTTCACCGTTACCATTTTTTATGCTGGCGTTTGTTGTTGTATTTTTGTTTACTCGTTTAACATTTCTTTTATGCTGGTATTCGTTGTTGTATTTTTGTTTACTTGTTTACCATTTTAATGTTAAGTGATGTAAAAGCAAAACCCCAGTTTTTAGACTCTTAATTTTCGTAAGAATACGAATTAAAATGCCATTTAAATTACTGTCTCTAGATGGGTTGTAGGAGTTAATCTTTCTGAGGCAGTGTTCGACCTTTTTTCTCACATTTCACCGATAACTGGGAAAGTGTTGGTTTTCAACTTCTTCTTCTACGTATTTACGATCTTTGGTGTAGCACTACGAAACAATAGTTTATCGGTGGTAGATCCCATAATCTTGATAACCAATAGGCGCATCGTACATAACATAACGTATATAAATGGTCATTAAAACTCTTTAGTCAGGATTACAACCTAGTTTCTCACACTACTGATATTGTGTGTGCTAATTTTGTACATGAATGGCGGGACCTTCAGTTTAAGGACGATTCTGAACGACAGATTTTTTTGAGAAACTTTTCATGGCAATTTTATTTTTACTCTCAGAGATTTTCCCAGAAATCTGAGGAAGTAGTCGAAAAAATATTTTTTCGTACATATTTTCGTTTTGATTGGGGGTTTGAAACGAGACCTTACGTCTAATAAAATAACACACTACTTGTTAGACTGCGGTGACCTCACATGCTTATTTTACAAAGTTAATTGGTCATTGCTCCGCTTTAGTCTGGATTACAACCTAGCTTCTCCCACCAGCGATGTTATGTGTGTTAATTTTATCCTGTAGTTAGTTCTGACGTTAGCTTTTTTTATTTCACTCTCAGAATTTTTGCAAGAGACTATTGACTGGAAGTCTTCGTTTTGTACGAGATGCTTGAGCTGAGGTTTGAAAAACGGACTCACGTGTTATAAGCCAATGTCATACCTACTAGACTACAGTCACATCAACTTCTCATGCAATAAACCCGAAATAGGTCACGTTGTGTAGTCTCGTTGAAACCATCTACCACGCAGTTCACAATCTTCGTTTATAGACCCAATAATAAAAAGTTATACTATGTTTAGATATGCACTTTTATTGAGTCAATATTCGGTTTATTGAGTACAATATTTTAAGTGTTCAGACATAACAATATACGCTGTTCAGCTGCTTATTCAATATTCATTGGACAGCTGGTAAACAAAACAGCTGGTTGTTTCAACAACATTGTTTTTATTTTGTGTTTTGGTTTTGTTGTTTCGTTTTTTTGTTTGTCGTTGACGTTTGAGTTGTCAAATATCAACAGAAAGTGTTCGGATAATTGTAATATGCGCACTGAACATACTTATGACAGTGCTGAATTTTAAGTTTTACTCAATATTATAACAATTTGCGTATTTATTGCGCAATAATTAACTGAAACTTTATATGAAATATTGAACGCAATAAAGGTGCATATCTGAACACCGTTTTAGCCATAGCACTCTGGACTTACGGTGACAGTAATTTCAAAGTTTGTTTTGAGAAAAAATGTGGCCCAATACTTCCAGATCATAATGAGCACGAAACAAAAAGTTTTCCTTAACTAACTTCGAGTTTCTGATGCTCAAAATTATAATTTTGTATGTGTTTCATTAAATTTGATTTCCGCATTTACTTCCTACATTACTCTGCATAATTAGTTTGGTTTTAAAAAATTTAATATTTTGTCCTCGATACCTAATCATCGTTCTTTGACAATATAATCCCCTCTTCTAAAGACTTCAGTAGTAATTGTAACTGGCGTTTATCAAATGAAGGGTGTCACATTGAAATTTTCCACAATAACACCTTTACTGGTTGTATGATACGCTATGGTACCAGCACATAGCATTTATGCTGAAGTCAGACGCCATCAATGTACCTTCACTTCAATAAAACGCCAGCCAATATAATATTTTCAGTTCACTTGCTAAATGGCGCCAATTGCAAGGACTTTACGTATTTCTCACTCTCTCTCTCTCTCTCTTTGCGTTTACATAGATATTCTCTTTCTGTGTTATTTTACGGTTGCTTCACAAAGAATGAGTGAAAATGGTACCTGTGTGTGGCTGAGTGTGTGTACAAAAAGGCTTTATGAAATGTGTTACGCTGTCAATAATATGAAACGTTTTCATTTTCATTTTTATTTTTATGATTATTTCTCATAATAAAATAATAAAAAATTGCATTCCATTTTAACAAATATTTGTATGAGACAAACATAAAGCGTAAGCAGTGTATGACAAAAGTAAACACACCGTTTTTTTCTCTCTGAGTGGTTTGTTTATTTTTGTAGCACACTATATATAGCAGACATAAAAATATATTTTTTATGAAACAAGGATTTAAAAAAACAAACAGAAGCACTTTAGATTTTGTTATTGTTGTTGGTTTTATTCTCTCTTTTTAAAGGATTTATTTAAAAGTCGAGAAACTAAACAAAAATTGTGCCAAAGTTGTAAAACGAAATGCAAGAAATAAAATTTTTTGCAAAGAAAAGAGAAAAGAAAATAACAAAAATACACGTTAATATTTGATATTTTTCTTTTTGCACTGAATTGACAAAAAAAAAAAACAGAAACACATGAAATTGTGATCATAAAATAGGTATTCAAGGAAGAGAATTTCATCTCAGACTGAATCAGCATAGTTTAGGAATTCTTTATTTAATGTAGAGACATTTACTGAATATGGAAGGAATAGACATTCCGTTTAAAACATGAGCTTGTGGATTGCAAGTAAAATAAAAATAAATTTGTGTGCCTCTGTTCACAACTTGATGTAACAACAACAATTGCTTTTCTTTATTATTAATCTGTTTATAACCTTTTCATAAACAATAACAATTACTAGACTATTGTTTGACAGATCTTTGTAAGGCACATCTTCCAACCAAGATTACTCTCTTCAAACGCACCGCATCTTCAAACAAGACTGGCTGAACTTCACGAACTCGCTGGCCTACTTTACATTGAATTTTATATGGCAGGGTAAACAGTCTGATGAATGTTATTGAAAGCGAATGCTTGTGACTTCGGCTATTTTTGCTTACTTGTTTACCATTTTTTATGCTGATGTTTGTTGTTATATTAAGCAGTACGATAATTTGTAAACAGGTGTGTTTACTGCACTATTTTGTTTTTGCAGCTTTTGTTTTAATGTTAAGCGATTTAGATTTTTCATTTTCGTAACAATACGATACTAAAATTATTAAAATATTAGAATGCCCTTATTACGCTTGAATTTGTTGTTGCGGCATGAATTCTCTAGTAGGCAGTCTGCTGGCATATTACACGTGAGGCCGTTATTCAAACCCCAATCCGGGCATCTTGAAAAAATTCTGTTAGTAACTAAAATTCTCATAAAGAGTTTTTTTTAATTACTCGTTCGGAGTCGACTTTGAACTGTTGGGCCTGTCTCTCGTGAATAAAATTAACATACACAACACGGGTGGTGTGAGAAGCTAGGTTTTAGTCTTGACTAAAGGGTTAAGTAAGTCCATATGCTAAGTCAAATTTAGTTCCATACACAACTGTTATGCCACGTTGTTTTTCACTTAAATATTCGATATTCTCGCAGCTTTACTTAGAAATCCAAGTTTTTTTTTTGTAAATATGAGCTTGAACTAAAATAAGACAGAGCAGCAAGTAGAGCAAACACACAACCGTCTAGTAAGTACTTTAGTGTTCGTATGCGGTTCATACTTATTTTTTGCTTCGTGTATATGTTGATTTATGAAGAATCGAAATCAACAATATCATACGTGTTGTTAAGTATGAATATGATGAGTACTTTCAACTTTGAATATGAGCAGAGGTTCCCTGATATTCAAATAAGTATGAATGCGTATAACTATCAGAAATTATGAGTATGATTCGATTCTACTCATCTGTTTCTGAATACTCATTGCTGATCTCTAATACGTACATACATATGTACATACTACACCAGTCAATCTTCCTTTGACCCTAACACTAAGAAGCATTACAACTTGTTGTATATCTTCTGTCCCTCCATTCATTTCAACCATTTTGGTCTTCTGGAAATAAAAATGAAAATTTTTTTGTATCTTCCTTTATTTAAATTTTTTAAAAACTTTATCGTATAACATTCCATTATCTTCTGCATAATACAGGCGACAATATGCCATGACGTGAAATATTTGTACGAATTTTTACAAATAAACGCATTGCGAATATTAGAAATGTCACAGAGAGAGATAAAATATTTGGTTGCTGTTTGGAGATGTTTTGTACACACTCATTTATAATGTGGATTTGTACACTGAGTCATAAGCATACATAAGTACATATGTATACGCATGGAAATAAAATAAAAAAATATTAGGGTGGCCCATAAATACGTAAAAATCAAACCTCAGCAATAAATATTCAAACAGATAAGTAGAATCAAATCATACTCATAATTTCTGATACTTATTCAAATTTCAACTACTAATTCAACTACTTAATGTAACTATAATTACATATTTTAAGTTCAGGCAAATGCTTGACATCATAGCGCTGCTAGGTTTTGATTCCTGTAGGTTTTTTCAGAAGAAACTAAAGCTGAAAAAGAGGTTTTCGTTAGAAAAATTGCTGCCTTCCTAATATTGTCATTTTGCCTGTGTATTGCTCATTATACTCCAAAAGAACTGTTATTCATAGCAGCAGCCACAAAAAAACAACAGTTATTGAATAACGGGAGAGAGATTTTTATGTACCGACGGTATGACGCCAAAAAGCTTTACATACCTACCACATGCAGTCAGCGTTGCAGCATCGAAACGTTTTTATAATAAAAAATATTCGTCAACATAAAAAACCCCATAAAAATACCGAGAGAGAGAGCGCTTTTACTCACATACATAATTTAACCGAAAATGTGAAATTTATGAGTTGCATGCAGCACCACGCATAGACACACAGTGTGTATTGGTTTTTTTTCGCATGTTTTTACTATCCTTAGTGCAACATCTTCAAATTCACTATGATTTTATAATGACACTCTATGCTCGTGCATGCCATACAATTTGAAAATCAAAGCAGAAAAGAAAGAAAAATAATCAATTTTGCTTTCAGCATAAAATATTCTTGCTATTGATGGCATCTGACAGTTATTGGATTTTTAGTCTTTTAGAGATTTTGTTTTTGTTTTTGTATTTTTAAAAACATCTCCCACATCTCATTGTGGAAAGTGTCGCATACAATACTAACGAACCGTTGGCACATAATAATGAAATTTTCGTTGAAGAGTACTGAAATTGAAAGGAAATAAATTAGAAGAAATGAGAATTTTTCATCTCTCAGCTATAATTTTACATAGAAGAATATCATACACACACATACACACATAATTGTTCTTTACAAGCCTTCAGTCAGGACTACGACCTAGCTTCTAGGACCACTTATGTTGTATGTGTTAATTTTATACATGAGTTGCTGGACGTGCAGTTTAAAGTCGACTTCGAACGAAGTAATTTTTAAGAAAGTTCTCATAGCAATTTTATTTACTCTCAGACATTTTGCCAGAAATCTGCTGAGAGGAAGTCGCCAAAGAAATATTTTTTCATATTTCGTTTCTGCCGTCAGGTCTACAACACTCTACCAACTACACCACGGCGACTAGATCATATCGTAAATATAATTAAATTTACAATAAAATGAGAGCTAGAATATAGCGCCTTTCTGAAAACTGGCAATCAATAAAAGCATTCTTCCTGTTTAATACTAAGGAGAGTACTTTACAGTGATAAAGGAATTTTTCTTCAGTTATGTTATACAAGTAACATATTGTTATGTTTTTACCTTTTAAAAACGTTTAAAATATGATCTCGTAGATTGCAAATAAAAATAAAACAAAATTTGTGTTTAGTTTTAATTAAAATTCTTTATTATTTGCACAATTCTGTATCCCACTGTTCACAACTTGAGCAACAACAATTGCTTAGTTTGTCATTTCTCTGTTTACACCCTTTGCATAAACAATAACAATTACTAGACAATTGTTCGACCGAACTTTGTAACGGAGATCTTCAAACCACGATTACTCTCTTCAAACACATCGCGTCTTCACAGAAGACTGACTGAACTTTTACTAACTAAGTTGCCTGCTTTGCCTTGCTTTTTATACGGCCACATAAATAGTCCGATAAATGTTCTTGAAGGCGAATATTCGTGGCTTCACCTTTTATACATCTCTATAAATGTAAACATCGTTGGTTCATTATTGTTGTTTGTGTATCTTGTTTACATTTATTCTTGTAGTGTTTGTTGTTGTATTTTGATATACTTGTTTATCCTTTTTTATGCTGTTATTTGTTGTTATAATAAGCAGTGTGATAATTTGTAATTTGCAGTGTGATAATGTTAAACGATGTAAAAGCAAAACACCAGTATCTAAATTTTTCCATTTTCATAACAATATAAAACATATAAAATCTCATATAAAACATACAACAAAAAGTGTCAAAATTGTAACATTTCAAGGACTTTTGTTTCCTTCAACAATATACTACTCCCCGTCAACACAATCGAAATGATAAATTTGCAACAGCAAGGCAAAATTCTCGTTTCAAGGAATTTAAATTGAAACGAGAAATGAAAAAAAACGTTGTACGACACAAAATGTGTTTGTTTAAGTTCAAGTGGCATTCATTTCTGTCAATTTTAATTACTCAACTACTGACTTTTGAATGAATAAATGAAAGTATCAGCAATCAAATACAGACGCATAGATACCAGACTTTACAGAAGGATATGAGTATCTACACATGGAAAGAAATGTGAAGGAAAATAGAGAGAGAAAAGGAAGGAAAAAAAAGCAAAAATACAAAGACTAAAATGTCGTTTGGAATATTTCTGTAAAGGAGATAACAAACATTATTGGCTCATACAGTGCGCGTCAAAAGAAACTGTACACTAAGGATAAAATTCCAACAATCACTAAACTCAACTTTTTACCACTTAAGGAGAGTGTCCGAAAATATTTGACAGTATTTCGAAATTTTTCGAAATTTTTTGTAATTTTTTTTGTTTCAATTTTAAAAACTGGTAAGGAAACAATTTTTAAATAAAAATAACGGTAATATATTAATGTATATTTTTTTACGTACAGTTTCTTTTGACGCACACTGCATACATCTTCAGACCTTAAATTTCATTCAGTACAAATTAAAATGTACAGAAAATCAATACTTTGATACATGAGTTTGAGATATGAATTTAATTTTATTCGATACGTGTACGTAGGATTACTTCACCCCTTTTAATGGTTTCATTTTGCTTAATTAGCAGTTTGTGCCTTATGCAATGGTCTTTTACACCTCAAGTCATGTCTTAATAGAAAATCAATCAGTGCCATAATCAAGTGATTACAATTCCCTGATGCATGAAGTGTAGTTTCAAATATCTTGTCACCAACTAGATTATCCATTAATTTCATCATATTTGAGAGAGAAAATTTTCTACACGCATTGGTGTTATAATACAGTCGAACTTCCCTATAATGAATCTTGACGGGACCAGAAAATCAGTTCATTATATAGAAACTTCATTATACAGAAATTATATTTTTCCCTCACGTTTTAATTAAAATAAATCAATATCCTCAAAAAGGCAGGTTCGAAGCCTTTTGCGTTTAGTGCTCAATTGCTCGTCTTCTAGAATTCCAAACATCTTTTTTTTAATCCTTCTTCAACTTTTGTTAATAATTAATAATTTTTTTTCAAGAGATATGCTACTTCGCTGCGTCATTTCCGATCACTGAACACCGGCAACTGAGGTCAAAATTGTTATTGATGTGGCTTTCTTCTTTTTTTTGTTCTTATTTTCCTCTTTTGGGAATCCCCTCATTATATGTGGCATCTTTCTCGGTACACAGAGTTGTTAGTATGCGTAACAGAAAATTGTTTGAAAAATTCATTATATGGAGACAAAAACGCATGTGAGTCAAATATTACACCTGCAAAATTGCTTCATTGTATAGAAAACTTCATTGTATGGAAATTCATTATAAGGAGATTAAAAACAATGAAATTGGAACGGAAAAAGTTGTGTGTTTGAAATCAGTTCATAATAGGGAGAGCTTCATTGTATAGAAGTTCACTATAGAGAAGTTCGACTGTAACAATATAAATATAATTTATAATATACTACATGCAAACATAATTGGTCATTACAATTCTTCAGTTAGGATTACGACCTAGCTTCTCACACCACTTATGTGTGTGCGTTAATTTTTATACATGAGTGGCCCACAGTTTGAAGTCGACTCCGAACGACAGGTTTTGAGAAAGTTTTCAAGGCAAAAACTCTGAGAGTAAATAAACCACTCTCAGAGTTTTTGCTAAAAATCTGCTGCCAAAAATCTGGTGAGCACCCATGGTTATAAAGCGAAAGATGCACTTGATTGTAGGCGAACATAGCCAAAGACTCTATTAATACATCTTTACTACAATGTTTTTGGCATAAATAAAATATTGGGCTCTTTAGAGACTAACTTAAGGTATAAATACATAGACGACAGACCACAGTTCGGCAGCTCGACAGAAAATTCTGATAACTGTTTTTACTGCCATTTGCCGACTGCTTAAATTTTTTGAAAGCAGAGCAGACGCTTCAATAATTTTCAAATTTGAATTTAAATATATGTTTCAGTGTTGTCACTATCAGCTTTTTTGTACGCAAAAAAAAACTCACTTATGAAAAAACCGCACACAAAAAACATTTATCAATTGAATTCAGATACAAAATTGAATCTATAATTCTATTTTATTTATTATGAATACATTGATTGCTTTTGATTTCTTAATTTTAGAATTGTTCTTTCTCTTCAATAATACAAGTATTTTTAGCTGTTTTTTTATTATGATTTTATGTTGTATTGGCATCACTAATTTGCTTTTAGCTGCTCACAAAAATAGAAAATATTTTAATTTGGGCAGGAGCTGCTAGGTTGTTGTCTTGGCTTTTTCTGTTCTTGGCAGCTTTCTGTTGTCTGTCGTCTATGTGTTTATACCTTTAGTTTGGGCATAATTTTAAATGGGATTGAGTAGAGGGGTTCAAATTATTTGACAACTCCACAAAATATATTTTGGGGGAATAATTGTTTAAAATGAAATCGGAGCTCTTTCAAATGTTTTTTATTAAATAAAAAAAAAAAATAATTTTGAAATCCTTTCTGTATTCTCAAGCTTCGGTTTATTTTTAATACAAAGAAATTCAAATGAATACCCGTTTTAAAATACGCAAGTAAATTGCCGTTATAAATTACGTTTTTTCACATTAATTCCGTTACATCATGGCCATTTTGTCTACCACTGCTATTACGGTCGCAACAACTCATGCTGCGTTGTTACTTTTAATACTGGGCTGCTCATAATTACATTAGTTGTGTAAATAATGAGATTTAATTTTTTACGCATCTTTTTTTTGCTTCTCCTTCTTCTTCTGTACAACAATGCTAACGAACCATTAATAATAATAACAATGGCAATAGCAGAAGCAAACAAAGCAAGAAAAGTAGTCCGTATTATAAGCAAATATTTATAATTTCATGAAAACCTCAACCATACTCCGCTGCTACGCTCAAGTACTTATAATTCTTAATCCCAAGGGGGGACTGAAAACTGTGCCTCGTGCATATACACAATACAAGGAAGAAAAATTGGAAATTTAAGTAGAAATACAAACATATCCGTTGCCTTTTACTTATGTTAAGTAAATATTTCCTTAAAGAAACACAACAACAACAACAACAACAAAAGAAGGAACATTAAATGCCTTTTGTAGTCAGTTTTATTGCGACTGCCTTCCTATAAGTCAAGCAGTGCGGAGTAGAATGAATGGAATATAGTGGCACGTTTTAAATATTTCGAATTGAATTGTTCGTAATTGACCTGAACGCATGCAATAACAAACAAACAAGGGAGAAAACATATTTAACTGACAGAATCTTGATAAAGTTGATTTCAAAAATTGTAACACACAGAAATATTTTTCAGGTACTCCTGATTACTCAGCTGCTGCTGGTAATAAGAACGTGATTTGAATGCAAATTAAACATCATGTGCTGGGCATGCCGGAGACCAAAAGCAAAAGCAACCAAAACGAGTATAAATTCAATCATGTTTTTAAAAAGATATATGTTTTTTTAATGTGTCTTATGGTGAGTATGCAATCAAATGTAGTCAGGAAATAACCAGCATCCCTGGGCTACAAGACTTAACTCAAGGAATATATAAAGAAACTAATATTAACGTGGATATTAAAACAACAGGCAGCGCAGATGATATACCTATCCAATGAAAATATATGGTTTGCAGGGAATAAAGAATGTACATATATCAGAGATAAGCAATGAGTCGTTTACTCATAAGCACTCATGAAACTTTGAATATAAGTGTGTCAACAATATTAAAATTTAACTATGTACTCTGATTCATTCATGCTCACTACAACGTTCATTTATAAGTACAGGTTGCAATGACTATGAGTACAACGTTGACATCGAACTCATACCATTCGAAATATGTTTGATTCATAGGCCTACTCATTTAGATTCATAACTTTAGAAAAATACTTTTAAATGATTCGAATGACTCCAATAATTCTTCAAAATTTACAGTCTTAGTTGTTGTTGCATTTACAAAAAAAAAAGAAAACGAGACAGAACAGCAATCAGAGGAAATACATAACCTTCACGAGAATATATTAGTGTTCGTACACGATTCATACTTATTTTGAGTTTCGTGTACAGGTCGACTGATGGGGAGTCAAATCAACAACATCATACGTATTGTTAAGTATGAGTAGGACAAGTACTTCAAACTTTGAATATAAGTACAGGTTCCATGAAATTTAAATAAGTATGAAGCGTATAAGTATCAGAAATTATGAGTATGATTCAATTCTATTCATCTTTTAATTCTAAATTCCGGTACACATCATATATGGGTGGTGTGAGAAGCTATGTTTTAAGCCTGCCTAAAGGGCAGATTCTGGTAAAGAGGTCAAAAACATAATTCTCATCGGGCAATTATTTCAAAACTTCAAGAGTAATGCGTCCTTCATTTGGAAGCCTTTACTGACACATAAACGCTACAATATTCCAAAGTTATTTCAAAAATAAATTTGTTTACTTATACGTATGATTAATATCAATTTTATTCATATTTTTATACGCTTCAGTGCTCTTCAATGAGTGTCCGAGAAATAATCAAAAAGCATTAAAAATGAAATGATTCTCCAAAACCATAATATTTCTATATGAAAATTAGATATTTTCCAGCTGTGGTGATATTATTGTATTTAATGGCACACATATTACTACGTTTTTTAATATTCGAATCACGTAAACAATTATGATTAAAATAGTGTATTTCAACCGTACAACTTTCGTCTTTAGCTGCTTAGTATTCTGTGGAAAAAATCTATAAAGTTTTTAAACTTAAATTAAGAAATTAAATACGATAATTAGGAGTGAACACTAGGGTTTGTGGTTTCAAACATTTCAATTGTAACATAAGTACTTTATATTTAAGGAAAAAATTAAAGAAAATAATTTCGCCATAACTATTCAGTTCCTTAACTTGAAGTTCGACTTTCTGCACCAATTTTATTTTGCCTCCATCACTGTATGCAGTGGGATTTAATCAGGATTACGTCTCAACTTCTTACACTACCCATATTACGTGTGTTCATTTTAACCATGTGTGGTGGGACCTGCGGTTTAAAGTGGACTTTATCAGAATGCTCTCAGAGTTTTTGACAGAAATTGCTGGCAAAATCGGATAAAAAAGTAGTTGTAAAAATGGACCAAGTGGGCTGATTTTTATTTCAGTCGGGCATTACTTAGGGCAGGAGATATTGGTGACGAAACTAATATAGGCGCTGAAGCTAATATCTTTATATGCAAGTCATCAACCTAAAAAATGTACGTCATCAATTAAAAAGATGCAAATCATCAACCCAGGAAATGCATATCATCGACAAAACAACGCAAGTCATCGGTCAAAAAATGCAAGTTATCGACTAAGAAAATTCACGTCATAGTCCCAAAAAATATATGTCATCACCAAAAAATACAAGTCATATACGAAAAAATGCAAGTCATTGATCGAAACAATGCAAGTCATCGATCAGAAAAATGCAAGTCTTCGACCAAAAAAATGAATTTTATGCATCAAAAACTGGAAGTTATCGCTTAAAAAATTGCAGGAATGGAATTGGGATTTATATAGAAAGCGTTTTGTTGCTCATTTCAAGTAAACAATTAGTTTGATGCCTATATCTCCGGTTCCAAGTAACATACAACTATAAGAAACCCCGTTTTGGAATCAATGAGACAATGGCTATTTCCCCCTAAAGTAAAGAAACGTGCAAAACTGAGCGACTGGCGGTGTTTTATGTTTATGTATTGAATATTTTTATTCTTCTTATTCTCCTTCACTAAATTGCCAGGATCTTTGTAAGCCATAAAATGGTTCCTCTTAATCGATTTTAGTGTTACATCCGTTCTAATTTATTCTAAAGAGTATACAACTTGATTTGTTAAAAGTCATTAAAAAATGTATACCTTTTTACTTTACATAATCTCCTTGGATATTTATTAAAAGATGAGAAAAAATTAATTCTTAACACTGTAACACCGTTCACCACTTTCAAGGTAACTAACACTGCATTTAATACAACGAAAATTTATGCTGGCCTCCATAACTTTTAGTTTTTTTTTAAACGAATTTTCATGAAATGAACGCCATTTAATTTTAATAAAAAATACAAAAATGTTAAAGAAACTAACCTTTAAACTTCTTTACAAAATTGAAATATTTTCAAAGTAATTTAATACGTTTTTCTTTTTAAATTTTAATTAAATATTTACGCCAGAAAGCATCTGAATTGATAATCCAAACACCAACTAAGCAACATAAATTTTTTGTGGCAATAAATATGTATGCCTGGGTTGGAGGAAAAGGAAGAGAAACGACAAAATAAAATAAGAAACCAAAAATTCTTCTGTTACATTGTCTTCCTTTCGTCCGGAATGAACAAAACAGAATGAAAGCGAATAGCGTTTAAGATGATGACAAGAATAAAAATACACACTTTCTTTGTTGTTTTTTATTACGATAAAAAGAAAGAAGAAAATAATATCAGATAATTTGAGTTTGTTGACATATTTGTCAATAAAACGCTTGTGGTTGCTATTGTGTTTCTCACTGTTTCTTTAGGCATTTACTTTTATTTCCTTTAAAGCCTTAGGTTTTACATGCTCGCTCCTTTATATTAACACCCACTCTATTTGTTGTCATTACTTGACTTTAAGAATGTGTCAGTAAGAGCACTAGAATGAGTTCCTAAACAAGAAAAAATAACATGAGAAGAAAAAACTGTTTTATACACAGGAGAGTTTGGCAACATATTTTGGCTTGAAATTTTATTAAAACGGAAAGGGAAACAGTATTGGAATCGTGATGTAGGAATAGCAAAAGATACTCAACAATAACAATAATGTACATCAGCACTTGATATACATGAGAGAAAGAGGAAGTAGTTGTACATAATAAGGCACTATATTCGAAGGCACGTGCTATGAAATATCAGGAGCATGTATATATACGTGAGGGTGTACGTAAATTCATTTTGGAAATAAATTTCTGAGTCCTACTGAGCTACAGGCCGGCAAAATAAAGATAAACATGGCGATTGAATGTAGTTGCAGTATTGTTTTGAGGATAATACGCACACAATAGCCATTAATAGCCATTATAATGATCGTGACTTTGTCTGTCACTTACGAATACACCAAGGCTCCGAAAGTCGTTACGTGTCCCACTATCTCATTTTGTGTATTTTCAGTCTCACGTCTACTACTTAATTCCGGTATTAACGAATTGATAGCCTAAAGAACCACTTTGACTATTTAAGGGTGTGCTGTGTGCGCTTTCCAACTTACTACCGATGTGCTGTTGCCATTAGCTTATTTCAGAATATGTTATGAATGACAGATTTTATTGAGTAGACGAGATCAGCAATGGGTATTCAAAAAGATGAATAGAATCGAATCATACTCAATATTTCTGATACTTATACGCATTCATACTTATTTTAATATTATACTCATACTACTCATATTCAAAGTTTGAAGTACTTATCATACTCATACTTAACAACACGTATGATGTAGTTGATTTCTACTCTCCATAACTCAACAAACATATGTATACACCAATCACAAAATAAGTATGATTCGCGTACGAGCACTAAAATACTCACTACAAGGTTGTGTGTTAGCTCTGCTTCTTTGCTTATGTGTCTATTTTCTTTTTTGTAAATGCAACAACAACAAATACTGCAAATTTTGACGAATGAGTCCAGTCACTCAACTTATGAATCACACTCGGCGTATGAATCAAACATATTTCGAATCGGTATGAGTTTGATATCAACGTTGTACGCATACTCATTGCAACCTGTACTTATAAATAAACGTTGTATCAGAGTACATAGTTAAATTTCAATATTGTTGACTTCCTTATGTTCAAAATTTCATGGGCGCTTATAAGTAGCTGATCTCTGTTGAGCACCCAGTAAATTCCTGACAGCTTTAATTCCACCGCGGATGATATTTTCCACGAAAGTCTTTTAAGGTTGTTGGCAAGACTATTTCAATTGATCATAACTTTGTCTAATCTTGGCATATCGCATATCCTATTGTAAACTTTGTTATTCAATACTTTATTTGCCGGCTTCAATATTTATTTTGTTTATTATAGGACTGCCAATTTACACTAAAATACGCCCATTGTGGGGAACCTAAAGTAGTGAGGATTGACATGGAAATTGAGAATTTGCAGTGCATCACCATTTTCGTTGACTCAATCGAAAACTTTAAGTAAGGAAATGCTATCTAATTATGTATCAAAGTATTGTAAAAAAATAATCTAAAATATCTGAATAAAATCGTTTTCTTTGCATTATAATTCAACCCTCGTTTATAGTGTGCACGTAATAAGAACGAAAACATTTTTTTTTGTAATTTCAATGGGACAGCATTAAACCCAAGGCATGAATAGAATATTATTGTGGGTATAAATTCAAGGAAACAAATATTTTCAACCAAATAAATTGAAACAAAAGTAAAAATATTATTGCCACAATTCTTGCGGTTTGTTTAGCAACAGTTCTGAACAGTTGTTGTAGTAGTTGTGATAGAGAGAAACAATTTATTGTTATTGTTTAAAAATACCAAGACGCACATCATGCAATACATTGCACGAATACTGAAACTCTCTTCGATACACAGGAATAAGCCCTGTAGTGATTATGTGGTTTATTTGGGCTTCAAGGTCGCATTGATTGGAAAATTCCTTTCACAATCTTCTCCTTTTGTCTCCCTCCACATGTAGTTGCCTTATATTTATCACTATCGATAGGCTTTTGCGTATTGTATAGAAAGTTATGTTGAAAATGTTTATTGTTTTTCAATTTTATCGCCAATACTGGTTGGTGTAAATTGGATTCATGGCACTTAATTCCCTTTAATTTCAAAATTGAGAGCAAAAATAGCTGTAGGCCCTAAGGATGTTAATTCAGGTGTTAAGAATTTGTCACTCTTTATTAGATTATTAGGTTTGTGAAATAGATTGACAAAATTGAACATTTTGATTTATTGGTACGAAAATTTAAAAAATCTGGTGTTTTGCTTTTACATAGCTTTACATTAAAATTATAAACAAAAGCTACAAAAAAAAAAAACAATGCAGTAAACAAAATTGTTTACAAATGATCGTACTACATAATATAACAACAAACACCAGCATAAAAAATGAAAAACGTGTAAGCAAAAATACACCAACAACACTGCAATGTAAACAACGATGTTTACATTTATAGAGATTTCGGAAAGGCGAAGTCATTAACGTTCGCCTTCAAGAACATTCGTCAGACTGTTTACTTTGCCATGCAAAATTCAAGGTAAATCAGGTGACTGAGTTAGTGAAGTTCAGTCAGTCTTGTGTGGAGACGTGTCTGAAGAGAGTAATCGTGGGTTGAAGTTATCCGTTAGAAAGATCTGTCGAATAATTGTCTTGTTTATGCAAAGGGTGTAAACCGAGGAATAACAAAGAAAAGCAATTGTTGTTGTGTGCATCAAGTTGTGAACAGTGGCACACAGAATTGTGCGAATAATAAAGAATTTTACTTAAATATAAACACAAATTTATTTTTATTTACGAGCTCAAATGTTAACCATTTTTTAAAGGTAAAAACGTAACAGTATTACTCTCCTTAATTTTTACTGCTTTTAGAAAAGAAAAAAATTGATTCTTCTTCATAAAAATTAAAACTTTTTGCTGTAGTGGCTGGACAAGTACCATGTGACATAGATTTTCCAAACTGAGTTGACCTGAAGCAAAATAATGTTTAATTGGGGGTGGCATGTTATTTAAGGAAAATATTTAAACTTTAAAATTATTTGCCTTAAAAGAAAAAAAGGGGGAAATAGTTTTCCATATGAAAAATGAAATATGAAAAGCAAATAAAAATAAAAAATTTTTCATATAGGAAATATGGAAAAACAAAAATATGAGAAAGAATAAATGTTAAGAACTTAAGCAATAAAAGTATGCCAAATGGAAAGAAAGTTATGAAAGTAGATCAAAAAAATAAAAATAAACTTTAGTTAGAAAAGATTTTTCAAAGTTTGCAAATTTCCAAATTGTCAAATTGAAAGTTGGTAGAGAGTTCATATACAACTTAAAAGGCTAGAAATACTAAAATATACAGGAAGCGCAGTTTTAAGTTTAATTTCTTGAGTGTCTAACAAAATTTCTTATCAACGTGTGCAATTAATTTTAAATAAATTATTCATGAATATCACTTAACTACTTTAGTGGATAAATAAGATTAAAAATTAAAAAGAATTTTAAGTCAAAATAATCATTTGACTTTCAATAGAAAAATAAATTCATACCAATCAAAAAAAATACTAGTAAAGGAAAGTTAAGGTCAGGATTACTTACTCAAAAGTCAAAAGTGAATATTTAGTTTCTTTTTGCAGATGTCAATCTGAAATGATAAAAAAAAATTTGTTCTGAAAAGATTTTTTCAGAAAAATATGGATTTATTTAAGTTTGTGTATAAGAATTTATAATTTTAAAAACAACGATTGAGTGTTTGATGCCATGTGGCAAAATGACTTCAGAAAAAGGCAATGTAATAAAGCTTCTTAAAAAAATACCCTACAGGATGGTGCTCATACATGCATACTTGACCATTGCAACCCTTCAGTCACAATTACGACCTAGCTTCGCAACACCACCTATGTTGCGTGTGTTAATTTTATACATGAGTAGCGTGACCGACAGTTTAAAGACGACTCTGAACGACAGAGTTTTTTGAGAAACTTTTCATGACAATTTTATTTACTCTCACAGTTGTTGCCAGCAATCTACTGAGATGAAGTCGTTGAAGGAATATTTTTTTCATATTTCGTTTAGTTGGAGATGTCTGACCTGGGGCTTGAACAGTAGTCTCACGTCTAATAAGCCAACAGACTACCTACTAAACTACGGCGACTTCGCATATAGCATTGGTAGCAGAAATTAACGGATGTAATTGGCTGATACTGATTTTTTCTTATACCTTCTGTCATTAGGTAAACAGCTATTAGGCAAAAACTTATCCTAGGCCAACGTTTACCGCATCATATTGATCTCACTGTTGTTTCACAAGAAATAATCTTTTGAGTAATTGTGTGTGTACCATCATATATTGCTGAAACCTTTAAACGTAATTTACAAATTCTGTTGGCATGAAGCTATGATGGCAATGTTGACGACATGTGTCAACAATGTAAGTGAAAAAAGCGAGCCATTTAATCTAAAACTGGTTGAAATGGAAATTGAAATTTTAGTTTCTGATTTTTTATTGTTGTGGCTGCTGGCGTTGTCATTGTTATTGTTGTTTGACCTTAATCACTTTTGTTTAGTTGATGGGTTTTTAATTAAGCCGTGATTTCATTGCAACAAAAAAATTTATTCAAACTACTGAAACTACAACACAAACAGAAACACAAATAGAAATAGAAGAAAAATTGGAAACAAAAAGTTTAATCCGTGCAAATCTATTTTAATTAAATTGTACTGTTTGCTGCACATACAGCGTGTGCTCTGTTAGATTTCATATTCTTTTTGTTTATAATGTGGCTGCCACAATCAAATATGTATGTATGAGATTTGATTGATTTTTTAACTTTTTTCCTCTGCAAAATATGTAAGTAAAGTGAGCGTCAAAAGAAACATGAACATTCAGAAAATAGATTCATAAATTACCGATATTTTTAGTAAAATTTAAACAAACAAACAAAAAAAAAAAAAAAAAATTACCAAAAGATTTCGAAATTTTTGTCAAATTTTTTCGGGCACTCTCCTTAAGTAATAAAACTTGAGTTTGATAATTATTAAAATTTTATCCTTTAGTAGACAGTTTCTTTTGATGCTCACTGTAATTATTATTGCTTCTATCGCTATATTCTGTTTGATTCTTATATATTAAATCATCTTTTTTCTATTCATTCGCTGATATATTTCCATTGAATATCTCTGTTTTCAAAATCTATTTGTACTGACTTACTGAACGAGACAGTAGTGAATGACTGTGGAACGAATGTTTGAATCATTGTTGTTTAGGATGATGTTTTAATTGATTTTTTATTGTGAATTTTTACTCATATTGACTTAAAACAGAGAAAGACAAACATTAAATTAATTTAATTTTCCTTTTCGATTTGTTTTGTAAAAAGGATGTTAAAATTTCTAACAAATCAGGTTTAATGGATATCCTCGAAAGTTGGCTACAAGCTGTTGATTTTCTGAGTCTTACTAGTTTAAAAATGACTTAGCGATGAGAAATCACTTAATTATTCTTTAAGGACGCTCATGCGACTGCCATTACAGTTGGGTTTAGTTGAAGGTGACTTTAAAGTTCACTTTAGCTAAAGTTACTTTTAATCAAACCCAACTTTATGGCAAATTGTAAAATAGAAGCCAGTCGTTGCCACTGCATTTAAAAAAAATCTTGTTTAAATGAGCAATGTTCTCGACATTGCTCCGGTACTGACATATTTTTGAAAAAGAGACTTTATTTTATCTGTAGGTTGTAGTAACGAAAAGAAGTTAAATGTAACTTTAGCTAAAGTAAACTTTAAAGTCACATTAAATTTTTTAAACGCAGTGATTTTCTTTATGTTTGTCGCCATATTGAAAATAATATGTAATATTGGCAAGTTCAAGCATAAACCTAACTTTAAAAGTTACAAGTAGAATGGTATTCCATTTACCTTTACCTTCTGCCTTGTCCACTTACAATGACGAAAAACCATTTTTTATCTGACTGTTAAAATCCTCTCTTAAGGTAACAACAAGTTGTAATAATGGCCCATAGTAGGTTAAAACCATTACGGATAAGAAGAGAATATATTATGAAATCAAGTAGAAAAAGTTCATTTTCCAAACAATCCTAAAATGCCATATGTACATGGCATATCAAATGTAATACCAACTAAAGTATCGCAATAAACTCATAATGAATGCAATATTCTCCAAGCCGAAGATAAGTTTTACTGAATACACAGAGTAGAACCGAGTTTTTGCTGGTGATATTTAGATAATTTTTAACGTTAAGCAGCTCTCGAAGTTTTGAATGGTATTTCGATAACATCAGACCTAATTAAGACCTTCAAAGAGGTTACAAGACATTCTGATATCAACGTTGTCTGAGTGAATGGTCACATGCTGGCAATGGGGGTTAATTTGGTCAATTGTAAGGCAAGTTCTAAGCTATCAATTATGGACATTGTGCACGTATTTGGTTTTTCTTTTCCCTTACTTAATATTGAGTTAGATTGAGCTCTGCGAAAATTGCCTCATGCAATATGAACAGAAAATCTTTTAGTGCTGTAATATGACAGTTTTGGACGTTTTGAAAGAGGTCATTAACTTTATGATGATTTACAAGAGTACTGTGCGCGTGGCCGGCTTATAGTCTGCCTACAATAAATATTTCACACTGCCGAGCATTTAGCTGTCGAGCTTACAACATCGTTCTTTACATACATTATTGTTGTTTGTGTATTTTATTTACATTTATTCTTGTAGTATTGTTTGGGGATTTTTGTTTACTTGTTTACCATTTTTTTTATACTGCTGTTTGTTGTTATATGAAGCAGTACGATAACTTGTAAACAGTTGTGTTTACTGCATTGTTTTGTTCTTGTAACTTTTGTTTATAATTTTAATGTTAAGCGATGTAAAAGCAATACACCAGTATCTAGATTTTACATTTTCGTAACAGTATATTAAAGCATTCACATTGATTGCACTTGGTAGGAAGGGCATCAGTAAAACTCTTCTGATGTAATGAAAAAATTAACCGCTGAACTGCTTAAAATCCAAGGCAATGTTTTTGCCAATAAACCACAGAAGATTTACAACCATGGAAACATTTTGTTGGTAATAATTGAAAATAAAAATCAATTTTTTTCAGTTTAAAAATCTTTCGTTGTATAACTTTAAATGTACAATTCATACTGATTTTACATAGTAAACATAAACATTTAAAATGTCTGTTTTTATAGCTTTTATATGACGATATATTTTTAAAGTTTCAGTCCCTTGTATTCACAAACCCAAACTGCGACAGATGTTGAAATACAATGCGTTTCAAATTGAACACTCATGATAAATATTGTACATGAATTCGAAGCCGATGGTTTTCATAGATAAATGTTTCAAGTTGATATACTCTCACAATGGATTCGTGTTGTAATCCTTTGCAGCAACATGTGAACAACTTGTTTAAATTGGTGGCATTTAAATAAAACAGGATTCTTATGAATGTCAGAATCATAACATGTTCTCAACTGATGTGGCGTTTTATTGCCAAAGAATTTTAAATCATTTCTTATTTTCAAAATGTATTAAAAAAAAGGAAATTGGGTGTTAAGTTCAAACAGAAATTGAAGTTTTAATAGGACCTTCACACATAGTCGAGTAATATAGTTAAGATCTGCTCAATACTCTTCAACCATTTTGTCCTTCATTTTCCGTTTACGAATAGCCCATGATTGATTTTCTTAATGAATGTAACACACTTTCGCCCTGTTGCGTACTTGAACAACCAAATTTGATGAATAGGGCATGAGATAGGAAGTCATTCAATCATTGAGTTGATAAATTAGTTCGTTACGGCCATACTGTTGTGATGCTATTGCGTTGTAAGTACCATACCAAATTAAATATTGCTCGCTGGCAACTACCGCCTTCTTATAAGTGCTAATGCTGAATTGTCTTTAATGGCATGGAAAGAAAATAGATTAGCACTGTTAAGATTAACTATGGAAACTGTGTGTATTTCTGTGTGTTTATAATTTGAATGCGTTCATTGCTAATTATCCATTCAATGTCTTGGCATAAGAACTTTCCGCTCCATGGTAATTTGAATTCGAATAAGTGTTTTCAATTGTGTAGAAATAATTCGTTTTAATCAATAAAAACCTTAATGGGATTGTATAATAAATTATGCAATTAATTGGTTACTATGACTCTCTGATGTTATTAAATGGAATTCACATCTTTCTTCGCTGACGGAAGTCTCATAAACGACAGTTGTTTGTAATAAAAGTAAAATATGGGAATACGAGTATATGGGAATTAAAATTAATTTTTTTTTATTGGAATATGGACTTATGTAAGTGACTGAAAGAGTCTGGATTTTATTTTAATGTTCACTACAGTTTTTAAAATATCCATTGTGGAAAGTGTGGTCTGGAGGAATGATGCGGCTCACCTCCCAAGAGGCTCCGTGCAAATTTACTACACCGATGGCTTTAAGTTGGAACCGTTGGATGTGGAATTTATTCGGAATTAATCGGAATATTCCTGTCCATAAGGCTACCAAATTACTGCAGAGTCTTTCAGGCTGAAGTGTCGGCAATACGGGCTGCAGTGAAAATTATTGTGAATGTAAATGTTCCCAAGCGGAAAATTACCATACTTTCCTAGCCAGATAGCAGATAGCCAGACGGCTATCAAAGCGTTGGATTTGATGTTTGTATGATACCGAGATATAGAGACATTCCCGGTGACTGCAGAGCAGATGAACATGCTGGAAGAGACATGACTATCGAACTCTCTGACGAATTCTCGAGACTTGGGATCCCTTCGGGTACCTGCAAGCTTATAATAGGCAAGGCAATCGTGGACTTTGTCCACAGTAGATGTGCAGGTTCATACTCTGGCAGAACACATACATAGATACATAATTGCCCATTACAACCCTTCAGTCAGGATTACGGCGTAGCTTTTCACACCACTCATGTTGTGTGCGTTAATTTTATAGGTGAGTGGCGGGACCTACAGTTTAACGTCCACTTCGTCGACACTGGCAGAATAGTGAAGAAAATTTGGCCAAAGCTGGATAAAAGGTGCGTGGCATCTCTGCTTAAATTCCAAAGCACTGTTATCGGGGTTATTACGGAACATTGTATTATAGGAAAACATGCGAGGCCTACTGGTCTTGGACACTTTGAAAATGATTTCTGCACAAGCTGTGGAGATAGAGAGGAGTATGAGACTGCACTGTGTCGGAGGAAAAAAAGGCATCTGGATGCCTACTATATACATAGTGGATCTGGATGAACTGTCATGCTTAATATTGGCAGCCTGAGTCGCTTCATCGGAAGTTCCGAGTGTTTCCTGGAAATGTGAAATTGTGGTATCACAATGGGCGCTGTGTATGGCCTAAGTGAGTGCGCTCATAACTCCATCGAGGGGAAAGTCACTTCTACCTACCTACCTACCAATACAGTTTTAAAATTTCATCCTAAATGTTAAAGTTTGTAATCGTTAGTTGTATTATCATGTATCGGGATTAAATGCCAATCAAACTGGGTATCACTTGATTGGAAGAATGGTGGCCGTACTGCAATTGTCTTATTTTCTTTGTTTTGGCTATCTGTCGCATAGCTGCGGCCTGCATGCACCCAAGGTTCAAACCCCAGGCCTGGCATCAACACGTAAATATTGTTACGAAAATGAAAAATCAAGCTACTGGTGTTAATTAAAATTATAAACAAAAGCTACAAAAACAAAACAATACACCGAACATACCTGTTTACAAATTATCGTACTGTTTAATATAACAACAAACACCAGCATAAAAAAATCGGAAACAAGTAAACAAAAATATAACAACAAACACTACAAAAATAAATGTAAACAAAATACATAAACAAGATAAACGAATGTAAACAACGATGTTTACATTTATAGAGATCTCTAGACAACAATAACGAAACAACGATGTTTACATTTATAGACATTTCGAGAAGCCTAAGTCACAAACATTCGCCTTCAAGAACATTCATCAGACTGTTTACCCTGCCTTATAAAATTCAAGGCAAAGCAGGCGACTGTGTTAGTGAAGTTCAGTCAGTCTTGTGTGAATGACCAATTGTGACTGTATGTACATAAGTACATCAAATCTAACTGTTGATACTCTTTAATGTCTGACAATCAAGGAATCTGTGTGTAGCCCTTAAATTTGTCTTAATGTAATGGCACATTAGTAGAATACTTAACAAAATCTCTGTTAAAATTGTTGTGAAGTGTATCAATTAATTCTCGCACATATTAATTTAAAAATATTTAAATAATCTCCTATACCACAGCTGCTGCCTCAACCAACACCATACAATCCTTTTACAAATACGCCTGTCTAACTCATTTCCCTTAAAGAAGTGACATTAAAAGCCTTAAATTGATGAATTAACTTACCGAACAGCCAGATTTTTTTGTTAAAAAGAATGATTTGAGTGAAAAATCGAAAGAGTATTCAAACTTCTTTTATAATGGAGCATGAAAATGGAACGAGAAAACTCTGTCCTTAGAAAAAAAATGAAAAAACAAAGAAGAAAAATCATAATAAAATAAAACATAAAATATTAAAATGAATGTGATGATATTGAAGGTCGTTTACAAGGAAAACAGTCCTCCTTCTCCTACAATGTTTTGAAAAATTGCAAAAATATTTATACTCTTATACTCAATATAAGAGTTTTAATATTGAAAATATGTCTTCTATTTGCCATGCGCCAAGAATGCTGCTGCTATTTCAACGTCAATCATTATTATTGTCATCATTGTTAGGAATCTTTTGTTAAGGATAGCAAAATAAATCATTTAAAATTCTTTATGAATAATGTTTTTATACAATAAATCTCTGTCAATTCTTGTGGGTGTCTAAAATGCCTCTTTACTTTGCATTAAAATTTCACAAAATAATGATGCCATCCCTCAATACCTTTGTAATATTATTTTAGAGCCTTAATTCAATTCATTAAAATATAATTTTGCTCCATATTATTTAAATTAGAGAAGAAGAATGGAAAAGCTTTTTGGTGGAATTAATGTGAAATTATTGTTTTAATTCCTTAATAATTCCCATATCCGTTTTTCAAGCATACGACAGTGAGTAATGTATTATTTGAAACTAAATTTTCCTTTTAATACTGGAAAACTGTCGTAGTTTGGTTGACTTTATGCGTATCAGAGATCAGCAATAAATCGTTTTTTCGCTACCCATTGGCACTCATGAAATTTTTAATATAAGTATTTAAACAGTATTGAAATTCAACTATGTACTCTGATTCATTCATACTCACTACAACATTGATTTATAAATACAGGACATCAAACTCATAACATTCGAAATATGTTTGATTCATAAGCCTACTCATTCAGATTAATACGTATATTTAGAAAAATACTTATAATACTCATAAATTATTTGAGTGATTCGAGTCATTCATCAAAATTTAAAGTCTTAGTTGTTGTTGCATTTACAAAAAAAGAAAAATTACGCGTAAGCAAAAAAGACAGAGCAGCCAGCAAAGCAAAACACAAACTTCTAGTGAGTATTGTAGTGTTCTTACGCGAATCATACTTATTCTGTGATTCTTGTAAATGTTGAGTAAAGGAGAATCGAAGTCAACAACATTATGCATATTGTTAAGTATGAGTACGATGAGTACTTCAAACTTTGTAAAATAAGTATGAATGCGTATAAATATCAGAAATTATGAGTATGACTTAAATTTACTCATCTTTTTGAATACTCATTGCTGATCTCTGATCGGTATGCTGCAGTGTAGAAAATTGGATCTTGTTTTACGTTTAATTCGGATATGCAATTAAGAAGTTGCAGACACCCTAACCTTCACTGATGGTTCGGATGGTTTTCTAGACACGTATGGTACTGACTGGAACACATTTTCCACGTAGGGAAAAATTTAATGAAACCGTTTGAAAGAAAATGTGTTTATACCACTACCTTAAGAACAGAAAATTCCTTCGATTCAAAAGAGTACCATCAATTATAACACATCTTGTGATTCCTAGATAGATGCTTTATGTGGAAACTTTAATTAAATTTAAACTTTTATTTTAATGCTGGCTTGAGCCTGGACTGAAAGCTCTGTTATCCAGTTAAAGGGAACAACTTTTGCTACTTATATAGCATGAAATCGAAAACGTCAAAACAAAGTCTTACGTTGAACTTCAATACATTAATATGACTCATAATGATGTCAAAGTATTCATTGTCAAAACTTAGATTAGAAAATTCGAAGGCTTACTGTACATATGTACATACATATTGTTACGATAATGGAAACATCGTTTAAAATTAACATGATTAATAAAAGCTACATTAACAAATACAACGAACTTGTTACAAGTAAACCAACAACATCGATATGAAAGTAAATGGGATAGACAAGTAAGCGAGAAGCAACAACAAGTAATGTGAACAAAATACACAAACAACAATGAAGACGTGTTAGAGTTCTCGAGAAGGCGAACACATGAACATTCTACTTCAAGAACCTTCATCAGACTGGTTACGTGAGCATATAAAAAGGCAAGACAAAGCAACGGGCAACGGGTAGTAAGAATTCCGTCAGTCTTGTGTGAAGACCTGCGTGTAAAGAGAACAGTCGTGGTTTGTAGATCGCCGTTGAAAAGGTCTGCGAACAAGCAATTATTGTTGTATTTGTCAAGTTGTATATGGTGGCACACAAAAGTAGTGCGAACAATAAAGAATTTAATCGAAACTAAACACCAATTTATTTTCATTTTGCTTGCAATCAACGAACTCATAAACGTTTTTTAAAAAAGTAAAAACGTAACAATATATAATTCGTCATTACAACCCTTTAGTCGGGATTACAACCTTGTTTCTCCTACTTATGTTGTGTGTGTTAATTTTATACACGAGAGATAGAATCTACAGTTTAGGGTTACCTACAGTTTAAAGTCGATTCCGAACGACAGATTTTTTTGAGAAACATTTCATGGCTGTTTTTATTTACTCTCAGAGTTTTTACCAGATGAAGTCGCCGTGATCTAGTAGGTAGTGTGTTGGCTTATTAGACGAAAGGCCCGAGTTCCAATCCCAGGTCAGCAATCAAAATGAAATATGAAAAATATTTCTTCGGCGACTTCCTCTCAGCAGATTTCTGGCGAAAACTCTGAGAGTAAAAATTGCCATGAAAAAGCTTCTCAAAAAATCTGTCGCATGGAGTCGACTTTAAAATGTAGGTCCCGCCACTCACGTAAAAAAAAATTAACGCACACAACATGACTGGTGTTGAGAAGCTAGGCTGTAATCCTGACTGAAGAGTTGTAATGGCAAACTATGTATGTATGTATGTTTTTACCAGAAATTTTATAAAAATTTTGATAAAAAGTCATGAACATGATTTATTTTCTAAAACTTTTACAACTTATGTTTATTTTGTAATTATGCTTTGTAATCTTATGATGTTAAAGTCATAAACCAGTCTCATTCATTACCTCATTACCATAATATTTTTAATTACTCCCCCAAATATCATAATCATGAATAACCATAATTTATTTACGCTTCTAATTGTTTACGATAACAACGAATGCGGTGTCAAAATGTTAAAATTTTCATGTTTTTGTGAAAATTTTAGTTTGTTTTTGCAATTTTTTGACATTTCGAATAATAATTTATGGACACTCAACAACAACAATATTTACACAGGAAGAGACAAAATGTTGTTGAATAAATAAAAACATGAAATTGTTTTCAATTTGTGTAAATAAATAATAAATATTTTGAATTGTGTGGAGAATAATATTTCACAGATTATATACGCCAAAAACAAATCTAACAATTAAACTCGGGGAATAAATTTTAAATTTCATTGCAATTGTTTTATTGATATTGAGTGGGTGTTGATTTAGAAAACAAACTGAAAATGTAACACCCTTCTCTACACAAACAATTTGTGATTGTTTACACTTGTATTGGTTACAATAATAATTTTACAAACAACATACTGTTACGTTTTTAAATTTTAAAAACGCTTAAAATATGAGTTCGTAGATTGCAAATAAAATAAAAATAAATTTGTGTTTAGTTTTAATTAAAATTCTTTATTATTCGCACAATTCTGTGTGCCACTGTTCACAACTTGATGTAAACAACAACAATTGCTTTGTTTGTTATTCCTATGTTTATACCTTTTGCATAAACAACAACAATTACTAGACAATTGTTAGACAAATCTTTGTAATGGAAATCTTCAAACCACGATTACTCTCTTCAAACGCACAGCGTTCACTGATTCTGTTGCCTGCTTTGCCTTGAATTTATATATAGCAAAGTAAACAGCCTGATGAGTGTTCTTGACGAAATCTCTATAAATGTATACATCGCTGCTTACATTTATTATTGTAGTGTTGTTGGCATGTTCTTGTTTACTTGTTTACTATTTTTTCGTGCTAGTGTTTCTTGTTATATTAAGCAGTACTATAATTTGTAAACAGGTTTGTTTACTACATTGTTTTGTTTTTGTAGCGTAATTTTAATGTTAAGCGATATAAAAGCAAAACACCGTACATGATGGGTCATTATATCCCTTTAGTCAGGATTACTGCCTAGCTAGGTGTGGGAAGCTAGGTCGTAATTTTACAAACAAGGAAAGGTTTAATAAGAACTTTAATACATACATACATACTTAATTCGTCATTACAACCCTTCAGTTAGGATTACGACCTGGCTTCTCACACCATATATGTTGTGTGTGTGTTAATTTTATACATGAGTGGGGTGACCTGCAGTTTAAAGTCGACTCTGAACGAGTGATTGTTGAGAAACCCTTCATGGCAATTTTATTTTTATTCTCAGAGTGTTTGCCAGAAATCTGCTGAGAGGCAGTCGCCGAAGAAATATTTTTCATATTTTCGTTTTGATGTCTGACCTAGGATTTGAACCGCGACCTTACGATCTAATAAGTCAATGTATTAAGTTGTGTGCTTTAATATCAAGTACTCCAAAGTCAATAGGCTTTTATGAAACGTTATTTACTTTACTTCTCTACATCTTGCCTGGTGTTGTTTAGTAGTCTGTTGTTTATTCTGTCACATTTATTTGGATTGAGAACAGTTTTCTCAAGATTTAATTGGAACTCATAAAACTTTTTCATTTGCAAACAACATTTTTCTAACTTTTCATACATACAGTGAGCATTAAAAGGAACTATGGAAAAACTCTAACAAACAACAAACTTAACTTTTACCACTTAAGGAGAGTGCCCGAAAAAAATTTGATAATATTTCGAAATTTTTTTATAATTTTTTTTTTGTTTCAATTTTAAAAACTGTTAGTGAAAGAATTTTATAATAAAAATAACGGTAATTTATTAATGTATATTTCTTTAATGCACAGTTTCTTTTGACGCTCACTGTATTTGTTTTTTTGTTTGTTTTCATTATAAGTAAGTGTTCTCTCTCCAAAAAAATTAGAATACAATATCCTTCGAACTGAATCAAATATCTATAGAACGCGTGATTTTCTTAATGGGAAATTATTTCATGGCAGGTACAGTGAGCGTTAAAATAAACTGTACACTATGGATAAAATTCTAACAATCGACAAACTCAACTTTTACCATTTAAGAAAAGTGCCCGAAAAAATTTAACAATATTTCGATATTTTTTTGTAATTATTTTTGTTTCAACTTTAAAAACTGAAACAATTTTTAAATTAAATAACGGTAATTTATTAAAGTACAGTTTTTTTTAATGTACAGTTTCTTTTGGCGCTTACTGTATGTACAGCAAGACGACATATCCTTAACGGTTACCATGGCAAAAGAAATATTTTCTATAGACGCTCATTATCAATACCAACAAAAACACTCAAAGAATGTTAAGAAAAGTATGTACAAAAGAAAAAGAAAGAGAAAAATAAAGAAAAAATAAAATAAAAATGAAAATGAAAAGAAAAGTTTTTAATGTGAAAGTTCTTAAGGTACTTCCTTCTTCCCTTCTACAGAGTACTACCGCGTATAAATCCATTTGAAATATTCATTTTTAATGTGTTTTAATGCGTGTGTGCGTATGTGGGTTAGTGAGTTCATGATGTGGAACAGTATTTGCATTTCCATTTTTTTTAAGTTGAAGTAATTTGTCATTTCCGTTAAAGGGAAGACAGTTACTTGAGATGGATTAGTTATTTAAAGATTTGTCAAATGATATATATAATGAATGACAAAGGTATTAAATTTTTTGAAAGCTTAGTTGCTGTTTTTATTATCCAATCTCCGAACCTTTTGATACCGTTCGAGGTTTCAGACAAGGCGATCCTTTACCATGGGACCTCTTCATCTTCGTCATGGAGAGTTGTGCATTGCAATGCTATTTTACTACCAATAGTTTTTAAAAAAACTCCCTGCATACGCTGACGACATTGACATCATGGGGCGTACCAAGTGAGATGTGACTGCTGCCTTTAGTGCTATTGAACGGGATTCTACTAAGATGGGTATGGCAGTAAATCAGGGCAAAACGAAGTATATGTTAACGACAAGTAGAAACGTGCAGCGTATTGGATCCAAGATTACGGCCGATAAGTATACTTTCCGTATAGTCAAGGAATTTGTATATCTTGGCTACGCAGTTACCACCAAAAATGATGGCAGGGCTGGAGATCAAGCGCAGATTACTCTTGCTAACGGGTGCTACCCTGGTCTCCATAGGTAATTGAGTAGCTGTGTCTCTCATACGACAAAAATAATCTACAAGACGCTCATCCTCCCCGTGCTTTTTTTGTGGAGCAAAGGCATGGACTCTATTAAACGCTGAATCAGCAACACCTTTGAGAGTATTCAAGAGAAAAGTACTACGTAAGATCTTCGGTCCAGTGCAAGTTGGCGATGATTTCCGCATCATAAGCAACAATCAGCTGTATAAGCTCTTCAACGACATGGACTTTGTGCAGCGTATTTACATTCAGCGACTGCACTGGCTCGATCATGCCATCCGAATGAAGAAGAATGTTCTGGCGAGATGGGTATTTGATGCGGAGATTTGAGGAAATCGATGAAGAGGACGATCTTGTTTGCGTTGAAAGGTCCAAATCGCGGAAGCCCTGTCATCAGTTGGCGTGACCAACTGGCGAAGACGCGCAAGAAGCAGCAGCGCCTGGAAGGATGTGTTAAGGCAGGCTGAAATTCGTTAATTGGGTTGTTAATGGCCAATTAAGTAAGTAAGTAAGATATCTTATGATTGCATTCCTTTGCATAAAACCCGCTTTAATTGTTATACAATTTGAATTCTAATTATAAATATGAAATTATGCTTCTGATACTTTTGTTTACTTAAAATAAAATAAGTGTGATGCTTACTTTTAAAACATTTCAATATAATCGTCTTAAATGTGAATAAAAATAAATTTAAAGATTTTGTGAGAGGAGATAAGAGAGAACGTGAAACCCCAACAATATTGTTTTGGTTACACAAAAATACTCACAACTCAGCATTTCCCATTTTCCAGTGTTTTTTTTATATTATTTTTCTTCTTATCAGTTCCATTTTTTTTTATTTTAAATGGCAATATTTTCCGTTTTATTTTTATTCTTTATAACCTACAGTAGTAGTAGGAAGTGAATAGAGTGTATGAGGGTGTTTGTAAAATTCAAAAAATTTGGTTCAAAGGTCGCGTTTAAATTTTTCTGTCCATTTTACATCAACATATTAGCCATCAAATTAAGAGAAATTAATATAAAAATGAAATTGCCGCAGCCTAGTAAGCACTGTGTTGGGTTATTTGACTTGAAGATACGTTTCAAACCCCATGTCAGACATCTCCAACAAAACGAAATATGAAAATTTAATATTTCTTCGGTGACTTTCTGTCATCATATTTTTGATAAGTACTCTGAGAGTAAATAAAAAATTGCCATGAAAAGTTTCTCAAAAATCTGTCGTTCGGAATCGACTTTAAACTGTAGATCCCGCATCATCAGTGGTGTGAGAATCTGGGTTGTAATCCCGACTGAAGGGTTGTAATGACCAATTGTGTACGTATGTAATATAAATATGCTTAAATCTAACCTGTCTGTATATATTCTTCATAATACTTTTGTTTCCTTCGTTCCTAGATGTTGTCAGAAGTATTCTTCTAAACTTATAGTGACAGATCAAAAATATTTAATTGACATCATTTGCCACAGTATGAGGTTTATGTAGATTTGCTGAGGATAGAACTTTCGAATAAGAATATTCGATTTTCAAAAGGAAAGTGTAAAACAAATAAAAAAGAGAGAAAACAAATATAAAACTTCGAAATAAAAGAACATGGCTCTTAAACATTAACTATACATGTATATAGTGAGCGTCAGAGGTAACTGTACACTAAAAATAAAATATCGTTAACCATATATACAGTGAGCGTCAAAGGCAACTGTTCACTAAAAATAAAATATACATTAATAAACTATTGTTATTTTTATTTTAAAATTATTTCATTGCCAGTTTTTAGAATGGAAACAAAATAAAATTACAAAAAATTTCGCAGTATTATAAAAATTTTTCTCGGGCACTCTCCTTAAGTGGTAAAAGTTGAGTTTGGTAATTGTTAGAATTTTATCCTTAGTGTACAGTTTCTTTTGACGCGCACTGTAAGTATGTGCTTATATCAGGACAATTATTTCATGAAAGATGTGTGGTTTATTAAAATGAAAAATAAAATTACAAAAGCAGAGAATTACTTGAACAAATTTTTCAGTATGCACTTTTAATTTTGAAGCTGTTTTGTGAGAAGGGTTCAATAATAATTATTTTTTTTTAAAGCGGTGGAATGTGGTTCTGGAAGTGTTCAAATTCTACTTAGGCATTGTTTTCATGTGATCAACAAACAATTATCGACGTTCCAAATATCTTGTCTTCAACACGGTTGAGTTTTCAGTAAGTGTGTTAAAGATAAACGTTTCTTTTCAGGTTCCAGGTAGCCCACCACAACGTGCAGTCTGAAGAGCTTCATTCTGTCCTTAGGCGGTATAACCGTTCTCGAAGTCCCTTTTTAAAAACCAACCTTTACGCGACAAAGCTCGGGTTATTTCAAACCCACCTCTACCACCACCACAAAGGGGCTCACCTCACACTGGGTAACACAATAGACCACATATGGCCATCGAGTGAACTTACCTGTGAACGGCAAGCTCCCCGCTACGCTATCCTTTTCGTATCTGTGGTGTAAACTTTATAAAATGTAGCCTGCAGATGAATGGAACATACATAATTGGTGATTGCAATCCTTCAGTCAGGATTACGGCCTAGCTTCTCACAGCACTTATGTTGTGTGTGTCAGTTTAATACATATTTGGCGGGACCTACAGTTTAAAATCGACTCCGAACGACAGATTTTTGAGAAACTTTTTCGCAGCTATTTTTTTTTACTCTCAGAGTTTTTGCCAGAAATCTGCTGAGAGGAAGTTGCCGGAGAAATATTTTTTCATTTTTCATTTTGTTGGAGATGTCCGACCCAGGGTTTGAACCGAGACCTCGTATCTAATAAGTCAAGACACTACCTAGTAGACTACGGCGACTTCCAGTGGCGTACAAATCTAATTAAATTTTTATTCGAATATAATAAATTATATTATATTATATCGAATATAATAAATTATCAGTGATGAAAATGAATTGCAATATAGTGTCAATCCTCAAAATTAAATGCTGACTGTAATCGCATCTGTTTAAATATCATTCAGTAAGTATTGGACATTTTTCTCTAACCAAACACTGTTGAAATTATATAACAAATGAAACGTTTAACTAAACTACTGTCTAACGAACGAATTGCATAAATATATGCCTTCAAATATGTATGCCTCCTTTCAAATGTAACTCGTATTTGTTTTAACAAGTATGATGCTTTCTGCAGGTGCCATAAAATCAGAGAATGCACACTCATAGACAGTGTAATTTTAATTGTTTGCCTCACAAGTTTGATAGTAAAAATGTGTAAAAAATGGAATTGAATCCCCTCCAGACTCTACTCACTTATGCAGAAATGGCGAAAAAATGTAAAAGAATGGAATTGAAAAATGAAAAGAAAAATGTATGCATGTGCTACAGATATTTGTATTGTAAGTACAGTGAGCGTCAAAAGGAACTGTACATTAAAGAATATAAATATTAAAGAATTACCGTTATTTTTATTTTCAAATAGTAGCATTAACAGTTTTTCAAATTGAATCAAAGAAAAAAATTTTAAAATTTCGAAATGTTGTGAACATTTTTTCGGGCACTCTCCTTAAGTGGTAAACGTTAAGTTTGGTGATTGTTAGACTTTTATCCTTGGTGTACAGTTTCCTTTGACGCTCACTGCATTTGCTACATGTACTAAAAAGCCTGTGTTAGACAAAGTGTGAGTGAGACACAAGTGTGGCGTAATACAAGTGAATGAAAATGAAAAATAAAATGCCGCTTTACAAACAGATGCATGATAGGTATGTAGATGAATGTGCAGCTAAAACATAAGTGGCTGGAAGTAAATGACAATATGAATTGTACACAAATATTTGCGTAAAAATTTTTTCCATTTATTTGACGAAACAGAAGAAGGAAACCTCAATTGTTTCAAACAAAAATACAGAAGAAAAGAAAACAAAAAATAATTTTAAAAAATATAAACTGAATGCATTAGTAAAATAGCATTGCAATCAGCATAAGCATTTATATAACGAATATTTCTTTAAAGTTTGTCTCATTTTCATGATTCCCTCTTCGCATTTTCTCCCACAAGAATTAAAATATTGTTCATTCGTTTTTTGGTAATGCAGGCAGATGGTGATCACAAAAGTCCTTCTTTTTTCCTTTCTTCCAATATATGTATGTACAGCAGACACACACAGAAGAGTGGTGGTGGTGGTGGTTTGAATATGCTTGAACACTGAACGAAAGTTTTATGATTTAATTTTTGTTTTCATTTCAACTTTTACTCAAACTTTTCAGAATTATTTGCATATTGTCTGGTGTATGGTGTATGGATTTCAATTTATTTCCCCAAAGGGTTTAATGCATGTTTTATTGAACAAACTTCAGGCATTGAAAACTATTTTGATTTTATGAAATAAAATTTCATAATATTTCAACAGTTTTATTGTAGTTTAAGGAAAATAAATTTTTCATTATCAATGGAAGTGAATTTACAACAGAAGGCTTATGAATCAAACATATTTCGAATGGTATGAGTTTGATGTCAACATTGTACTCATACTCATTGCAACCTGCACTTATAAATCAAGGGAGTACGAATGTATCACTATAGTAGTTCAATACTGTTGATTCATGAGTACATACTTATGAGAAGCGAAAAACGATTCATTGCTGATCGCCGTAATACACTTGCTCTACGTAAGAATTTATTGTGTTATTAGCACAATAATCCATAAGGGAAACATGATATTGCATGGAAGATGCTCTGTATTTGAAAGAAATGCTTTTCGTATTATAATTCCGAATTCTATGAGTTCTATGGAGTCCCCATAATCTAGTTGGTTAGGTTGTTGCCTTAGACATCTCGAATGAAATGAAATTTGAAAAAAATATTTCATTCTGGTTAAAACTATGAGAATAAATGAAAATTGTTTTGAAAAGTTGTATAAAGTCGACATTAAACTGTAGGTCCAGTCGATTATGGACAAAATTAACACACACAACACGAGTGGTTTGAGAAGGTAGGTTGTAGTCCGGACTAAATGGTTGTAGAGTTCAATTTAGTAAGTAAGTAAGTATTCCATTGAATTTCTAAGAATCTCAAAACTAAAGCCACATCGCCAAAAATAACCCACATAATCTATGATTATCCTGGCACACTTACCATCAAACTCAGGAGCGCTCCTGCCAACAGTTGCTACTATGGTCTCAATTGGCATTTGAGTAGCAGAGACCTCTCTCGTACGACGAAACTAATACTCTACAAGACGCTCAGCGTCTTTAAGGCGCAAAGGTTAATAGTGTCCATTAAGCACTGATGCAGCAGCCCTGAGCGTATTCGAGAGAAAAGTCCCAAGTCCCAATCTCCAGTGTGAGATTGCGATTATTCCCGCATCGGTTCCAATAGTTATTGTATGAACTCCTCAACAGCATGTATTAAATCCAAGCTCTTTCTCTATTTCACCGACTAGGCCATTAAAGGTGTGCGTGGTTTGGCGTTGTTATTATGGTACATAATACCATTTCTTTTGATAAAGTCTGGCGTTGTTAATTGCTTGTTTTAATTTCGTTGCTTGTTGATATCAGGATTAATCATTTATCCAGGTCTTGTAGAAGGTCTTAGAGAACAATTCCTTCATATAGTATTACCAGTACTGGCGTTAGTCCTACCCTAAACGGAGTTTCATCTTGGTTAGTACGAATTTCAAACGATTTTAAACTACTTTTGTTTATTAACTCAACAAAAACAAAAAAAAATTAAAAAAAAAAATTTGATTTTTATCCAATAAATTATCGCCCATGTTCTCAGTTTCTAATGAATTCCCACAAAACATGAGACTCCAAAGGCAATTGTTTTGTTCACGTACATAAATATAAAATATTCGTTCGGTTACCACAGATTATTAGGAGACCAAATCTATGCTAATATTTTTGTTACACACATACATACTATACATATGTATGTGGTATGCGTTCATTTACATTACATTAAACATGTTCCAAATTTACATTTCTACAACTCCAGTAACCAAATGTGTGTTTAACAAACAATTTTATTTAAACTTATTGCCGACTTGCTACAAGAACACTCAACATGACACAGAGTATGTACTCCACATGCTACAGTACTATATAAGTCTGGTCATATGAGTGTGGTCATATTCCTATGGGCATTTCGAAGTAAATTTATTTGTAACCACAAATTTTCATTACAACTATTAGTTTCAAGAGCGATGGTTGACAAATCGAAATAATGTTTTGTAAAACAAATTTTTTTTCTTTTCCTGAATTAGAATGAAACAGAAGATTAAATAGCAAAAGGAAGTAATTTATTTGGAGTACGTGAATACAATAGGCTCTGGGGATTTCTCATTTAAAATTTAAACTAGAATATTCAAAAAGTTTTTGAAGATATGGGTATTGTATTGTACCAAATGATACAACATAATTTTAAAACTTCACAGAAATATATTTAAGTAGGCTTTTTTAAGTCAATTATCAATTATAGAACGGATGAATTTTAATGCAGAAAAAAATGTTCAGCCGTCTAAAGCCTAGCTCCGACGAAGTCCACTAAAGATTTCATATCAACAGCGAATATAATTTCTGACTAGCACTTCAAAGCCACAATTGTTCATCACAACCTTTTAATCAGAATTACAACCTAGCTTCTTATAGCACCCATGTTGTGTGTGTTAATTTTATCCATGAGTGGCGGGACCTACAATTTAAAGTCGACTCCGAGCTCCAGATATCTAAGAAACTTTTCGTGGCAATTTTATTTCACACTCTCTGAGTTTTTGTCAAATATCTGATGAGAGTAAGTTGGCGAAGATATATTTTTTCTTATTTCGTTTTGTTCGAGATATTTGAGCTGGGTTTTGAACAGTAGCCTCACGTCTAATAAGCCAACACACTATCTACTAAACTACGGCAACTTCACGAAATACAGATAAAATTCGATAATTATATATTCATGGCATTCATGGCATTTGCATTACAGAAAATGCAAATGTAATAAGATTTGAATTTAAAGACATTAAATGACTAGACTTAGAATACCTAGCAAGCTATTTTCTACAAAAGCATTCGATTTATACACTATTGGAGCACAAGAAAAGTGATTGTTCCACACAAAATATACAAAATGAAATAAAACTTGGTAGTCGCCGTAGCCTAGTTGGCTTATTAGACGTAAAGCCAGGGTTCGAGCCCCAGGCCAGACATCAAAAGGAAATATGAAAAAAGTATTTCTTCGGCGACTTCCTCTCAGCAGATTTTTGGTAAAAATTCTGTGAGTAAATAAACCTGCCATGAAAAGGTTTCTCACAAAAAAAATCTGTCGTTCGGAGTCGACGTTAAACTGTAGGTCCCGCCACACAAGTATAAAATTAAGGCACACAACATGAGTGGTGTGAGAAGCCAGGCCATAATCCTGACTGAAGGGTTGTAATGGTCAATTATGTATGTATGTTTGTATGTATGAAACAAAAGTTGATTTAAAGAGGATGTGCATAAATGAACTAGACGTTATTTGTCCTAGAAACCGATATGGGAGTAAGTTTCAAGTTATTTTTCATCAAAATTAATGCTAAAGATCGCGTATTAGAAGCAATGAAGTTACTCTTCCTGTGTAACGTTTCATAATTTTTAAAAAACATTTTAAAAAGATTGAATAATAATGAAAGGATTCACTAAATAGTTTCCCATGCAAAAATCCTCCGAAAAAATTCATGACTATCGGTACTGAAACGTGATTTTAGCAACAAAATTGAATACAAAAAAATACGAGTTGAGTAGAAGTTTTTTTCACACACAAAACTTTTGGCAATTGTTTACGTCCAATTTATCATTTCTTTTGTTTCTTTTCATATTTATAAACCCAGGGAAACTTTAAAACTTAAAAAAGTAAAGTTGAGTTTATTAAATGTTTACGACAGTGTTTATGGCCTGAGATTAAAAACGTTTTCACAACATAAAACAGAGAATTTTCGTTTCTTTTGATTTTTATGAGTGTTTGTGACAAACAGTTGACACTGTTATCGAGGTGGTAGTGTGTTGGCTAATTAGACGAGACATTCAAGTTTAAGTTTCAGCTCTGACATCTAAAAAACAAAATCTTTGCTATGAGAGTCAAATTAGTTAAACTGCAGTTCCAGATGCCATTAATGAATTAAATTGACACGCACAACATGGGTAGTATAAGAGGCGAAGTCCGTAACCCTGCCAGCTTTTGTGGATTAAAACAATATTCAAATTCGTCGTAGTTAGGCCATGGTTCAACCCCCAGACCAGACATCTCCAACCCAACGAAATATGAAAAACTTACTCTCAGCATATTTCTTAAATAAAATTGCCTTGAAAAAGTTTCTCAAAAATCTGACGTTAAACTGTAGGTCCCGCCACTCATGTGTAAAATTAACATACACAACATAAGCGATGTGAGAAGCTAGGTCGTAATCCTGATTGAAGGGTTGTAATGACCAATTATCTGTATTTCGTAAGTATCGTTTGGCAGCCTCACTGAACGAAATATTTGTCTCAGGCCTCTAGTATGTGGATATTAATAGTATTCACGGTTTTTAGTTCACTATCCTAAGTAAAAACTCGATGGAAGAAGGATAACAAGGATAACAGCAATCTATCGTACAGAATATTGAAATTAAGAATTAACAATTGATAACAAAAAAGAATCATAAAACTACATACGTGTACTAACTACTTTAATTCCTTACGGTTCACAAAGTTTTTAACAACAACGGCAATAATCGATGCAACTATAAAACAACAACGATTTTACCCAATGAAAGTTCAAACAAAGTACAAACACTAAAATCCTAGTTACCAATACAATTACAATTGTTTCGTTTATCGATCAATTTATGTTTTTGTTCAATGCGATAGCTACAGTCAGTGGTAAAAAGTGTGTGCTATTTAGTTGAATAACCAATAGTATTATACACACAAATAAAATTTATATTTTTCATCGTACATTATTTTAAATCATTGCTTTGAACTAGTTTTTAAAGATATTTAACATTTGTATTCACTTTTATAGCATACTGTACTGTATATACAAATTTAAATGAATACTAGGTAGCGGCATGCAAATGCTAACACACATACTGTGTAGATTAACAGATTTGCTTGTAGTACGGGAACAATTTTAACATTCTCGTTATTTGAAAAGAAGGAATATTTTTGTAAAATGCGAAACAACATAAAAATTCGTATTGGGGTCAAGGTCGACTTTTTTTAAATAAAATTTGAAAGATAAAGTTTTAAAATAGAAAAAAAAAATTGTTTAATGGTTTAAATGTACCTATATCCATTATGCCCACCTTATATAGTCCTACAAAAAAGGCTAGGACAACAGAATATCGTAAAAAGATTTAAAATTCATAAATTAATCTAAAGATCAACAAAGTGGAATCATACTTTGCTATGATAAGGACCAAATAATGTTAATTAGGGTCTGTTGGGATAGATTTGCACAGACTTAGAGCTTCCCCGTTAGTCAACATTACAACCCTTTACTCAGGATTACAACCTAGCATCTCATATCACCCACGATGTGTGTATTCAATTTTATCAATTAGTAGCGGATCCTACAGTTTAAAGTCGATTTTGAAGGACAGATATTTTGAGAAACCTTTTCATGGTAATTTGTTATTTACTTTCACAGTTTCTTAACAAAAGAATGTTAAGAGAAAGGCCGCGAAGAAATATGTTTTCATATATCGTTTTGGTCCAGATGTCTGAAATAAAAGTTGAACTTCGGGCTGGTGTCTAATAAGCCAATACACCGCCTACTAGACTACGATGACTACAGACTCTAATCATATACAGACAAGTCTAACAAGTTTCAAGGCATTATGAAAGCTGACTTGACTTTTAATTCTAGACTCATCCGTAATTGAACTGAATTTTTTCATGCCTATGAGATTGAATAAGAGAAGATAGTATATCTCCCCAAAGAAGTATGCTACAGCCTTGACAATTAAAGGTGCAAACTTCTTGTGGAAGACGACAGTTAAGGTATTTCTGAATTTTACATACATACATGTCTCTAACTACATGTCCTTAAAGTTATCAAAGAGTTTAAAATATTACAGTTTACTTCCGGATTTTGAGGTTTCTAGATTTTTAACATCAAGCCAATGCATTCGACAGTCGTTCCTTTATAACTCTTGCTGCCAGGTTTCTAGATTATTAATTTGTTTCGCTTTGTCTAGAAAATAAGATCTCTGTAAAGCCTTTGCTCCTATTCTACGCTGACACTTTCATTTGTTACTATTTTCAATGAAGTCGCCATAGTCTACTAGGTGATGTGCAAAGATCAGCAATGAATCGTTTTTTCGCTACTCATAATTACTGAAATGAAATTTTGAATATACGTAGGTTAGTCAACAGTATTGAAATTTAACTACATACTCTGATTCATTCATGCTCACTACAACAACTGATTTATAACTACAGGTTGCAATGAGTATGCGCACAACGTTGACATCAAACTCCTATCATTCGAAATATGTTTGATTCATAAGTTTACTACTCATTTAGATTCATAACTTTAGAAAAATACTTATAATACTCATAAGTGATTCGAGTGTCTCGAATAAGCAAAAAATACAGAGCAGCAAGCAGATCAAACACACAACCTTCTAGCAAGTACTCTAATGTTCGTACGCAAATCATATTTATTTTGTGATTCTTGTAAATGTTGGGTCATGGAGAGTCGAAATCAACAACATCATACGTGTTGTTAAGTATGAGTACGATGAATACTTTAAACTTTGAATACGTAGAAGAGGTTCCATGATATTAAAATAAGTATGAATACGTATAAGTATCAGAAATTATGAGTATGATTCGATTCTAGTCATCCTTTTGAACACTCATTGCTGATCTCTGGTAGTGTGTTCGCTTATTAGACGTAAGGCCGCGGTTCTCACCCCCGTCAGATATCTCCAACAAAATGAAATTTGAATATTTCTTTGGCGACTTCTTCGTAAAAGATTTCTGGCAAAAACTCTAAGAGTAAAAATAAAATTGCCATGAAAAGTTTCTCAAAAATCTGTCGTTCGGAGTCGACTTCAAGCTGTGAGGGCCCTTGGGATAATCCAAGTCCATTGTCTTAATTTTATAAACGGAATGGATAAGGTTTTAATGAGTACCAATACCCAATAACATCGAAACCAAAAGAAGTAGGGATTGATCATCTTTAACTCGTAAATGCTTATGGAGGTAAACGATAGTGATAGTTTAAAGGTTGTATTGCAATCAGATGCCATATACTCTCTTAATATTGCATTGTAGGGTGTTTAAAGAGCAGAAAAAATTAAAGGAAATGGAAAAATATATGAGAGTTGAAATGCAATGTAATAGACTTTAGCAATTGAGAGAAACCCACTCCACAAAACGCGGGAGCAAGTGTAACTAAAAGTGTGTGTGTGGAAAAAGTAAATTTAACACATAGGCATTTACACACATATACATATATTTTTATAATGTTGTATGTATGTATGTTAGCTTTTAGTTACATAAGACTGTTTTTGACACTTTTAAACACCAAAAAAAGAAAAGAAATTCTGTTTTTTATTCATTCTCTCTGTCTCTCTACATCACTCAATATCTCTGTTTTTCCTTTTTCCCTAATACATAACGAATGGCAAGCATGTTTTGAAATGATTCTTGTATGTTTTTCTCATTTTTAGCAAAAAGGCTTCAGGATAATTTGTCTTGTGTGTTCATTTTTTATTTGCTTTTCCTTGATATTTGACAGAAATCTATGGCTATTGACTGTAGTTTGGCATGTTAAACATAGAAAAGAGAGATTAATGAAGAGATGTATTCACACACACGAACGTTTAGTTTATCACTTTACTTTTAAGGTAACATTGTTATCACTAAACTGATTAAATATTTAAGAAGATATTCTCATGAAATTTTATTGCTTACATGCTCCACAAATTAATTGAATTGAAGGTACACTAGGATGAGAAAATTTAGCAAAAATGTAATTGAAGAAAGTAAATTTTATTAAGGAAATGTTTTAGGGACGCTTATAGAATATTTCAAAATGTCCAAGATAGTAGGGACCGACAAAATATCGCATAAGTTTGGTTACAATACAACAGTGTTTGTTCCTATTGGATGAGTTGTAAATTTGTCTTTCAGCCATGATTAATTGAGTGCATATAGTTGAAACATCAAGTCAAGTTTGATGTTAATATTCAGCTGTTGATTGATTTATCCTGTCCTTCAATACATATATGCTGTGCTTGAAAAAATATCTACGAGGTTGATATACAGTGAACGTCAAAAGAAACTGTACGCCATGAATAAAATTCTAACAAACAACAAACTCAACTTTTACCACTTAAGGAAAATTTTTAAATTATTAGTGTATGCCTTTTTTAATGTCCAGTGTCTTTTGACGCTCACTGTATATAATAGTTGTTATGTGTAAGACATATGTACATCAAATAATGCAGTATTAATTAATAGTTCTGGCTAAGATAGCTGTGATGCGTTCGCATAAAAGAAAAATAGAGGTTTCAGTAAAAAAAGCTGAAGGTAAATCAAATTTCTTAACATCGATGACTGGATGGTATACACATTAAACCTTGAAATTGATAGACCTGGGGTTTGAACCGTCTAATATGCCAACACTATGCTTAGTGAATACGGCGGCTTCGACTACCTATTAAATTCGAACTTCTACAGTAGTTGTAAGGTGGAAAGGCATACGTGCTGTATCTAATAATCATACTAAGAGAGCTCTGATGCTTTCTCATCGTCAGAAAGAAACCCCTGACGAAGTATGACCCCAAAAGAAAAAGTACAGGTTTATCCAAAAAAGCAAATTATGAGTTAAATATCCTAATTTTCCGATATACAAGTTAACGCTTCAAATTGAGAGATAAATCGAAAAGGTCAACTAAAAATCCAAAATAGCTCAACTCTAAACGAGCGTAAGTCGAACATAACACAACTTTTAGTTGATACAACTTCAACGTTTTTTTATAACAACTAACTCCAAGCACAACTCGAACTTCTGATATTTAAATGATGTATTAAATGATTAAATGAAAATGAAAATGCGTGCTTAATATTTTAAAATGTTTAAGACTCGTGAGTACAGCGAATGTCAAAAGAAACAGTACATAAAAAAAATATGCAGTAATAAAATACGATTACATATTTTTATTTTCAAATAGTTTCATTGCAAAAAAATTTCGAAATATTGTTAAGTATTTTCAGGCACTTTCTTTTTAACACTTTAAATTTTTTCGGGCTCTCTCCTTAAGTGTTAAAAGTGGAGTTTGCTGGTTGTTAGAATTTTACAGTGTACAGTTTCTTTTGATGCTCACTGTATATATAAGTAGCACATACAATCGAAATTGCAGTAGAAACTGTCTAATTTATAATGAAATGTGGTCAATAGGTCAAAAGCAGCAAATAGTAATGGATATTTGCTGGAAGTTGATGATACAGTTCAAGGCAAAATGTTGTTAGAATTTGACATAACGAATAACACTATACCAGAAATGCAAAATTTCAACTCGCGTTTCGTTACCTCAAAATTTATTTATGAATTCATTGAAGGTTATGAAAGTTGAACTACTTTTCGTAAATTTTATTTATATAAGGTTACTCTGCTCTTAAGCCTATTAAAGTTTGCAAATACAAGACTTTAAAAACATATCCAATACAACGACATTAGATAACATGTCACGTATTTAAACGCAGTTTGTGGCAAATGTCTACGATTACTGATGAAATATTTACAAAAATCTTACTTGCCTTCACAGAAATGTGTATCCGTTAGAAGGTATCCTTATATCTTATATCCTTTTAAACTCCTTTTAAAATTGCTGTTTATCTTGTTATATATTTTATATTTCCATTAAATTCAATTTAATATGGTTGCTGCAGCTGTTGCTACTACTGATGAGATTTTATTAATTTTCAATAATAATGAAAATTTTATGATTATTTTTTTAATTGAATTTAATTTAATATTTATGCACAATAAACACATACACAAACACGATTTTAGCACAATTATATCATTATTTCAATACTGTTGTTGTGGAAATATTACACTTGAATTACTTTAATTTCAATACAAATTAATTTAATTTTTTTCTCGTTTAATTTAATTTTTTTAACAATTTCAAAAAACTTTATTACGTTTATACATATAATGTAATATTGTGTTGTTTTAATATGGCCTAGTATTTAAATATTTTATTTAATTTCTTTGTTTTTATTGAATATTTTCGTTTTTTATTTTCTTTCCGTATATTTTTTGTATTGCATTTCCATTATTTGTTTTACACTGGGAGCACAGAAACACAAAAACACTGTTAAACACACAGATTTTAAACAAATACAATTGAATTCTTTTTTTATTTTGTTTGTGGTTTTATTTTTATTAAATTTGTAATTGATTCGAAATATTTATTACAAATCTGAAAAACAAACAAACAACGTAGTAACAATTAATAACACAGAACACTGTAAGTAATGACAAGTAAACGAATTCACGCATTAACAAATTTACATTTTAAATATTATAATAGAGTTTGTGCTTCCTTCAAACCGAATTTGCAGAAAATAATTAAACAAAAACTTCCCAAATAAAACTTCCTCGCAAAGTATCAAGCAGTTATAAAAATCGCGAACTTGGTGGTCACATGGTGATAGTGGTTTACAAAGTGTCTGATTGAACAACTTATGTCTAAGGATTCCAGGTTGTAGCATTTAAAAAAAGACTTAAGATCCAAAGATCAACAATGAGTATTCAAAAAGTTGAGTAGAATCGAATCATACTCATTATTTCTAATACTTATACGCATTCATACTTATTTTAATATCATGGAACCTCTACTCATGTTCAAAGTTTGAAGTACTCATCATATTCCTACTTAACAACACGTATGATGTTGTTGATTTCGACTCTCAATAACTCAACATATACACGATTCACAAAATAAGTATATATCGCGTACGAACACTAAAATACTCCTTAGAAGGTTGTGTGTTTACTCTGCTTTCTGCTCTGTATTTTTTGCTTATGTGTCTGTTTTCTTTTGGTGTAAATGCAACAACAACTAAGACTTGAAATTTTGATGAATGATTTGAGTCACTAGAATCATTTATAAGTATTTTTCTAATGTTATGAATCGAAATGAGTAGGCTTATGAATCAAACATATTTCGAATGGTAAGAGTTTGATGTCAACATTGTACTCATACTCATTGCAACCTGTACTTATAAGTCAACAATGTGGTGAGTATGAATGAATCAGAGTACATAGTTCAGTTTTAATGTTATTGATTCACTTATATTCAAAATTTCATGAGTGGTTATGAGTAGCGAAAAAACGATTCATTGCTGATCTCTAGTATGTGTGCGATTCGCAGTCATGAATACGATATGGCACCACCAGGCAACAAAGGATCAGGCAATGAAATAGTTCGTTTTGTTTGACTCAGAATCCATAAAAGGGGAACATTAGATCCATGTGATGTGGTGGGTTAGTAGTTTAAGGAACAAAAGGCTGTTCACAAAGTATTTCCCACAACTTCTTATTGTTTCTGTACTACAATTGAAAGTTTGTCGTTGCTGGGAAATCATCCTCTTTGTAAATAACTGTTTGTAAAAAACCAACTCGAAAAAAGTAGCGTTGTCTGGATGTCTTATAATTATTCCTCTCTGGAGGGGACAAAAGTAAATTTTGAAAATTTTGATATTTTTAATGAAAATATTTTTGCCTTCTTTGGGCCTGGATTTCTTTAATTTGTACACCATTTCGCCTACTTGAAGTATCCAGGTAAAGAAACAGAAAGGAATGGGCAATAAAGTGTTCATCAAGTACTTTTTTTTGATAGATTTCGTTGCAGCGGGTTATTTTTTTTAATATTTCCAAGCTTATCTGGGTTACATGTGGGTTGAGTTTAGGGCCATGGTTCTTACTACAAACCGGATGCCAAAGCTATTGAATATCGTTGTAAGAAGTTTATTGAGCTAATAGGATATTACATTGGCAAATAGTAGACATTCTTGCAGTGCATTCTAGATTTGACTCATCTTTGTTAGGAATTGACAAAAAACAAACTGGTCTTTACTGAGGAGATGGAATCTTTGATAAAACATTTTATTGAAAAATTCTCACAACGAAATTATTTTTCTCTTGTAGGTAAACGTGGTAATATTTGAAGTAGAAATAGCCGAAAACTAACGTTGACAGATAGTCGTACTATATAGTGTAATGTATATAACATACACTGTTAACTTTTAAAATTGTGATGACTGAAGATAGCGTGATGTTAAGAGGTAAAAAACGTAACGAAAACTATATTCTTTCAAATTATTGTTGTCATACTTAGAGTGAGCATCAAAAGAAAATGTACTTAAAAAATATATACATTTAAAATTTTTATTTTAAAATTGTTTCATTCATTGCCCGTTTTTAAAATTGAAAAAAAAAATTAAAAAAAATTTCGAAATATTGTCAAATTTTTTCGGGCACTCTCTTTAAGTGGTAAAAGTTGAGTTTGGTAATTGTTAGAATTTTATCCTTAGTGTACAGTTTCTTTTGACGCTCACTGTACACATCAGCTGGGTTAATTTTGGTACCGCCTTCGTAAGAACTTTTGATTAAATATTTTCCTTCACTGTTTTGTTTCATTCAATTTTTATTTCGTGAATTATTTACAGCTGATTTGTTTTTTAATCAAATAATATGTATTTATTAATTATAATATTATTATTTATATATTAATTTTAATATATTATTCAAAAGACATACAATGTATACATATACATATGTATGTATGTATATGTATGTAAATTATAACAATAACAAACAACACTTTACATGATGATTTCCAAATAAAATTTCACTGTGTATGGCGTATTATTTTTCCTTTTTGTTGTTGTGTTTCTTTTTTTATTACAATTTAGATTTCACTTTTAATTCTTATTACTTTGAAAGATTCTTGTAATTTATCATCAAAACTTTCTCTCTTTTTTTTTTCAATAAAGTATGGGGTACTTATGATATGATATTAGTTATAATTGAGAATATTTTTTTAAAATTAATTTTTATTTCATTTTCATTAAGATTTTCATTTATTTTAACTTTTATTTTCAATCACACTTCAATACAACGTGTAACTTCACTAACAAAGTATGAATTTATTAGAAAAACACATGCCGTTTGAGAGCAGAGAAGAAGAATACACAAAACAAACAATAAATTTTTGTTTTGCGTTTTTAAAGATTTTTCCGTTTTCTTTTTTTTTTGGTTCCTTCTACGCTCTATTACCGTAAAGTGACATTAACGTTTAAGCCGATTGAATGGAATTTTACTACTGACCTTACTATGGTACACGTACATATAGTAGTCTATGCTGTAAGAAAAAAAAGTAACAAAAACAACGAAAAATAACAACCAACATCCATTAAATCTACGTAAGAGATAGAAAAAAAGGATGAAAAAAAGAAATCATTTTTGGGGTGTAGCGCCAAAAAATACCAAAGAATACGCAATGAGGAGAGACATCAAAAAGAAAATAGAAAAAGTAATCAAAAGATGCTGAGCACTGAGATAATCATTCTCACTTGCGGTATAACAGTTATCATGCTCAAACTAAAAGAATTAAAGAGAGAGAATGCAAGAGAAATTGGAATGTAGAGGCACTTTAAAATAACGGAAAATATAAGAGTATTTAGTGCGAAATGTTCTACAATAATAAATATGGGAAATGGGACTGTTTCCTCATATTAAATTGTTTATTTATGAAGCTATTTTCTAACGCACTTGAGTTGCGGTTTTAGACTCTTTTCAAGTCCTTAACTACTGGTTAAAAAAATGAATAATTAACTCAGACCATAGCTAATTTTGAGGTTAGAGTTCTAATTCACTGGCATAGCTATACAAAAATTATTTTCTACGTTTCTTAGTTAGTATGACTATACATATTTAAATATCTAAGACATGAACCTAAGTTAAAACCTTTGCAATGGAAATTTAAGAGTTAAATTGTGATACGAACTTCGAATTAAGACCATTTTTTCCGATGTATAAGTAGTAAGTTGGCATTAAACTAAGATACAAAGAATCTATTGCTTTTATTAACATAATCGATAAACGCAAGCAAAAGTTGTTGAATATTAAATTGGCTTAAGACTCCTTTAAAGTTCTTAACTATCAGTTAAAAAAAATTAACAATAAACTAAGACTATAGCTAACTTTGAGGTTAGAACTTTAAATCATTTGCATAGCTATAACACCATGTTAGTATGACTCCACTAAAATATCCAAGACATGAACCTAATTTTAACTATACAGTACAGATTTTCAAGAATTAAATTGGAAATCAAACTTGGAATAAAAATCAATTTTGCTGATGTATAATTCATTAGTTATTAACATAATCTGTATCTCTCAGGACTTGTACGCTTCATTGCGATTACAAAGTACGTATTTTGAAGATCAAGAACTCCCGAAATAGTTTAGTACTCATTAGTGGACGATGCTTAGGTATATTTTTCATACTTTCTAGACACGAATTTTATGCCACGAATTTAAGGAGAAAGGTTGATAAAAAAAAATTGCTTGTGCAAATAGATTTGAAGTGTCTTAAGGAGTTTTTAGCAAGTACTTTTCACAACTCGGAAAATGTTTTGTTTTATGTACATAAAAGAGAAAAGAATGTGTAAATGTTTATTTACATCAAAATGCAGGTTCCGCCACCCTTGGATAAAATTAACACACACAACGTGGATAGTTACAGCGTCAAAAGAAATTGTATATTAAAAAGGATATACATTAATAAATTACCCTTATTTTTATTTTAAAACTGTTTTATAGCCAGTTCTTAAAATTAAAAAAAAAAAATTAAAAATTTTGCAAATATGTATTGTCAAATTTTTTCGGGCACTCTCCTTAAGTGGTAAAAGTTGAGTTTGGTGATTGTTAGATATTTATCCTTAGTGTACACTTTCTTTTGATGCTCACTATATGTTCTAATTCTGACTAAATCGTTATAATGATCACTTAAGTAAGTAAGACAACCAGAGAGAACAAATGCTTCACAATCAATTGCTAGAGGTATATCTGTTGCATTTGCGTGCTTTTAAACTTTTATTCCATACTTATATTTTTAAAGATACGTAAAGATAACAGTAGTCTCCTTAAGAATCCAGATCACTAAGCTTTAAAAACTATTTAGTAGTAAATATAGTAAACATTTCTTATATTCATAAACTCCATCTCTGTTAACATCCTGTTTAAGTTATACGCGTAGTACTCTCATAAAACTTATGAGAGCGCATGTCTGTTATACAACTTCAACTAAATTTGAATGTGTGTACCTTGTGTCTGATTATTATTGTTGTTTTTTTAGCCTCTTTCTTGTCATTCATTTATTATACACTTCAGTTATGTTATGTTTTCTTTTTTCTTTTTGACTTTATTTTTACTCACACGTAAACAATGTAAACAATTTGATGGAATATTTATCATAATTTTTATGTGTGTTCCTCCTTATCCTATGTACTTATAACATAAACAAACAAACGAAAACGTATGAAATATAAAAATTGTGCTTTGTTTTCTTTGTTTTGATTTAAAATTTGTGTTTGTCGTTGCAAGGACGTTTAATAACGTAACGTAAAGAATAATTCGTGTTACATTCGTTGATTTTGTTAGGACAACAATGTGTGGTAGACAGGAATAATTTTAAAGACTTTAATTGCTAGCTTATAGCTTTAAAGTGGTGCTTTCCAATGTAATAATGTGCTGATAGTATAACTTGCGCTATAATAGATAGCATGCGAAATTAATAGAGTGTTAATAAAGCCTCTTAATAAAGTTAATGAACTGAATATGATGGCGTATGAGTGATATTTTAAAATGCCTTATATTAACCATACGTTTAATAAATAAAAAATAATATTTTAATAGAATATTTTAAACTGCGATAAAAGTGATGAAACAATATGTTAACGCTTGATTTTTTTTATTATTTTTGCTACTCTATAAATAGACTTTACAAACAAATAATACTGGCAAGTCATTGAATTTTATTATCAAATTCCGTGCTGTATGAAAAATACCTTTCTGTCGAACATTTATCTTGAGCTTCCTTGCTAGTTTTGGCATAATGAGTACGCCAGCAAACAGAACTGAGGGAAAGATCAGCTAGAGCCAGCTAAACATGCAACTAAGCCCTGAAAGATGCACTGTTTGATGTGGCTTATAGGCCAACGGCATCACTGGAAAGTACTTCTAAAAGAACGATGAAAATCGTAACATTATTATCAAGAAAACAAAGTAACTTGCAAGAATTATTGACTTCTCTTTATCTACAATAGAAGAATTCGACATGGCTAGTATTTGGTTTTGAAACAATGCCCCTTGAACATATTGTGAAACTAATTTGGTGAGCAATTAATCTTACATTTTAGTCGCCAAAACTATACAATTTTGAATATCTTCAATCATATGAAGCTGTGTCATTTAGACCACAATTCTGTTCAAATTTGTTTGGCTTTAAAAATCATTGCGTATGACTTGTGGTAGACAAACGCTGGAGATAAAGTACTAGGTTATGAACTTCAAATTTATAGATTTTTTTGTATCATATTTCCTCGGAACATTTTTAGAATATTTTTCATAAATTGAATTCGTTGGAAATTTTTCATGAAAGTAACGAAAAGCCATAAATTTTATGGTTGTCGGAAGTATCGCTTAAAATTCTGTTTTTAATATCTTTTTTTTGTGTTTGAATTTTTCTTTTTTTTTCCAACCTTTTAACACTGTAAACATTTATCACGTTGATGTGGGTTGCTTGGGATTTTAGTTGTATTTTTCTTTCGTAATATACATGATTCAATAATTTATTTTAAATTTTAATTTCAGCCGAAAAATATCTTCAAACCATGATTACTCTCTTTAAACACACCGTGTCTTTACACAAGACTGACTGAATTCCACTAACTCACTCACCTGCTTTGCCTTGCCTTTTAAATGGTAGGGTAATCAGTCTGATGAATGTTCTTGAAGGCAAATGTTCGTGACTTCGCCTTCTCGAAATCTCTATAAATGTAAACATCGTTGTTTACATTCATTATTGTTGTTTGTATATTTTGTTTACATTTATTCTTGTAGTGGATTTTTGTAGTTTGTGGATTTTTGTTTATTTGTTTACCATTTTTTATGCTGGTATTTGTTGTTGTATTTTTGTTTACTTGTTTATCATTTTGTTTATGCTGGTGTTTGTTGTTATATTAAGTAGTACGATCATTTGTAAACAGGTTTGTTTACTGCATTGTTTTGTTTTTGTAGCTTTTGTTTATAATTTTAATGTTAAGCGATGTAAAAGCAAAACATCAGTATCTAGAATTGTCATTTTCGTAATAATATGTAGGATGTCTATATGATCGATACGTCAGCAATAGGGCCTGAAGCAACCTTGTTTAGTTGGAGCATCTGGTGAGAATTAACGTCACAAATAAGACAATTAAAACAAAGACTTCGCTGAGTATTTATTTCCCTTCCAAAATTTATAAAAATGGTCTCTAAGCATACTATTTTAATATGACTTTTTCCTGTGAAACTCTCTTCATTTAAATTGAGATTCGTACTCCCAAAATCGATTAGAGTTCATTGATATTTTGTTTCGAAACACACATTTCAAATTATCCGGTTCATAACATTTATTTACTCATGGTTGAATGGAATTTGGGAATTCTTGTTGACTTTCCAAATGTAATTATTTTTTTTGATAAACTCAATGGCAGACGACACATCAACATCACATGGTGGATGGCAGAGCAATATACATTAACGGAATATAAATTCACAAAGTACAGCCATGTTTCCGTTGAAGACTATCAACAAATTTACAGCAAAAGGAAAAGAAAAACAAAACGAAGTATGAAGAGATACAAAATGATTATGTCCATACATGTGTGTGACTAGAATCTCATTTGTTGAAAGCGAACAGCATACATACATACGTAATATGTATAGAAAAAGAACAGGAAAGAAATGAAATTAAATATGCCACAAGAGCATGTTTAGAACACGAAACGATTCAGCTGATGTACGTACCCGAAATGCCGCAAAAGGAAACCCAAGGATACTTAATGACTTCTAAAACACTTTTCTTGTTTTGTAGCAACATTGACAAGAAAATATAGTTTTGGAAGACATAAAAAAATGTAACACGAAATAGAATTTCTATTTGAGAGAGTATTCGTAACGATATTTTGTTTTTTAGCCAATGTTGTGCACTGGGGTTTGTCAAGGTGTTAAATGTTACAGAGAAGACTACTTTATTTTTATTTTCTTATTTTTATGACAAAAATTTGGGGTGGGGCCCCCAAGAATGTACAGCATTGTGTTGTAAATAGATTATGGAAGAGCGGAAGGGGTGAGTAGTGTGTATGGATATTTGATTTGAATTTATTTACATTGTATGTGACAGGAAAAGCTTTTGGATTTTATATATACAATTTGAATAAAGACTTAATTAAAGTCAGTTGTCATAAAACAGAAGTCGCCGTAGTCTAGTAATAAGTGTGTTGGCTTATTAGACGTAAAGACAACAAAAAAAAAAAAATTTCTTCGGCAATTTCCTTTCAGCAGATTTCTGGCAAAAGGTCTGAGAGTAAATAAACCTAACATGAAAAAGTTTCTCAAAAATCTGTCGTTCAGAATCGACTTTAAATTGTAGATCTCGTCACTCATGTATAAAATTAACGCACACAACATTAGTAGTGTGAGAAGCTATTCCGTAATCCTGACTGAAGAGTTGTAATGGCCAATTATGTATGTTATAAAACTTAGATATTACCGTTATTTTTTACTTTTTAAATTGTTTCATTGCCAGTTTTGGAAATTGAAACAAACAAATAAGTTCGAAATAATTGTAAAATTTTTTCAGGCACTCTCCTTAAATGGTAAAAGTTGAGTTTGGTGATTGTTAGAATTTTATCTTTAGTGTACAGTTTCTTTTGACGCTCACTGTAAGTATGCCCCTAACTTCCTACATCCAGTATCAGCATGTTTAATGACCTCTTCAGCTAATGGTCTACTACCGTTAACGCATCAATGGATTCAATAACTGTTTCTTTATAAAAGCTTATCGTTGTGTTTTTTTTCGGAAAATTTCCTATTTTTCCTATTCAATTCAAAATTTTATGTCTGTAACATGTGTAAGCATTGAAACATAAATTATCTGGTGAATAAGAAACACATTTTTTTCCTAGAATAAGTATCACAAACACACAAATTGTATTGGAAGAAATAGGAATACAGCAGGATATAGTATTTTGCCGCAACGGCTCCCTTTTTTTCTTTTTGTTTTTTATACTCATAAAAGTGGTTGAATTTGTTTCTTTATTTTTATGTTTTACAAACTAAATACTGCAATACATTTTGAAATCCATAAAATACTACCCTACTTGGCTTTGTATCCTTTTTAAGATAAATTTCCTTTTTATATATTTTTAATCTTTAAAACAAATATATTTTCTTTAAATACTAATCAACATGATGACCTATTTTGATGATTTCTTCACTTAGAAATTACGACCTAGCTTCCTGCATCACTTATGTTATGTGTGTTAATTTTCTACAGGAGTGGCGTGACCTACAGTTTAAAGTCTACTCTGTATGATAGAAATTATACAAAAACAAGTGTTAGATATCATGGAAATTTTTTAATTTAGTTTGAAATATCATTCCACCTATACTGTGACTGGAAACATCCTTCAAATATTGTCCGCTGCTTCTCAGGCTAGAGTGCACATAGCAAATGCCGCTTTTGCTATGTTGGCTATAAGAAGCTCTGCGGTTCGTGGTTTTTTCTCATTCTCCTACAGCTTAAGCAAAACCCTACAAGAAATGGGCAAATGGCTTTAAATCGCACTATATCCAATTCCATGCCCTCGCATCACTCGGGCACACTATCTAATGTGGCATAAGCCGTGCATTACGTAGTGCCATCTTGTTGGAATCACATGTCGTTGATGTCCAGATCAACACAAAGAAACTGATAATCATCGATCTATAGCGCTATGACAATGATGACCCGGACAACGTGGTTTTCAGCAAAATATTGGCCGATGACACAGCCAGCCTAAAATCCACACAAAACAGTGACCTTTTCAGAACGCATTCTTCCATAAATTGACTTCATCGCTGAAACTGATTTTTCGATGAAAATCATGGGCCAGTTGCCAACTTCTCCAGAGCCCATTCAGCATACACACCTCGGTAATGATTTAGTAGAATACACATCTTAAATTACACATACCTTGACTGAGGCGGGTGCAACAACTGTTATCAACTGTTCAAGTTGGAATGTCCCTGTTGTAAGATACATGAATCATTTTGGAGACGAGCTTACTCAGTAATTCACCGCAGTATTGAGAAAAATTCATGGTCCGTTAAGACCATGGAATTTAATCCACCAAACGTGGAGTGAAATTTCAGTTCAGAGCCTCTTGTAAATCTTCTTTTTTTTTCTTCCATTGTCAAAACCCGAACGATTATAAAACCACCGCTGCCTTTAGTAATATTGAGGCTAAGCAGAGCTTCAAGAGAATTATCAGATAGGTTCAGTTTTTTTCGGTTCCCCTACATACATACATGCATACATAATTGACCATTACAACTATTCAGTCAGGACTACGGCCTAGCTTCTCACACCACTCATGTAGTGTGCCTTAATTTTATACTTGAGTTTTCAAGATTATTATTTAATAAAGAAAAAATACCACAAACAAACACAACATTTTCAATTCTTTTACGATAAAGTGACACAGTAAATTTATTTATTTTTTTCTAAATAAATATTTTGTGTCTGTAGGATTTAATATTTTCTCACCAGTTTTTAATAATGTTTTCTCTGTGTTTAGCTTCTTTTCTTTACACAGCAATTTTTCATGTTGTGTATTTTATCAGTCATTTTTTCTTTAAATTCACTCAAATTTTTCAATCTTTTGCTTCAAACACAAACATAGACAGACAGACACAATTGTTGACATACGTTCTAAGTACATATACAAAAAAAATTTGCTCTTTTGAGAGTTAAAATATTATTTTTTTTTTTCTACTTTGCCGAAAAAAATATGTTATTTAATCCCCATTACACGAACATATGTCGTTTTATGTAAATTTATTTGTAAATGTGTCTACGAGTATGGGCATGTATGGATTTGAATATGTTTTATTCTCCTTTAAAATCCTGTATATTTGCGTACATACAACAGTTTTGTATAAATGTTTCTAAAAAGTGTATGTGTGTGGGAGTAAATAAGCCCGTTTTTATTGCTTTTAGAAAGGATAACAATTTTTATTTTGTCAAAGCACGTACAGTGAGCTTCAAAAGAAACTGCACACATTGGACACTCAAATTTTACCACTTAAGAAAAGTGCCCGAAAAAATTTGACCATATTTCGAATTTTTTTTGTTTAAATTTTAAAAACTAGCAATGAAACAATTTTAAAATAAAAATAACGGTCATTTATTAATATATATATATATACATATATATATATTTTTTAGTGTACAATTTCCTTTGGCGCTCACTGTATATAACCCAATTACTTTTCATATTGCCAGATGCTTGTTAAAAACGTTTCCGTTCACACTGCCTGTGCCACCTTTGTTTAAAACTTCAAGAATACATACATACGTAAGAAATACTTTCAAGTACTCATTTAAGTTTTTCTTTAATTGAAGATTTTTTCTTAATTGAAGCCATTAAATAAAGTTTTTATTGTAAAAATAGATTTTTTTTGTTTAAACATTCATCTTAAGAACGTACGCAAGAAAAGGAAATCCACACACAAAAAAAACAAAAACAAACGCATGTTATTATTCTTATTGCAGTTAGTATTTGTTAAACCACTGCCACAAGAAAGGCAGTTGATACGCTTACATCTACCATATAAATGGGGGGAAATACTGAAAACAATGGCGTTGTTGTTTAAAATATTTCATTGTGTCTGTGTAGCACTGTATTATGTGTGCACACACCCACGCAATCGTTATGGCATTGCGTGCACAATTTAAAAATGAAAAAAAGTTTGTGAACAAGAAAATAAATTTTGTAGGGAACTCATTTGTATTGTAAGGAAAATGGTTTTCTCAGAAACTAAAAAAAAAAAAAATTAAAAACCTTGAGACAAAATTATTGAAAAATTATCCTTCTCATGTGCTTTTCCACAGAGGACTGTAGAGTGAAGCAGAGATCAGCAATGAATCGTTTTTTCGCTACTCATTAGCACTCAAGAAATTTTAAATATAAGTGAGTTAACAATATTGAAATTTAACTATGTACTCTGATTCATTCGTATTCACTATAACGTTGATTTATAAGTACAGGTTGCAATGAGTATGAGTGCAACGCTGACATCAAACTCATACTTATTTTGTGATTTGTGTATATGTTGAGTTATGGAGAGTCGAAATCAACAACATTATACGTGTTGTTAAGTATGAATATGATGAGTACGTCAAACTTTGAAAATGAGTAGAGGTTCCATGAAATTTAAAGTAAGTATTAATGCGTATAAGTATCAGAAATTATAGGTATGATTCGATTCTACTGATCGTTTTGAATACTCATTGCTGATCTCTGGAGTGAACCAAAATATTTTGACCTCAAAATTTATGAGAAATCGCATCGGCAAATTCTTTGAAGAGATTTTGTTTTTAAAAGAACAGAACAATTAAGAAATTTGGATTTTCTCTGAGAGAAAATAAAATTACCATGAAAAGTTTCTCAAAAATCTGTAGTTCGCAGTCAATTTTAAACTGTAGGTCCCACCATTCATGTATAAAATTAAGGCACACAACATAAGTGATGTCAGAAACTAGGTCGTAATCCTGACTAATGGGTTGTAATAACCAATTACGTATGTATGTATGTATGTTATTAGGCTCCACAGTGTCGAATACTTAATAGACTAACCGAAAATACTAGAGTGACGTTCTGATTTCTATGATCAATAGATTTTTACATATTTATGCTATTTTTAGGCCAAAGGTTCTGATGCTTGAATCAACTGTGAATCCAACAGGAATTCGAAATTTCTTTTTTTCCCAGCCTGATACACAAAATATTCTGACAAAATATTCGGGTATGACTGATTTTCATGAGAAAGCTACTCAAGAACATATTTTGAAGTCGACGTTTAACTAGGCTGCATGAGGAGTTAGATAGCATTCCTGAGTAAATGGTTGCATGGCAAATGATGTATATAAGCATGCAATTTATCTTCATCTAATATCAACACAGCATATCACGAAGTCGAATTCCATGTATATTGAGACACAGAGTAACAACATATACAATTTGACTGCTGTTTCAAGCACATAGAAAATTCAATTTTGTGTTCTTCTTCTTTTCATTCCCTGAAATTTCTTTTTATTTATGTCAACCCACATGAAATAGTAGTCAGTTGTCATCGATACTTACATATGATTTTACAAAAGTGTGGATACATATGGAAGGTGTTTGATTGTATAGTTGTTGGGATTAATATAACTTCCTTCCTTCCATATGTATTCTCTTGTTTATTTGTCTGTTCTTTTAAATGTTTGTTTGTGTCTGGACTTTATTGCCAGTATATGTATGTATGTTTTCAAATAAAAATTTCATTATCCTTACATGTTTTTCTTTTCTTATTTATTTTGTCACGTAATATTGGGATTAAGTTTTTATTTGAGTTCTTACAAATTTTATTAGAATACTTATGTTTAATATAGAAAACAGCAAGACAAATGTGCGCTAATTGTCATACAGCGTAGATCAAGGGACTGTTGATATACATATGTATTTGATTACACGAAATTGTTTTTGGTAATATGTTAACTTAGCATTTCCTTCAATGATATTCGATTTTAATTATTTGCCATATCTTTGCAAAAATAATTCTCCTTATTTTCATTGCAGTAGAAGGTCAGATTTTTTTACAAGGTACAAAGCGTCCTTAACTGGTTCTCCCCAAATGAGCAAATATGCGTACAAATTTCTTTATATTCCATACGTCATTTGCGCTGCCCTATGTTAACAATAATACTCCTCAAAAGTTGCCTTTGGTTCCGTGTACGATCTCATTGTAAACATTCCTCTTTAAGACGCAAGCTTTGCAATAAGGGCCTGTAACATCAAGAAGTCGCCGTAGTCAAGTAGGTAGTGTCATTAAATATGAGGCGACAGTTCAAACCCAGGGTTAGATATCAAAAAGAATACATATATGAAAAACAATTTTCCTCGACGACTTCCTCTCAGCAGTTTTCTGTCAAAACCTCTGAGAGTAATAAATTGCCATGAAAAGTTTCTTAAAAAATCTGTCGTTCGGAGTCAACTTTACACACTCAACATCGGTGGTGTAAGAAACTAGGACCAATTATGTATGCATGCATGTACGTCTGCAAATCCCTCTCTTTCTTTTTATTTTCAAATTACTGTTGCCATATCTACATCAGCTTGGGTTTTTTTGCTGCTAGTCAATAAGAGGCAGGGTATTGTGGCCAAAGCCATTTAATATTTTTAATTCAACCAGAAGGTTTTTTATATTTCTATGAAATATTTTATTTGTCATAAAACATAAAACAGACGAATACAAATATATTTGGAAATGACAAAAACAACAATAAGTATACAAAGTGTACAATACCACTTACAGACATGATGTGACCATGGATTGTTAAAAATATTAGTTAATATATGTATGTATGTACGTAGCTATTAAGTGAGATGAAAAATTACGAAATATACAGGGTCTCTCAAAAGGGAGTTAGTATTGAGCTGGTTTATTTCCTAAATGAATGAATGGTAGCTTTTTTTGGATTTCAGTCGAGAGATTTTTGGTTGCTCCACTTTTAGAAAATTGTTATTTCCAATAACTTGTATTACAATAAAAATTATTTTTATGTCAATTATATGTACATACATAAATAAGTAAGTATGGTAAGAAGAAAACGGCAATAGAAGAAGTGTCTTTATTAGCTTAAAACAACCTTTCATGCTAAAATTCGAAATGTTATCTATCATGGTGTCTCCCAATCGGAGCATCATTAACACGTTCACGCCGGCGCGTACCACCGGTGGCCCGCACTTAATCATGCTATTAGAACAAACGTAATACCAATTATTTAGATCTTTAACAGTTCGACTGCCGAAAAAAAATACCTGAGAGTCACGATGTTCTATTTCACCGTAAAAATTCAAAAAATTTAATGAGGATGGGACAAATTCCCGAAAAATACACCAAACTTTAAACGATACCATTGTATTGTTACTAAACAGCTGCCGTCCGATAGAGCGAACCATGAATTTAAGCGCCGGCGTGAACGTGTTAAATATCTTATCCATTATTGTGAGGTTTAACGTATGAATGACTTGTTACATCTATGTTAACTTTTTGCGATGCACCCTGTATTTGCTATTTCGTTTACGTCAATCATGATTAAAAAGCTTTCTTTTTATTATAACGCATATTTGTTTTTCCATTTAAAGATTTATACTTTTTGGAGGTGATTGCTTTAAGTGCAGACAAAGAAAAAAAAAGTATGGCAAATAAATCCAAAAAATAACAGCAATAGACTAATATTCTACAGTACTTTAGAGATTCCATAGAATACGGAAGGTAATTATTTAAATTAAAATTAATTTTAATAAGACAGTATATTCGATATTGAAATTCCAATTATGTATATTATATTGGATTATGATTGCAAAAGTAATATCATATTAAAATAGAGAAAAGTGAGTAAAGAATTGGTTACTCAATCTCAATTTTTTTTTCAAAATTATTTAAAGCCATCATAGTAAATTTTACGTATGAACCATTTTTAATTCTTTCATTTTTGACACAAATTCCATTGACTTTCCATATCCCGATATAATTTACTCTGTTGTACGAACGTAGAAACTTTTCGAATGTTAGAAGAGTCTGTGCATCATATTCGGACCAATAACCACAACGAACACGGTTGTCTCTAACTAAACCAATCAAGAAAATCGTACTGAAACAAATAAAATGTCGAAAATGTGATTCTGGTCGGTCATAATATCAGGAGTCGGGTCTGCTACAGCCATATAAAGGGTCCGCCAAATAATTTTTTTTTTTGAAAATGCTTTAAAAAAAGCTACTGAATATTTTTTAAAATTTCTTTTTTTATTTGAAAGTACAATCCGTCCGGTTAATAATGGAAAATAATTTCATTCAAATGGCTGCCTCGGCTGGCCATGCAGTAGCCTAAATGATCGGTCCGATTTTTAAGCACATTATCGATTGTGTGCAGCTGTATTTCACCAATGGCTTCACGAATATTGTCCTTTAAAGCGTCAATTGTCTCTGGTTTGTCGACGTAACACTTATCTTTGACGGCACCCCACAAATAATATTCCAACGGTGTCAAATCGCAGCTCCGAGGTGCCCAAACGAGATCAGCTCTGCGGTTGATAATGCGATCTTCAAAAACAGGGCGCAAAAGATCGAGTGTAGCTTCGGCTGTGTCGCCGTCATGTTGAAACTAAATGTTGTATGGCGTCATACCAAGGTCTTTATGCAAAATTCGTCTCAATGATGGCTCCGAAATATTAAATTGTTGAGAACGACGGTGAATTGATGTTGATGGCGCTTCACGCACACTTTCTGCCTCAGCAGTAATATTCTCGGGTGTACGCACTGTTTTTGGCGTTGGTTTATCGATGATGATGTCAGTTCCTTTCAATTTTTTCACAAGGTAACGGAAGCTGACGGTGCTTCTCTTCTTCCAAAATCCGTACGCAATTTCCGCACACATTCTGCAACATTACCATGATTTTCAAAGTAATGTCACAATATTTCCCAGCGTTGTTCAAGCGTATACACAACCATATTCGTTCAGCGGAAGGATAAAACTAATTATCTGTCAAATCAGACATGTGCTAAGTGTTACCATTCACGAAATAAGCACTAGTTGAAAACAAAAAACGTTAGATGGCGGACCCGATACCTCCAAAACATACACACATACATACATAGATGGTCAAAACTATTCAGTCATGATTACGACCTAGTTTCTCACACCAATTATGTTATGCGTGTGAATTTTGTACATGGGTGGTCTGACTTACAGTTTAAAATCGACTCCGAACGACAGATGTTTGAGAAACTCTTTGGTCATGCTAACATTTGAAACGTTAAAGTGTTATAACTTTAAGTTAAGAGAGCCACAGCATGATGTCGCTATTGTTCGCCAGTGTATGGTATGTGTGAATAAGTATAGAAGAAGAAAAAGAAGATAGAGAACTATCATAAATTGCATGAGTACTTCCTGTGTGTCTCATTCCTTTATTTTTATGACACTATTTTATTCACATTTTTTTGTTATCGTAAAAGAAATCCTTCTTTTGTTTGGAATGCTGAAACATAACTCAAGGCAAACGAATGAAAACAAATACAAAAAAAATTGTGATACAAAAAAAAAAATATTACTCGAATAGCGCTTAAGCTGATACTGCTAGCCATATACATAAGAAAGGATATGCAATGCAATGAGAGACATGGAAGAAATTTATTAAAAATCTTTATAAAAAATAGAAAAGTTTTTTTGGATTTTGATGTTTATAAAGATAAGCTGAATGCGCGAGGATTATTAATTTAAGAAATTTCATTATTTTACATTTAAATTGCAGCGAAATATGCCGCAGATTTTTGAGAAGCTTTACATGACAATTTTTTATTTACTCTCCGAGTTTCTAGTCTAAAATGGTGGCTACCTCACCGACGAAATATTTTTTTATATTTCGCTTTGGTACAGATGTTTAAGCTAAGGGTTGAATCTTGGGCTGAAGTCTCATAAGTCAACACAGAATAACATCACGTAAAAAAGTATCAAATTTAACTCAACCCTACTGAATATTCTAACAAGAATTTGATTAAACTGGGCATGTAATTCTGTGCTGCCAAGTAATAGCAGCCTAAGGCGACTAAAGTCAATTTTAGTTATGCACTCTTCTAAAAAAAACTTCATATTTACGTGAAATTCCCATTTTCCCGACAATATTTCTTAAAAAGTTTTTAATAAAAACATGTTGACGTAAGTCGTAATGAAACCCTATTTCTTTTATATAAAAAGCGATGTTCCTCAAACGCATCATTTTTGACTAGGACTGTTTTTACTTGTTATCATTAACTTCTAAGTAATCTAACCTCTAATAAAACCGACACCATTAGCTCATGCAATAAATTATGATATCGTAATACTATATACAGTGAGCTTCAAAAGAAACTGTACATTAAAAAAATTTACATAAATAAGTTACCGTTATTTTTATTTTACAATTGTGTCATTAACAGTTTTTAAAATTTAAACGAAAAAAAAAAATTACAAAAAATTACGAAATATTATCAAATTATTCTGGGCACACTCCTTAAGTGGTAAAAGTTGAGTTTGTTAATTTTTAGAATTCTATTCTTAGTATTTTTATATGTATATATTTCATCTTGACCTAATGAGTTCTTTTCACTTTTCTTTTCTTTTCTCTTTTTCTGCAAATAAAATAAGAAGTTTTGTTTTGTATGAAATTTTAAAAACTTGTTTCTTTCGTTCAATTTCAGTTTATTTGCCCAGCAATTGTAATCTGAAAATAAACCATGTTTCCTATTCCAAACATGTTTGTTTAAAAAGTATTCATCCGAAAAAAAATATGAAAAAAATGTTTTCGTCCTTCAACTGAAAAATTTTTTTGGCATAAGCAAACATCTTCTGTAAGTAGATTTTTCAAATATTCTAGACTTGTGTAAGAAAACATGAAATCTTTTAATATGTAAATAAATTAGGATGGTACTTAAATTTATAGAATTTGTGGAACATATCTCTGATACAATAGGAGGTTGCTACAAACGTTTCCTGTTCGATTCTATCCATTGATAGCGATTTTATTTCAATATGCCAATACATATCACATGCCCTTAGAATTTTCTTAATTTAAAACCTTTGTATTTGTTGGTCTACATCACCTCTACTCTAGCATTTAGGATTGTATTTCAGTATGTTCATGCTTTTGAAGATAATACTCTCAAGAAACTTCTAAAATTTACAGTCTGATATTAAGGGTTGCCTGATGAGTTCAAATGCATTTATACCAGAGATTAGCAAAGAATCATTTTTTCGCTACTCATAAGCACTTATGAAATTTTGAACATACTTGAGTCAATAATATTGAAATTTAACTATATACTCGACTCATTCATCCTCACTACAACGTTGATTTATAAGTACAGGTTGCAACGTTGACGTCAAACTCATACCATTCGAAATATGTTCGATTCATAATCCTACTCATTCAGATTCATAACTTTAGAAAAATACCTATAAATGATTCGAGTGACTCTAGAGCAGCAAGCAGAGCAAACACACCATTTAGTGAGTATATTAGTGATCGTACGCGAATCATACTTACGTGTTGAGTTATGGAGAGTCGAAATCAACAACATCATACGGGTTGTTAAGTATGAATGTGATGAGTATTTCAAACTTTGAATATAAGTAGTATGAGTATGATATTAAAATAAATATGAAATTATGAGTATGATTTGATTCTACTCATCTGTTTGCATACTCATTGCTGGTCTTTGATTCGTACATACATAATTATTCATTACAAGCCCTTAGTCAGGATTACGTCTTAGCTTCTCACAGCACCTATGTTGTGTGTGTTAACTTTATACAAGAGTGGCGGGACCTACAGTTTAAAGTCGATTCCGAACAACAGATTTTTTAAGAATCTTTTCATGGCAATTTTATTTTTTCTCAAAAGTTTTTGCCAGAAATCTACTGAAAGGAAGTCGAAGAAGAAATATTTTTCTTTTCATATTTCGTTTCGTTAGAGATGTCTGACCCAGGGTTTGAACCGTGGCCTCACGTCTAATAAGCCTACGCATTACCTACAAGACTACCGCGACTTCATCTATACTTTCATTGACTGATTTAAAGAGTGAGTGAGTGTGGTGGAACCCTAATAAATTTTCTTGTTTCACTTTATTTTTTTTAGAACAAAATTTTGCAATTGTGTGCTTAAATAGAAGAAGGAAAATCTTTGTGTAACGAAGGATTAATAACTTAGAAAAAAAATTTAAAACATAGTAAATTTAGGAAAAGAAATACAAAATTAAGAACTGGTCAAACTCGACTAAATATATGTATACATATTCTCATATTCTTTTTTTTCAATAAATAAATCGAACTCATAACGATTTATAGAACAACTCAGGAAAGTGATTTAAAATTCAATGTCTTTTCACTTTAATTTTCATACGAATGATTTAATTCAGTTTTGTTCATTTCTAACAACAATTTGCTGGAACTAACTGATAGGATGTACAGTGAACGTCAAAAGAAAGTATACACTAAGGACAGAATTCTAACAATTAACAAACTCAACTTACCACTTATGGAATGTACATACATACATAATTGGGCATTATAACCCTTCAGTCAAGATTACGGCCTAGCTTCTCACACTTAAGGAATGTGCCCGAAAAAATTTTACAATATTTTGAAATTTTTTGTAATTTTTTTGTTTCAATTTTAAAAACTGGCAATGAAACAATTTTAAAATAAAAATTAACGGTAATTTATTAATGTATGTATATTCTTTTTAATGTGCAATTTCTTTTGATGCTCACAGTATACTTCTTATCTAAAAGCAATTCTTACTTTTTCCATAGTTTTGGCAGCATTAAAATCATCTCGAACAATCACGTGCATTATTTTTCTTTTATTTCGTCTTAAATCAACAAATTAAAGTTCAAATAGTTGCTGCAAGATTTAACGAATGCGAAATGTAAACAACAGCTGCTGAAACAATAAAATCGAATCGAAAAAGTATATTTTTAAACAAAAGTTTTTCAATTTTAAAAGTTGTCATGCACACACTGAACTGTGGACTGTCAACTTTAATTACTTTCTACTGTTTCGTTGCAAGAGTTTTGTATATTGAATGAATGGCAATAAAAATATTTTTTTTGTTGATTTAAAACTTTTTCCATATCAAAAATAATTATTTTATTGGTTTGCGAGTATAAATCCTAGCTTCTCACACCACTCATGTTGTGTGCGTTAATTTTATACATGAGTAGCGGGACCTACAGTTTAAAGTCTTCTCCGAACGACAGATTTTTGAGAAGCTTTTCATGGCAATTTTTACTCTCAGAGTTTTTGGCAGAAATCTGCTGAGAGGCAGACGCTGCAGAAATATTTTTTCATATTTTTGTTTTGATGTCTGACCTGGGATTTGAACTAGGGCCTTTCGTCTAATAAGCCAACACACTACCTACTAGACCACGGCGACTTTTTATATTTTTGTTTACTTGTTTACCATTTTTATGCTAGTGTTTGCTGTTATATTAAGCAGTACGATAATTTGTAAACAGGTTTGTGCACTGCATTATTTTGTTTTTGTAGCGGCACTGCCATATTTTGAAAAAGTTAATTTTAAGGTTAAGTTTAATTTAAGTTAAGTTTAAAGTTAAAGGTGACTTTAAAGTTCACTTTAGCTAAAGTTACTTTCAACTAACCTTACCTTACCTAATTGGCCATTACGACCCTTAAGTCAGGATTACGGCCCAGCTTCTCACACCACTCATGTTGTGTGCGTTAATTTTATACGTGAGTGGCGGGACCTACAGTTTAACGTCGACTCTGAACGACAGATTTTTGATAAACTTTTTCGTGGCAGTTTTATTTACTCTCAAAGTTTTTGCCTGAAATCAGCTGAGAGGAAGTCGCCGAAGAAATATTTTTTTCCTATTTTGTTTTGATGAGGAAACGAACCCGGGCTTTGCGTCTACTAAGCCACCACACTACCTACTAGACTACGGCGACCTTTTACTAAACCTAACTTTAACGGCAAGTTGTAATAATGGCTTCTTAAACTGGAAGGTCTCCAACTTTTTTTTAATTTGTTGTCATTGTTTACTTTGGTAAAATAAATCAGCCATCAGCGCTCAAGATTATCGAAATGATAAAAAATAAATTTCCATTGGGTTTTTCAAGGCAACAATCGTTGGTTATTTTTAGACAACAAATATTATTTCTTACCATAATCACAAAAAAAGGAAAAAATTCTTCTGAATTCTTTTTTTTTATCAGACTAAGCCTGTTATATTATACCTCTTTATAGTGGTTGGGGTTGTAATTGCGTTTGTATTTTATTTAGCGTTTTAGGTCGAACTTAAGAAGGAGGCAGATATATTCTATTTCTTCTCACTTCAATACTTATTTCAAGGAATGTATGTAAGTAAGTGCGTTCACCCACTTACCACATACCAACAAATAATGTCCCTTTTATACTCCGGAGACTGTGCCAATGTTAGTATTTTTTTTGGTTCGATATTTATTAAAGAGAAAAAGGAAAGAAAAAGAAGGAGTTCAAAATGAAGAAAAATTCATGAGGATGAGGAAAAGGTCTCTCTCTACTTACACTTGGCACTTGTTAGTAATGCGAGAGGATGTAGTGTAAAACATTATAACCACAAACACGTGTTATAAATGTACCACAATGGTATTAACGTGGGTCTATCAAGTATTAATTTGATCCCCAAAATGTATGAGTTCATGCTTAAAAACAGAATGACATGTTAAACTCTCTGTATTCATAAAAAAAATCTGGTCTGAGTATATATTTGCACAAGAGAATTTTATTCTTGAAAATATATAATATAAGTAAATATTGTTACGTTTACACCCTTTGCACAAACAATAACAATTACTACACAATTATTCGACAGATCTTTGTAACGGAGATATTCAAACCACGATTACTCTTTTCAAACGCACCGCATCTTCATACAAGACGGACTGAACTTTTACTAACTCACTCTCCTGCTTTGCCTCGTCTTTTATATGGCAGGGTAAACAGTCTGATGAATCTTCTTGAAGGCAAATGTTCATGGCTTAGGCTTCTCGAAATGTCTATAAATGTAAACATCGTTGTTTCATTATTGTTGTTTATGTATTTTGTTTACATTTATTCTTGTAGTGCTTGTTGTTGTATTTTTGTTTACTTGTTTACCATTTTAATGTTAAGTGATGTAAAACCAAAACATCAGCATCTAGTTTCTTCATTTTCGTAACAATATTTTCATTGAATAAGGCAAAAAACTATGACAAATTATCATAACAGAAATACATATAATAATTTCGTTTAATTTTCAATTATGTCACGTATAATGTGCCCGTAACATTTACAAAATTAAAATATTTGCCGTTTCACTGGAGCGACATTAAACCCAAGGCATGAATTGAAAATTGTTGAGTAAAACCGTATGAAAGGAGAGTAATAAAATGGAAAAGAAGAGTGAAAAGTCTGTTGACTAAGTGCCTGCGGTGTGTTTAGCAATTTTAAATGCAGTAGTAGTAGTGGCAGAGCAAATATTTAAGCATTGTTTAAAGCGCAAAATTAAACTGAAAGTCTCTGTTACACACAAGTACACGTTTTTAAAGATTATTAGGTTTATTTGGTGATCAAGGGCATATTGTTAAAAATAAATTTCATTCACAGTGTTCTACTTCTGTCTAAATACTTGATTGGTTTTTCAGAATTTAAATCCAAAGATATTGCAATACGACTTAGAACGTCTAATTTGCTCCCAGAAATGACGACTAAATGGGAATGATTTGCGGCATTTGGCCAGTACTTCCGGCGATACATGTCCACATTCCAAATGAATATTCTATTTGGATGCATCAAGTATATCAAACGATATCAGATGCCAGTGTTTGGTTTAATTTTGCTTTAAATTTGTAAGTATGGCTTCTAATTAGTAGCAGCAGTAAGAGTAGTAGAAGACAGTTTAAAATTTAATTGGGAGTCTTTTGGGCAACATGCTAGACTATTATCGTGAGGGTCGTGCGTTCGATTCCCACCAGAGATTCGGATCTATTATACTACACCGAGCATAGTGTCGAAGTTACTCAGCTCGTAAATAATTAAATATAATCTGCAATTGTCATATGAAATAAAACATAATAATGCAATAATTAGTCGCATACATCTCCGTTTTTCACTCCTTATGTAACTAACATAATACACAGTTCATGCCATAAGTGTTACTCTAAAATAAAACAAGAGTGTAGACTACCTTTAAGGACTACAATCCTTCCGCAAGTTTTCTATTATCACATAGGCCTCATATCATTTAAAATAATATTTTTGTGTAATTTTTTTAACTTTTATTCATAAATTATTAACAAGGCCTCTCTAATCAACTTGTGCATTTCGGGGCAAAATGATCTATTCAGGAATATCGATTAATCGCTACAATACATAAAGAGAAATTTGTAAATGAGTACATGTGGCATACAAACGGAATAACCAATTGACATTTCTCTCGTAAAATAAAAATTCCAAACTAAATACACAACATTACACGCCAGAGGAAATAGCTCACCTAAGCACTATATACGGAACAATTAATTTGTCTTCACTGTCGTCAACCTGAAATGAATTAAAACGAAAACCCAGTGAACATTTTTTCTACAAACAACTATTATGATAAGTAGTTTGATTTTTTGTTTTAAATTCACAGATATTTTTGCCTGGGGAATAAAAGAAGTACATTTAAATGGTAATGTTTAAAGTGGTTTCTATGCATATTTATGAAGACAATCAAGACTTTATAGAAACTTTATTTCTTAAACCTTTTATGAATTGAGACTTAGTTATTGCTCATGGAAATACTCGTATACATACCCAATTGGTCATTACAACCCTTCAGCTAGGATTGTGGACCTAGCTTATCACACCACTTATGTTGTGTTAATTTCATACATGAGTGGCGGAACCTACAGTTTTAAGTCCATTCACACCGACAGATTTTTTAAGAAACTTTTCATAGCAATTTTATTTACTCTCATAATTTTTAGACTTCAGACAAACAAACCCACAAACAAATAAACACACATTCATTTTTGTATATATACATATGTAGATGTAAAATTCATTAAAAAATTGCATATGTGACGTATGAGTGATATCTAATTCCATTAAATTTCATACGTCAAAAAATCATAGATTTTTTATTGCATACTTGTCAGGGTAACTATTCTAGTAGATGTAGGTATTATGATGCGTATGAGTAATGTACTTCAAATGCAGTTAAATATTAAGTGTGTAGTATATGTTTGCGTGGTACCTCGCTCATTTCAAATTTCAACATAAAAAGTAGCCTATAACTCCGTCCAGACATACAGGAAGATACTGTGAAAATTTCAAGAAAATCGGTTCAGCCGTTTAATTGTCTATAAAGTTCAAACCTGTAAACATACAATCAAACACACATTAATTTTTATATATATAGATTATATTATACGTATTTAAGCACTCGTATAACGATGTTAAGATCTAATTTGTCCTGATTTGTTCGAATTGGAGACGTTAAGCTATAGATTCCAGACTTCATGCACAAAGTTGACGCATACAACATGGGTGATGTGGGGGATTATGTCGTAATCTGAAATAAAGCATTGTAATGGTATACAACGACCAATTAAAGATTCTCACCAAATAGGAAATATGAAGTTACTTATCAAAACAAAATATACAAAAAAAATATTTTTGACAAGATATCATGGTGTTAATCAAGTATGAGCTGTGCTCTTAAGGCCATATTTTAAAGTAAATAAATTACTTATTTTTTTATAATTTTGCAGTGCTAATTTTTCACGTATACTCAATTGTAATTAATTTGGTGTATTGGGTAACCATTTATTATCGTTGACTTCACGCTTTTGTGTGTTGTATAACTGTCGAGTTGCAAGTGTATGTACATGAAATTTTCTCTCCCCCATATTATATACATATTTTGTATTCCAAACCGAATACATATAAACATGAAGGCACATAATCATCGATATATGTACATGTATGTATGCTGAGTGTGAGTGTATATATGCGTATGTTGTGTATGCAGAAGTGTATTTCGTAAAAGATTTCGTTTAAATTTTTATTTTTTCTTAATCGTATAGCATTTTGATCTGATATTCTTTTCTTGTGAAAGAGATAACTTTGAAACACCTTATAACTGAACGCAGTAGGAGACCAGTAATCCTTTTTTGATTATATTTTTCAATTGTAATGTTTTTTCTGTTTCAATTTTAAAAACTGGCAATCAAACAATTTTAAAATAAAAATAACGGTAATTTATTTATGTGTATTTTTCTTTTAATGTACAGTTTCTTGTGACACTCACTGTATTTAATTTTGTTGCTATTTAAAATTAATCGCTTTTGTTTAGCTGATGGATTTTTAATTAAACCGTGATTTAATTGTTGCCAAAAATGTCATGAAAAAACTCGCACAGAAGTAGAACAACAAAACGGCGAAAAAGCTTTAATTCGTTCAAATCACTTTTTAATTAAATTACACTTCTGCTCTTCTGTATTCACTTTGATTTTGCAAACAACATTTTTTATTATCCTTTTGGCTTGTGGTTGTCATATACAGTTATGTAGGTATATGCTTTTAACAGTGTTGTTAACTGCTGCTCCATATAAATATTTTGTTGTGTCTGTGTTTTTTCTTTCATACAACATCGTCCCCTACCATTTATATTTCGCTAGTTTTCTCTGCTCTCTCTATAGTTTTAATAGCCTTTTCGATTCTATTTATTGACCTGATGATCCATTTTCGTTGAAATTTAATTTTCAAACTTTTACTGACACTGCCTAACTAAATGTTTCAGCCAGCCAGCGAATGACGACTGATGGATCAATGACTGTGTCATCGTTGTTGCCTAGAATGTTTTAATTGATTTTATTTCTGCCATTTTTTCATTCATGTTTAGTAAAAGGAAAGCGATACTAAAAGCCTACGAATAACCTCTTCCTTTCTGTCATTTTTAATAATAAAAATGTTTCTTTAGGTTTTCTTTACAAAAATGTTACAAACTTTTTGATTTATAATCTTATTTTGACTTTTTATTGTAACTTCTATCACGATAACTGCATTCACTGAGATTTATTGTGACCACACATGACATTTCAATTGTCATTCTTGTTTTTTTCATACAAGATTTTTTTATTATCAATATTCGCTTTAAAAATTCTCCAAGCTTTTCATATACTTCTGCCATTTTTCTACAGATGCCTTATGACAATGACCCCCCACACATTGTCATGTTTTAAGGTGAAATGAAACACGGGCATGTGGTAGTAAAGTTGCATGAAACTCTACATGATAGAGGCGCTGGAAAACATAAATGAAAATAGATTCCGTTTACAATCCACTTTCTCTATCATTTCGATGTAAATAAAGGCAAGAATAAATGAAAGAAAGTTGTGACCGTAGTAAAAATACAATAACATGCATGCATTAAAAAGGACAATAACAGGAGCAGCATTTTACTTTATGACGCTGACACATGTGGCAACATTAAATGTATTTATGTGTTCAAACGATGTAATAATAACATAGATGGGCACTTTGCAGTACCAGTAAAATTTCAGTAAAAATTGATTTTTACTGATTACTGAAAAAAATTTCAGTATTCAGTAAAATTTTACTGTTAATGCAATCTAAATTTGAATGAAATTTAAATAAAATTTAAATGAAAAAAAGTAAAATTTTACTGTTAATGCAATCTAAATTTAAATGACATTTAAATGAAATTTAAATGAAATTTAGATTGCATTACCAGTAAAATTTTACTGAATACTGAAATTTGTTTCAGTAATCAGTAAAAATCAATTTTTACTGAAATTTTACTGGTACTGCAAAGTGCCCATCTATGAATAATAATTAAGTGGTGACCAAAAAAAGCTACAATTTTCTTCCAGGATTCAATTATTCTTTTAATAACAATCAATGAGGTTCATGACTGTACTAAAATCATACATACATACATACTTAATTGGTAATTACAACCCTTCAGTCAGGATTTGATTTGATGTCTGATCCGGAATTTGAACCGTGGCCTTACGTCTCATAAGCTCACACACTACCTGCTAGACTACTTAAACGGTGACATTAAAATTAATTGATGACCAAAAAAGCCAAATTTTCTTTTAAAGCCAATCATAAAATGATTTCAGATTCGTTTTTTCTTTTAGTAACAATTGATGAGGTTCATGTCTGTACTAAAATCACTTCATGGTATTGTTACGAAAATGAAAAATCTAGATACTGGTGTTTTGCTTTTACATCGCTTAACATAAAAATTATAAACAAAAGCTACAAAAACAAAATAATGCAGTAAACAAACCTATTTACAAATTATCGTACTGCTTAATATAACAACAAATACCAGCATAAAAAAATGATAAACAGGTGAACAAAAATACAACTACAAACACTACAAGAATAAATGTAAACGAAATACACAAACAGCAAGAATGAAACAACGATGCAACGATGCAAAGCAGGCGAGTTAGTTAGTGAAGTTCAGTCAGTCTTATGTGAAGATGTAGTGCGATTGAATAGAGTGGTTTGAAGATCTCCGTTACAAAGATCTGTCGTACAATTGTATAGTAATTGTTAGTGTTTATGCAAAGGGTATAAACAGAGGAATAACAAAGAAAAACAATTGTTGTTGTTTACATCAAGTTGTGAACAGTGTCATACAGAATTGTGCGAATAGTAAAGAGTTTTAATTGAAACTAAACACAAATTTATTTTTATTTTATTTGCAATCTAAAAGCTCATATTTTAAACGTTTTTAAAAGGTTTTTACCAGCATTAAAGGAACTTTACATTGTAGTTTAAAACAATTATGACCAGACGGTACTCTTCAACAAGAGGATAATTTGTTACTTGCCACTAAACATTTCTATGTAAAAAAGGATTTACATTTCAACACCACCACACATAAAATTTATATATGTATTCTTTTTGATTTCGACCCAATCGGAATAGAATTTTTCATTTCTTTTTGTATTTTTGACAACAAAACTACACAATAAATACATGTGCAGGTTACTACAATTCTGATATCTTTTCTTCTTCATTCCGAACGAATTTTTGTGGATTTTGTTAAAAACCAAACTGTAACAGATGTTTTAATACAACAACTTTTAAATTGAGTACTTTATCAAACATGTATGAATGGAATCAATTCCAAGTGATGTAGTTCACATATAAACGTTGTTACTACGTGGCATGCTTTTGCAGTGAATTGTGGTCCACTTTTACAGAGACATACGAAAAATTTCTTTAAATTGCTTGTATTCAGGTAGAATACGTACATACACCATTGGCATGCCAGCTCTCAATGGTTGTGGTATGTTATGTTCGATTGTGTAAATAATACAAATCCCATCGTATACACAAATTGTATAATACTGCTTATGTGTGTAGAGTTTGAAAGGATTAATTGATTTAATTGTTGGTAAAAACAAAGGACACATTAAAACTTGAGCACGATAATACTTTTTCTAGAGGTTTAAAGATTATAGGTAGTAGTAGGTAGTGTGTTGGCTTATTAGACGTGAGTCCAGGGTTCAAGCCCAAAGTCATACATAAATTGTATGTGTGGTGCTGTTGAAAGGTAAATCCCTTTTTAAATAGAAATGCTTAGCGGCAAGTAACCAATTATCCTCTTGTTGAAGAGTAGCGTCTGGTCATCATAATTGCTTTAAACAGTAATGTAAAGTTCTTTTAATAGCATGAAGCATTATTTTAGTACAGACATGAACCTCATGGGTTGTTACTAAAAGAAAAAACGGATCTGAAATCATTTTATGATTGGCTTTAAAAGAAAATTTGATTTCTACTTAATGTCATCGTTTAAGTAGTCTAGTAGGCGAGGGTTTAAATCCAAGGTCAGTTACCTCGATCAAAACAAAATATACAAAATATTTCTTTGGGCACTTCCTGTCAGCAGGTTTCTGGGAAACACTCTGAGAGTAAATAAAATTACCATGAAAAGTTTCTCAAAAATCTATCGCTTGGAATCGACTATAAACTGTAGTATCGGCCACTCATGTATAAAATTAACACACACAGCATAAGTGGTGTGCGAAGCTAGCCCGTAATCCTGACTAAAGGAGTAGCAGTTAGTTCATTACATAGTCTAACTTCAGTTGATCCAAAATTCCCTTAACCAACCGAATACTACACACATTTCTTCTGTACTATTAGGTTGCAATTTAGCCGTCAATACCTCGTAAGTAACACTCAGGGGAAAATTCATTTTAATGGGAAATAAAATCAACAGCTTAATACTACCAACAGACTATAAAATTTTTTATTGCTTTTTAATTACAGTACAGAGTAAATAAGATGAAAAGATAGCCGCAAACAAGCATGACGGATAATAAAATAAGAAAATGCGGAAAATAAAATTATTTTGAACGAAAAAAACTTTAATTGACAATATTTGTTGAAACAAAAGAATACAAAGCTATTTATTCTACAAATACTACTAATAAGCAGCATGACGGGAATATAGTAAAAAATTAACGAAGTCATAAAAGATCGCCTATGTTTGCCTAGTAAAACTGGCGCTCGTAATAAAATAAACATATTTCGAGACGCCAAATGAAGTTTTCTTTTTATCGTTTGCATAATTAATTAAAGGTTTCTAAGGTAAATCAATGGTACAAATAATTTCTGACGAGATAAAACTGATAACTTTACCATGGTTGAAGAAGTTCACAAAAATTATGAAGATAATCTAATTCAATTGGGCATGAGTATCTATTTTTGAATGGAAAATAATTTTAATAAATCCTGGATCTCATTATTTCATTAACCATTTGCAAGCCGCCGTATAGTCGTAGTAGGTAGTGTGTTGGCTTATTAGACGTGAGGCCACGGTTCAAACGCCAGGATAGACATCAAAACGAAATATGACAAAAATTTCTTCGTTGACTTCCTCTCAACAGATTTCTGGCAAAAATTCGGAGAGTAAATAAAATTGCCATGAAAAGTTTCTCAAAAATCTGTCGAAGTCGACTTTAAACTGTAGGTCCCGCTTTTAACACGCACAACATAAGTAGTGTTAGAAGCTAGATCGTTATCCTGCCTAAAGAGTTGTCATAGCCAATTATATACATATGTATGTTATATGTAAACGAGATATGTTTAACAAATTTACTTGTTATCACTGCTAAACACTCTATTCATCTTGCATTTTTCACTGCTGAAAATTTGTATTCTATTAAAACCATTTGGTCTCATCGATTTTTATCGCCAATTAGTTGTTTATTATTATAGTGCGTACTCGTTTAAAGGATGTGGTTGTTTGAGAAGTATCAAACACAGTTAAGCAAATATCCCATACCGATAGAATAGTATGTAATACTGCAACATTATTTGTAATCTTGATATCGATGGATGGCCATCAACATTTTATTTATTTGCGATACATGAGGATACAAGGGATAACAATGAACAAATTTACCAACAGACTTAACAGAACAACTACTGTCTGGCTCAATCGGCCACTCATGCATTATCGATAATCGATTAAGGAGAGGCCAAGTAATATTACGAACATATGTAGATGGGCACTTTGCAGTACCAGTAAAATTTCAGTAAAAATTGATTTTTACTGATTATTGAAAAAAATTTCAGTATTCAGTAAAATTTTACTGGTAATGCAATCTAAATTTCATTTAAATTTAGATCAATGGTACAAATAATTTCTAAATTTCATTTAAATTTAGATTGCATTAACAGTAAAATTTTACTTTTTTTCATTTAAATTTAATTTAAATTTCATTTAAATTTAGATTGCATTAACAGTAAAATTTTACTAAATACTGAAATTTTTTTCAATAATCAGTAAAAATCAATTTTTACTGAAATTTTACTGGTACTGCAAAGTGCCCATCTATGATTACGAAAAGGGTATGAGAGAGTTAATTGTAATTCATTACACAAATAGTGCAGCATTGCATACTCTGTAAACAGTAATTATTTTAAATTGTATTTAATGAGAATATAAATAAGTTTGTATGTGTATTATGTTTTCAATTAAAATTGAATTAATATCGCCAATGGGAATAACTTATAATTGCTTGTAAACTAAAAATAGAGAAATAGTTAAAAAAAAATAAGAAAACTTTTAATCATATTAACTTGTTATACGTTTCAGTCGTTGTTTTACAAATTTTGAAATAAATTTTCCCTTGACCAATAAGTATACTTCCTCCTCATAAACAGTTCTACTTACTTATCCTTTATGATTATTATAATAGTAGGCTATCAAGGCTCTAACGTGATGAACTCCAAGACAGTGTACGGCTATCGCATGTATCTCGACGAGATAGCGGAACGATATGATATCCATATCGTATGGGTACCGGGGTACAGTGGTATTCCGGGTAACTGCAGAGCTGATGAACTTGCTAGGCGGGGCACGACCATCGAACTCTCCGATGAATTCTCGAATCTGGGCATCCCTATGAGCTCATAATTGATAATGTAATCGTCGATTCCGTCAACGAGAGGTGGGCGCCCACGGACACGGGTAGAACGGCTCGTAAAATCTGGCCAAGGCTGGATGAAGGGCGCACAATAAGTCTACTTAAACTCCAATGTGCCGCGCTCAGTGTAGTTGTCGGTGTCATTACGGGGCATTGAATTATGGGTACGCATGCGAGGCGCATTGGTCTTGGACACCTTGATAACGACTTCTGCAGAACCTGCAGAGATGAGGAAGAAGAGGAGGGTACATGCCCGGCTCTTTGCCAAAGGAGAAGGAAGTACTTGCGTACTTACTACATGGATGATCTGGAGGAACTGTCAAGGATTGACATTGGCAACCTAAATCATAAATCGCTTCATCAGGAGCTCAGAGTGGATTTGATACGACGGGATAGCGGATAACTGTGGTAGCACAATGGGCCCAATCCGGCCTAAGTGAGCCAATCCAAATTTTTCCTGGATGGGCAGTGTCTACCTACCCACCTAAATTTCTATCCAGAATTGGAGTGCGTGTGCTATAACTAAAGAGATTTTGTAAGGTACTGTAAGCAAGAAATTGTTGTTCATTGATCACAATGTTTTATAATGAAAATGAGATATTTGCACTAAACTTCCAGTGTTCAAATCATTTAAAAGTTGCTGAAATAATACATACATACATATAATTAACTGGTCATTAGAACTTTTCAGTGAGGATTACCACCTAGTTTCTCACATCAGTTATGCTGTGTGCGTTAATTTTATGCATGAGTGGCGGAACCTACAGTTCAAAGTCGACTCCGAATGACAGATTTTTGAGTAAATGGCAATTTTATTTACTCTTCGAATTTTTGCTAAAAATCTGTTGAGAGTAAGTCACCGAAGAAATATTTTTTTTTCATATTTCGTTTTGATATCTGACCTGGGATTTGAATAGTGGCCTCGCGTCTAATAGACTGCGGCAAAAGGTTATTGAAATAATAATTCGGAATTCATTGAAATTAATTTCCATGCAAAAAGCCTTCAATTAATGATAGAAATAACTTGATTTGGTGTTTCAAAATATTTTTTCTTTATTACGAGTGCTAATTTTACTAGGCGAACGTGGCGTATGATTAATTTCGACTTTTCTTGTTTATGATTTTTTTTTACAATTTCCTTGCTAAAGGCTATAAATAATGACAAAAATTTTCCATTTAAAAATTGATTTCAAAAGTTTTAAATCCTTCCATATACCATATCTTAAGGACAATAGAGATTTCCTACAGACTTCATATTTCAAAAAATTATACTAAACGCACTGACACTGAAACCTTTAAATTGATCATTGAATTGACAGGAAAAATTTAATAAATTTCCCTTAAAATGAATGAAAAATTTAAAACAATTTTATTCTTTCACAACAGAATATAACTGAGAGTGGAATGAAAATTACCTTCTGACATTATGATGAGGGATTTTACAACATTTAAGACATGGCACAACAGTGTCGCAGTAAATTTGTGACATTGAGGGACGTCTGTGAGAAAAACAATTATTGTCTTACAATATAATGGGAATTTAAAACTTTTTTACTCCCGTAGTACCGTATCTAATGTGGTATTAAAAGTTGACATGCGCCAGTAATGCTGTCACATCAACTTGTTTAAAGTATTCATGTGGTTGTTATAAAACTTTTGTAAATTAATTATGAATAAAGGTTAAACAAATACAGATACATACATAAATAAGCAGGTGTAAGGACTTATGGGAATGTGGTAGAGTTTGTAGATACGTTTGCTAATTCCTTTTAAATAAATTTAAGGGCTTTAATTATTTCATTGAAAGAAACTGTTAAAAAATTTGAATTTAACAAAGAAACCCTTTGCATAAACAATAACAATTACTAGAGAATTGTTTGACAGATATTTGTAACGGAGATCTTCAAACCACGATTACGCCCTTCAAAAATACCGCGTCTTCACAAAAGGCTGACTGAACTTAACTAACTCACTCGCCTGCTTTTTCTTGCCTTTTATATGGCAGAGTAAACAGTCTGATGAATGTGCTTAAAGGCGAATGTTCGAGGCTTGTCCTTCTTGAAATCTCTATAAATGTAAACACCTTTGTTTACATTCATGATTGTTGTTTGTGTATTTTGTTTACATTTATTCTTGCAGTGTTTGTTGTTGTATTTTTGTTTATAATTTTAATGTTAAGCAATGTAAAAGCAAAACACCATTAACTAGAATCTTCATTTTCGTAGCAATATTGATTTTAGTTACTTTATGCTTAGTGTAGGGTATATGCAAAATTCAAAATTCACAATAGATTTCTTTGTTTTAGAAAAGTTTTGCTATTCTCTCGTCTTCTTTCATTCTATCAACACAGCAATAAATCTAATAAATGAACTTCAAATAATTGTTGACTTGTTAGAAATTTACACACAATTTTTTTTGTATTTTTGTTTTATCATTTTTCTCTCTGTTTTTTTTTGCAAACTTTTCTGATTTTTTCATAAGTTGTTTTTGCTGCTTGTGTTTCGTATCATGACACAATTTATGTGACAATATTTTTACATGAATGTTGTTGATGTTGATGATTGTGTGGTATTGTTGCTGATGCTTTTGTTCTAGGATGGTGTTATTGTTGATGATGCCTTTGATTGTTGTTGTTGCCAACAATTGCAATAAATGGAAATATTCTGATCTGCCTCGGTGACTTAATGGCTTTTGTTTTGTTGGTTAAATGAATTGTAATTAATTTCTTTGGCCCACAGAACTTTTATGATAAAAGGACAAAAAAAAAAGAAAAGTTTTTATAATTTTTGTAATTATTTTTAAATTTAAAAGTGACAAATAATTTGAAATTTATAGCAGACTGGGTAATATTTATCTTAATTGGCGAAATTTATTTTTTCCTCAACGGCTGTGCCAACCAACAGTATTGCCAAATTTGTTCTAAGGCTCAGCCCAATTCTATCAAAAGCTGCCTTCAGCTGTACTTCATTGTGAACGATGAAAATCCTTACGTTATACTCTATAAAGTTAGTCATCGTCATGTAAGTACTCACTTGTTTTTTTTTTTTTTTTTGTCAAAAACAGAAGATTTGGACTTAGTGGCCATGTGGTTTCAACAAGATGGTAACACACGCAGCACTATACCATCAATTTATTGATTAGACTAGTTTTTTCTAGACTTAAATGAAGTCTCTCTTATATAAGGCAGTCAAAGAGTACAATATTACAATTGCAATTGTTCAATTTCTCAGGACTCTAGCACATAAATCAGGCTGAGTTTGATCGATGTTAAGGGGTGAAGTTGGTTTTGTGACCTGCTGCGGTTCGCATACACCTGTAACTGAAGAAAGCCCCGCAAGAAAAAGTCTAACCGATCTCGATGGCCAATTTACATCATCTCCATATGAGATGACATACTTAGATACATAATTGGATTACGATTTAGCTTCGGATACCACTGATGTTGTGTGTGTTATTTTTATACATGAGTGGCTGGACCTACAGTTTAAAGTCGACTCCGAACGACAGATTTTTGAGAAACTTTTCATGGCAATTTTATCTACTCTCAGAGTTTTTGCCAGTAATCTACTGAGAGGCAGTCGACGAAGAAAATTTTTTTCATGTTTTCGTTTTAATGGCTGTTTGAACCGAGGTCTTACTTCTAATAAACCAACATACTACTTACTAGACCACGGCGGCTTCATATGAGATGACTTGATCTTCAAATCGCTCTAGCAAAATATCAAAAGCGGCACGGGCTGCGAGACACGTAGCGTCGTCCTCTTAAAAGCACATATCGTTGGTGTCCAGATTCAATTCAGTGCAAAAGAACTAGGTAATCATGGACCTATAGTACGTGCACAGTGGGCGCCAAAAGAAATTGTATACTATGGATAAAATTCTAACAATCACCAAACACAACTTTTACCACTTAAGGAGAGTGCCCGAAAAAATTTTGGCAATATTTCGAAATTTTTTGTAATTATTTTTTTTATTTCAATTTTAAAAACTGACAATGAAACAATTTTAAAATAAAAATTACGGCAGTTTATGAATGTATATACATACTTATATATTTTTTTAATATACATTTTCTTTTGACGCTCGCTGTACATATTGGAGATGAGTTCAGGCCCATAACGGCCCTTAGAACTGCAATCACCATTGATTGTGTGCATTCAAGTATTCAAAATTTAATTTATTATAACTAAATGCGAGAAAAACTATGTGAAAAAATGCAAAATTTAAAGAAAATTAATCAAAATTAAAAAAGAAACTCAAGTATGCCCCTTTAAAAAAGGAAAACTGTTTTGCATGTAAAGTAAAACAAGAGATTCAAAAATAGAATATGTAATCAAAGAGCCATAAACAACAGACACAAAACTTAGAAACAAAAAATGTACGAATGTGTGCATACAATAAACTCAACAACATAATTTGTACACTTTCTTTTTTCTTTCTGCTTTTCTTTTCCTTTCAACTTTCTGTATCATAAGAATAGAATTTTCTTTTCAATTAAAAATATTTTCTTTAAGAGTGAAACACATTTCAAAATCATACATATCTAGCACAGATATTTTTAAAAGAAAAGAATAAATATTTAATAAAAATTAAATTACGTAGATATGAAACTATTGCTCAGAGATTTTTCGTTTATTTAAGCTTAAATAAATGCTCTGCATATTTTTACATATTTTTACCATAATCTTCTTAAATACAAATGCAAATGGGATTGAAGAATTAAAAAATATTTGCAAAAATATAAGAAGGAAGGAAGAACACTCAACTTTAGTCGCGTATTATTTTTTCTATTTTCATTTCCCTTGTTTTTCATTCTTATGCCACTAAGTATAAGAGTAAAGAGTAAACGGAATAGATGCAAATCCTCTTAGAGAAGGTCAAACACCATTTTTGAGTATAACGAGTTATTACAGAATCAGTTGTTAAAACTATTGGAGTAAACAGATTCGAAACCCCGTCTGATCCAGAAAACATATCGTTACGAAAATGGTGTTTTGCTTTTACATCACTTAACATTAAAATGGTAAACAAGTAAACAAAAATACAACAACAAACACTACAAGAATATATGTAAACAAAATACACAAACAACAATAATGAAACAACATTGTTTACATTTATACAGATTTCGAAAAGGCGAACATTCAGAAGACTGTTTACCCTGCCATATAAAAGGCATGGCAAAGCAGACGAGTGGGTTAGTGCAGTTCAGTCAGTCTTGTTTGAAGACGTGGTGTGTGTGAAGAGTGTAATCGTGGTTTGAAGATCTCCGTTACAAAGATCTGTCGAATAATTGTCAAGTAATTGTTATTGTTTGTGCAAAGGGTATAAACAATGGAATATCAAAGAAAAGTAATTGTTGTTGTTTACATCAAGTTGTGAACAGTGACACACAGAATTGTGCATACAGACTGTTGGCAAACTTTCTGTCAGAAATCAATTTGGTACTGATGTTGACCTGTGAACGAATATTCATGTGTTCGTTCTCTCAGCAGATTACTGGTAAAAACTCTCAGAGAAAATAAATTTCCCATGAAAAGTTTCACAAAAATCTGTCGTTCGGAGTCGTCTTTAAACTGTATTTATACTCGTGTATAAAATAAATACACACAATATAAGTGGTGTGAGAAGCTAGGTCGTAATCCTAACTGAAGGGATGTAATGACCAATTATATATGTGAACCTGCTGTGAAAAGATTCTGAATAAAAAATCTAAAATAGAGACAAGCTAATGAAAGCAACGTTGTATAGGAATACCTTCTATATACCGGTAGTTATATTGGCACAGTCCACAAATTTCTTAACATGTTAAAACAAAATCATGCTGAAGGATTTTTTTTTAATAAGATTACTAATAAACACATTTACACACACAAATAGCACATTCATAGATGAAGTTTATGTCAAGAAAATAATCTTTCCTTTATGGAATAGCTTACATGTAGCAAAGTGTCCTTATATCGTTGTATTCCTTTGAATTGCTTTTATGTTTCTCTTTATCTCTGTGTATGTATCTCTACCATGTACATGGCAAATGAAATTTCATACACATGCAGCAGACATTTTCGTTTTTGCTGCTGTTGATGCTATTGCAGATACTAAATTGATTGCCACTAGTGATGTGATCCTTTGGTTTCATAGTCATTTGCTTTAAAGACCTCAATTAATTTTCAATAATGAATTGAGTTTTCATATATAATTTAATATTTATACGGCATTAATGTGTTTGATTGGAAATTCTCTGAATTGTATACATGTACACTTGAATACAATTATAATTTCATTTGCATTTTGTTGTATAATTAATTCGTAGTAAATATTAAAATTTTTGTCCTCAAATTAATTTTATTAAATTTATTTGTTCTCTTTAATTATTTTTTTATATACGTACATACAGTGCGTGGCAAAAGAAACTGTACATTAAAAAATGTTTACATAAATTACCGTTATTTTTATTTTAAAATTGTTTCAAAGACAGTTTTTAAAATTGAAACAAAAAAAATTACAAAAAATTTCGAAATATTGTCAAATTTTTTCGGGCACTCTCCTTAAGTGATAAAAATTGAGTTTGGTGATTGTTAGAATTTTGTCCTTAGTGTACAGTTTCTTTTGACGCTTACTGTATGTTATATACTGTGGTTATAGAGAATGACTTTGTTATTATCCCAATGAAAAATGTAACGACCTTTAGGGATAAATTTATCACAATAAAAAACAGGTTTTTAGCAGATACACTTTTATATCTCATTTGGTCTGAGTGCTTGGGATTATGGAATTAGATTATGCTCCTATTTGCGACATTACTGGCAGCGAAGTTTCAGGTTTAAGTTTGGAAGTAACGACAGAGGAAATGTCTGTGAAACTATCATTCTTTGGAATTGTTTGCAAATATGAAACTGATTTTAAGCACCGGTCGGAGGGATTGAGAGCTATTATAAGAGTCTTAACAGAGCATAGCATACCATAGATACAGGCTCAACAGATGGAACCGGCATATCGCTGATTTCTGTAGATTATGTGATGAAATATTGAAGCCATCGTAGTCTAGTAGATAGTGTGTGTTAGCTTATTAGACGTTAGGTTAAATCCTCAGGCCAGACTTCTTGAACAAAACGAAAATTCAAAAAATATTTCTCCGGCGACTTCATCTCAGCAGATTTCTGGCAAAAACTCTGAAAGTAAAATAAAATTGCCATGAAAAGTTTCTCAAAAATCTGTCATTGGGAGTCGACTTTAAACTGTAGGTCCCGCCCTTCGTGTGTATAATTGACGCACTCAACTTAATTGGGATGAGAAACTAGGTCTTAATGCTGACTTAAGAGTTGTAATGATCAATTATGTATGTATGTATGAATAAGTTACAAAAATAGGCCTCACAAGATGGGGAAATATCTGTAGCATGGTATATTGACGCCTCCTTTCTATAACATTCTAAGTCGAAAAAGTGTGTTTTGAGTTATGAGCTCTCAAAGTTTTCACGCGACATACGACTATATGTGTATTCTAAGTAGATTTTTCCCTATAACTTCGGAACGGATAGGCACATCTTAACCAAACTTTGACAGTATTTAAGTTAGAGAACGTAGAATTTAAAAATGCAAGAACATTAAAAACGTTCTAAGTACTCTTAGAACGTTATAGAATGGAGGCGTCGATATATCTACGACACATTGCATTACCTACATTTTTCTTATCCATCCTTTGTCTCCCTAAAGCCACAATATTCCTTTAAAGCGTATTCAGCATGAAGCGTCATTTACACAAAACTTTTATAGAAAACAACGACATTCCATTTGAGCGGAAAATAACAGAAACATTAAAATTGTTTACGCAGAAAACTGTTACCGTGTTAGTTGTTCTCGCCTTTCTCTTACCGTAAACTGGCGCTGACGTTTATGCCAATTGTATGGAATTTTACTACTGACCTTACTATGGAATGCATAAAAAAGTAAGCAAAACAACTTAAATAACAACAAACATTAAATCTACGTAAGAGATAAAAATAAAAAATAAAATAAGAAAAATAAAAATATTTTTGGTTTGTAATGCCAAAAAATACTAAAAATACGCAATGAGAAGAGATGGCAGAAAGAAGGAATAAAAAGTAAACCTAAGACGCTGAGCTCTGCGACATTCATTTATTTTGTATAACAGTTGTATGATGCTCAAAAAGGGAAATAAAGATAAAGTGAACAGGAGAGGAGAGAGATGGAATATAAAGGATGTTTTCATTGGTGTGTACAATTGTTAAGATTCTGTTTCGTCAAATATTAAAAAATATTTAATGTAAGAGAGAAAAAAATCAAATGAGCATTGAGTCTTTAGCATAAGATAAATACAAGCACAAAGGAATGAATCGTAACAAATTTGAAATATTGAAAATGCTAATTGTTACATGTTAACACATTTTGTGCCCAAATATCATAAGTACTCATGAAATTTTGAATATAAGTGAGTCAACAATATTGAAATTTAACTCCGTATTCTGAGTCATTCATACCCACTACATCATTGATCTATAAGTACAGGTTGCAATGAGTATGCGTGCAACGTTGACATCAAAATTATAACATTCGAAATATGTTTGATTCATAAGCCTAATCATTTAGATTCATAAATTTAGAAAAATACTCATAATACTTATCAATGGTACGAGTAATTCGAACCATTCATTTAAATTTACAATCTTAGTTGTTGTTGCATTCACAAAAAAAAGAAGAAAGAAGAAGACAAAGACAGCAAGAAAAGCAAACACACAACCTTCTAGTGAGTATTGTAGTGTTCGTACGCGAATCCTACTTATTTTGTGATTCATGTACATGTTGAGTTATGGATAGTCGAAATCAACAACATCATGCGTATTGTTAAGTATGAGTACGATGAGTACTTCCAACTTTGAATATGAGTAGAGATTCCATGATATTAAAATAAGTATGAATACGTATAAGTATCAGAAATTTTGAGTATAATTCGAATCTACTCATATTTTGGAATACTCATTGCTGATCTCTGGTCTACACCACTGGAAGTATAAGAAGTAAATTTACATATTCAAAGACATTTAATACGAGTACAATATTCTTTTACACTATATACATACATGCATGCTTATAAGTCGTCTTTAACAACGTTGACTAGAACATAGTATTGAACTGTTTTTATAAATTTTTTAATCTAATTCTACATATTTAGTAAGAAATTATTAATCTTATACGGATATTTATCTTATAAAACGTTTAAGAGCGCATGACTGTTATACAGTTGTTGTTTACATTAAATGCGTGTGTCTTTTTGTTATCCTTCTACTAAGTACTCCACTCTATATACGCACACGTAAACAATGTAAACAATGTTATGGAATCTTTACCACAAATTTTTATGTTTACATTTTTATGAATTTTTATAAGAAACATGCACAAAAGAAACTGTACTGTGTGGATAAAATTCTAACAATCACCAAACTCAACTTTTACTACTTAAGGAGAGTGCCCGAAAAAATTTCACAATATTTCGAATTTTTTTTGTAATTCTTTTTTGTTTTAATTTAAAAAACTGGCAATGACACAATTTTAAAACAAAAATAATGGTGATTTATTGATAAATATTTTTTAACGTATAGTTTCTTTTAACGTTCACTGTACATACTATACAGCTGTAATTAAAAGTTGATGTTGGGTTTCTTTGATTTTTTGCAATTTGTTTTTGGAATCTCAAGAATAATTCCATACGATTGGTCTTCAATACAGTGTAATCGACCAGAGTCTTTGAAGGGAATCGAAATTACGACCATCACACTAATAGTCTAGGGTAAAATGTAAACATGTTCGTCCCTAACATAGGTACCAAACTGAAAATCTTAGCATTGGAGAATATTACACACAAAACTGTATCGGTCAAGGTCACCGTAGTCTAGTAGGTAGTGAGGCCACGGTTAAAACCCAGGTTAGACATCTCCTATAGAGCGCTATATGAAAAAATATTTCTTCGGCGACTTCCTCTCAGCAGATTTCTTGCAAAAACTCTGAGAGAAAATAAAATTGCCATGAAAAGTTTCTCAAAATCTGTCATTCGGAGTCGACTTTAAACTGTATGTCAGGTCACTTATATATAAAATTAACCCTCACAACATGTATGGACTGAAGAATTGTAACGACCAAATTATGTATGTTTCGGTCCACACTAACTGAATATCTTTTACTTTTAGATTCAATTATTTTGTATATCATCATGAGGCGAACAATATATAAAAATTATCATCGGGCTATGGATCGACAATGAAACGGAAAACGACGCAATATAGATCCCCTGTTGGAGGCAGTGGACCAGGAAATAATTTATCTTAGATTCAGATTAAAAATGTAACGCTTAAATTAATTCAAATCCATTGGTTTGCTAAGGAATAAAGGTTGCTGCTGCTCATTTAATTTCTGCAAATAAATAAACGTACAAGATTCGTAATAAAAATTCTTCAAATTAATAAATTTGCATTGCAAATAACAATAAATGTTTCAAATGAAAAATTAAAACAAAAATGTTTCAATAACTAAAATGTTCTGCACTTTCCTTACCCAATTAATGTAAATTTCACTTTAATTTGTGCATTTAGTTTCGCTCTCTTTTACAATTCTAGAGCATTATTTTCTAGAGCCTTTGGCTCTGCAAGAATAAAACTAAAACCATTGGGAATGCATGGAAAAGTTTTCAGTTTCAAAACAGGGAAAAAGTTATTGTGTGAGAGAGAGAGAGAGAAAGAGAGCGAGTAGTTGATTATCCAAGGTAACGAAGACTTTATTGTAAACTCGCATTAACAACTTTATGAACAAAACAAAGTGAAGCAAAATTGTGAATAAAAGAAAATAAAAATGTACTAGAAACTGTGCTCTGCATTTGCTTTAATAATTATGAAATTTATTGTGTTACATTAACAATGAGCAGCAACTGCAAACGTTTAGAAAAACTAGCACAAATGTATGGAAATGGAAATGAAAATGGAAAATGTGTGGTTACTTTACATTTTCCTTTGTGTAGAAATTTGACCTGGTTTCATACAATTGGTTGTAAGTTTTTAAACAGTTTTTTTTCTCAACGTTTATTAGAGGGAAAAAAACCTTTCGCAATGAGTTTAAATGCATGATTAACGAATTTCAGGATTTTCTTTTCTTCAGAGGAAAAAGAAATGGAAACAAATGTTTGGAAGCAATAAAATTTTTAATTGTTTGTTTTCATTCAGACCTTGACGATTATTTTCCAATTGATGTGACCGCTCCTGCTTTATTCATTAAATATTTCGTTGATTGCAAATAAAATAAAAATTTATTTGTGTTTAGTTTCAATTAAAATTCTTTGTTATTCGCACAATTCTGTGTGCCACTGTTCACAACTTGATGTAAACAACAACAATTGGTTTTCTTTGTTATTCCTCTGTTTATACCCTTTGCATACACAATAACACTTACTTGACAATTATTCGACAGATCATTGTATCGGAGATCTTCAAACCATGATTACTCTCTTTTCAAACGCACCGCGTCTTCACACAAGACTGACTGAACTTAACTAACTCACTCGCCTGCTTTGCCTTGCCTTTTATATGGTGGTGTTAGCAGTCTGATGAATGTTCTTGAAGGCGAATGTTCATGACTTCTCCTTCTCGAGATTTCAATAAATGTAAACATCGTTGTTTACATTTATTTTTGTAGTGTTGTTTGTGTATTTTGTTTACATTTATTTTGTGGTGCTGTTTGTGTATTTTTGTTTACATGTTTACCATTATTTTTTATGCTGGTGTTTGCTGTCGTATTTTTGTTTACTTGTTTACCATTTTTTATGCTGGTTTTTGTTGTTGTATTCTTGTTTACTTGCTTACCATTTTGTATGCTGGTGTTTGTTTGTTATATTAAGCAGTACGATAATTTGTAAACAGTTTTGTTTACTACATCGTTTTGTTTTTGTAGCTTTTATTTATAATTTTAATGTTAAGCGATGTAAAAGCAAAACACCAATATCTAGATTTTTTCAATCTTCGTAACATTATCATTACTCCACATGGTTTAGCTCTTTTGCACTAAAATGTATCTTTCGAAAAAAGAAAATCAGTTTATTTTCCAATTTAATTTTCTTTCAATTCCTTTATTATGCTTTACTTTGTTTGTCCCTGCAACATTCATTTAATCTCCATTAAAAGCATATTTCAATTTTGCTCTTTTCCTTTCACTTCCAACACAGCTGTTCTTTAACTTGTATCTTTGCTTGTGTTTTAACAATTTCACACCAAATGGATTCATCGCGGAACAACTTTTTTTCTATTTTTGATTCTTGATTTAGGTCTACTCTACCATATTTGCATAGTTTACAACACAGTTATTTAAGGTTGGACGCTGTTTTTGTTTTTTCAATTTTCCCTTACTTAAGTTCTTTTATTCTGTTTACTTTTCCATTGAAGTGTTTGTTTCTGCTGGCTGTGAGCCTGTAAAATTGTGTTTTTGTCTCTTTGGTAATCCATTTAAATTGCTGTTCTACTTTGATTGTGAGCCTCTTTATATTCGCTTTTGATGCTCTTTTTCTTGTGTATCTCAATGATGACAGCAGTTTTTTTTCTTATTTTTTCACATTTTATCTTTGACCAACGATGCTCTTTATATCCGTTTTTAATTCACCAGAATGATGATAATGGCGTTGTTGATATTTCCTTTATAGCGAGTGGCTAGGCTGTCATTTGTGTCTCTGGGTGTGGTTCAATCATCAAAAGTATTCAGCAGTTGGCAATTTTATTCATTTCAAGCTGTCTGGCATGATTGTTTCTTTTTTAGTTTTTAAAACCAAACTTTCTTTTGTTTTCAATTTTATTTTTCTGTTTTTATTCCTCATAAAGTGTTTCCACTTGTAGGAAACATTTATTGTCGTCTGTTATTTAAGTTGTCTACCATTTCTGTACTGTACACAGGTGGCATACGGAATTTAAATGAATGCCGACTTTAGTTTTATAAATTGTCTTCAATTTCAAAAAATTAATGGAAAATCTGCATCAAATCCTCTTTTGAAATTTTTCTATTTCTGGAAACTTATATAGAAAATATGCAAAGAAACAAGAGTATTTAAATGTTGTAATACAGGACGTTTTCAAAAATACTTCTGTTCTTATTGAAAATAAAAATAAAATTTGAAAGTTCATTTATATCCGAAACAATCTCCTTCATAACTCTTTTGGTGGCAATTACACTGTAAAGCGAAAATTCCATTTTGAAGCTCTCTGATAAAGTAATTAAGATTGTTGTGACATGGATTGTTCTTTGCTTACATCTTTAGAAAGGATCTTCTTTTAAATCGTTACTATACAGACAACTTGTCAGACAACATGCAACACTTGTTGCAATATGATTTAATGCCTTGTCACAGTATTATTTGCTCTTCGCACTCCTCCACCATATCTGAGGATCCCTGGGTTCTGGCTGAAATTGTTTATATTTCGTCTGAATCACGTGTTAATATGTGATTTTGCACTATAATTTCCAGCAAGATACACTGATTTTCTGCTATGGTCTATTCTGGAAATTCTGCCGAGGTATAGACGTTCATATACTGACTACTGTGATATGTTTCAGGCTGAGGTATTGGCTGAAAACCATGCTGCAGTACTGATCCTGAGATGGCGTTTTCCAAATACTAGCCATTCTGCACACTCTAAAGGTCAAACGGCTGTGAGATTTCCTTCGGGTGTTACTCGCGTCAGTGTAATATTGCTTCCAGGCCATAGGAATTATGCAGCTGATGAAGTTGCTATGATAGGTAATCTCCTACTGAATAGGCTTATCGCTTACACGTCTACTTAGCAGAGGTATTTACTCACGGCTCAAAAATCGATGTCTCTGTCACTGAATCACTGGGTATTTCCGAATTGGAAAGCACACTAAGAGATTTCGCTTATCTGAAAAATAGTTTCATATACAGAGAGTGAGAAGTCGCCGTAGTCAAGTAGGTAGTGTATTGGCTTATTAGACGTAAAGCTACAGTTCAAACCGTAGGTCAGAAATCTTCAACGAAATTTTAAAAAGTATTTCTTCGGCGACTTCCTCTCAGCAGATTTCTGGCAAAAACTCTGCCAGCAAATAAAATTGCCCACGAAATGTTTCTCAAAAAATCTGTCGTTCGGAATCGACTTTAAACAGTAGGTCGCACCATTCACACAACATAAGTGGTGCTCACACCAGGTCGTAATCCTAACTGAAGGGTTGTAATAACCAATTATGTATGTATGTATGTATTTATACAGTGAGCGTCAATTGAAACTGTACATTAAAAAGAATATACGTTAATAAATTACCGTTATTTTTATAATAAAATTGTTTCATTGCAAGTTTTTAAAATTGAAACAAAAAAAAAAAAAAAATAACAAAAAATTGCGACATCATGCAAGTGGTAAAAGTTGAGTGTGGTGATTTTTAGAATTTTATCCTTAGTGTATAGTTTCTTTTGGCGCTCACTGTAGATTGTGCATCTGTTGAGAAGTAAGAGAATATTGTCGACTTTATTTGTTAATATCGTCGCTGGTTCGATGTAGACTCATCTCAATTGGCTTATCCTTTACAAGATATTGGATTGATCGGTAAATTCATTACACTTTAAATGCTGAGTAATCAGTTAATGTTCGGGTCATCACTTTATGTGGTATTACACTGTGTCTCTTAAAACTTAAGAAATATATTAAAGGATTTTTCAATATACCCCCCATTTAATATTTTGGCAACAGGTTAGAATTCAAAGTTAATAAATTAATTTTCATGTTATAGAAAACCCATTTTCCTGTACCAATTTGTTACTATTCATCAACTGTGATAATCAGTATTTCTCTTGCAATAATCAAAAGTTCGCAATCAATTGGCTAAAATGCTTAATTCGATTTAAAAAGTAAAAAAAAACAAATTGAATTGCCTCAAGAAAAACTTCTAAAACATTAGTAAAAACCCTCATCAACATGATGAATGTTGACATGGATAAAATGTTTCAAATCCAAAACCTAACATTGAAAAATACACACTTCCGACAACCGTATACCAATAATTTATGGCTTTTCATTACATTCACCGCAAGTTTACAAGACGGGCAATTTGTTTGAAATGTTTAACGAAAAATGTTGATTAGTAGACTTGCTAAAAATGGTAATAAAATATTCAAACTTATTTGAAACTAAAAACTATTTTTACAACGTCGTCATCATTGTCAGTAAGTAATCTGAAAAGCGTTACTGTCATTACAACTTCATCACTTACAAAATGTTTGCCTTCCAGATGACCTACCATACGTCATTTCATTTATTTATTCACCTTTATTACCGTGAGATATTTTTTTTTTTTGTATGCAAAGGTTGTACCATTTTTATGTCTTTGGCATTATTAAAATTCTTTTGTACTCTTTTGTTTCATGACTTTACGATAAAATCCACAAATCAACACATTTTATTAGAAAACAAAACATAAAGCCTATGATAATATTTCAATTTATTCGAAATCCTTAGAGGATACATAAGAATCCTTTTTTGTATACAATAGGAGGCTGTTTTTCATTACCAGCAAAAAAAGAATAACAAAACATAAAAATATATTACAAAAGAAAGGTAAATAATATATGAGGATATTATTTTTCAAACATAATTTGCTTCTAGCTCAATAGAATTCTTTGTATCTTCTACTCCCAAAGGTTATTTCGTTCCTTAGGCCAAAAATAATTCATTTTATTAAAATGTTTTATAATTTTGACAATATAACAATACTGTTACGAAAATCAAAAACCTAAATACTGATGTTTTGATTTTACATCACTTAACATTAAAATTGTAAAAAAGTAAACAAAAATGTAACAACAAACACTACAAGAATAAATGTAAACAAAATACACAAACAACAGTAATGAATGTAAACAAAGATGCTTACTTTTATAGAGATCTCGAGAAGGTGAAGGCATGAACATTCGCCTTTAAGAACATTCATCAGACTGTTTACCCTGCCATATAAAAGACAAGGCAGAGCAGGCGAGTGAGTTCGTGAAGTTCTGTCTGTCTTGTGTGCAAACGCGATGTGCTTGAAGAGAGTAATCGTGGTTTGAAGATCTCCGTTACAAAGATCTGTCTGTATCTGTAGTAATTGTTATTGTTTATGCAAAGGGTGTAAACAGAAGAATAACAAACAAAGCAATTGTTGTTGTTTACATAATGTTGTGAACAGTGGCACACAGAATTTTGCGAATAATAAATAATTTTAATTAAAAGCTAAACACAAATTTATTTTTATTTTATTTGCAATCCACGAGCTTATAGTTTAAACGTTTTTAAAAAGGTAGTATATTAATGAGCGATTATATAATCCACCAAATAAAACATGAAGATCCATTTATTTTTGGGAGTTCTTGTCAGATTTCAAACCTCATAGCAAGTATGCAGGCTCTGATTTTTATGGAAAAATAAATTTTCATTTAAAAAGAATAGAAATATTGTATACGAAAATATTTAATACACTTGATTTATTGTAAAAACTGAACTCTGAGTCCCAATACACACTCAAAATTTTGTTCCTAATAAGTGTTTAAGAGAAGACAGAAGCCACATCGATCATATCTGGCTACTGGAATCCTAAGACATATGTAAGTCGAACTTACTGGGACACATGTAATATTTATCGATATAGGAGCACTGGTACTAAATTAGTTAGAATGGAATAGTTTCAATTTATAAAAGTGAATTGAATTCTAATTTAATTTCGATTTACATTTAAATACTAGTGGAGCAAAAAAGTGAAATTATTTTGAAAGGGAATTCGAAAAAACGAATTCACTTGAATAACATATGCATTGTATGTAAAGAAAATAACTTCTAAGAATTCTATTTAATAAAAAATAAATAAATGCCATAAAATTACTTCCAAACAAATATCTTTGATTTGATTTTATTATGAAATTATTTATAACACAAATACAATACAAATTGTACATGAAAATAAACAAGAAAAACCATTTTTCTTTTGTTTGTTTGTTTGTGACATTTTCTTTATTCATCTGTTTTCTATGAAAGTTTATTATTTTCTATTTTATTAGTTACTTTGACTATTTCAATAAAAATCTTTTTGTCTATTGTCATAAACAGACATACAAAGGTATATACAGTGAGCATCAAAATAAACTGTCACTAAGGATAAAATTCTAACAATTACCAATCTCAACATTTACTACTTAAGGAGAGTGCCCGAAAAAAATTTGTCAATTTTTCGAATTTTTTGTAATTTTTTGTTGTTTCAATTTTAAAAACTGGCAATGAAACAATTTTAAAATAAAAAAACAGTAATTTTTTAATATATATTTTTCTCACCCAATGTATATATTTATACATAACTATGTACATACATTAATATGTGTTCCTTTGTACAGGCATATTCAATAGCCAATTTTTTTTGAATCGAAATCAGGCACAGTAGACGATATTTATATGTTGCCACTTTTTTTAATACACTCCTAGTATACAATGCTTTTCAAGGAAATTCTCCATTAAACAGTTGTTCTGCTATCATAATGAATCAAATTTTATTCAAATTTAATACATCCAATGATGATGATCTCACTACACAATACTTGTAAAGAGAAAAGACAGGATCGCTTAACAACGAGTGCTTTAGGAGCATTTAAAAAAGTCTGGCAACTTAAAGAAGCTCGTTGTTTGGCTGCCATACACACAAAAATAATTGGTCATTATAACCCTTCAGTCAGGTTTACGGCCTATTTTCTCACACCACTTATGTTGTGTGCGTTGATTTTATACGTGAGTGGCGGGACCTATAGTTTAACGTCGACTCCGAACGACACATTTTTTCGAGAAACTTTTCATGGCAATTTTATTTGATTGTCGGAGTTTTTGCCAGAAATCTGCTGAGAGGAAGTCGCTGAAATAATATTTTTTTTCATATTTTCGTTTTAAGGTATGCCTGGGGTTTGAACCAAGGCCTTACGTCTAATAACCCAATATACTGCCTACCTGACTACGACGCCTTCATATGGCTGCCAAATGAATTTTAAAAAATATATTCTATTGAAGTCACCGTAGCCTAGTAGGGAGTGTGTTTGCTTATTAGACACAAAGCCTGGATTCAAACCCCCGGTCAGAAAAAAATATTTCTTCGGCGAATTCCTTTCAGCAGATTTCTAGCAAAACCTCTGAGAGCAAATATAATTGCCATGAAAAATTTCTCAAAAAAATGTGTCGTTTGGAGTCGACGTTAAACTGTAGGCCACTCATGTGTAAAATTAAGGCACACAACATAAGTGGTGTGAGAAGCTAGGCCGTAATCCTGACTGAAGGAATGTAATGGCCTTATGTATGAATGTAGATATGTGTGTATGTATGTAAGTTCTATTTACCGCATTTCAAATGTTAGTTATGACGGAGGATTATATGTGAAAAACAGCTACAACCTTACGAAATGGTCTGGACTGCCAACAACTCGGTTCTTTAAATGGTTTAATAAGAGAATATTACGAAGTTTACCATGGATATGCTTTGTTGTCACAATATAATCTCGAACTTGAAAATTGTTAATCAAGGAGGTTTTGAAAATCGCATGGTTATAGCTTACGTCGATAAGCCATAGAAATCCAAAAGCCATGGAATTATGCAGCTGTCTGAAAAATGACAAAAGGTCGTAGACAATAATGACAATGTCTACCTAAATCGCCTTTACATATGCAATACAACCCTTATAAAATATTAGATTTATAAATAAGGATTTATGTTACTGACATCTATGTCATGTCTGTAACATATAATGCAACATGTGGCTTCAAAGGCCACAAACAAGTAAATTTTATACGACGTTCTGGTATCGACACAAAACCAACAATGTATGATAATAATGAGTGCTATTAGCCATACGATGATAATGATTATGATAGAAAAGTTGCTGTAACAATGCCTATGATAATCTCTGTGGTATGTAACCAAGTTAATTATTTATTTAAATTAATGTTGATTCTATTGCCAAGATACCATATGTCTTTGAGTACTATAAACTTAACAAAGAAATACTTTTATTGTATAAAAATATACAGTGAGCGTCAAAAGAAACTGTACACTAAGGATTCTAACAATCACCAAACTCAACTTTTACCACTTAAGGACAGTGCCCGAAAAAATTTGACAATATTTCAAATTTTTTTTGGAATTTTCTTCTTTTCGTTTCAATTTTATAAACTGGCAATGAAACAATTTAAAATAAAAATAACGGTAATTTATTAATGTATATTTTTTAATGTACAGTTTCTTTTGACGCCTACTGTATGTCTATGCAAGTAATATATGTTTAAAATTTTCTGTCTTAAATTCTATACGAATTGGACTTCAGCAAAGGATTCTTAAGCTGAATTATTAACCTATTAATGGTAAATTATTAATTAAATCTAATAAAAGTCTCTTAATTAGGATACATGTATACTTTACCAACATTGCTTGCATCAGGCTATGGAAAATAGTTCGATTAAGTTGTATATAGAATAGTTTTATTTGTATGAATATTTTATACACACTTTTTTCCCTTTGGATTTAAAATTATTTTAAAATAAATTGCTAAAGAGTCGAATGCCTTACATTCGCATACAATGAATATGAATGAATGATGATTGCAAAATTCTTCAACTGATGCTGCTGACATCGCAAATATTGTAAATAAATGAGAGAGAGGAAAATAAAAAATTAAAACAAAAGGAAATGGAAATGGAAAGTGTTGCAATTTAATCCAAAAAAAAAAAAAATAGTTTGAATCGACAGTTTCGCTAATGGAATGAATAATGGAAAACGAAAATAAATTTTTACAAACTAATGCAGAAACTAAAAATGAAAAGTAATTAAATTGCAAAATATGATTTCGCTGATGTATTTTCAGCAAAAAAAAAAAAAAATTCCTAAATTTTTTAAGTCCATAAGGAAGAGAGAGAAACTTGTTCACAGTATTTTATACTAATACAAAATGAAGATTATATAGCAGAGAGATAATGAAATTGAAATACATTATACATACAATATATCACCGTTTCACGTATCTGTAGAACGTTACATACACACATAATTGCGCATTGTAACGCTCCGTTAGAATTAAGACCTAGCTTCGCATACCACTTATGGTGTGTGCGTTAATTTTATACATGAGTGGCAAGACCTACAGTGTAAAGCCGGCTCCGAAGGATAAAATCTGTTCAGAGGAAGTCGCCGAAGCAATATTATTTCATATTTCGTTTTGTTGAAGATGCCTGATCTGGGATTGTAACCGTGGCCCCACATGTTATAAGCCAAAACACTACCTATTAGACTACGGCGGCTACAACATTCTAATTGACAGAAAACTCAAAAGGCTTATCTATTAACTCTTGTGATGAGTTAGTTTTATCTCGGAGCTATTCTAAAGAGTTTCTTTAACCTTAAATTCCAATAGAAATACTCTGTAGTTGTAGGCTGGTCTTCTCTGCCATCTGCCACCGTGAGGGTTCGAACCATGCCCCATCCTAGTTATATCATCCTACACATACACACATAACTGGTTATTACAACCCTTTAGTCAGAGTTACGCCCTGTATTTTCACACACTTATGTTGTGTGTGTTAATTTTATGCATGAGTGACGGGACCTACAGTTTAGAGTCGACTCCCAACGAAATTTTTTGAGACACTTTTTAAGGTAATTTTATTCACTTTCAGAGTTTTTGCCAGAAATCTGAAGTCACCGAAAGAATACTTTTTTATATTTTCGTTTTGTTAGAGCCTAATAAGCCAACACCTACTGGACCACGGCGACTTCTATTATCTGCTTATTAGTTTTATTTCGGAACTAATTAAACCAGTTTTCTAAACCTTAAATTCTACTAGAAATGCTTTGCTGGCCTTCCCCGCTAACTGCTACAAAGCAGAGATCAGCATTGAATCGCTTTTTCGCTACTCAGAAATACTCATCAAATTTTGAGTATGTGTGAGTCAACACTATTGAAATTCAACTATTCTGATTCATTCGTACTCACTACAACATTGATTTATAAGTACAGGTTGCAATGAGTATGAGTACAACGTTGACATCAAACTCATACCATTCGAAATATGTTTGATTCATATGCCTACTCATTTAGATTCATAACTTTAAAAAAAATAATCTTATAATACCCATAAATGATTCGAGTGATTCTCGTGAATATGAGTAGTATGAGTAAGATATTAAAATAAGTATGAATGCGTATAAGTATCGGAAATTATGAGTATGACTCGAATCTACTCATCTTTTTGAATACTCATTGCTGTTCTCTACTACAGAGAGAGTTAGAACTATACATCATCTTAGTTTAACTATCCACCTCCATTTCCTTTTTATAATATCAATGCAGATTAATATTTCCCTGTTCATTACTACAGAGATGTTTGGTTACAAATTTGAAACACCATCAAATAAACTAATAAGGCTTCTACTCCATCTGATCTTAAATTACTTTAATTTGTTGCAACCATAAAGCACACAATTATACAAAAAATAATTGCTTGTGTATAATTACTAACCATCCACGGCATTCTGGACAGTATTTACCATGGATCCTTGAGCAATCAATTCATCAAAATGAGTTTCCTTCAGCTGCTCAACAAAAAAAAATTAAACAAAACAAGTTTTCCAAGTAAATGTTTCAATTGCTATTGTGCCACACGCAAGTCGCATGCAACCCTTCGAGCAACGAAATCAAAAGCACATTAACGACTACTATTCGTTCGCACATATTCTTCTACCATTGTTAAGTATTGGTGGCAGCATTTCCTGTTTCCCGGGTTCTTGCAGTTGAGTAGACATAAGTAGAAATGTTTTTGATGCTTTTGGTTACTTTCAGTTTGGTTTACAGTTACAAGTTTAGTTTTTTGTTATTACAGTTGTTCACACACACATACATGTATATAATACTGTTGCTGCTAGTATTGTAAAAATGTTCTTGGTATTATTTTCCATTGTGCTGATGTGGATAAATGATGTCAAAAATGCTAGAAGATTATCGGATTTAGTTTCAAGTTGAATGAATTTGAAGTTTTGTTTAGCGAATGATGGTAGTGAAGCGCATTTATACCAGAGATTAGCAATGACTAGTTTTTTCGCTACTCATAAGCGCTCATGAAATTTTAAATATAATTGAGTCAACAAAATTGAAATTTAACTACGTACTCAGATTCATTCGTATTTACTACAACGTTTTAGTTTTTTTTTTTAAACTAGCACTCAAGGGATGGCCCCTACTCATGCAGTGCATTGTGCAGGTTTAGGAAAATAGGTTATAGGAAGGTGGAAAGAAGGAGTAGTAGTTGTCAGCCCATGCACGTTATAAAAATCGATGCGAAAGCGACCCGTCATCACGATAAGGAACAATTGAAAATCAAACGCCCTACCTCAAGATGCGAACAGCAAGGAAACGAGTTGCTGCTAGGTGACTATAAAATGGCCAGTGTTATACCTTCACCTTTAGACAGTCTACAGCAATCGTCCCCAAGACGCCCGCGATTCATACTTATTTTGTTATTCGTGTATATGTAGAGTTATTGAGAGTCGAAATTAACAACATCATACGTGTTGTTAAGTATGAATATGAGTACGAGTTCCATATTAAAATAAGTATGAATGAATATAAGTGTTAGGAATTATGAGTATGATTCGATTCTATTCATATTTTTGAATACTCATTGCTGATCTCTGGCATACATAAGTACATAGGGACATATCACTAGCATATGTTTTCCCGCTAGGTTTTATTTTGATTTTTATTTCGCTATGAAATATTTATTTCAATATAATAGCTTTTGTCGCAAAAGCAAATTGCCTTAATCAATTTACATTTTTCACATTAATTTCATGCCACTGCTTAAAGCCACTGCCATCGCTACTTACCATACAGTTTACGTTTACTAACGAGCCATTAACAATCATAACAATTGTAACAACAACATCAAACAAAAAATAATATTATAAACAAATATTAAACATTTTACTGAATTCTCAACATTCTATTGAACTCAAGTACTTGTCCTTCTCGGCCAGATAACGGAAAAGTGAAGCACTCGAGATAAAAAGAAAATTTAAATTCAAGTACAAACATGTCCTTATCGTCTACTTACTGTAGGTAAATATTTACTTAAGAAAAATAACAAAAGAAGGAATATTAAATGACATTTTGTACAGTGAGCGTCAAAAGAAACTGTACATTAAAAAAAATATATACATTAATAAATTAAAGTTATTTTTATTTCAAAAATGTTTGATTGCCAGTTTTTAAATTGAAACAAAATAATTAAAAAAATTTCAAAATTTTGTCAAATTTTTTTCGGGCACTCTCCTTAAGTGGTAAAGTTGAGTTTGGCGATTGTTAGAATTCTATCCTTAGTGTACAGTTTCTTTTGATGCTCACTGTAGATATCCTAAGTCAATAAAGAGATATAGAACGATAAAGAGGGAAATTGTGGCGCGTTTTAAACATTTCGCTTTTCATGTGTCTGGATTGACCTGAGTGCTTGCAATAACAGAAAACATGTTTAACTCTGGAAGCAATCCGATCAAGTACTTTTTAGAAAATCATACAGGAAAATGTAAAAGGAAACTTCACAAGTACGATGGATAAGTATGTGAGTTTTATCAATTTGGCATTGTAGCTGAGGTATCTGAGGATTTTTGAGATACAATAGCAAAGTGCCGAATTTTAATGACCTTTAAACAATAAAACATGGCCAGGCTACAAAAAAATAACCCTAAGGCTTCAATCAGTTGTCTGAATGACAATTTTTAATTTATAATTTTTTACTGTGGATTGTTATTAAAAAGCTGAACTAGGACTCATAATTTTTAGCGGCCTTTTGGTCGAGTAAATCAAATAATTGTTAATCGGCGAAATGTTCAGACTATACAGTCAGATAATTTTGAATGGATCTGATGGTTAATTGATGAAGAAACTACAATGCCAGATGTGCAAGGTTGTACAATGAGATCGGATATAAGAAGAAGAAAGAGGCACAACTTTCCAAGTATAAATTCATAAATAATTTTTAAACCATCTGGCAACATTTTAAATTATATGGCTTCACTTATAGCAGTATTTTTTCATTGAAATAGAATCAATCCAGTAGTCGCTGTAATCTAGTAGGTAGTGTGTTGGCTTATTAGACGTGAGGCCACGGTTCAAACCCCAAACAAGACATATACATACAATTGGCCTCCAAGATCTTGTGATATAACACCGCTAGACTACTTTCTGTGGGGCTATGTAAAGTCATTAGTCTATGCGGTAAAGCCACAAACGCTTGACCATTTGGAAGACAACTTTCGCCGTGTTATTGCCGATATACGGCCACAAATGTTGGAAAAAGTCATCGAAAATTGGACGTCCAGATTGGACGACATCCGCGCCAGCCGTGGCGGTCATATGCCAGAAATCATATTTAAAATGTAATGCCACAAGATTATCTTTCGGATAAATAAAATTCATGTCAATCGAATAATCCATCGTTGTTTTATTGCAACTTACAGTTCTATACCTCTATAAAAAAACACCCTACACAATATTTGGCGGTTGGAGTTGTGCTACTAGACATATGTTTTCGTCGCCTATGTTTTCTTATTTCTCTGTGAAAATATTTAATTCGGAATTCAGATTTTGTTTAATAATTTGAGACAAATTTTAGATTTAATTTTGATGATGACGATTGTAAGGTTATAGTGTTTTCACACCGAGTGGTTTTAACGCAAAAGTTGGTTTTAACGTTAAAATCAAAAATAAAACCTGCTTTTACCAAACAAAATTATTGTGTTAAAATCAACTTAAAACCTTTTTTGAATTGGTTTTAAGTTGATTTTATGAAATACAACCTTGTTTTGTGTACTAAATCAGAGCTACCAGCTCTGAAATGGTAAAAACAGCTGATAAAAATTAAATAAAAATAAAATAAAAACAAAACAAATGTGAAAATATAGAAAGCCGGTTGTATAAAAATGTAAAATTTCAAATAATGAATGTTACAACAATAATAAATAACAATATTTTAACAATAATATTAATATTATTTCTTAATTTTTCATATTTTTTGTTTTTTCTTAAACAAAAACATTTCTGTTCCGTCATGAATGTATGAAAGTTAAAACCTGATTTAAGAAAATTTGCAGTGTGAACGCAAAATCAGCTGATTATGGTTTTAATGCTAAAATCAGGTTTTAACTTTTGGTGTGAAAACACTATTAGATTGGAATAAATGAATAAAAAATTTTTCTTATAAATACTGAAAGGCATTGGGCATGTAAAAAACGTTTTGTATGCGTAAGAATATGTGTTCCATGCGATTTATTTTGCTTTTATAAAGAATTTTTTTTATAAAAAATCCAAATATTAAAATCAACATATCCCAGGAAAAATGCCTGCCTATCACAACCAAACAATTCATTCGTTGTCTGCTTATAATAGTTGATACAATTTGAGAAGAGCTTTGATAAAGAGAAGGTAAGAAATTTCATTATGAAAATTTAAATATAGAATCCTACAAAGGAAAGTAAAAAGTTTGTTTAAAAAGTTTCATCACGTGTGCTAGGACCGGAACGAAAGAAAATAAACGAATATTTGAAATTAAATTACGTCTGTAGAAAACATTTTTAATTCCAAACACAGCAAACGAACATATTCCTACATATGGGACCTGTAAGGAAACGTATCTTTATGAATAAAATTTAAATAAATTTTGTTTATCAAATTATTTGTAATAAAAACCTGGTAGAACCTTCAAAAGAAAAGAAATTATGTGTAATGAGATTTCCAAAATGGAATTTACGAAAAAAAAGGAAATAATTTCACATGGTAAATACGTTTTCAAATTAATCTGATACGGTTTAATATGATTAGGAATCTGTGTGTATTTAAAAATTTTCTTTTTTTTAATGCCAGAAATGTGATTTATGTTCGAAACATAAGAATAAAATTGCAATAGGAATGAATTTTTGTTTTGTTTGTAATACAAATGATAACACAATGTTCTGCCACATGTGGCGTATACTTGTTAAGCAATACTTATACGTAATATACGCTTGTCAACCAGTTTTGGAAAATGTTTTGTTTTTAATTTTTTTTTGCCGTTTAAACAATTTTTAATTTCGATATTAAAATATGTTACCGAATAGATCGACTAACAAAAAAAAACTAATTCATCCGAGATAGCAAAATAAATTTTTGTATGTTGAACTGCTTCAATTCTCTTTATCGATATAGGATGAAGCGTATCACATACAGTATGAATTTTAACTTACTTAATTACTTACTTAATTGGTCATTAACAACTCGATTAACAGATTTAGGCCCATCTTAACACATCATTCCAGGCGCCTTTACTTCTTGCTCGCCTACGGCAGTTGGTCACACCAATGGATGACAGGGATTCCTCGATTTAATACTTTCAATGCAAATAATGTCGTTTCTTCGCCGACCTTAGCAAATTCCCGCATCAAATACCCTCCTGGCCGGAGCATCCTCTTCCAATCGAACGACATGGCCAAGCCAGCGCTGCCACTGGATGTTAATACGCTGCACAACGTCCATGTCGTTAAGAAGTTCATACAGCTCACTGTTGGATCGTATGCTGAAATCATCGCCAGCTCGCACTGGACCCAATATCTTACGTAGGACTTTTCTCTCGAATACTCTCAAGGCTGCTGCATCAGCGCTTAATACTGTCCATCCCTCTGCGCCATAAAGAAGCACGGCGAGATCCTGCGTTTGGTCGCCAGACTGACATTATTTTTGTTGGTAACGGCGGAGCCAAGATAAATAAATTCCTTGACTATATCGAGAGTATAATTCTCGACAATAATCTGAGATCCAATATATCGCATGTCCCTACTTGTCGATAACATATACTTTGTTTTACCCTCATTTACTGGCAGACCCATCTTAGTAAACTCCCGTTCAATTACACTAAATGCACCAGTAACATGTGGCAACCTCTAGGACGATCCTTGTCTTACTGTATTCAAGTTGACACTCAGCCTCCAAGTGGCCCCTCCTGGATGGCATACTAGCACCCGCTAGATGTTAACTAATGCGTGCAGCGAAGTCTAATCTCCTGGACTTTAAACCCACCAAGTAAAAATATTATCCGAAGAAAACCAACACACAAGCCTCTCCTTAAGTCATAGAAGTTGAATTAGATGATTGTTAGAATTCTATCCTTGGTGTACAGTTTCTTTTGACGCTCGCAGTATATATATTTATTAAGGAATAAGTACATGGAAATCCGCAACCAAGTGTATGCTTCTCTACTCCATCATCAGCGAAAGTAGCTGTCATAAACTGTTACTCAATTTTTTTTTCCGAAAAGGATTTTCCTTTCATTCACTAGAAAGTGGTTGTCTAGTAATTTTTCTCTAACGCATACAACCACAACATTCGAAAAAATTTAAAATTCTTAAAATACTTTCACTTTTTTTATTTGCTTTTATTTATTACAGCTGACAGTAGATTTCTGCAACAAAATAAAATTGCTTTTGAAGTATTTACGAGCCTGCGAGTTTCCGGATAAAAGCTTTTTATTGCATATGAAAATACAACAACTTTATTCCGTAATAATCAAAATATGACAGCATAAAATGGCAAAACAAAAAGAAAGAGATAATCGAGCTTTCACAACAAAATCGGTGCATGTGCTGGACCATATGATGGATGCATAGGTATTTCTTCGAAAAGCTTCCATAATTTCTGCCGGGTCATTAAAGATATGTGTGGTCTCATGTGGGGGATTCTCAGTAGTCTAGTAGATAGTGTGTTGGCTTATTGGACGTTAAACCACGGTTCAAGCTCCAGGTTAGACTTCTCCAACAAAACGAAATATTAAAATATATTTCTTCGGTGACTGTCTCTCAGCAGGTTTCTGGCAAAAACTCTGAAATTTAATAAAACGGTCATTAAAAAGTTTCTCAAAAAACTGTCGCTTGCAGTCGACTATAAACCGTAGGTCCAGCTATTCATGTATAAAATTAACACGCACAACATAAGTGGTGTGAAAAACTAGGTCCATAATCCTGACAGAAGGCTTGTAATGTATGTATGTATGTATGTATGAATCTATGATTATGGCGAAAACATAAATGATTAGGAAGAAGAGGAGACACTGTCTTATATTTGGGTACATGTGCTTCAAGGACTTATTGGTAGACGGTTTACAGTCTGAATTGATTTGTGAAAAATTTATAGAATTATAGTCACGATATATAACTCCGAAGTAAGCTAATCTAAACTATGTGTTCGTTAGCTTTCTTGGGTCTTTTTAGAGATTTTAGAAGTTTATGTTCCTACCACCAACTCGACCAACTCGTAAACGCTTTATTGTAGTATGATGTTATTTTTACTCTTTTATTACCCGACCTCAACTTAGTGTATAGCGTAAAGGCTAATGCTCATGGGTAAGAAGTAGAGCACAAGAGGCAATTTTTTATCGCCCTTCAAACCTTAAAATAAAATTCAATAAAATATTTGTTTCATTATCAATTATGCCTCGTTATATTACATGGCACACCCTCGATGTTAAAATTGTTTGTCATTTCAATAAAACAATATTAAACCGAAAAAAAAGTAAAATAGAAACTCTGAAGAGAAAAATAAAAATTGAATTGAAAATAAAAAAAATGGAAAAATTTGTAAAAAGCCTATTGAATATAAGCCTGCGGTTTGTTTAGCAATTTTACTACCAGTGGTACTAGTAGTAGTAGTAGTAGTGGTAGTAGTAAAGTAAATATGTATTTAACGTTATTGTTTTATACACATACATAGTAGTGGGGCTCTTTGTAACATATGAGTGGTATACGTTTATACAGATTATGTGGTTTGTTTTGGACAACAAGGCCGAATTGGTTCAGAACATTTCCATAACAGGATACTCCTTTATTCATGCACTACATGCAGAATATTTTTGTATTTACCAACATTACAAAGCTTCTGTGGTTTCTATAAAAATTTAAATTTTAAAATATTTAAACTTTTAAATTCATAAAGAAGGCCGGTTTGGGGAAACGGATTTAAATGCTTTAAAATGCATATATTTTATACCTGTACGTGGCCTTCGCATTTTAGTGTATTGATTTATGAGCTTAAAATTTAGATTTATTTGCGTTTAATTTACTTTAATTTTAAAATAGCTGAAATAACTCTAGGCATTATATATGTGTGTGCTTAGGCCTGGGGAACTTGATAGTGTTTATTAGATTATATTGTGCTTTAAAGGCATTACGGATTAAATTTTTATTTTAAAATTTTAAATTTTTGTATTTCAAAAATATTAAGAACGTCTAATTCAGCTAATGGTATATGAAAGACCGACAGAATTAAAAAAATTATTGAAACTAAACAAAATAGAATTTCTTACAGTACATCAGAGATCAGCAATGAATCGTTTTTTCGCTACACATTAGCACTCATGAAATTTTGAATATAAGTGAGTCAACAATATTGAAATTTAACTATGTACTCTGATATATTCATACTCACTACAACGTTGATTTATAAGTACAGGTTGCAATAAGTATTCGTACAACGTTGACATCAAACTCATACCATTCGAAATATGTTTGATTCATAACACTACTCATTCAGATTCATAACTTTAGAAAAATATTTATAATACTGTTACGCAAACGAAAGCAGTGTACCATCGTTAAACATTAAAACGATAAACAAAGGCTACATAAATACAACGAACCTGTTTGCATATACCAACAACATCAGTATGGAAGAAAAGGAGACGGAGAAGTAAGAAAGACAGCAACAACAAACAACGTAAGCAAAGTACACAAACAGCAATGAAGACGCAATAGAATGCTCGAGAAAGCGAAACCCCGAATATTCGACTTCAAGAACCTTCATCAGACTGTTTACGTAAGCATATAAAACGGCAAGACACAGCAGGGAATGAGTAGTAATAATTCAGTCAGTCTCGTGTGAAGACGCGTAGCGTGTGAAAAGAACAGTCTTGGTTTGAAGATCGCCGTTGTTAAGTTCTACCGAACAGTTGTCACTGCTTACGCAAGCAGAAGTGCAAAGAAGAACAAGCAATTATTATTGTTGTATTCGTCAAGTGTGAACAGTGGCACAAAAGTAGTGCCAACAATAAGGAGTTTAATTGAAACTTAACACATATTTCGTCGTCGTGGTATAGTAGGTAGTGTGTTGGCTTATTAGACGAAAGGCCCGAGTTCGAATCCCAGGTGAGACATCAAAACGAAATACGAAAAAAAATATTTCTTCGGCGACTTCCTCTCAGCAGATTTCTGGCAAAAACTCTGAGAGTAAATAAACCTGCCATGAAAAGCTTCCCAAAAAAATCTGTCGAGTGACTCGAATCATTCATTAAAAATTACAGTCTTAGTTATTGTTGTGTTTGCAAAAAAAAGAAAACAGACACGTAAGCAAAAAAAGACAAAGCAGCAAGCAGAGCAAACACACAACCTTATAGTGAGTATTTTAGTGTTCGAACGCGAGTCATACTTATTTTGTGATTCTTGTATATTTTGAGTCGTGGAGAGTTGAATGAATGCGTATAACTAACAGAAATTATGAGTATGATTCGTTTCTACACATCTTTTTGAATACTCATTGCTGACCTCTGCTGTACTATTAGTAAACTTGCACGATAAATATTTCAAATATTACGAATACAAAAGTATATTCCTCCTAATATTGATAAACTCAGCAAATTTAATTAATTCTCTTACAACATGTCTTAACAGCATTTGCATTTGAAGTCATACGTTTAATTCACGAACAGCGATTAAGCGCTTCAATGGAGAACAATTTGAAAATTATAGGCTGGAATAATCGATTGAAATTTCATTGAAATTAGCAAGAAACCACATGAAATTAAGAAAATTACAAGCAAAAATAAATGAAGACCAAATGCTGCCTGCATACCCAAGCACTGCATACCAAATCTTTCATTAGCTTTCATGGTTGTCAACCAAAAATGATTGAGGAATAGAACGAGATGAACAATTTAAGTTCAGGAGGAATTTGGGAAAATGTGACTCCTAATAATAGAATGAAAGAGTGACTGAAAAGTTAATATTGGAAGATAATGAAAAACAAGTTTAAATGTATGTATTTCCTTCTTTTAGCATCGAACCTGTTCAGATGCAATACTGAGTTCATCTGCCCCTGTTGGCTTAACAATAGAAGGTACTGGCTTTACATTTTCAAATTATTTTTTGGATAAATTCTATTTAAGTTTCTGCATTTTATTGCTCATTTAAAAGACAATATTATCTTCCCCAAATGCATTTTTTCATGTTATTTTCTTTTCTGTCATGCGATTTTGCGTTCAGCTATGTGGACAACTACAGTATGAAATACAATTTTATCTTTCGTATACAAAAGAAAGAAAAATTACTTCATGTATTCAAAAAAAATGTTTATATTGTAAAGTTTTTATATGCATGTGCTGGCACTTTTGCATACGTCTGTATGTATTTTTAAGCATTTTATATACATTGTCTACATATTGTGTCAACATGTTTACAGAGAGAGTGCATGGCTGTATGCAAGTAAAGAATTTTAAACAAATTGAGTGTAATTTTGCATGTTAAAGGCTTTATTGTGTTCGCAATTGGTTTTCATTGATTATTTATAAGAGGATTTAAGTTTTTGATTTTATTTTTGAATTTTTATTTCTTTATAAATTTAAGCATAAAAAAGAAATGTTGAAAGGGATTGAAAATGTTTCGAAAGAAAAAACAAGAAGATTTTATCAAAAATAAGTGTGTCCAACCAATATCTTTTGTGTAGATAGCTACGTCGACTTACCTATCAATCTACATACATAATTGGCCATTACAACCCTTAGTCAGAATTATGACCCAGCTTCCCACATCATTGGTGTTGTGTGTGTTAACTTTTTACATGACTGGTGGGACCTACAGTTTAAAGTCGATTTCGAACGTCAGATTTTTGAGAAACTTTTCATGCCAATTATATTTACTCTCAGAGTTTTTCCAGAAATCTATTGAGAGTAAGTCGCCGAAAAAATATTTCATTATGTTTTCTTTTTGATGTCTGACTTGGGGTTTGAACCTTGGCCTTACGTCTACTAGACTACGGCGAACTATCTATCTAGCGTAACATAAATTAAGAGCTTCTTCGTAAAGCAGAGTACAGTATTGAGGTAGGTGAGTTAACTTCTCAACTATATAGTAATATGGAATATGGAATTAGTTTCTTGAATTATATTCGTGAAAGCGTACAGAAGTTATGTGAAATTAGCGCCAATGGAATTTTATCACTTTCAAAGGTCACTAATTTTTATTACCCAAGAATTTTTAGAGTTATCCTTACAACGATTATTAGAAATACTTTGAAAGTGTTAATATTGTTACGAAAATGAAAAAATCTAGCCACTGGTATTTTGCTTTTACATCATTTAACATTGAAATTATAAAGAAAAGCTATAAAAACATAACAATGTACTTGTTTACAAATTATAGCACTGCTTAATATAACAATAAACAAAGGCATAAAAAATGATAAACAAGTAAACAAAAATATACCAACAACACTACAATAATAAATGTAAACAAAATTCATAAACAACAGTACAATTTCGCGAAGGCGAAGTCATAACACTCGCCTTTAAGAAGATTCAATAGATTGTTTACTTAGCCATATAAAAGGCAAAGCAAAGCAGGCGACTGAGTTAGTGAAGTTCAGTCAGTCTTGTGTGAAGACGCGGTATGTTTGAACAGATTAATTGTGGTTTGAAGATCTCCGTTACAAAGATCGTCTGGACAATTGCCTAGTAATTGTTATTGTTTATGCAAATGGCATAAACAGAGGAATAACAATGAAAAGCAATTGTTGTTGTTTACATAAAGTTGTGAACAGTATTGTGCAAATAATGAAGAACTTTATTTCCAATCATATTTTAAATGTTTTTAAAAGGTAAAAGTGTAACAATATAAACACTACTCTTCTACAAAATCTAGCAACGGAGAAAGAGCACAATTCCGAAGAAGATCCATTCAATCTAAAGCAGATTAAAATCTGATTTTTACGATTTTAGTTTTGATATTTAATTCTTTCTCGTGCTCTCATTGTCAATGTTTGAACTCAATTGCGTTTCTTTAGCTGATGGATTTCATTGTTATCAAACATCAAGAGGAGAAATACATAAAACTACTAGAAATGTAGTTAAAAAAAGGGGAGAAATGCTCAATTCGCTTAAATCCAGTTTTAATTAAATTGCACTACAGTTCTGTGTGTATTTAGTTGCATTTTACATTCTGCTTTTGGAATTTTTGCTATTATTTTGCTGTTTCTATAAAACTGCTTTCGTACGTACATACGTATGACTACTATGTATATGTGTATACTTATACTTGCATTTGTAATTAATTTGATTGATTTCTAAACTTTTGCTTCTATTAAATTACTTAATGTTTTCAATTTTATTTTGTTTCCTAGAATATTTTGAATTCCGCTATTTTGTCATCCTGCTTTATATTCATTTATTGACATAATGATGATGAATTTTCAATGAAATTTTATATTCAAACTCAATTGACTCAAAATTACTGTATGGTAAACTGGGTCAATGAATGGCAAAATTAATGAATAAATGCCTGATTCATGCTCTTTTGGGAATGTTTTAATTGTTTTTCTTTCAAATTTTTATCATTGCGGTTGACTTAAAAAAGAAATATTATTGGAATTCCGCCATTTCCCATTTTGTTTGAAAGAATATTTTGTAGGAGTTGAAAGAAATCAAATTCAATAGATTTCCTTTTTTTTTTTGTTTATTTGCATTATTACACACATACACATACATAATTGATCATTACATTCCTTCAGTCAGGATAACGACCTAGCTTCTCACACCACTTATGTTGTATGCGTTAATTTTATACATGAGTGACTGCAGGTCAATCCGAATGACAGGTTTTTGAGAAAGTTTTTGAGGCAGTTTTATTTACACTCAGAGTTTTTGTCAGAAATCTGCTGAAAGGAAGTCGCGAAGAATTATTTTCTTAAATTCGTTTTGTTGAACATGTCTGACATGGGGTTTGAACCTGGGCCTCACGTCTAATAAGCCTACACGCTGCCTGCTAGACTACGACGACTACAGGTATCTAAAATCTGTTACCGATGCTATATTATAATATATCCTTTATGAAATATTCTTTCCTATATTCGTATTGGATTGCACTAAGAGCCACCACAACTAATTTATGGGACTCCCAAACTATAGGATCTACTATCGTAAGTATCACTGTCTTAATCGAAATCTCAAATGAGACTTAGAAAGTTATTCGTATAGAGACCCTTATAATTTCATTTGATTTTTTTTTACATTTGTTCCACATCAGAGATCAGGAATGAGTATTTACAAAAAGATGAATAGAATCGAATCATACTCATAATTTCTGATACTCAAACGCATTCATACTTATTTTAATATCATGGAACCTCTACTCATATTCAAAGTATGAAATACTCATCATATTCATACTCAACAACTCGTATGATGTTGTTGATTTTGACTCTCCATAACTCAACATATACAAGAATTACAAAATAAGTATAATTTCCGTACGAAGACTAAAATACTCACTAGAAGGTTGTGTTTTTCCTCTTCCGTTTTTGCTTATGTGTCTTTTTTATGTTTTTGTAAATGCAACAACAACTAAGGCTCTAAATTATGATGAATGATATGAATCTAAATGAGTAGGCTTATGAGTCAAACATATTTCAAATGGTATAAGTTTGATGTCAACATTGTACTCATACTCATTGCAACCTGTACTTATTAATCAACTTTGTAGTGAGTAGGAATGCATCAGAGTAATTAAATTTCAATATTGTTGACTTACTTATATTCAAAATTTCATGAGTGCTTATGAGTAGCGAAAAAACAATTCATTTCTGATCTCTCTTCCACACGTCCTAAGTAAGGCTGCCGGATAGCAGTAGCTGTTATACTCCAGCCAACTATAGAATGCTAAATTAAGTTATTCAAGTGTTTCAATACCCTAAATAGCATATTTGTTGTTGCTTATCAAAAATAAAATAAAAACTTGTAGGTACGTATGTTCAAAAAAAAAGTTTCAAAAGTAAAATTGCAAACAATTTGTATGTAAAACTAAACTTTAAAAAATACTAAGAGAAGGGGAAGAATATCCCCACTTGAAACACTTTCAATTTAAGCAAATTAAACAGATTTTATAAGAGAATATTGCCAAAAAATAAAAACCAAAATGGAAATACATATGTACTTAAAAACAAAAACCAGAAACATGTTGCAATAAAAACTTTTTGCAAAAGCTTATGCTACTGCTACCTAAACTCCTTACTATAAAACTCTTCCCCTTTTTTTTTGATTTTTTAAATTTCTGCATTTAAATGACTTACTTTTTACTAATACTAACACAAAGTAATAGTTAACGAATATATATTCAAATATCTGAAACGTTACGTTTCACACACATTTAAAGAAATAGAAAATTGTGGAGTGAAAATTTTATTTGAACACAAATTTTGTAAGGGAGCTCACTTAGCATGTGTAACCATGGTACAACCATACCGTTGAGTATCCTTAACCACATACTCTGGTCATTTCCACATGAGAGAATATCTAAGTAAACTTATTTCCAACCAAAAATTTCATTTGAAATATCAATTTCCAGTGCATAATAATTGACAATATTTTTTTGGGAACCACATTTACAACAAAAAAAAGGCGAATGGAATGAGTAAAATTTATCAAAATACTATCAACCTAATGCTTCTAATAATTTTTTATTAAATATCAAACAAGGAAAATTTCACACAAATTTTTTAGTTAACCTTTAAATGCTTAGAAGCGTGCATAACACTGTTCACTGTTCTGGGATCAAACGTTAAAGAAACAATTTTTAATTGATAAATATTGTTGAGTTGAAAGTGCAAATGGGTAATAAAAGAATTGAAAGTGAAACCAAAAACTAAAAATTGGTTGAAACCATAGTAGAAGCAATAAAAACAAACACAAAAACATACAATTTTAAGAGCAATGAAGGCTAACTACTGACCAACATGAAATGAAAGAACATTGCAGTTCACATGTGTTTAAATCCTTTAATTTCTTAACAGCAAAGAATTCACCAAATTGCCAATGAAAATCAGAAAATCAACCACAGAACGAGAACTTGTAATAAGAATGTATGTGTTTAATACTATAAGAATGGAGGATAGTATCAAACGTGCAACTCTCATTACCACCAATTATTATTGTTTTGTTTACCAATCAGTTTGCATTCTTCTACAATACAGTAGGTTGCTTTACATCCTACTTTTGCCCAGTTGTGCCTTCGGAAAACTATTATTTTCATCTTCGATAAATACAGAATTTTTTAAATGCTTTCCTCTTTAACAATGTTGTAAAATCTGCAATTCCAGTGCTGAATAAACATTGTCAGTACCAGACAGAACAAACAATACAGATTATTTGCCTCCCTACATATCATATAAGAGTACCACACATGTATATCTTTGTGGATAAAACAAGAACAATTGCAATGTGAATGTAAATTACACTTTTAAGGGACTTGAATGAACCCGAAACGACAACAAAATATAAAGATTTAACCCTTAAAACATGGTCATTTAGTTTAATTTTTATTTTTCTTTTCCAGATGCTACATTCCGTACTTGAAATCTGAGGAAATCTACATATGTATGTATGTAACATAAAAGTTAAAGCAAGGAGTCATTTAACAAATTCAAGGGACGTGCAACTTTAAATTTGAAGGGAACAAATAGTTTTCTGTACTGCCTTTACAAATTTAAACCCAAACAACATCATACATTTAGAAATATACCAACATTTCTACGGTTGACATCGGCTCTCATGTCCATTACATGTGGTGCAACATGTGTCTTCGAAGACCACATGTCGGCAGTTGACTCACTCACTATACACTATATTTTGTGTAAATCTCCTTGTTTGTATGTCTGTATGTGTTGGTTGTGGAATACAAAACCAACAATGTATGTTAATAATAACTACTATTACACAAACGTTGATAATGATTATGATGAAAAAGGGGAAAAAATGTTACAAAAACAATCTTGATTAAGTTGTTGATGATAAAATCAAGTCAATTATTTACGTAAATTACTGTTGATTCTAGTTGGCAAGTTACTTTCAATATGGCATGTATGTATGTAGGGAATATTGATTACTTAAATGGTTACATTTAATGTAGAAATTTAAATTTAAATTTACATTCTATATGTTATGAAAGTAGTTTTCCTTTCAATTTAATTTTTTATTGAAATTTATTTCGAAAAGGAATTGAAAATCTGCATTTCATTACTGTTACGAAAATGAACGATCTAGATACTGATGTTTTCTTTTACATAGTTTACCATTAAAATTATAAACAAAAGATGCAACAACAAGCACCAGCACAAAAAATGGTAAACAAAAATACAACAACAAACTCTACAAGAATAAATGTAAACCAAATACATAAACAACAATAATGAAACAATGATGTTTATACTTATAGAGATTTCAAGAAGGCGAAGCCAAGAACATTCGCCTTCAAGAACATTAATCAGACTGTTTACTCTGCCGTATAAAAGTAAGACAAAGCAGGCGAATGAAGTTCAATCAGTCTTGTGTGAAGACGTGGTGTGTTTGAAGAGAGTAATCGTGGTTTGAAGATCTCCGTTACAAAGATCTGTCGAACACTTGTCTAGTAATTGTTGTTGTTTATGCAAAGGGTGAAAGCAGATGAATAACAAACAATGGAATTGTTGTTGTTTACACCAAGTCGTGAACATTGGCACACAGAATTGTGCAATTAATAAAGAATCTTAAGTAAAACTAAACACAAATTTATTTTTATTTTGTTTGCAATCTAGGAGATCATATTTTAAATGTTTTTAAAAGGTAAAAACGTAACAATACATTTTTAAGGATAATGAATGCAATACTCAAACTCAATTTCCAAATCCCCGAGCACACCAGTCTTATTGCTACACTACGCAAATTTTCAGAGTGGAGAACGATATCGTCTTTCAATTAAATTAATGGATGATTAAACCTTCAGTCACAAAACTCAATTTATTTCGAGAAAAACTGCTGCAGAAGGTTGAAGTCGCCGTAGTCTAGTAGGTAGTGTGTTGTCTTATTAGATTATTATTAGGCCACAGTTCAAACCCCAGGTCAGAAAATATGAAAAAATATTTTTTCGGCGACTTCCTCTCAGCAGATTTCTGGCAAAAACTCTGACAGTAAATAAAAAATTGCCATGAAAAGTTTCTCAATAATCTGTCGTTTGGATCATTGCAGCCTTGCATGTATAAAATTAAAACACACAACATAAGTGGCGTGAGAAGCTATGTCAGGACCCACATCTCCTGCAGAAGTCATTAGTCGGAAGGCTAAGACCTTCGGCATGCCTATTAAAAGACATGCCTACATAAAGTCGTCGTGGCCTGTAAGAATAGCCGTTGCGTGATGGATGGCCATGCGATTTAAGGACAGAACTAGGTCTTGACTAAAGGGTTGTAATGACGAATTATGTATGTATGTTATGTAGAAGGTTTATTGAGAGAAAAAGCTGTATCTAAACATGATTATTTTCCAAAAAAGAGGAGAGTAGTGACATCAAAACATTTACACTCTTAAGTACTAAAAACTCAATTATAAATAAAGTAATAATAATTGAAACTAATTTCATATCACTCCTTTTGTTTCAACTATTTCTCTTCTTTTCAGTAGATGTGGAAAGAAACAATTTCTATCATTCCCATGACAATTTTGTGACACTTTGAGAACAAATTGCAAAGTGTTAAACTCGAAATACTATATACGCTTAAGTAGTCATGTAAGTTCTTTAATTAGATTTTCATCTTAATTGATGCCATTAAATAAAGCTTTATTGCAGTCACTACAATAGTGGCAGTAGCTCCATTTCCTTTTATCACTTCTGCTGTATATTACCGAAAGTATTTAATTTTAAATACCAATAAAAATACACAAATACAGACACAAACTATTTTTCTTATTACATAAGTATTTGTTTTATACTGCTACAATACACGCATAGCCCTTTTGTAAATGGGGGAACATTCCAGACAATGATGATTGCCGTATTACCAACACTCTCTTGCAAACAAACACAATTGCATTCAAAAAAGAAAATTGAGAAACTTTTTTGAAAAGAAATTCATTTGTTGGCAAACGTTTTGTCTTAAAAATAAAGGAGAAATAAATACAGAAAATACAACTTAAGCAACGTAAAACCTTGGGATGACATAAAAAACGAAATACTTTTCTATTTTAAAGTAGATTTGTACCCTACATAAGTGGTTAATAAAAACAGCTCAAGAGTTCTTTAATTTGTTTTAAGGTTTGAATAGTTAAAGCAGAGGTTCATGCAGCATTAAACTGTAGTAACCACTTACCAGGCTGCCAAGATGGACTTTTTTCGGTTAATCTGTGCCAATGATTACAGATTAAGGGCAATTATTACAACTTGCCGTTAAAGTCGGGTTTAGTTAAACGTAACTTTAGCTAAAGTTAACTTTAAAGTCAGCTTTAATTTTTTTCGTTATTAAAACCTAATGATGAAATCAAGTTAACTTCTTCAAAAATATAAAAATATATCAGTGCTGGAGCAATGTCGATAACATTTGCCAAATTAAACAATTTTTTTTAAAACGCAGTGGCAACAACAAGTTTCTTTTTTTGTAGTGTTCAAAGTTACCATATTGAAATTAATATATAATATGGCAAGTTCAAACGTAAACTTAACTTTAAAAGCTGCAGATAGGATGATCTTCACTTTAGCTTAACGCTCACTTCTACCTTATTGTCTACTCATGATAATGAAAAACAATTTATCTGCCCTTTAAAATCCTTCCTTTAGTTAATGGCAGGTTAAAATGGCAGCCCTAACGGTTTTAACTTAATTTAAAGTGAACTTTATGAATTTATATAACAATTAGAGTCACCAATGGATTGCCCACATGTTTCATAACTATCAAACTTTCGCGTGACTTCTCTCCACTGGGAATTCCATTGAAAACCTATAAGCTTAGAAGTAATAGACTCGGTTAACGCAATGTAAGCAGTTTCGGCTGCGGGCAAATAGTAGTTAGATAGTATACCTAGGCAGTATATGTGCAACATTATGAGGTTTTAGAAGTAGCGCCTGGATTTGTACCATGCAAACGATATCCATAGCGAACCTCGCTAATTCCAAGACATAGTACAAATGAACGTCAATAGTTTTACTTAAATTAATATAAATAAAGAAGGTCATAAGTCTATGAAATCTTTATTGCTGTTATATTGTTTGCCTCAAGCTCACTATCTAACTATCTCAATAGTTCTCAAAAGTCTAGCCTAAGTGAGAGCAGTTATGGCTTGTTCCTTTTGTGGAACGCGCTGTAACAGACCTACCTGAAAGTAATTCTTAGTAAATTAGTTGTAGTTAACAAAGTTTAATAAATTAAAATTAACATCACAAAAATACATTCATAATTGGTCACTACAACGCTTTAGTCAAGATTACGACCTAGCTTCTCACACCACTTACATTGTGTGTGTCAAAATTTCATACATGAGTGGCGGGACCACCATTTTAAAGTCGATTCCTAACGACAAATTTTTGAGAAACTTTTAATGGCAATTTTATTTTACTCTGAGAGTTTTTCCAGAAATCTGCTGAGAGGCAGTAGCCGAAGAAATATTTTTTTCATATTCTCGCTTTGATGTCTGACTTGGGGTTTGAATCGTGGCCTCACGTCTAATAAGCCAACACACTACCTACTAGACTACGGCGGCTTCATAAAAATACTTCCCTATAATCTTTTCTCGGAAGGAATAAAAAGCTCTAACTTTTCCTTTTGGTTCTCTTGTGATATATAGCACATCACAAATTCACTTGTGCACGTGTACATATTTTTCTACGGCAGAATCGTTTGTTACTCTTGGAACGTGTGTTTTTGTTACAAACACATAAAAAATAGATTTCTTTCTCCCCTAACTACTCCTATTGTCAGAATATTTTTTATTTTCTTACTCTTAGGTAGTAGTCAGTTGTACTAGTGGCTTTCTAGATGATTTTATAGATATGTACATAAGTATGTGATGTGTATACACGATTATCTACGTATGTACATATATGGTACATGTTAGTATTGAAATGAATTATTGCCGATAGTATCCTGTATAAATGTTTGTATTGTTAATTTGTCTGTCCATATGACCTCTTGTTATTTGTCGGTGCTATATTGCGGTTTTTGTTTTCAAATGAAAATTTGTCATTCAGTTGATGCCCTTTGTCAATTTTTTCTCAAATTAAGTTTGGAAACAATGAAATGAATGATGGGAGTAAGTATTCCGAAACTGTTGAGATCCTCTATACCGAATAAAATTCAATTTTTTTAGAGAAATTATCGCCTTTTTTAATGTTTTCATGTATCCCTGAAAGTAAGCATAAGCATTGGATTTGCTGCTTTTCAGGGCAACGAAAGCGAATCTAATTTTTGATCTTTGATAGTTCCGCCACCTCTATGGTCTCAGCAATGGATGGGAAAGGGGGAATAGCAGAGGCGTCAGTGGAATGAATCGAGATGTTATGTTTCTAGGTACCTATGGCCTGCTATAGATAGTGCCAGATAGTGCACTGCTAGGATTAATAGTGCACGCTGACAAGGATTTGCAATCAATCCTAGTCGGAATTTTGCAGGGTATGTTGCAATGAGGAGGAGTTGGAAACTGTGGAATGCCTCCTCTGTAACTGCTTAGCCCATAGTGAGTTGAGGTTGAGGACCCTGGGCAGGGGCTTCTTTGAGGATTTAAATTCTTTGTCGAGTGCCAACATTAAGGCTCGCCGTAGACTCATTACTCGCTTGAGCTGCTTGAGAAGTGCTAGGGCTTCAATGGTGTAGTCATGCTCTCTTGTGTTTCCTTTATTTTCCCTTTTCTACTTCCTCTCCTTTCCCCTATCTCCTATATTATCCCCTCAGCCTGAGGACGTTGTTCAATAGGTTTACTTGACTTCCGGTTACTGTACTTATCTTACCTAAAATTATAGTAAATCGTAGTCAATTTCTTTGCATCAAAGCTCCAAATATATTTAGCCTGTCTTATGATAGCACAAGAAATGTTTTTTCTTCAGAGGAAAAACTGAAGTAATTTAACCCCCCATATGTAAACATGGCATATTTTTCATTTCACATACACGACTGGAGGTTTATTTGATGGGGGTACCATGTTTAAAAGAAGATTATTTTGTGTTTCTTTAAAAAGTTAAAAGCTACTTAATGTTTACAATGGAAACTTTTACGTTGTGGTACGCAGTAACCTAAATTTATAATCACTTGGCAAAAGCATTTTAAGTGCTTTTCTCTTGTTATGTTTGTTTTTTTTTCTTTTGTTTGCTTGTTTGTTTGTTTTTCTTACATGTTTTACTTTCTGGCAAGTTAACAAGTGAACGCATTATAACACATTCATAAACGCGTGCAAAGATTTTAAATAAAAATTGTTAAACAATCTCAAGCGAACACAAAAATGTTTATGAATACTACATATGAAACGATATAAAGCAGCACTAAGTAACTGAAGAAGGCAATGGAACCTGTTCTAGCACACCACATAACATGTTTAAATCTTATGCCTTAATTCAAGTTAGATTTACCAATTTTTACATAAAAATTATTGTTTTAAATGACCCAAATACATGCAATGGTTTTCTCTCAAACGTTTTATTTATTACTTTGCACAAAAAAATAATTCCCCACATGATGACTATGCTCCTTCAACTTAAGTATGCTGCTGTCTTGGCAAATCCTTGTAAGACAGACAGAAGACTTGAAAATGAAATGAAATTGAAAATGTTGCAGTTTCATCAGGCTACTAAAAACAACACACTTTATTTAATTGAATGAATAAAACAAACTCGAACGAATTTGTATAGACCAAGTAAATAAAAGGATTTTTTGAGTATCATAGGCGGTTAATAAACCAATCAAGGAAAGTAATGATTGAGAAGGCACAAAAATATTCTGTTTAAGCAAAAATTTGAATTAAATTACCAACAAGACTGAGAATAAATATTGTTGCTTTGAAGACTTAGGGTCATTATTACAACTTGGCTTTAAAGTTGGGTTTAGTTAAAAGCAACTTTAGCTAAAGTGAACTTTAAAGTCACCTTTAAGAACTAGTCCACTACTGGCTCAATTCTTTTTCGTTATTTAGAAGATTTGTGTGTATTTAAAAGCACTACCTAGTAGGTAGTGTAGTAGGCCCAGCAGATTTCTGGCAAAAATTCTGTAAGTAAAATAAAATTTACATGAAATTTTTTTCAAAAATCTCAAATCCAAAATCTCAAATCCATCAATTTGGAACTGAGTTCCTCACGCAATTTATGCGTCGCAACAATTTTTATTCCTATGCACTGAAACTAAAAATAACAATTATTTTCACGTTCAAGCCTAAGTAACACCACCATCACAAAGAACATAAGCAACATTAAAGAAACCAACAAATTTTTGATGGAATTTTTCTCTTTTTCCGTTTCTTTCATTTTTATTTGTTTTTGATGCTTTGACGCCTGTGTCGCTGTTATTGCATTGGCGGCAACATTTCCTTTTTATCATCTCCTCGTAGTTTGTATGGCGGGTGGAAATGTTTTGAATGTTTTTAAGCTACTTTTGGTTTACCAAAGGCGTTTTTTCTTCTATGATTGTTATTTTTGCTATTGTCTTGATATGCTATTGTTGTTTTTGTAATGTAGTTTACTACTATTTTTTAAAGCAAGATTTTGCTACTGTAAGTGCTTTAAAATTGTAGAATTCATGTTGAAGAGAGTCAACATAATGTTGGTCGTAAAAAACATTTAACAAGTAGAGGATGATTTCGGAGGTTTTCCCAAATACAGTTATTTTTAATTATTATTTTTTTTAATGATGTCCCCCTAATTGTTTAGCTTATGAATATTGTAATATTTAATTCTGCTACTGCATGAGGTTTCACACAAGGCGATCTCTTATCATGCGACCACTTCAACTTTGTTATGGAGAGTGTTCTGCGGAAGGCGAGTATGCATCGCATTGGTTCTATTTTTTAGTGCTATTAAACGAGAGTCTATTAAATGAGGGCAAAGAGAAATATATGTTGTCAACAATTGGGGACATGCGTCGTATTGCATCCCAGATTAGGGCCGAAAACTATACTTTCGATATAGTCAATGATTTTATTGATAATGATGTCAGTCTGGAGATCAAACGCAGGATCGCTCTTGCCAACAGATGCTACTATGGTCTTAATAGGCGATTGAGTAGCAGATACCTCTCTTTTACGACAAAACTAATAATCCACAAGACGTTCTTCCTCCCCGTGCTCTGTTGCAACAGCCTTGAGAGTATTCGAGAGAAAAGTCTTACGTAAGATCTTCGATCCAGTGAGAGTTGGCAATGATTTCCGCTTACGATCCAATAATGGGCTGTATAAACTCCTCAAAGACATGACCGTTGTGAAGGGTATTAAAAGCCATCAATTGCGCAGGCTCGGTCATGTCATTCAAATGGAGGAGGATGCTTCAGCGAGGCGGGGATTTGCAGAAGTCGGGGAAGAAGACGGCATTGCTTGCGTTGGAAGGACTAAATCGAGGAAGCCCTGTCATCGATTGGTGTGACCAACCGGCAAAGGCACGCAAGAAGCAGAGACGCCTGGAAGAATGTCTCAAGGCGGGCCGAAATCCTGTTTTCTTAAATTAAAGACTTCATTCCAGGTCAGACATCAAAACGAAAATATAAAAAAATATTCCTTCTGCGACTTCCTCTCAGTAGATTTCTGGCAAAAACTCTGAGAGTAAATAAAATTGCCATGAAAAGTTTCTCAAAAAATTTGATGTTCGGAGTCGACTTTAAGGTGGATTTCCCGCCATTCATAAAAAGCTAGGTCGTAATCCTGACTGAATGGTTGTGATGACCAATTATGTTATGTATGTATGTATATATTAATGGATGAAAATGATTGATTGGCTAAGACTATAGACTAAGTTCTTTTTGATGTGCTTTTGAACCATCAATCGCCCTTTCAATGTTACATGTATGAAGATACCTGATCTACCAGAGAGAATGACAACAACAACGAATACCCTTATAACTGATTTACACCCCGTAGATTCATTTTATTACTGAAAATAAATGAATTCCTATTTCATCATTAAGTATACGTTACTCCTGGTTTATGGAATACCCGCTGAGTAGCCATTCATCATTAAATTCCAACAACTTACGTGCATATACAAATGATATTCAAAAGTTGTCCCAAAAAAACTCTTGTTTTTCATGTTCAACATGATTTATGTTTTTTTAGTGTCCATTGGGTATTTTCATCAAATTAAATTCACTTCATGAGTCATTGTGAAAAGTTTTCCAAACAAATTGATTGGTTATTGTGGTAGAATGATTAAGAAAAGATTACACAAAACGGTTTCACAAGTAAATTGTTTTATTTGTTTGCAATTGAGTACAGTGGATACAACATTCATTTAATTTTTTTTTTATTTGTTTGCTTTGCCTCAGTTTCATTAAACAAAAAATCACGGACTAATCAAATGAGGTCTTAAGACAGTGTTAAGACAGTGTGACGTTGTGTAGTAGTAAGGAACTTTTGGCTAATCAAGCCTTACATTTCCATCCAAGCTATTATTCAAAATTCAAACTACACAGCCAGTTGAGATGTTTTCTGCATATTTTTTTTATTTAAACATAAAAAATATTCTTTTACTTGTAACGATGTTGTATAAAAAGCAACAGTTGCTACGATTGCTATTCCCATTTCATCTCATGCTACCATTGCTAATAAGCTCAGCAGCTAGTTTTGAATTCCTTATATTTTCCTTCTAATTTTCTTTAGCAACTCTAACGAGCCATTAATAACAATAGCAACAAACAATAATGCAACGTAATCAATACAATAGACAGACTTAAAAATACCACAGTACTCTGCTATGTACTCAAGTATCCATAATCCTTAGCGTAAGAGGTAAAGGACATACCAATTGCAATCAACAATAACGATGGCAATTTAAACTGCAAAGAAGTCGGTGTTTTTTACTTATTGAAGGTAAATATTTTCTTAAGTAAACAACAATAAAAAATAAAAAAAACTAAATGCTAAGGAATGGAAATGGAAGAAGTAGCAGATTTTAAATGTTTCAAATTGAAGTCATCAGAATTGAAAGCGTTTAAGGAGTGCAATAGCAAAAGTACAGTTAAATGCAGCCGTCTTACTATTTGATTTCAACTGATAACAGTTTTTAGTAGATGCAGTTTTGTTGCTATTGTTAGCAAAAGTAAGTAAATTGTATGAAAATTAAATATCATCGAAGAGAATGACATTATTGTTATGGGTAAAAACTCAAGAGGCAGATACAAAAGCAATTTAAATACAATCGTACAGGTACCACTTTTGAAAGACATTTGGTGCATCTGGAAATTCGAATTCATTTTTGTGGAGTATTTTTAATGGTAGAATATCACTTAAAATCCGTAGGCTACCGACTGGTTGAGAGATATGCTAATTTTTATCCAGAGGATAAATGATCTGTGACAATTTACTGGCACTTAAGCAGGAGTCCTGAAGCTCCCAGGAACTACTATATAAGACCCTCATTTGAGTTTATGTACAATGAATCCATATAGGAGCATTCGTCTTCGACACTCTTCGTCGTTTTCTATTCTAATATATTTTTACGAAAATGAAAAAAATCGAGATACTGGTGATTTGCTTTTACATCGTTCAACATTAAAAGATAGAAAAACAAAATAATGAACTTGTTTACAAATTATCGCACTGCGTAACATAACAAACACCAGTATAAAAAAATGGTAAACAAAAATATACCAACAAACACCAGCATAAAAAAATGGTAAACAAGTAAACAAAAATACAACAACAAACACTACAATAATAAATGTAAACAAAATAACCAAACAACAATAATGACACAACGACGTTTACATTTATAGAGAATTCGAGAAGGCGAAGCCAAGAACATTCGCCTTCAAGAGCATTCATCGGACTGTTTACCTGCCATACAAAAGGCAAGGCAAAGCAGGCGAGTGAGTTTGTAAAAGTTCAGTCGTGGTTTGAAGATCTCCGTTACAATGATCTGTCCAACAATTGTTTTGTCATTGTTATTGTTTATGCATTTGTCTAAGTGAATGAAGATCGAGCACAAACACACATTATCCACATTGTCTGCAGATTTCATAGTCTAGGCTTTGGTATCGTTGATACTTCCCCAATAGGTGGAGTAGAAGGCCATTTCTGAAACTGGAAATTGTACTACCAATTAAGAATTAAATTCATGAACGAATTCGTCGTCGTAGTCTAGTAGGTAGTATGTTGGCTTATTAGACGTTAGGCCTCGGTTCAAACCCCAGGTCAAGTATCCCCAACTAAACGAAAATATGAAATAATATTTCTTCGTCGACTTCCTCTCAGCAGATAAATAAAATTTCAATGGAAAAGTTTTTCAAAAATCTGTCATTCGGCGTCGACTTTAAACTGTAGGTCCTGCCACTCACGTATAAAATTAGCACACACAGCATAAGTGGTGTACGAAACTCGGTCGTAATCCTGACTAGCGTGTTGTAATTATGAATTACTTATGTATGTATGTATCTATGTTTTAAATAATTGACCCCCTTAAACACATAATTATTGTTCAAGTTTCCACTTTACATATATATTTATATGAATTATTGTTATTTTGGAAACTGTCAATGGTTTCTTTTTAAACATTTTGTAATAAAAATGTATGCACTCTTCTATCTGTTTGAATTTAAGAATAGCAATTAAAAAAATGGAAACAAAACATTAATTGTTCTGTCGAATCTAACTTTAGAAGAACAAACTTTTTAATGAAAAAATAATTTTTTAGCAAAAATAGCAACAAAATAATAACAATTTGTAGACAAAAGTTAAACATCATTTTGATGAGAAAATTTTAAACGTACAAATTGTATGAAATATTTTAAAACCAATATGAATTCATAAATTTTATTAAGAATATGAATGCATATAACTTTTGTCTACCACAGTATTTAATTTTTTCAAATGTTTGTGTTACTTTTCAATTTATTTTCACATCGCATAATTATGCATCTGTTGCAGTAACTTGGTTGCAAGGTTATAATAAACATTAAAATGTATGTCTATGTATGTATGGGGTTGCATAAGTATTTTTTGTACAGTCATTTCAGTATATGCGTATGAGTTTTTTACTGCATTATCAGCAAAAAAATTGCTGTTTTTTTAGTTTTTGTCAGAGAGATTTTTATTTTAAATTTCTTTTTTGCAATTTTTCTTAATTATTCATTTGCTGTTGTTGTCTAGTATTTTAATTAATTTTTTGCCTTTTCAACTGAATTTATAATAATAACTGTTGTTACTACTTTTACTTTCAGTCCTTATTTGTGTTATTTTTTGTTATTATTTTTTGTCATCTTTGCAATTATTTTTTTTATTATAAAAGTAAAAGTCTTTTAAAATTATTCATATGCAATGCTTTACTGTCATTAAAAACTACAAGATTTTTATAAAACAATAGACTGTATTACAACAGCAAAATGCCTATTGCAGAGCCGTGGCGGCTGAAGTTATTTGGCTTCTCTGGACGTTTGGGCTGTGATATAAATTACTGGAATATTTTGACAGAATTTGGGACTGTCTATGGCAGTAACTATATGACACCACGATAGGACTACTCAATGAGGTTCAGGACATCCTTTCTGAATATGAAGATCTGGAAAAAAGGTGCAGAACATCTCATAAAGGACTCCGTGCAAATTTACACTGATGGCGAATTTTTTTGGAATCAGTCTGCCGAACCACTGCAGCATCTTTCAAATGGATGTGTCGGCAATACAGGGACATCAAATATTCCCGGAAGATATATTATATTGATATACATATACGTTGTTTACATTAAAGTCGCCGTAGTGTAGTAGGTAGTGTGTTCTCTTATTAGACGTAAATCCCCCAGGTTTTTGTTTTCGAACGTCCCCGGCCAGACACTAACCCACGCTCACCCGACCGCGGAGGGCTCGTCCCCATTACGAAGGGATACCTACACACTACAGTCCGGACTATAGCGGGTATGGGAAAAGTAATGGCAACAAGAACATAAATCAGCTACAGAACTTAATCACAAGCTGAATAAACTAACAATCCACAGGAACTACCTATGACAAGAACGAAAATACATTTTTATATAATAATTTACAAATTAATGCCAGCATATAAGCTAAGTTTTATATTACAAACACTACAATTAAAATCAATAAAATCATAATATAAGTTAAAATCTTTACATAATCTACGAAAAGGAAAATTACATCCATAGTTCGTTCTATAGAAATCTAAAGAAAGAGAAAATCTTGCTGGAATACTGAAATTCAGGTTACAAAGCAAAAACACAGAATCGATATCACCTTTAACCAGATTAAAAACAAAACTAACACCTAAAACTGTTCTTCTACGTTCCAAAGTTGGAAGTTTTATCAAACCTAATCTATCCTCAATGACGGAAACCCATTGGCATAATCCCATCCTAAGCCACGTAAACAGAATAATAAAAACTGCCTCTGTACAGACTCTATTGAATCACAATGACAACAATAGTATGGATTACAAACAATAGACGCATACTCCAAAATAGGTCTAACAAGTGAAATGTATAGCAGTCTAGTTATATAAGGATCAATGAATTCAATTAGATATCAAAACGAAATATTAAGAAAAATATTTCTTCGGCGACTTCCTCTCAGCAGATTTCTGGCATGAACTCTGAGAGTAAATAGAATCGCCATGAAAAAGTTTCTCAAAAAAATCTGTCGTTCGGAGTCGACGTTAAACTGTAGGCCTCGACACTCAAGTATAAAATTAAGGCACACAACATGAGTGGTGTGAGAAGCTAGTCCATAATCCCAACTGAAGGGTTGTAATGGCCAATTATGATATATTATCATACTTTCCGATAGCCAGGCAGCTATAAGAGATCTAAAATCCAATGCGAAGAATTCCAAGGCGATGTATAGCTGTCACAGAAACTTTTCATGGCAATTTTATTTACTATCAGAGTTTATGTCAGAAATCTGCTGAGAGGAAGTCGCCGAAGAAATATTTTCGTATTTTTAATTTGATGTCTGACATGGGGTTTGAATCGTGGGCTTACGTCTAATAAACCAACACACTGCCCACTAGACTACTCTAAATTATTGGATTACTTACTTCCATCAAGTAGTCGTTTGTCGCAAGAATTCGTAATTAATTTTATCATGTGAATTATTTTTATAATTCCTTCATAATAGCCATACCACGCTTTAATACTTGTGTTCTATTATGAGCACTTCAATGTAAACATTTGTATCAATTTGTAATACGATGATTATACAAAAACAAAAAACAAGAAAAAGTTTTATTAAATAATTTTATTGGTGGTGTAGATTTGTATCTTCTGTTATTTGCATAATTTGTTATTGAAACACATTAAATTGGTTGTTGATTATAAAACACGCTGTATTTCAACATGAATTATATGTATGTGCTATTGCCAAGCATGATACTAGGCAGGATACTTGTGGTAAAAACAATGTATGGTCGATTGGCATAATGAACGTATACAAACAAATACATACATACGTACATATTCATACATTTAACTTTAATACTGGTAATCTTGTTTACAATTCTATCGATGTGTACGAGTATATTTTCATGGTAGCTAGCAACAGAAGCATTCGTAGTAACCATCATCTTATCTACACTTCTCCCTGGCACTTGTAATGTTAAACATGAAACAACACATAAAAACATGCTCTTAACAACGAAGTAATACACCAACAGAATGATAAAATGACTGTCTTTCTCACGTTTTATCACAGCCTGACATGGTACAAGAGTGTTTACTTCAATGATTGGTGGAGGGGGAGGAGAAATATGGGAAAATATATTTGTGGATCATTGTAAAAATACTAGAGCACTGAATATTCATTAATTAATACAATATTTGCTACCTTCTTTGTAGATAGAATCAGATTTGAATTATTAATTTAAACAAATATTCAAACATACATATTTTCAAAATGAAATTAACACTTGGAACTGCTAATATAATACAGAATATGTAAACATGTTCTGCACTGTAATCCAACAAACAGTCATTGCTTTCGAATGTAATGGCTTTTTCTTAATCACTTCTGGGACCTCCACTTGTAGTCGCCGTAGTCTAGTAGGTAGTGTGTTCGCTTTTTAGACGTAAAACCCGGGTACGCACCCCAGGTCAGACATCAAAACGAAATATAAAAAAAATATTTCTTCGGCGACTTCTGAGGACTTCTTTTTCTAACAGAAGCAAGTGTGTATAGTTTGCAGTCTCTTCAAATTTCATTAAAAGTTTGCCAATTCCTCGCACAGTGTGTCTGCCTATGATTACTATTTATAATCATCTGAGGAGTCCAAAATAATCTTTAATAACTAAGTACTCTATTGTATACTCTATTGTATGGTATAGCCTAGCTTGACGGGCAGTCTCCTCTGGAATAAGGTATCCAAAACTTATTCGCCATGCATGTGTGCCTATAATACAGGTACTTAAGGGGATTCCCAAAGTCGGGAATTCATCGGAGAGTCCGAAGCCCGTTCATCCGCTCTGCAGTTACCTGTAATGTCGCTATGTCTTGGTACCCGTTGATATAGATCTGCCATCTCTTTGAGATATCTGTGACAGCTATACACATTGGAGTTTACATCTCTTATAGCAGCTTGGCTATCGGAAAGTATGATAATATCTCTCCTGGGAATATTTGCGTCTCCGATAATTTTTACAGCAGCCCGAATTCCCGATACTTTCGCCTGAAAGATGCTACAGTGATATAGTTCTGGCTATTCCGACTGACTCCAAAATTGTTCCACCCGCAACGGTTTCGTCCAGTTATTCAAAATGGATGTCCAAAAATTCATTCAGCAGTTCTATCATGGTGTCGTATAGTCACTACCCATGACAGTTACAAATTCCCTCAAAATTTGCGAGTAATTCATGCGATTGCGACGACAGTTAGAAATATTTCAGTTTAAATTGAAAAAATTAAAAAATTGCACAAGAATTCTATGCTTTTTAACTGCATGGGTGACTCTTTTATATTTCCATGCCATGCCATCTACACAATCAGGGAAACAAATAATTTCTTCGAGTCTTTGCTGGCAAATATTTTTCTGAGAAACAGCAAAGACAAACGACCAAAAAGGCATTTGCAATGCAAAATGTATTCAATTACAGCGTAATATACACAACAAGTAATGGAGCAACCGGCCAAGGACGAATTAAAAATGATGCTAAGCATAGATAACCAGATGATTGATATGAATTGTGCAACGAATTTTTTAATTAAAAGTTCTTCTAATATTGAATAGAATTTCTGGTACAGGCTTGTGTATTTACATACGTAATAAGCGAAATGGGCTGCATTTAAATTTTATTTGATTTAACTCCTGGTGCTTACAAATAAAGAAGAATTTTTTTATAAAGCTTGGAAAGGAATTAAAATTTTTTTAAATCAAAATGATTCGATTTCCACAGAATTCAAGGAAATTTAGGAAATTTCAAATTTATTACAAGATATAAGGCAGAGATAACCAAAACTTCATAAAATCTAAGGGAATATTCATAATTCACAACACGTATGATGTCGTTGATTTCGATTCTCCATAACTCAACATATGCACGAATTACAATATAAGTATGATTCGCGTACGAACGCTAAAATACTCACTAGAATGTTGTGTGCTATGCTTGCTGCTCTGTCTTTTTTGCTTATGTTTCTTTTTTCTTTTTTTGTTAATGCGACAACAACTATGACTGTAAATTTTGAGTGACTCATTTATGGTATTATAAGTATTTTTCTAAAGTTAAAGTCTAAGTGAGTAGACCTATGAATCAAACATATTTCGAATGGTATGAGTTGTACGCATACTCATTGCAACCTGTATCTATAAATCAACGTTGCAGTGAGTACGAATGAATCAGAGTGCATAATTGAATTTCAATATTGTTGACCCACTCACTCAAAATTTCATGAGTACTTATGAGTAGCGAAAAAACGATTCATTGCTGATCTCTGATTTGCACTATCAGCCAATGATATAAATGAACTACGCTGCGTTAACGTTAGGGTAATTCTTGCCTTAGACTAGCAAGTTATGTCAGCGAGGCTTTTGCTTGGAGATTTTTACTTGGACAACATTGAAGGATATTTCATTTAAAGTTTTAACGTTGCCTTCTGACGTAGTGTACGTGTAAGTTTTTAAGTATTATTGTGGCATTCTTCATGTTTTTTGTTTTGTTTTCCACGTTTATATAAATGAACTTTAAATAATTGTTGACTCGTTGCGAATTTACACGCAATTTTTAAATATTTTGCCTCTCCTTTTCTTCTTCACAAAAAATATATTTTTTTCCGTTTATTTCTCATTTTTTGTTTTTGTTGCTGCTGCTGTTGTCTATCCTGACACAATTTGTGTGACAATATTTTTACATGAATATTGTTGTTGTTGTTGTTGCTGTTGATTGTAGTGCTTGTTGCCGTTGCCTTTGCTGTTGATGGTTTTGTTGATTTATTTTTGTTGTTTTTTCCCTCATTCCGTAGTATTGTTTTACAAACCATTGTAACAAATGACATTGTTGCTGTGCCTGGGTGACGGACTGTTTGTTTGTTTGTTGGTTAAATGAATTGAAATTAATTTCCTGAGTTTCAATGCCTTGCAGACTTACTTTAACGAAAAAATAGTGAAAGAAAAAAACGTTTTAATTATTTTTTATTAAGTAAAACACTACCAGTGTAGTGTGGAATATTCAGTAAATTAAAAATAAAGAAAGGTTTTGTTTAAATTTTCTTTCAAAATTTTAACATTTTGCTGACGAATGTCATTTGCTGACCAATTTCATACACAATACTTGTTATAATAATAATTTAATTTTTATAAGACCATACTCTGGAGGAAAGAATTCGAATTCCCATAAAGTTGATTTGAGATCAGTGCGGGAATTAGTTATGAAGGCCAAATAGATACATCCTGTAGAAAAATTATCTTTACAAAGACCATCTGGTCACAGTACTCTAGCATCCGAGCATGTCACAGTCATTCAAATATAATTTGTAATTGTATTATAATTAAAAAATAAATATGTAAATAAATAATACTTATAATATGTATTTTTGAAATGATTCAAGTGAAATCAACAACATCATACGTATTGTTAGGTATGAATATGATGAGCCCCTTCAATCTTTGAATACGAGTCAAGGTTCAATTCTACTCATCGTTGTGAATACTTATTGCCGATCTCTGCTGTATATAGAGTGTGTCAAAAGAAATTGTACATTTAAAAAATGTATATTAATAAATTACCGTTATTTATATTTAAAAATTGAAATACAAAATAGTAATAATTTGTTAAATGTAACATTAAAGACTTTTTTTAGTTTAACAAATACAAGTTTCTAGGTTAAGGATTCGTATAAAATTATATTTTTTAAGAATTTCTTTTTAATGATTCCAAGCCATCCGCTTAAAACGGAAAATAATTGTGGCTTTCGTTAAAAAAAATATGCAACTATGTTCTTACAATTTACATTGTCGTTTACTTACAGCCACTTGTGCTTTAGTTACACCTTCACCTCCAGGCAATTGCATATTTTTTAAAAAGCGACACATATTTTAAATTCTTTACCTCCTTACACATTCTTACTCCTCTTTTCTTGCCCTTATGTATACCATACTAACTAGTATCTTAACTATTTAGTACAAGTATCTCTTGAGTATGTCATTATGTTGTAGGAAAGTTAACTTTTCTTTTTATTCGAATTTTTTTTTCTTTTTCAGTTGCATTTACTTGCGTAATTTAACATTCCTGCGTAAGTGGATAGAGGCTAAGTTCCCCTTTTTTCCATTTTTGGTTTTGTTGGTAGAAAACTCGTGAATAAACAATTAACATTAAACAGTCGGTGGTAGTCTGTTTCCACAGGTTAAAAATAATATGCTTGTTAAACGAAATACGTGTTTTATTTATGTATATAAGTGAGCATATTTCTGGCCACACGTTTATGCATTCATTATGTGGTTCATTCAGCATCTGGTTAGAAAATAAACGAAAATGGTTGCATTTTAAAGAAATAAATGTTTATAATTTAGGAATATCTCAAAAAATAGATTTTTTAATAAATCCAGCCTAGTACATACATACATACATACACACATTCATACATAATTGGTCATTACAACCCTTTTAATTTTATACATCAGCGGCGTGACCTACAGTTTAAAGTCTATTCCGAATGACACATTTTTGAGAAAATTTTTCGTGGCAATTTCATTTACTCGCAGAGTTTTTTGCCTGAAATCTGCTAAGAGAGTGTTGCCGAAGAAATATTTTTCCATATTTCGTTTAGTTGGAAATGCGTGACCTGGGGTTTGAACCGAGGCCTCACGTCTAATGAGCCTACATACTAGCTAATTTCAGTAAAATTAGTTAAGTTTGATTCAATTAAGATATAGAGACTTCCTTATATGACTGTTCTGTATGTTTTGAAATCAAGTCAACAGAGTTTAATAAGCAAAACATGATTATAAGAACCTTAAAGCTGTATCGACCTCCTGCCAAATCTCTTTCCCAAAAATTGAAATAAATGGGCCAGAAATTTATATCAGAAATGGCAAAAGATAAAGTATTTAAATTATAACGATCTGTCCATAAAATAAGCAAACTTTTACACTTAAATTCATTAAATCCTGCAATGCTTGAAAACATAATTTTTGTCCTTTTTTGTTTACCATAAACAGGCAATAACATATTTTGTTTTCTGGTCGCCTTTTTTATTATTTTATAAGCATTTTAAATCGTCGGCTATAAACACTGTCATAAACATTTAATAAAAACAGAAAACTTTACTTAGTTTTACTGTTGACCAGCACTTTATAATACAAAACTTTGGTACGAAACAAATGGGAAAATATCAGAGCAATTGCCAGAACTAATGCTTATAAAAGTTGTCCTTTCATGCTGATGTAATTCCATCCAGGATATAGAATTTAATAGCGGCTTAGAAATTTTGCTATTAAAAGGCTTTTGTAACTAAAAAAAAGAGAATTTTTAAATGAATTGCCAATAGAATGCTCACGGATAAGCAGCTATAAACATTAGAAATTTCTGGAAATATAAAAATTTTTTGGCTTTTTTGCAACCGTTTTAATAACATTTTTATGATTTTAGGTTTTCGATCTACAGTGAGCGTCAAAAGAAACTGTATATTAAAAAATATTCATTAATAAATTACCGTTATTTTTATTTTAAAATTGTTTCCTTACCAGTTTTTAAAATTGAAACAAAAAAAATTACAAAATATTTCAAAATATTTCAAAATATTGTAAAATTTTTTCGGGCATTCTCCTTAAGTGATAAAAGTTGGGCTTGTTGATTGTTAGAATTTTACCTTTAGTGCACAGTTTCTTTAACGCTCGCTGTACATACGTGCTTATGATTATAATATTTTAATCCAACAATGTAACTTATAATGCTAAAAGGCCATTGAATCCGTTTTAAATCACAATTTCATAGTAAATTTTGATTGAATAAATACGGGTCAGTAGTAGTTCGTCATGCACATGTTCTTCTATACTCCTATCATTTCACTGATTGATGATATAACTTTTGATCGATGTATACATTTGAAAGCTTTTTTATTTGTTTAAATTTGTCTGATATTAGCATTTGCAATCAAACCTTTTATATAAACTGATAATAAATTTCAAAAAAAGGATAAAAATGTGAAACAAATATTTCAGTGTTGCTAAAAAATCATTCAAACCCTTATCAACTGGATGTATGTATGTTAATAGGGATTAAATGTTAAAAATAAAATCGAAACGTTTTTAAATATAAGAAACGAAATTGTTGATACACAGTGAAAGTCAAAAGAAACTTTACAACTCAACTTTTATTACGTAAGGAGAGCGCCCGAAAAAATTTTACAATATTTCGAAAAAAATTTTATTTTTTTTTTTTCAATTTTAAGGACTGTCAATGAAACAATTTTAAAATAAAAAATAACGGTAATCTATTAAAATATCTTTTTTTAATGTACAATTTCTTTTGGCGCTTACTGTATTTTCGACAGTCATTCAATTCTTGACAATTTGTTGTTTATTGGTTAAGCTAATACGTAAAAACTGTTTCACAAGCATAAAGAAAAGTAAAAAATTGTTATGAGTATAGAAAGAAAACGTAAGTGAGGAAAAAATCAACGCCCATACATGAACTCCTGAATCGGATAGACTGCTGAAGACATCGTAGATATCTTTCTTGAGCTCGAGATCCCAACAGTGTGAGAAAAGCAATATACAAGACATAATCGATCACAGAGGAGTGGACTAGCAGGTGATAAGTCTGTAAATTATGATTGGTAATTGCACAAAAAAGAAACTACTTCATACTTGGTTAGTCTACTCTTCTTCAATCTTACCCATAGTAAACATCTTATAAGTATATGTATATCTCAGAGATCAGCAATGGTATTCAAAAAGATGAGTAGAATCGAATCATACTCATAATTTCTGATACTTATACGCATTCATACTTATTTTAATATTATGGAAGCTCTACTCATTTTCAAAGTTTGAAGCATTCATCATATTCATACTTAACAACACGTATGATGTTACTGATTTCCTCTCTCCGTAACTCACATACATACATAATTGGCCATTACAACCCTTCAGTCAGGATTACGACTGGCTTCTCACAAAATCACAAAATAAATATGATTCGCGTACGAACACTGAAATACTTACTAAAAGGTTCTGTGCTTGCTCTGTCTTTTTGGCTTCTGTGTCTTTGCAACAATAACTAAGACTGTAAATTTTTATGAATTATTCGAGTCACTTGAATCATTTATAAGTATTACAAGTATTTTTCTGAAGTTATGAATCTAAATGAGTAGGCTTATGAATCGTACATATTTTGAATGGTATGAGTTTGATGTTAACGTTGTACGCCTACTCATTGCAACCTGTACTTATAAATCAACGTTGTACTGCGCACGGATGAATCAGCGTACATAGTTAATTTCAATATTTTTGACTCACTTATATTCAAAATTTCATGAGTGCTTATGAGTAGCGAAAAACAATTCATCGCTGATCTCCGATTTCACACAAAGTAAGAAATTAATTTTTAATAATGCTATTTACACGTGAACAATTTTGCATGCCAGTAATGCTGTCACAGTATTTCTCTTGTCTAAGTTATTTCTCTATGTACTTCTATCTATAAGTTGCATCACAAACGCACTGAGAAAAAAGGCCACCAAAAATCTATTTAAAAAATAGATCACATATTTCCAATATACCAACTCCATGATGCCAAATAGCTTTCATTATTTATTTGGAATGAGATGTTGCTGCACATATTCAACATTGTAGCATATTTATGGTAAAACATTAATCAGCATAAAAATCATAAAGCAGAAGGCGTGTGGAAGAAGGTATAGAAACTCTTACTCACAATTCCATTAATATACGGCAATACTTTATGAGTTGCATACAACCTGCATGCATACGAGTGCATACTCCTGTTTTTATTTCAATTTGATTACTACTTGTACAATATATCAGGCACCGTATGGTTTCATAATGTCACTGCAGATACAAACAGTAGTAGCTTATAGTGCGAAATTACACTTTCAAACTTAGGGCACATAAATCTTGCGTGCAGCATAAAATGTGCTGACACTAATGGCTTATTTTTAGTATGTATTTTTATTTTGACAGTATTTTTAGATTTATTTTGAATCAGAAATCTCGTTTTATATCACTACAAAATTAAATACGATGCAATCTTCTTCTTATATATAAAAATGAATGTGTGTTTATTTGTTTGTGGGTTTGTTTGAAGTCTATAGACGGCTAAACTGCTGAACCGATTTTCTTGAAATTTTCACAGTATCTTCCTCTATCTCTGGAAGGACTTACTTTTTACGTTGAAATAGCCAAATAAAATAAAATAAAATAAATAAAAAAAGTATGAGTGTTATTGTCTAACAAAATATTACGTATACGCCATCCGTCAGCTCTATGTAATATTTTATACACAACAGTAATTGAAATCTATATGTATGAAAATTAATGTTTGTTTGTATGTAATTAATAGATTCGTAAACTATGCATGTTATGTTCTTCAGGAAAGTTGTTGCTCATGAGCCCGAGAAGGTTTCTAAGTTGATATGACCAATATCCGGCAGGTGGCGCCACTGAAAATGACTAAAAGTGAATTAAATCCTAAACCGTGCATTTGATCATTTAATGGTCTTTAGCAAAGTTGTTGCGCATGAGCCGACGAAGTTTTATAAGTTCGTTTGACTAATATCCGACAGGTGGAGCCACTGAAAATGACTAAAAATGAATTAAATCCTAAACTGTTCATTTGATCATTTAATGATCTTTAGCAAAGTTGTTGCTCATGAGTCCACAGAGGTTTCTAAGTTGCTGCGATTAATTTCCGGTACATGGCACCACTGAAAATTATTCAAAATGAATGACAAGACATTGGTCGACCTACATCTCAAGCACGGAAGAAAAAAGCATTACGAGCCTCAGAATCAAACGATCAACGAGCATTGAAACTTGAAAATCTTCAACTGCAAGCCGCTGAGGTCCGTTCGCATGAATCACTTTAACAACGAGAAGTGATATTAGAAATTGATCGAATGCGTACAACTCAGGCCCGTCCGTCTGAATCATTGGATATTTGTGTAATGTTTTTCCTTCAAATTTATTCTAGTTGGTGGCGCAACAACGTGCACTGGGTACAGCTAGTTAACATACAAAAGTCATAAGCACTATTGACAAATTTGTTCCCCTTGCTTCTGCAAGGATCATAGGGCTGCTAATTGCGTCAAAGTATTCAATCCCAATACATTAGGAACTTGGTCGATTGAGCCTTATCTCTTATCGATAGGTAGCCGCGGTGTAATGATTATTTTCAGGATTTTATTCTGTTCAGTTCTTTTTCCAAAAAATGTTTATCCTCATAATTCTATTTCGGATTCCTTTCTACTCAAAACAACATGAGTAAATTTTTAGATTTTCTTGTTCAATATTTTTTCAGAACGTGTAGCTACAGTGAGCGTTAAATGGAACTGTACATTAAAAAAATATGCGTTAATAAATTACCGTTACTTTTATTTTAAAATTTAAATTCATTGGCAGTTTTTAAAAATTAAACAAAAACAAACAAAATTAAAAAAAAATTTCGAAAAATTATGCAATTTTTTCGGGCACTCTCCTTAAGTGGTAAAAGTGGTAAGATTGGTGATTGTTAGAATTTTATACTTGGTGCAGCTTTTTTTGATGCTCACTGTATATGTTGTACTACATGTATGTAAGTATATTCTTTTTAATTCATTTTATTTGATTGATTTTTCAACTTTTGCTTTTTCGTTTTTGTTGTTTTTCTTTATTTTATTTGTATTTTTTCGTAATCTTGATGATAATATGCCATGGGCTTGTTGACAAATTGACGTGTTTTCAATTAAAGTCTATTGACAATGACTTATTGAATGTGTGACGGCTTCAGTCAATAAGTATATTATGAATGTCTAAGGATATCTCACAATCTAAAAAGTAATTGGAAGTAAAACAAAAATGTATATTAAATAAATATCATATTGGCTTAAACTTATTAGCTGGGATAATAATAATGTGTTAAAATTTTAAGGAAACATAGGGTGAGTTAATCACAATAGAATAATTTCTATGATATTTATGAATTCATAGAACTTGTTCCCCTTAATATTCACTAGATCGGACAGTCCGAACGGATTCATTTACATATGTACAGTGAGCGTCAAAAGAAACTATACACTAAGGATAAAATTCTAGCACTCACCTAACGCAACTTTTACCGCTTAAGGGCAGTGCCCGAAAAAATTTGACATATTTCGAAATTTTTTCTATTTTATATGAAGATGAACTCAGTACATGAATTTATTATTTCTACTACAGGAATGTAGTGTTCTTCACTCACATCAGTATTAATAACTCATGTGAATTGATTTAATCCTTTAATACTGTGATTATAATTGACTGCTTTACAAGGACAATGTTGTTATCTTATGTGATGCAATAACATTACAAAATAAAAGCTCAATATCTACTCAAACTACATATAACTGACATTTCACTTACATGAAATCTTTAAATTTCAATTTAATTTTATGAACCATAATACTCATAATCATTCAAATAGAACTACAACATGGGCAGAGAAGAGCTAGACGTTTAAGGCTCAATTGTATTGAAAATACAACTACAACATGAGCAGAGACGAAAAGAATCGTTTATGCCCATTTATATTGCTACAAGTACTCTTACTAATCCCTGTTAACAGATTCGTTTTTCTCTTTGTTTTAAAGCTTAAAACTTGGCAATACAAATAAATTGTTTTAAACGATAAAACTTTTTTAGTTTTCAAAAATTTTCCATTGTTTGAAATACATTTTAAGCTGGTCCTTGCTATTCTGGCTATAAAAATAAAAGGAAGTTTTTTTTTTAATTAAAAAGAATATTTAAATTGCTGTATTCAGTTTGAGTGCAAAGTGTTGCAATAAAATACCAAAATCAAAACTATTAACGTGCATACTTTTTAAGCCAAATAAAATTATTTAATTGCATCGTTTAAATCATATAATTTACAGCCATTATAAGGCAATTCCTAAAGAAATGTTGGTTGATAATGCAGAATATTATAAATTCAGGTAGGATTCTTTTTCCAAATGGAAATCACTGTGTTCTAGATGTGGGTCTATTCTTCTCACAACATACATACATACATACATACATACATAATTGGCCATTACAACCCTTCAGTCAGGATTACTGCTTAGCTTCTCACACCACTCATGTTGTGTGTCTTAATTTGTTATACTTGAGTGGCGGGACCTACAGTTTAACGTCGACTCCGAACGACAGATTTTGAGAAACTTTTTCATGGCGGGTTAATTTACTCTCAGAGTTTTTGCCAGAAATATGCTGAGAGGAAGCCGTTGAAGAAATATTTTTTTTTCCATATTTCGTTTTGATGTCTATCCTGGGGTTCGAACCCGGGCTTTATGTCTCATAAGAGAACACACTACCTAATAGACTACGGTGGCTATATTCTTCCACAACGCTTTGTTAAAACTTTGAAGTTGGCTTAAGTCCGTTTTGGGCAAGCATTTATTATTTTAGGCGGGTTGGTACTTGGCATTCCGTTTGGGGTATGTGCAGTATAGTCTAAATCGACTTAGAAAAATCGTGAAGCGTTCAATGTCGAATGGTATTACATACATACAGTGACCGCCAAAAGAAACTGTACATTAAAAAAGGTGTTTATTAATAAATTAGCGTTATTTTTATTTTAAATACATATATTACAGTGCCAGTTTTTAAAATTGAAACAAAAAAATTACAAAATATTTCTATATGGTGTCAAATTTTTTCGGGCACTCTCCTTAAGAGGTAAAAATTGAGTTTGATGATTATTAGAATTTTATCCTTAGTGTACAGTTTCTTTTGACCGCTCACTGTATATAATTGATCATTACAACCCTTCAGTCAGGACTACGACCTAGCTTCTCACAACACGTATGTATGTTGTGTGTGTTAAATTTACAGATGAGTGGCAGGACCTACAGTTTAAAATCGACTCCGAACGCCAGATTTTTGAGAAACTTTTGCATGGAAATCTGCTGAGAGGAAGTTAGTGAAGTAATATGTTTCGTGTTTCAGTTTGTTGGAGATGTATGACCTAGAGTTTGAACTGTGACCTCAGGTTTAATAAGCCAATACCCTATCTACTAGACTACGGTGACTACAATGGCATTAGTCGACGTATTGGGCCGATTTTATGATTTCTTTAAAACAAGTGCGACAGCATTGATCAATTACAAAGTACAAAAAAGGCGATTTAATTGAGCATTTTAAAAATGAATAAAGGTGGCTTGAGTTCACTAATGAGAATCTTCAGAGAGATTAATGTATGCGTGGAATGTGGTGAAAAGTTCGAAACACTTTTGAAGTACTGAGCTCGATATGCAAATATTTTAAAGGCGGCACTATGCGAGACTTAACTCATCTCATGGGAAATCACTTTTAAAGTTCTGAGATAGACACTCAAATATTTTAAGTGCGGCAATATGCCAGACTTAACTCATCTCATGGGAGGCGACTGAGCAAAGTTAAGGAAGTTTGTGGAATATACAGGCTTCCTTCAGACAGCATGCTGAGCATGGAACGATCCTCTTTAACGGCTTAGGCGTATGCCGATGCACACATGTACAGATTCTATAGTAAAAATCCATAAATTAGGCTACAAATTGCTTTCTATATCCGAAATATTATTTTTTAAACTGGAAGAAATGGCTGGACGGAAAGCGGTTTAACTGTAACGATAAAAACATTTTACACCAAATCTATGGTTTTTGAAGGCCTCGAAAATTATAATTTTTTTTGTCAGTCATAAAAAAGTTAGAGAAAGGCTTTCAAAGCCTAAAGAACTTAAAGAAGACTGTGTTGAAAACTAAAATAACTTTTCTATTCAAAAAACTCTTTTTCATTAAAAAACACGAATGAATATATTACATAAGTGTTTATGTATTCATTTACATTCAACCAGCATTTGGTTTAACAAGACTAATGTTGTCTACCGGCGCAATCATACAAAGCTCCCACCGACCAAGTAATTTCAAAAAGGGTTAGAAAATGAAACAACAAAACAGCATAGCAAGAGAAAAGAGAAAAGCGAAAGGAAAAGTAGGGTTGTTGCCAAAAGAATTAAAAGGAAGGTTTTTCAGTACAACACTATGATATACTCGAGAGATACTTGTACTAAAAAGTTAAAATGGCAGTTAGTACTGAGTCTGAAGGAGTGAATAGCGAAGAATTGAAGCTGGCAGTAGAAACTAACAGGCAACAAATGCATATGTACAGAGCTATAGGTGTAAGTAGAGCATAAGCGTATGTAAGTAAAATGGCAACGTTACGTATATGTACCAGAGATGTATCGTTTTTTCGTTACTCATAAGTACTCATGAAATTTTGAATATAAGTGAGCCAACAATATTGAAATTTAACTATGTACTCTAATTCATTCATAACCACTTCAACGTTGATTTACAAGTAGAGGTTGCAATGAGTATGCGTACAATGTTGACATCAAACTCATACCATTCGAAATATGTTTGATTGATAAGCCTATTCTCTTAAAAAATATAGAAAAAAGACTCACAAGCAAAGAACACAAAGCAGCAAGCAGAGCAAACACACAGCCTTTTTGAAAGTATTTTAGTGTTCGTATGCGAATCATACTTATTTTGTACTTCGTGTATATGTTGAGTTATGGAGAGACGAAATCAACAACATCATACGTGCTGTTAAGTATGAATATGATGAGTACATCAAACTTTGAATATGAGTAGAGCTTCCAGTATATTAAAATAAGTATGAATGCATATAAGTATCAGAAATTATGAGTATGATTCGAATCTACTCATCTTTTTGAATACTCAATGCTGATCTCTGCTATGTACCACATATTATAGGCAAATATTTTCATATTAAATTAGTTTTCATAAAAAAACTAAAATTACAATTAAAATTGAAATAAATTTTCTTAAATTTCATCTTTTAAACTCTGTGTTCAGTTAAACTCTACAAATTTCATTCAAAAAATAATTCTTCAGATGCTTAAACTACAAAAAATCCAACACCACTGCATTTCGGTAATTCCTATTCATGTTTAAGACCTCATCTACACACACATGCTGTAGCCAAGTTTTAGGATCAAATGTTGAGAAAACAATTTGTAATCGATAAATATTGTTTAGTTGAAAGTGCAAATGGTTAACAAAAGAAGAATTGAAAGAGAAAAACGAATAACGAATAACAAACTGTAAAAACCAAAATGCCTGAACAAACGGATACGAACGGATGCTGACCAACTAACTGCACACAGGCACATACACAATATTTATGACCAGTAGAGTAGAATAGAAACAATAGAGTACGTATGTACGTACATGTGTTTCAGCTCTTTAGTTTCTTAGCCACAAAGGGCCAAAAATGTTGCCAATAACCAGAACAACAACAACAGCAATAGTAATAATTGGAATGATTTTATTCAATAGTTGAAGCAGGGCAACAACATCGAAACTGTAGTTACCACCAATTAACAGTGTTTGTCGATAAATTTTTACTTTCTGTTCAATACAGTTGTTACAGTTAAAGGAAAAAGTTTTCGAATAGAGAAAAGTAATTAGTAAAATATGTTTTGCTGCTATGTTCAAAGCTAGCTAGGAGTTCTCGAGTGTAATTAATTTTAGTTCAAAAGGTTTTATAGATTTTCTGTGACGTACTGCAAGGCATGCGCACAATTAAATGATTTCCTGGCAATAGCACAAGTCTACATATACATAGTTACATACATATGTACAGTACGCGTCAAAAGCAACTGGTTATGTTTATTTTAAAATTGTTTTATTGCCAGTTTATAAAATTGAAACAAAAAAATTAACAAACAATTTCGAAATACAAATTTTAAAATTTTTTCGAGCACTCTCCTTAAGTCTTGGTGACTGTTAGAATTTTATCCATATCGTACAGTTTCTTTTGACGCTCACTGTATATGCTTTACAGAAATCAGTAAAGAAATAGATTTTATTTCTCGTTATTTTGTGAAATAAAATTATGGAAATCAAGTTCGCAGCGATAAGTGGAATTCAACTGTCAATATTTAACATAAATATCCTTCAAGATAAGATATTCGATAAAAAGTTTTATACATTTTAGTGGCCATAAACTATACTTATAAAGGGTCCGCCAAATAACTTTTTTTTTTTTTTTTTGAAAATGTTTAAAAAAAAAGCTACTGAATATTTTCTCAAATTTCTTTTTTTATTTGAAAGTACATACAATCCTTCCGGTTAATAAAGGAAAATAATTTCATACAAATGGCTGACTCGGCTGGCCATGTGGTAGTCTACACGAGTAGCCTACAGAAGATGCCGATTTTGGCAAAAAAAAAATCATCTTTTCAGATGAAGCTCATTTTGATCTTGGCGGGTATGTAAACAAGCAAAATTGTCGCATTTAGGGCACAGAAAATCCTCACGCATACATTGAAAAGCCGACGCAGCCAAAACGAGTCACTGTTTGGTACGGATTTTGGTCCAGAGGCATAATTGGGCCATTGGCCGTTACAGTCAATGGCGATCGTTATCGGGCCAAGCTGAACGAATTTTTGTTCACAAAAATTGAAGAGGAGGATATTGGTAACATTTGGTTTCAACAGGACGGCACTACGTGACACACAGCCGAAGCTACACTCGATGGTTTGCGCCCTGTTTTCGGAGATCGCATTATCAGCCGCAGAGCTGATGTCGTTTGGCCACCTCGGAGCTGCGATTTGACTCCTTTGGGACTATTATTTGTGGGGTGCCGTCAGAGATAAGTGTTACGCCGACCAGCCAGAGACAATTGACGCTTTGAAGGACAATATTCATGAAGCTATAGGTGAAATACAGCTGCACACAATCGATAATGTGCTTAAAAATTGGACCGATCGTGTAGGCTACTGCATGGACAGCCGAGGCAGCCATTTGAATGAAATTATTTTCCTTTATTAACCGGAAGGATTGTACTTTCAAATAAAAAAAGAAATTTGAGAAAATATTCAGTAGTTTTTTTTAAAGCATTTTCAAAATAAAAAAGTTATTTGGCGGACCTTTATATCCAATGTAAGCCTTTCAGTGATTATTTGTATATTAAAGCGAAGTAGATAATAACGAAGTTTTTCACAATATAAGATTTACCATCAAGATGGTGTTTACCATCAAATTTAGATTTTTATCATCGAATAAAAGGAACGTCCGGTAATAAAAACAAAATATATTTACAAAAAATTCACATTTAGCTAATATTTTAAGCGAACTTTATTACATAAAATCTTGTCTGTTTTAATTGATAACATTTTGCCCCTTTTGTGGTAAAGGCTTTATTCTATGAGTGCAGGTTATAAACAAAAAAAACTGTCCAAATACCTTTGAATGTCTCACATACATAACATAATTGGCCATTACAACACTTTTGTCAAGATTACGGCCTCATATGCTCACTGTATATGCAATATTGAAATACGTACGCCATGTTTATATAAACACATATTTGAAGAAGGAAGAGTTTTTGTATTTATTTAGATTTTATCATATACATATGTGTGTTTAACATGTCAATGTGTAAACTAAGAATTTCTTACCACCATCATTATCTAGTGAGCACTTTAAATTCATTCAACTTGAAACTAAATCCCCATAATCTGTAAGCATATCTGTCATCATGCATAACTTTGCAAAAAATAAACGCATCGCAACAATCAGATTACCAACAATAACAACCATAACTCTTTTGTGTATTGTAGCCCAGAAACAAGAAAAACATTTCCTTTCACTCAACTGAATTGAATTCGAACTCAAAATTGTTGGGTTCATTCGAATGCTCAAGCCCTTGCTGCTGAGTATGCTGCATGCCTTTAAGAGTTTCACAACAGAAACTGAAGCATTTGCTTCACAAACCTGTTCGTTGCAGCTGTAGTGCATCTGAAAGAAAATCTATGTGATGAATTGTTTTTCTTTCGAATAGAATTCAAAGTAAATACTGTCCATCAGAATTGATGGTTTTCTATTTGAAAGCCAAGAAAATCATTTTAAGGAATACGTCACATATGGTATGTACACTTATGCTTTAAACTGCTGGTGAAAATGGTTTAATTTTGGCATTCAATTTGTAACAAATGAGAGCAATTTGACAACAGATTTTTTAAATTTACTTAATATTCTCGGTTAATAGAATATTGGAAGAAATGTCTGTGTAGCACTTGTAGAAGAGGGAGAATTTCATTGCAAATTACTACGAAAGACAAGGGCTTTTTTATTTTTTTTTGTGATATTATGTTGGTATCACATGGGTGCCGGGACATAAGGATATTCCCAGTAACTGCAGAGCGGATGAACTGGCCAGAAGAGGCACGACCATCGAACGCTCTGATGAACTCTCTACGTTAGGGATCCCTTTGGGATTGTGGACCTTATTAATAGTAGATGGGCGGCTTTGAAAATCTTGCCAAGGCTGGATAATAGGCCCTCGGCGACTCTGCTTAAACTCCAAAGAAATAGGCTCAGCACTGTTATCGGGGTTATTACGGAGCATTGTGCTATAGGAACGCATGTGAGCCGTATTGCTCTTAGACACCTTGCAAATGATTTCTGCAGAAAGTGTGAAGATGAAAAGGAGTATGAGACTGTCCTTTACCTACTGTGCACATGCCCGGGGCACTTGGTCGGAGGAGAAAGAGGTACCTGGGTGCCTACTATATGGAAAATCTGGATGAACTGTCATGCATGGATATTGGTAGCCTGAGTCACTTCACTTCATCGGAAGCTCCGACTGGTTCCTGAACTAGGGAAAAATGTGAAACTGTGGTATCACAATGGGCTCTTTATGCGGCCGAAGGGCATCCGCTCCTGGCTCCGTCGAAGGGACAGCCACTTCTACCTAACTATGTAATATTTAATACCTTTTCGAATTACAATTTTGTCATTCATATTTGAAATTTTTAATAAATATTTCATATTCATTGAAATTCTAAAAAGGCAACAAATTTGTACAAAAAATATTTGCTTTTCTACAAAGAAAAAAAAAATTAAAACACATGAATTATTGATTTTATCTGTTAAATCCTTGCCTTTCACTGCCATTCTGTGTGAAATATAAGTAATAAAGTTATAAAAGAAATTGTAAAAAATAGTAGAGTTTGTTAACAAACAAATAAAATCAAGCACATTTAAAAAATGCAAAATAAACTTCAATATTAAATATTAAAGCCATATTGCATAAAAAGTATTAACATTGTTTAATAATAAATAAATTTAATAAAACCTGAAGAATCAGAAAAAATGTATTAAAATATTTACTTTCTAGCAATTGTTGAGCAATTAAAATTGAGTTACAATGGTTTTTTTTTAACACGTTTGTTTGCAGTTCACAGAGTTTCCAAGTGATCACATTAATGGCATAAATATTAAATTAATTATTTAAACAATTAATTATTTGACAATTAATTCTGGTCTTTATAATCAAACAATCATGACAACGAATAGGCGGCAATCATTACATATGGTAATTCCAACAACATGAGTCGCATTATCAATACACTGAGCTAGAGCTCCTGTATGGGTACCAAATTTGATTTAGGCATAAAAAAAAACGCATAGATTGGACTCTTGTTATATACACACAAACATAATTAGTCATTACAAGCCTTTAGTCAGTCAAAGTGGAGGTTTTGGAAATACTAAATGAATTTGTGAAGGATAAACAGGATCTAACAATCACCAAACTTAACTTTTACCATTTAAAGAGAGTGCCCGGAAAAATTTGACAATAAAGGGCTATCCATTTCGTGGTTTCAAAAGTATGGGACTGGAATTCGACAACTGTCAAACTAAGTTGTGAAGCCAATTTTTTTCTTTTCAGTTGCAAGTCTGACGTTGACGAAAATGAATCGCTTAACTATCACACAACGCATAAAAATTATCAAAACCTACTACAAAAATGGTGATTCTACCACAGCCACGTATCGGCAATTTTTCGAACAAAATTTTCTTCAGCGATGAAGCACATTTCACACTCGGTGGGTATGTTAATAAACAAAATTGTCGTATTTGGGGTTCAGAGAATTCTCAAGTAATTGAAGAGAGGTCATTACATCCAGAAAAAGTCACTGTTTGATGCGCTCTTTGGTCCGAAGGTGTGATTGGACCTTACGTCTTCGAAAACGACGATGGAACGACTGTCACCGTCAATTCGGAGCATTATGGTCATATGATAACCGACTTTTTTTTTGCCTGCTATTGAAGAATACAACTTGGAGAATATGTGGTTTCAACAAGACGGTGCCACATGCCACACAACTCGAGCGAATATGGCTTTATTGCAAGAGACATTTCCTGGCCGCGTAATTTCTCGTCGTGGCGATATCAACTGGCCACCAAGATCATGCGATTTGACACCATTAGACTTTTTTGTGGGGCTGCGCGAAAGACCGTGTCTATGCAGATAAACCGTCAATTCTTAAGCACTTAAAAACCAATATTCGTCAAGTTATGGCTGTGATACCGCCCAATATGTGTTAAAAAGTGGTCAAAAATTACCTCAAAAGAATCAATGCTTGCAACACTTCGCATGGAGGTCGTTTAAATGATGTAGTGTTTCACACATAATGTCAACATTCAAACTTTACAATAAAAAAGAAATATCATGAAAAAAATATTTTTTACTTTTGAAACCACGAAATGGATAACCCGATATTTCGAAATTTTTTGTAGTTTGTTTTATTTTATTTTCAATTTTAAAAACTGACAATGAAACTATTTTAAAATAAAAATAACGGTAATTTCTTAATACATAATATATATTTTTTTAAATATATATTTATTTTTCTTTTGACGCTCCCTGTTAAAGAATATATACTTATATTTTTTAAATGATAACAGTTGGAAAAAAAATTAAAAATTTAAATGTTTCCTTCCTCTAAAAGGTTGGGTAATGCTTTGTGACTGTGTTATAAAACAAACAGAAAAAAAATAAAATTTAAAATGCAAATCATCAGATATATTTGTCGTTCTAATTATGTTAAGTATGATTAAAAAAAATTTATTTTAAACTTAATACTTATGCAGAGCTTTTTCCAACAAAAAAATTTTTTGGTATCTCCTGCAAACATACTTTGTTTAGCCGTAGATTGTTTCAAACATAAGCATTAAGGCAAATGAAAGAAAAAAAGTAGAAAGAAATTGCCAAAAACTGCTGTCAGAGATAAGTACACATAAGTACATGGTATCGTTACTTTCTATGATGCTTTCGAGAATTTACATTAAAAATATGCAGAGGCTATTAAGTAAATTGAAATGTTTTCGTTTAGTATCAGAGGATACATAATTTAAAGTAGAAGAAACAAACAAACAAACAAACACAAATACTAAACGCTTTAGACAAAAGCGTAGAATTCTAGGTAATAGGAAATCTCTGATATAAAAATTATAGGATGGTTTTATAGATGGAAGTAATGGAAATCTCTAATGGTTAATAATATTCCATAGGAAAATGTAAAAGTAAGGAAATTTAATTCATATCCGTATTTCGAATGGAAACGTCGTGTGCATAAGGTAGGAAAATCATATTTTTGTATAAATATTTGCAATATAAACTCATAATTTCTATAACAATATCGATTAAATGATAATAAAGTAATGTTAGTAAAATAAAAATAAAATCGTATTATAGTAGATAGTGTGTTGGCTTATTAGATGCGAGCCGGTGGTTCAATCTCCTGCTTAGCCAAAACATATTTCTTCGGCGATTTCCTCTCAGCGGATTTCTAGCAATATCTTTGAGAGTAAATAAAATTGCCATGAAAAATTTCTCAAAAATTTGTCGCTCAGAATTATCTTTAATATGTGGCTCCTGCCAATCATAGATTCTATTAACACACGCAGCAGCGGTGGCTTGTGAAGCTGGGTCGTAGTTCTGGCTAAAGCGTTGTAATCCTTAATGGTGCAGTAAGTAAAACCTTAAAAGTATGTCTTAATTTTAAACTTCAGCTTTCAGCCCTTCATAACTGAGATGACTTTAGACTTACAAGTGTACCTACTTATTTCGCTAAAATTTAAAGCGTAGAGATTCGTGGTATTGTTGGCTGGAAACATCATTCTTCGTAGTAAATCAGATCGATGCCTCTAGGATATTGTTACGCTTTTTACCCTTTTAAAAACATTTAAAAATATGAGCTCATTCGCACAATTCTGTGTGTCACTGTCCACAACTTGATGTAAACAACAACAATTGCTTTTTTTGTTATTCCTCTGTTTATACCCTTTGCATAAACAATAACAATTACTAGATTATTACAATTACTAGATTATTACAATTATTCGACAGATCGTTGTAATGGAGATCGTCAAACCACGATTACACTCTTCAAACACACCGCGTCTTCACAAAAGACTGACTGAGCTTCACTAACTACTAGCCTGCTTTGCCTTGCCTGATGAATGTTCTTGAAAGCGAATGTTCATGACTTCGTCTTCTCGAAATCTCTATAAACACCAAGGTTTAGTGTTGTTGTTATATTTTTTTATGCTGGTGTCTGTTCTTATATTCTTGTTTACTTGTTTACCATTTTTTATTCTGGTGTTTGCTATTATATTAAACAGTATAATAATTTGAAAACAGGTTTGTTTACTGCATTGTTTTGTGTTTGTAGGTTTTGTTTATAATTTTAATGTTAATGCCATGTTCGCACGGCAGCAATTTTTCGTAATTCGCTCTCTCATTCGCAATTCAACACCCAATTATGTGCTAAATTACGTCATTCGCCATACAAAATTTTGTGAGCGAATTACCCAAATTGTTTGTAATCCAATTTCTATTACCCTGTGGATTACTTAAAAATCAATGTAATCTCTAAATTTTATCGTATTTTTGCCATCACCAGCTGTCAAAGCACAAGAAATACAAACAAAAAATATTGTAAACAATAAACAATAATGGAATCCAAAAATAATATTTTAAAAAAGTATTATTTATATGAAAGTTATTCGCGAAATTAGCGGAGGAAGCCACTATGTGTGTAGAAAACCTTTTGAAAAGTATTTGCAGCTTTTGAAGAAGCTGTATGAAAAATATTAATAATAATTTAGTAACAAAAAGAAGAAGAACTGTAAAAAAGAATTACAAAACTACCGTGTGAACATGATAATTCAAATAAGTAATTCAAACAGAGAGCGAAGTAATTCGAAGGCTCGTGCGAACATAGCATAAGCATTGTGAAAGCAAAACACCAGAATCAAAATTCTTCATATTCGTAATAATATTAAGTTTTTCGATTGACGGCTGATAAATTTGTTTGACTGGAGTACGTGCTTGTATGAGTAGATATCGAGGACTTCTAATGCAAACATGTATCAGTTATTGTCATTTATATCCCCATTATTGTTGGTAGAATTTATCGGTAACCAATGAACGAAACGATTAAAATTCTGCCTTTTAAGAGCATTTTAAACAGTAAAATTTTAAGCATAACTTAAAAGCAAAGAATTGTATACATTGAGACAGAAAAAAGAGTTTATTTCCCTCCATTCAAAGGAATTTATATTTCATAAGAATATTTTGAATAATAATTTTGCATTTTATCTTCAAATGAAATGTTTTCTAACTCTCTTCCATATGTCCACAGTCTACGTAAAGACAGCTCAAACAATATGAAAGATGATAAATCATATGTCGTATAAACATACATACAGTACTTTGACATATTAGGAAATTGTATACCAAAAAAGAAAAACTTTTCTTCTCACTTTTCTACATACACTGCTACTCCAGATGTTAACATTGCAACAGCATGATAAATTTCAAACAACAAATGAGCATAGTGTCAGTCAGTCAAGGATATGTTTATTTAAATTCAAGCATCATCCTTGTCAATTTAAACTACTCATCTGCTAACGTAAGACCGAATGAATGAATGAATGAATGATTGAGTGAATGAATGCGCAATCAATTAGAGAAGACACAAAGCCAGTTGACTTTGTAGCTGAAAGGAACGCTAAGGCGTATGTGGAATAACAGATAAGCAGAAAATTTTCTGTTTTATTGTTCATTTATTATACGAGTATTAACATACATACTATGTCGTGAAGAAAAGAGTTTCTCAATTAATTCTTAGTTGGTGTATGATTTTAAATTGAAAAACTTCACTTAACAACCTCAACCCGCAGATAGCGTCCACGAAACGAGTTTCATCTGAGTTAGGCAAACGAAAGTGAAATAACCTGGGGCTTGAACCGTGGCCTTGCGTGTAATAAGCCAACATACTACCTACTAGACTACGGCGTCTTGTTTAATAAAACCTAAATAAAGCAAAAGAAATAATAGGAAGGGGGCATGGAATATTTCTTAAAAGTAAATACTAAAGAGCATATAAGAAAAGCAATTTCAACGCGTTAACCTATAATATGTAACTAATTATGAACCCATACACTTTCTTACCATTTGCTTAACGCTTTTCCCATTCCCGGTATATATTAAAACAAAATTTTGTTACAAAAATATGTGTAGAAACAATATAATTTAGCAGAAGATGATTAAATAACAATATTAAGTATACGCCACAAAGCCCTGATTTCCGCTGCGTAAGGCAAGTACATAAAACTCATACTGTTTTTATCTTTTCTAAACATAAATCAAGTTTTCTGGTGTTTAAAATACAAAAATTCTTTCAAGGTAATGTTATGGAAAATCTTACCATGCCATATCATGTCATATATCATGTATTTTTATTGGAGAAACGGATAAGGATTTTATTACAAATAATTTAATAAAGACTTAAATTTTATTTAAATTTTATGCCTGAAGGCATATTTACTTATGTATTCCACATATAAAGAATCTCTTGTCTGGCATTTATGGAAGTAATATTGCTTTCGTTGAAGGTAATTTTATTTCAAATTTTCGTGTATTTTTCTTACCTAAGCCAGCACACGTGGTAAAAGTTTATAAACAAACAAATATTAAGGATTTCCTTTTATTTCTTTTTCCTTCATGCTTTTGATTTCTTATAATGAAAAATCTTGTAATAAAATTTTTTTTCCTTTCTCATAAAATTATTCTGTATTTCAGTAACTGTTACACAAAGCGTGCTAATTAATTTCGTATTTATTTGCATAAATTTTTTAATAATTCTAGTAATTAATTGCTAATTTTGTTTTCCTTTGTGTTGCATAATCTTCTCAAACTAATTGAATTCAGACTGATGATATTCTGGAAGCGAATATTATTTAACATCGCCCGCTTTGTATTTATTGTAGCAGAGTAAAGGGTAGGCTTTTAATGAAAATAAATATTCCACAAATTCGATTTGTTAGTTCTGATTTATTACTCGTATTAAAATTAGGAATCCTTCCCCTTTACGTAAAAAGTATGATCACGACATTTATGCATTCAAAGCCGAGGCTATTTTGTAAGGCAATACATATATGCCAAGTAGGTAGTGTAGTAGTCTAGTAGGTAGTGTGTTGGCTTATTAGACGTAAACGCCACGGTTCAAACTCCAGCTCAGACATCAAAACGAAAATATAAAAATATATTTCTTCGGCGACTTCCTCTCAGCAGATTTCTGGCAAAATCACTGTAAGAGTAAATAAAATTGCCATGAAAAGTTTCTCAATGTGTTTTCTGAAGGGCTGTGATGACCAATTATGTATGTATGTACATAAGTATGTAAACTGATGCTGGGGTAATAACGTTGTCATATGACAATGCCTAGATATAATGCCTTCTGTTAAAATTTATTGAGTGTATGTATTGGTGAGAAGCTTTTTTAATTCCTATAATTTTTTATTTGATGTTACCCTCTCTAGGAGGTCAAATATTATTTCGTCCTAGCTGAGTGGAATTACAGAAGGGTTTTGATGACTTTTCAAAGAACATATTTTCTTAAAACTTAGTGCCACCCTAATGTATACATATCTCACTGTAGAACTTTATAAGCCCTTAGGATTTAAGAAAATTTTCGCTGTCAAACTCAAAGTTCTTGATTGTTGAAATTTCTGGTATGGAAAGTTTGCAAATTTAACAAAGGATCCTTACTGGACGGCAAAACAAACACAAACGGCAAAGACATGAAGGAAATAAACACTGAGAGAGAGAGAGAGAGATAGAGAGAGAGTGAGTGAGAGTGCATAATACAATAATAGTTTATAATTTTCTAATTTATTTGTATTGCATAAGATATTTTCGGGTATTTTTGTTGTGAGCGAATAAAGTTTCTAAGCAAATATTTTTGTATTCGATTTTAACTTCTCTTCTGCTGCTTTTGCTGCATATTTGTACAATTTTTTGCTTTCTATTCCTTGTAAACCATAAAGTTTAAGTGTGTTTCAAGATTATTTTCAAGTGGCATTTTTTTTAACAAATTTTTCTAGAACAACTTGACCTGCAGCAAACTGTTGTGATTTGTTTTAGTGGGGCGGAGGCATGCATAGTATTTCAGCTGTTTGTATAGAATAATTAAATAAACAAGTTTAAGTGAAAGAAAGGGAGACAAAATATTAGGGGAAACAAAAACTACGCGATAAAATAAAAATAAAAGTTTGCCACAAACAAGGACATTTAAAGTTAAAAGTTTTAAAGAAGAGGAATGTTTGAAAATTAAACTTTGATTGGAAAATATTTTTATAAGTTTGTAAATGCTCAATTTGATCAAATTAAAGTTTATAAATAAAGGGCTGCATATGATTTTAATACAATATTAATTTTGATCAATAAAATGTACAAATAAACTTTAATGCATCGGTGATATTTTTATTTACAATTACAGAGAACGTCAAAAAAAACTGTAGTTTAAAAAAAATATACATTAAAAAATTACTGTTGCTTTTATTTTAAAATTATTTCATTGGCAGTTTTTAAAATTGAAACAAAACAAACAAATTTCAAAAATTTCGAAACATTGACAATTTTTTTCGGGCACTCTCCTTAAGTGGTCAAAGTTGAGTTTGGTGATTGTCATAATTTTATCCTTAATGTACAGGCGAGTGAGTTAGTGAAGTTCAGTCAGTCTAGTGTGAAGACGCGGTGCGTTTGAAGAGAGTGATCATGGTTTGAAGATCTCCGTTCCAAATATCTATCGAATAACAAAGCAATTGTTGTTGTTTACATAAACAGTGGCATACAGAATTGTGTGAATAATAAAGAATTTTAATTAAAACTAAACTCAAAGTTAGGTTTATTTTATTTTCAATCTACGAGCTCATATTTTAAACGTTTTTAAAAGGTAAAAACGTAACAATATATATCTTTGTAAGATTCATATGTCATCTTATAACAATGGCTTATGTTGTGATATGTTTTTAATGATAAACAATATTAATTATCATAGTGATTTAAGGCAAAATTACCTCCACATTTTTATAGAGAAAAAAACCAATTTCAGATTTACAACCACCACATAAAAACGTTTTCATTGTCAACCTTTACTCTCTGTTTTAATGATTTGAGCAATTTTCCTCTGACATAGTAAATGTCACCTAGTTTTTCATTGTTTTCTTCTTTCACTTTTATTACAGTTGCCACCAGCTTGTACATGTACTGAAGCTACAGTGAGCGCTAAAAGAAACTGTATATTAAAAATTTTATATGTATGCATTAAGAAATTACCGTTATATACAGTGGTGGCCACGTATTTAAGACACGACATATGACTGAGTTATTTGAGATCATTTTTACATTTTATCGAAAAAATTATGGGTCCATGATATTTTTTTAGGATTTTAGTAATGTTATGAAGAAAAATTAATAATATTTTCTTACCTATATTCGGTTAAGAATTTTTATTTACATATTATATACATAAACACAAATTTTACCTGGTCGCGAATTTAAGACATAGGCATAATATAACACTATTCTCTAAATTAAGCTCAGCTTAATAAAAAAAATCCTAGTATTTAGTGGGAAATCCTTTATTTTTCATCACAGCAGCACATCTCCCGGGTAAACTTTCGACTAATGCCACATAACGTTGCTTTGGAATTGCATACCAAACCCTTTGGATTTCTTCCCACAAATCGCTTGAATTTTTTGGTTTAACTGTTCGTAAATATTCCTCAACATCATTTCACAGGTTCTCAATTGGATTGAGGTCCGAGGATTGAGCTGGCCATTTAAGAACATTGATATCGTTTTCCTCTAAGCAACTCTTCACTAGACGTGTAATGTGCTTAGGGTCATTATCATGCATAAATTTCTATATTGGAGGCATGTTGTCTTCAGCGAATGGTATCATTGTGTCTGTTATAATATTTTTGTAAACATGCTGGTCCATTTTAGAATTTATATTGTAAATGGGACCTACACCATGCCAGGAAAATGCTGCCCACACCGTCACATTTCCACCACCATGTTGTTTTTAGGGTGTACTTTGGATGATGCTCTAGGTTTGGAGGGCGCCAGACGTACTGCTTTCCATCAGAGCCGAAGCGGCAAAACTCCAAAGTATATTCTTCCAAAATATCATGGGTTTCTTGAGATTTCTCAATTATCACAAAATTATCACAAATAAGTCCATCATATGTCGTGTCTTAAATTCGTGGCCACCACTGTATATTTTAAAATTCTTTTATTGCCAGTTTTTAAAATTGAAACAAAAGCAAAAAAAATTCCAATAATTTTCGAAATATTAACAAACTTTTACGGGCACTCTCCTAAAGTGTTAAAAATTGATTTGGATGATTGTTAGAGTTTTATCCTTAGTGTACACTTTCTTTTGACGCTCACTGTATATATGTATATACTAGCTATGAAGGTCAAATGAGTTACGAGCATATTATCTTAAAGCATTGTAAAGATGTCTGGAAATAATAATGATGATAACTTCCGTTTAAGCTGCAGTTTCATCGTCAATTCAACAATGATAAAGGCAAGCAAGCTCTGTTTCATGCAATGTTATGATGACAGAAGTAATACAATACAAACTTACATAAGTATATTAGCGGCAAAAAAGGTTGGGAAAATTTATGTAAACGCCTTTTTACTGGCATATATGGTAACATTAAATTATAAATGAATGAAAAGTGGAACAAGTAACTACGTAAAGTAATGTAAATGTATGCAGATTTGCTTTATTATTTTAAGTAAGAGTTGACTTGGCTAGTATGTATCGCTCCTTCACAAAATAAATTCAGTTTTGATACTTTTGGAGTCGCCATACTCTAGTGGGTAGTTGTCTTAATAGACTTGAGTTTGTGGTCTAAGCTTCAGGGCAGAGATCTCAAATAAAACGAAATATAAAAAGTTTACTTCCGCAAACTCCTCTCGACTGATTTCTGGCAGAAACTCTGAGAATAAAGAAAAGCGATGAAGTAGCCATGGTCTGGTAGGTAGTGTGGCGTGAGGCCATATTGCAAAAAATCTGTCGTTCGGAGTCGACTTTAAACTGTAGATCCTGTCACTCATATATAAAACGAATACACGCAACGTAGATGGTGTGAGAAGCTAGGTTTTAAGTCTGACTGATGGTTTGTAATGTTCAATTTTGTATGTAATAATAGGACAAGGTTACTAAACAGCAATAAGCTAATCCCCTTACTATTAATCTCCACATAAAACACGAGTATTCTTCTTTAAATCGAATCTACTGACTCACTTTTTATCGCCACTCAAATTCACAAATTTTTTTGGGGGCCATTTGAATGAAATGAAATTTTCACGACGATTAATTTTTTATGATTTTATTTCATTTTTAAGGTTTCAAATTCAAACACGAACAGATGTGCTCCATGCACAATATGATACATTTTAAATTCAAAGCTTCATAAAAATTGTATGAAATGGACTCCATTGGTAGTTAAATTGATGCCATTTAGATAATAAGAGGGCAATAAAATGCCAATCAATTGAAGTGATATTTTACTTTCAATGGGTAGAAGGAATACATATGGGGAGTAGAACATCAATTTAAATAGTTTTTGAATGAAAGTTAAGACAATGTTTTAATATTAAAAGTATTAAAAGAATGAAAAGTGGATCAATAACATGAGGTTAAGTTTGGTTAAATATAATGCATTTGATTTCAGAAAAACGAAGTAAAGTTATAATAAAATATGAATTTTAGCAAGAGCTAAAAGCGATTGGGATTGAATCATAAGCACTCATGAAATTTTAAATATAAGTGAGTCAAAAATATTGAAGTTTAACTATGTACTCTGATTCATTCATAATCACTACAACGTTGATTTATAAATACAGTTTGCAATGAGTATGCGTACAACGTTGACATCAATCTCATACCATTCGAAATGTGTTTGATTCATAAGTCTACTGATTTAGATTCATAACTTATATACTTATAATACTTGTAAATGATTCATGTTGCATTTATAAAAAAAAAAGGAAAAAGACACATAAGCAGGCAAAAGACGGAGCAGTAAGCAAAGCAAACACGCAACATTCTCGTGATATTTTAGTATTCGTATGCAAATCATACTTATTATATGATTCGCGTATACGTTGAGTTATGGAGAGTCGAAATCAACAACATCATACGTTTTGTTAAGTATGAATATGATGAGTTCTTCAAACTTTGAATATGAGTAGAAGTTCCATGATATTAAAATAAGTTTGAAAGCGTATAAGTATCAGAAATTATGAGTATGATTCGATTCTATTCATCTTTTTGAATACTCATTGCTGACCTCTGAAAGTAATCACGACGTAAGGTGAGGTATGGGTGTATTTTATTGTATTGAAACACAATTGCCAATTCACAGCAGCGAAAAAAATTTTAAACATTTTTATTTCATTTCGACTACCAATAAACAAACAAAATAACAATAAATTATTACATTTGCAAAGAAAACAAAAATTTAATTTATTACTGCATACATACAGCAATTGATATATTTATTTTGCATGTGTGTTGCTTCCAAATTATTTTCTAAACAATCAAAGTTTTTAAAAACCAAAAATTTTTATTCTATTCGATTGAAATATCGAAATATTATGCAAAAAAAACTTCCGTTTCCTATTAAAAAATATTATTGTTCGTTATGCTTCCACAAAAATTATTATTCGAAATTTTAAAATTTCCATAAAATACTTCAACAGGCTAATGGCAAAATGTGACACAACGTTTAAACAGAATTTGAAATGATAATAAATCAGGGTGATTTATGATGGTGTACCAACCACCATATGATGATGGTAACCCAATGAATATTTACAAAATATTACAGACTAATAATACATATTTAATTGAAATTAAAAATAAAATTTCTTTAATAATATACACACGACGTAATTGTAATTAAGACCAGCAGCAGGTATTTTCAAAAGTTAATTGAAAGTGTTAACAAAAAATGTAAAACTTACATTAAAATGAAACATTTGTATTCAGTGTTAAATAATGACGAGATTTTCAAAGCTATTTTGGAAAATATCATAAGATTTATTTATTTGTTACTGTTTTTAAAAATATTGTTACGAAAATGAAAAATCAAGATACTGGTGTTTTGCTTTTACAAAACCTACAAAAACAAAACAATGCAGTAAACAAACCTGTTTACAAATTCTCCTACTGTTTAATATAACAACAAACACCATCATAAAAAAATGGTAAACAAGTAAACAAAAATAAGCAAAATTAGTCATGAATATTCGCCTTCAAGAACATTCATCAGACTACCTACTTTGCCATATAAAATGCAAGGCAAAGCAGGCTAGTGAGATAGTGGACTTCAGTCAGTCTTGGTTGAAGACGCGGTGTATTTGAAGAGAATAATCGTGGTTTGAAGATCTCCGTTACAAAGATCTATCGAACAATTCACTAGTAACTGTTATTGTTTATGCAAAATGTGTAAACAGAGGAATAACAAAAGAAAGCAATTGTTTTTGTTTACATCAAGTTGTGAACAGTGGCACACAGAATTTTAATTAAAACTAAACACAAATTTATTTTTATTTTATTCGCAATCTACGAACTCATATTTTAAACGTTTTTAAGAGGTAAAAACGTAACAATATAAATCAAATACCTATCCTTAGTTCCTCTCATCTGTTTTCAAAAGTATCAATAAAAAAGGAACGAACAAACAACATTTTTTTAAAATAAAAAATTAATCAACCCACACAGCAAAATTACTTTATAAAATATACGTAATAAATCTAATTATTGAGAGTTTTTTTTTCAATTTTCAACAGTATTTATTAAATTAATTTCATGCCATCCCATTGGATTATATTTTACATCATTCATAAAAATCTTTTTCATTTTTTGTATTATTTATCAGAAGCAGACAATAAATGTGTTTATGTTTTGGCTGCCATAAATGTTGTCATTTAAAATTAATAACTTTCTGAATGCTGGTAACTTCATTACATTAAAATAAGGTTTGCCACAACGTAAAAAAGCACAAAGAAAATGTATAAAAAGTTAATAAATTTTTATATGCCTTTGTCAAAGCAATTACATTTAAAAAATGTTGATCTTTTAATTTTTAATGCTGTTCGCAAGCAAATTTTATTAATGAAGTAAAATTTTTCCATAAAAAATTGCATTAAAATGCTTTTAGGACATGCTGGAAAAATAGCAGAAATTTTTATTCAGTTCATTTAAATATGACATGGAGTTACAACCTAACAATGGCTTCAACTCAAAAAGGTCTCGCATACAAATATACATATGTATTCTTAAGAACTCGAGTTTTTAAAAGGGGTTTTACAGGTTTTAACATAAATAAGTTATCCTAAATGAATGTGTATGAAACTGAGTTTGAAGAAGAATTCTCACAGCACAGGACGACAATCCAGTAAGTAGCTAAGTAAGTAAGTAAGCTAAGTTTTCTTCCAACTCCATTTATCAATTCTTAGCCAGCTTAGCATGATATTGTTTTATCCTAGCAGGTTCCAGGATCATAAGATAGTCAACCCTCCTTGCCGGCAAACAATATATTGGGTTGTAGTATTAAGTAGTAGTATACAGTGACAAACAACTTTCCTTCTCACTCTCAATAGATTGCCGAGTCTATCACTCACATGATTTTTTTTAATTCGAAAACAATACATCAATTTTGTTCATCTTTTTTTCATACTAAAACCTGGATTACTCAAATTAGTCGACAATCACTTCATCCTCTATGCCACCCCAAATACCTCTTCTCCCGCATTTTTGTGTTTTTTTGTGCAACAGTTTCTAGTGTAACGCCAATTCCCTTTTCATCGAATACTTGTTTTGCGTATGAGTGTTTGAATTAAATAAATATCACTTATACGTACATGTTACCACATCATATTACCAACCAACAGCACTCATGAAATTTTGAATAAAAAATTCCCTTTTCATCGAATACTTGTTTTACGTATGAGTGTTTGAATTAAATAAATATCACTTATACGTACACGTTACCACATCATATTACCAACCAGCCAGCATTCATGAAATTTTGAATAAAAGTAAAAATTTTTTTTATATTTCTGGAACCCTCCAAACTTCTTTTAATTTTTGTTCCATTTTATCAAACGAAGTGTCGATCTCTTCACAAGATAATGTACTTTCAGAATATCATCACTTATATCATATTTCTTCTTTAAAGTTTGCTGCTATGAACGGACAAACTTGAAAAAATATGAAAAAAAATCACATTTGCCAAGTTTACCTCATCAAATCTCATAGAATATTAAGTCAAATATTATATATTGTATATAGTACATGTGTCTATATCGTTTTAAAGGCCTATCCCACTCCTTTCTAGTAAGATTCAGAAATAGGTTCAGAAATGGTTGTGTAGTTAATAAATTTGTACGTAAAGTCCAAAAACCAGTTTTTGTCAAATAAAACAAGATAAATAAAACAAAATTTTTTTTAAGTCTACTCAATAAAACTCACAACATTTTTTTTTAAATTTTTTCGCATAGAATTATCTACCCGTTTAAATCCTGTCTTTAGTTAAAGGCAAGTTGTAATAATGGTCCTTAATGTTGGATATGCCGCTGGATTGTGAACTTTACTTTTAAAAATGTTGTTTGATATTTCCAATTATTGTGACTATTTTTACGTCACATAACTGAAAATAATTTAAAATGCGTTCCACGTATTTTTACTTTCTGTTTTCCTTCCTTCGTTCTATTAACGCAAGTAGATTTTAAGTTTTTAACCTATTGAAAGGCATTTTACTACTGACCTTAACTATGGAGAATGTAAGTATGTACATATGGTTTATGCTGTACAAAAAGTAACGAAATCGACTAACATAACACCTATTAAAGATATGGAAGAATAGAAAAACAAAATCATTTTTGGGGTGTAGCGCCAAAAATAATATGCAGGATAAGAGAAACAAAATATGAAAAGTAAGTGAAAGATGCTGTGTGTACTGGAAGATCCATTTATCTTGTACTAGAAGTTTGAAACTTTAAAACAGAATTTAAAAGAAAGAGAGAGGGAGAATGGAAAACACACAGTGATTATAATACAGACATTAAATTTAAATATTTTAGCTAAAAAGTATAAGAGTTTTTCAACAAATATTTAAACAATAAACAAAACAAAATTAGGCATGTCTCCCCCATGTAATCAAAGCAGACCATATGTACTCTTACTATTAAAAAAACCGCATCTCTGTCATTTATTTCATAGGTAAACTTATCTCTTACAGAGTATAAGAGCGCATGACTGTTATACACTGTCTCGTATAAACTGAACTGAATGTGTATTTCTCTTCATACTCTTTCTTATCACAAGTAATTCGTTTCTGTGTGTAGAGGTATTATACTTTCCTGTTAGATGCACGTAAACAATGTAAGCAATATTAAGAAGAATTTATTATAAAGTTTTGTACTCTTTCGTATATTTTTTTGATAAAAACACACATTTATGGTTTAACGCTGACATTTACTACGGTATGCTATTTGTTTCTTCTTCTATAATAAGAAATTTGTGTTTGTTGGTGCAAGGACATTTGTTATCATGAAGGTGAATTCTTTAATTTTGGCTTTCTCAAGGATAATACTAACGAAATAAAAAGAAAATTGTTTTTAATGATTCTAATTAAAAGCTTTTAAAATTGTAATTAACAAAATAATGAAATCATTTTCATTTCACTGCTTCAATAAAGAGAAGATTTAGGGTCACTATTACAACTTGCTGTTAAAGTTAACTTTAGTTAAATATAACTTTAGCTAAAGTGAAGTTTAGAGTCATCTTTAACTTCTTTTCGTTATTACAACCTACAGAAAAAATAAAATTAACTTTTTCAAAAATATGTCAATGCCGGAGCATCGTCGATAACATTTGCAAATTAAACAATTTTTTAAATGCAATAGCAACAACGAGCTTCATAAAACCGTTTTTCAATAAGCAATATATACATATATAATGGACCGGGACTAAAATTGAGATTAGTTGGGCCACATGGATTTATAAAATTAAAAATAATAATGACAGAAAAAATAATAATTTGAGAAACTTTTCATGGAAATGTTATTTGCTCTTAGATTTCTTGCCTGAAATCTGCTGAGAAGAAGTCGCCGAAGAAATGTTTTTTTATATTTCGATTCGTTTTGATGTCTGATCTGAGGCTTGAACCCTGCCCTTGTATTTAATAAGCCAACTCACTACCTACTAGACTACGACGTCTTAAAGAGTTACAAGTAAAATGTTATTAAACTTCAGCACCACAATGGATGTTAAATACTCTCCTTTTTATTCATGACTTTAATCTTAAGAAACTACATTAAATGACTGTAAGGCATACCTGAACATATGTATATATGTATGAATGAAAGTCTAAACATAGATACACATAAAAGGTATTGATTTATTGCCGACATTTTTAGCAACGTCAGACTTTAGCTAATAATTTATAATTTCACAATCATTCATATCACGATAAAGGCGTTTTTTTCTTTCTTTTTTCATAATCATAAAATAAAATATGTTACAACAGTTTTCCATTTAACTCAGTCATCCACTAGAAACTTTTCCATTTCATCGCTTTATTGTTAATAAATTACAGCCAATTATGACTTATTAAACACCGTCACAAATCTCTTTTCTTCATGCCACGCATTCTTCCACTGCTTCGTAGGCCATAATCATAAGAAAAAAGAAAATAATAAATTTTTCATTTATTTGTTATCAGCATCAATGTTCGTATCAAAAGTCATCCTTTTTTCCAGCAACGTTAGCAGCAGGAGAACGAGAAGAAGTCAAAACAGATACAGAAACAGAAACAGCAGACAACAATTGTTTACAGATTCATACAAAGGAAAATTAATGGTTTTTTTTTATTTCAAATTCAACCTACGTCGCTACGTGAGGATAAATACAGAGGTGGGTAATTAATTAGAAATTATTTGACTTTTATGTGTTAGTTATTGATTATTTTCCACGGTAATGAAAGGTTACACTACTAATTATATGTCGTGTCCTGATTGTGGCAGTAATAACTGAGCTTGTCTTATGGCACATAGTAGGATATTTTGTATGAACTGAGTATTATCCAACTCTGCAAATGTGCTTATCAGAGGTCAGTAATGAGTATTCAAAAATATGAGTAGAATCGAATCATACTCATAATTTCTGATACATATAGTATATGCATTCATACCTTTTTTAATATAATGGAAACTTTACTCATAATCAAAGTTTGAAGTACTCATCATATTCATACTTAACAACACGTACATATCGACGCCACCGTTCTATAACATTCTAAGTCGAAAAAGTGTGTTTTGAGTTATGAGCTCTAAAAGTTCTCACGCTCCATACGACTATATGTGTATTCTAAGTAGATTTTTCCCTATAACTTCGGAACGGATCGGCGCATCTTAACCAAATTTTTACAGTATTTAAGTTAGAGAACGTAGAATTTAAAAATGCAAGAATATTAAAAACATTCTAAGTGTACTTAGAACGTTATAGAATGGAGGCGTCGATATAATGTTGTTGATTTCGAGTCTCCATGACTCAACATATGTCTACACGAAGCACAAAATAAGTATGATACGCGAACGAACACTAAAATACTTACTAAAATGTTGTGTATATGCTCTCCTGGCTGCTCTGTATTTTTTGCTTATGTGTCTTTTTTCTTTTTTTGTAAATACAACAACAACTAAGCCCATAAATTTTGATGAATGATTCAAGTCACTCGAATCATTTGTCAGTATTTTTCTACAGTTATGAATTTGAATGAGTAGGCTTTTGAATCAAACATATTTCGAATGGTATGAGTTTGATGACAACGTTGTACACATAGTCATTGCAACCCGTACTTATAAATCAACATTGTAGTAAGAACATAGTTAAATTTCAATATTGTTTACTCACTTATATTCAAAATATATGATTATATATGCTTATGAGTAGCGAAAAAACCATTCATTGCTGATCTCTGGTGCTTATACATGCCAATCATGCAGTTCCATCAATTTTAATTTGTACATTAGCCCATATATAATTTAATCTTATATATAAAAATGAATGTGTGTTTGATTGTATGTTTGTATGTTTGTATGTTTGAAGTTTATAGACGATTAAACGGCTGAACCGATTTTCTTGAAATTTTCACAGTATCTTCCTGTATGTCTGGAAGGAGTTATAGGCTACTTTTTATGTTGATATTCCAAATGAGCGAGGGGCCATGCCCACGTATGCTACATACTACATACTTAATATTTAATTGCATTTAAAATATATTACTCATACGCATAGTAGTTACCCCTACAAGTATGCTATCTGTGATTCTTGATGTATAAAACCAAAGAAAATAAAGTGTAAAGAACGACGCGGGGGGAAAGATAGAAGGGAAAGAAAAAAATGTTGTAACCAACATTTGTGAAAAAATTCACCAAATAAGAAAAAATATAACCAAAATTAAATTCGTAGACTTTTGTTTTATTTATTTTTTTTTTTTTTCAAGTTTAAATTATCTATATATATAAAAATGAATGTACTTTATGGAATCGTAAACTATGCATTTAATCTTTAGCAAAGTTGTTGCGCATGAGCCGATGAAGGTTTCTAAGTTGGTATAACCAATTTCCGACAGGTGGCGCCACTGAAAATTCATCGAAATTAATTAAATCGTAAACTGTGCATTTGATCCTGTGTTGAAAAGAAAAGAAAAGAGCATTACTAGCCTCAGAATCAGCATTGAGACTGAAAAATCTTCGAGTACATGCCGCACAGATCCGTTCGCATGAATCACTTGATCGAATGCGTACTACTCAGGCCCGTTCGTCTGAATCATCTGGACAACGGGAAACAAAATCAATAAAATGATTCAAACTTAATTGGATATTTGTCTAATGTCTTTCCTTCAAATTTATTTTAGTTTGTAGTGCAGCAAAGCGCGCAGGGTACAGCTAGTATATATATAAATATGCTTTTGTACAGCACTGTACTCTGTAGGTTCATATGAATTCATTGCAATTTTACATAAAATCCATATGAACATATTTTATAGCCTCTCTGCAGATAATGTTTTACTGCTGTTAACGCTTCATCTGTTTCAGTTTCTTAAAAAAATGTTTATTGATGTGTTCTAAACAAAAAGAAAGATGTTCATTTTTTCTATTCAATACGAAATTACGTGTCTGCTGCATTCGTTGCATGGAAATATAAATTTTCTTTGAATGAGAAAAATATACATACATACAAAACTGTATGAAAAACACTTACACAAATTGAAATGGAAATGTAAAAGGAATTGGAAAGCAAATAAGGCGCAATATTTTTGTTACTTTTATGCCAAAAAAAATGGAAAAAATCAATTATCGGTCATTGAACTTTTTTCTATTTATAGGTTCAATTTAATTTAAATAATGCAAATTTAATGTGTGTTGGCTTATTGGATGTGAGGCCATGGTTCAAAGCTCAGGTCAGACACCAAAGCGAAAATATGGAAAAAAAATTTCGGCGATATCTTCTCAGCAGATTTCTGGCAAAAACTCTGAGAGTAATTAGAAGTTGCCATGAAAAAGTTTCCCGAAAATTTCTCTTTCGGCGTCCACGTTAAACTTTAGGTTCCACCAGTCATGTATAAAATTAACACACACAACATAAGTGGTGTGAGAAACTAGGTCGTAATTCTGACTGAATGACAATACTTGTAATGCATGTAAATAATATTTAATATAAAAAAAGGGTTATCCATTTTTCGGTTTCAAAATTAAATTTAAATAAAACACACATGAAGCTATGATTTCGAAGGAATTTTAATCTTCCATATACTATTAGTATATGTAGGAAATCATGGTAATTTAAATGACCACCTGTCAAGCGGTTGCAGTAAGCAGTAAGTCCTACTACTTCTTTACACATTTCCGGGCAAGGTGAACAAAATAAATTTTAAAAAAATATTACTCAATATCACCACCACATACAATAAATCTACCAAGCAAATCAATTTTTCTACGTTGAAACTATGCCAACTACTAGCTCAACGGATGATATCTCATACACACATACATAATTGGCCTTTGGCGGGACCTACAGTTTGAAGTCGACTACGAATGACAGATTTTTGAGAAACATTTCATAGCATTTTTTATTTACTCTCAGGGTTTTGTTTTTTTGCTGAGGGGAAGTTGCCGAAGAAATATTTTCTTATACATATATTCGGTTTAGTTAGAGATGTCTAGCCTGTGGTTTGAACCGAGGCCTTACTTCTAATAAGCCAACAAGCTATCTAATTCAATCAATTCAATTTGATGGGTGCTGCATCCACGATATCAGATTAAATTTCACAAATAAAATTCGAGTGTAAAATGCCATAGTGTATGGCGGAGACTAGCTGGTAGATTCCACATAAATCAGATCATAGAACCCAATTCCAAAAAAAGTAAATATTAGTCAAAACTAAACTAGAGATATAGAAGTCCAAGACAAAGTCTATCTTGTAATATGGATAACCAGCAAACTACAAAGAACTACACAAACCATTGTCTCTGGTAAATTCTAAGCATTGGGTTGCCCAAAAATATATTTAATTTTAACAATTATTTTCATCCTCATTCACAAGATAATGGGTCCATAATGTTAATTCTCAATAAAATGTTGCAAAATTTCTCTTCTCATATTAATGTTTGAAATTAAACTCATTACACATGTCACATTCATGTATGTATGTTGCCGTTAAATGTATATCTTACATGCATACATACATGTATATAAAAGGAAAAATATCAGGACAATTGTAGATAATAATTGTAACTGACACTGTTATGAGCCTGAAAACGGACTCGGCAGCAATAACATAAGAATTCAACCTTAAAACATGGAAATTTACGTTTTTATTGTGTCATAAAGAACAATGAAAATAATTTAACTCGTTATATATTTCACAATGTGTGTGTATGTTAATAGAGTATAAAGTAATATTAAGTTTAGGGTATGCAGTTAAATAAGAAATGTATTGAACTCCATTAAAAATCTTTCAGTTTCAAAAAACGTTTGCACAAAAACAACGATAGCCAACACGATTGTGTAATTCTTTTCTTTTTTGAGAACGACAGAGGCCAGTTTTTCTTAATGTGATCCTATATCCTAAACTTTTTGTAGATTTACTCCACTATACATTGACTTTTTGAAAAATTTACACTTTAGTCGGTAAGGAAAGTAAAAAAATTTTTAATCGTTGGAGTCTTAAAGTATAGTGTATCAAAGGCTATAAATAAAATACTTAGGGCCATTATTACAACTTGCCGTTAAAGTTGGGTTTAAGTAAAGGTAACTTTAGCTAAAGTAAACTTTAAAGTCAACTTTAACTTCATTTCGTTATTACAACCTACAGATAAAATAAAGTTAACTTTTTCAAAAATATAGCAGTAACGGAGCAATGTTGAGAAAACTGCATAATTAAACAAGTTTTTTTAAACACAGTGGCAACTAAGGGTCTCTTTTTTGTCGTTGTGTTTCCTCATTTTGTTTATATTTGAAGTTGCCATATTGAAAATAATATAAAGGGCTATCCATTTCGTGGTTTCAAAAGTATGGGACTGGAATTCGACATCTGTCGAACTAAGTTGTGAAACCAATTTTTTTCTTTTCAGTTGAAAGTCTGACAGTCTGACGAAAATGAATCGCTTAACTATCACACAACGCATAAAAATTATCAAAACCTACTACAAAAATGGTAATTCTGCCACAGTCACGTATCGTGCTTTAAGAGGAAATTATGGTTTACATAATCGTCCAACTACGCAAGCAATTGGCAAAATTGTGAAGAAATTTGAAGAGACTGGAGTGGAGAGAGGCCATTACATCCAGAAAAAGTCACTGTTTGGTGTGCTCTTTGGTCCGAAGGTGTGATTGGACCTTACTTCTTCGAAAACGACGATGGAACGACTGTCACCGTCAATTCGCAGCGTTATGGTCATATGATAACCGACTTTTTTTTGCCTGCTATTGAAGAATACGGCTTGGAGAATATGTGGTTTCAACAAGACGGTGCCACATTCCACACAACTCGAGCGAATATGGCTTTATTGCAAGAGACATTTCCTTTCCGCGTAATTTCTCGTCGTGGCGATATCAACTGGCCACCAAGATCATGCGATTTTACACCATCCGACTTTTTTTGTGGGGCTACGCGAAAGACCGTGTTTATGCAGATAAACCTTCAACTCTTCGTCAAGTTATGGCTGAGATACCGCCCAATATGTGTCAAAAAGTGGTTGAAAATTACTTCAAAAGAATCAATGCTTGCAACACTTCGCGTGGAGGTCATTTAAATGATGTAGTGTTTCACACATAATGTCAACGTTTAAACTTTACAATAAAAAAGGAAATATCATGGAAAAAATATTTTATATGTGTTTAATTTACGTTTACTTTTGAAACCACGAAATGGATAACCCGATATAATACGGCAAGTTCTAACATAAACTTCACTTTAAAAGTTAAAGGTAGGATGATCCTCCATTTAGCTTAACGCTCACTTCTACCTTATTGTCTACTTATAATAATGGAAAACCATTTATCTGCCCGTTAAAGTCCTGCCTTTAGTTAACGGCAAGTTGTAATAATTGCCCTAAATCTATTAAAAATCCATGGTGGCAAAATCGCTGGTAATTTTGTTATCGCAAATTTAAACTCAAACCTAATGTTGTTGAAAAGTTTAAATTCATTCTTATACATGTAAACAAAACGAATATATTCAATAAAATAGAAATACAATATTGAAATTATAAAAGTTTATGGCTTCCTGAACAGCCTATTGAAATTTAAACTCCCAACCACCACCAATAAATGTAGAATGTACAATATTTATGCCGTTGACATCCTATTCATGTCTATAACATGCGGTACCAACATATGTTTACAAAGACCTCAAAAATAGGCAATAGGTCGAGTCGTTATATGTATGCAATGAATATGACCTGTTTTGTACTGTTTTCATGTGAATGTATACCATTGGCATGGGCTCAAGGCAAACAACAAGTGATAAAAATGATTACTTTGTTTCATACCACAGCAATGATTAGGATGAAGAAAGTTACAATTGAAATAATAATGAAAATGTTGATGATGACGCTGATGATGTTGATGATAATAAAATTAAGTCAATTATTTATGTAAATTACTGTTGATTCAATGCCATGGAACAGTGTCTTTCATTTTACTTAAATGGATATTTGAAATGTATACAAGTAATACGTGGTCTAGTAGCTAGTATGTTGGCGTATTAGACATAAGGCCACTGTTCAAACCACAGGTCAGACTTCAAAATAAAAATTTGAAAAAAAATTTCTCGGGCGACTTCCTCTCAGTAGATTTCAGGCATGAATTCTGACAGCAAATAAAATTGCCATGAAAAGTTTCCCAAAAATCTGTCGTTCGGAGTCGACTTTAAATTGTAGGTCCCGCCACTCATGTATAAAATTAACACACACATCAGGAGTGGCGTGAGAAGCTAGGCCGTAATCTTCACTGAAGGGTTGAAATGGCCAATTATGTATGTAGGTATTTAATCCCCTATCCATAGCAGATAAATAGATTTTCATTACGATTTTCGAAAAATAATTCTTTAATAAGGTTTTACTTTGGAATTCTAGGTTAAGTTTTGTTTGTTAACGGCCGAGTACCACCTATCTAGTTTCTTCACATCACTTGCTTTGAAATGAATGTTAGTAAGGCGTTTGTTTATTTTACGGGTGTGTCCACATTTAATGTCTCCAGGAAAAATAAGACCTTTTATGCCCTAGAGATTGTGTTAACATTTTTTTTCATATTTTTTCTTATAAATTTATTAAAATGAGAAGAAACAAGGCATATAAAAGAAAAAAAGAAAAAATAAAGAAATTACGAAGAAAGAAAAAGGAAAATAATAAGTTACTGTGTATAATAATATATATATGTATAATATAAATGAGGAAGTATCTAGTATAAGAGACTACTATCAGGGATGGGTGTTATGAAATACAAAAGGAGTATTTACGTGAGTGTATTTAAATATTATTTAAAATTTCGTTCCTTTTTAATTTTGTTCCTAATCTCTCTGTATAATAAAGGAAGCGAGTTACTGGATTAGCAACTTCTGATATGCAGAGGGAATGAAGTGAAGTCGCCGTGGTCTAGTAGGTAGTGTGTTGGCTTATTAGACGAAAGGCCGGAGTTCGAAACCCAGGTCAGACTTCAAAACGAAAATATGAAAATATTTCTTCCTTCCTCTCGACTTTCGACTTCCTCTCAGCAGATTTCTGACAAAAACTCTGAGAGTAAAAATTGCCATGAAAAGTTTCTCAAAAAATCTGTCGTTCGGAGTCGACTTTAAACTGTAGGTCCCACCACTCATGTATAAAAATTAACGCACACAACATGAGTGGTGTTGAGAAGCTAGGCCGTAATCCTGACTGAAGGGTTGTAATGGCCAATTATGTATGTTATGTATGTGTAATAAGAGTGCATATATGAATGTCCATGATTGCATGACTTACCCACTCTTGAATTCACGCTACAAATATTGTTACGTTTTTGCCTTTTAAAACCGTTTAAAATATAAGCTCGTACATTGCAAATAAAATAAAAATAAATTTGTGTTTAGTTTTAATTAAAATTCTTTATTATTCGCACAATACTATGTTCACAACTTGATGTAAACAACAACAATTGCTTTTATTTGTTATTCCTCTGTTTACACCATTTGCATAAACAATAACAATTACTAGGCAGTTATTCGACAGATCTTTGTAATGGAGATCTTCAAACCAAGATTACTCTCTTCAAACGCACCGACTGAACTGCACTAACTCAGTCGCCTGCCTTGCCTTGCCTTTTATATGGCAATGTAAACAGTCTGATATATGTTCTTGATGGCGAACGTTCATGACTGAACTGGGGTTTGAACCGTGGCCTTACGTCTAATAAGCCAACATACGACCTACTAGACTAAGGCGTCTTTTACTTACTTAAATGTTTAAAATTTTAAAATAAATTTTGATGTAAAAAACTTTCGCAGAATAAAGTTTTCCGACATTAACAATTAGCCCTCGTTATAGCAACCCATAATGTGAACAAAATTAAAATATTTAGCATTTCACTGAAACGACATTACAACCAAACTATGCATAAACACACTGGGGAATAATGGAAATGAAAAACAGAAAAACTAGAATGAAAAGTCTATTGACAAAGTGCCTGCGGTTTGTTTAGCAATTTTATAGGCCGTAGTACCAGTGGTATAGCAAATATTTGTCGTTATTGTTTGAACATTGAGCCACACACTTATGCATGAAAACTTTCAGCTTCAGCTCTCTCTGTGGCACTTACATTATATCCAAATACTTTTAAAGGTTATGTCATTTATTTGGGGATCAAGGTCATTTAGGCTGTAAAATTTAAAAAAATTAATATTTTCAGTGTAATTTTTTTTCTTTTACAATTATTTTTTAAAAATCAATTTTTCATTCAGTTGTTTCAATCAATTGTTGGCAATTTTGGCTATTGGCCATTAGCCAACTGTGGGAGTAAATCAAAAATTGCCATGAAAAGTTTCTCAAAGTTTCTCATCTGTCGTTCGAAGTCGACTTTAAACTGTAGGTCCCGCCACTCATGTATAAAATTAACACACACAACATAAGTGGTATGAGAAGTTAGGTCGTAGCCCTGACTAAGTGTTGTATTGTTTGATTTTGAGTTTATTTTCCCAATTTTTATTGTGGGTGTTGTAAAGGAGTGTGTGTTTTTTAATTAACTCAATTGATTTGATTGATTTCCCAACTTTTGTCACGAATAAATTTCTTGTTCTTGCTCCTTTTTGTTTCCTTTAATGCCGCACTCACGCTGTTTAATTCTTCTCCCGATCATTCTTTATATTTCTATTCATCTCTTCCATTCATTGGTTGCCATATTGTGTAGGTTTTCAATGAAAATCTATTTTCAAATGCTATTGACACTGACATGCAGACATGCTTCAAAGAGTCAGTTACTGGCTGATAAATGAATGACGACTGAATCGCCGCCGTTGTTTATAATGTTTTAATTGTTTTTCTCTTTCGTTTTTTCTTTGTATTTATCACTCTATTTGACTTGAAATGCATTGAAACATAGACGACGACTTTCATTTGTTTATTCGTTTGTATTAATGTTTTGTAGGAAACTGATTGGTCACTTTGGCAAATCAAATTCAATTGATTTCCTTAGAAACTGTCTTTTTTTGGAAGGACAATCATTGTTTGTTTCCGAAAACGAAATACGAAAAAGAAAACAATTGGAAAACGATATCTTGTGTATTGCTTTATGTCAAAATGTACCATGAAGAGTAGTTTAATTCGTAGTTAAGACTTTAGAAAATTTATTGGAATAAAAGTTTACTTATAAAGGATTTTCAATAAGACTTGATATTCATTCCATTCTTTCAAACAATGCTGTCATACAAAGGATTTTTATTCATACCGAACTCATAGAACTATTTGACTTCAATACACGCTAAATAGGTAGGTTGGAGAGGTAGGTAGCTTTGATACCAAAAGCTCACTTGAGCACGCATAGGTCAGAGTTGTTCCTGTACTGACCGAGTTCCATCAAAGTAGGGAAGAAGTTGGTCAGCGCACAGGGGCTGCACATTATAAGTACGACTGCTCTACGCTTCAGAATCAGCTAGAAAGTTTGATAAATGAAGTTATATCCTGGATATCAATGGATGATAGCTCCGCCAAGTTGTCAAGTATTGGAGAGCCAAATAACCTATATCTGCACCAATGTACAATGACTCAACTTGACCTCCAAATACTGTACTTGTCAAGCACACGTCCCATAACCTAACCTACATCTGCATCTCCACCACCAGAGATGGACATTGACAAAGAAAGTGAATAATAGTCTCTTCTTCCTCAGCGGATCTGCACCCACGGCAGAAGACGTTAGATGGGAGCTGCATTTTTTTTCGCGTATCTTCCCATAACACAATGACCTGTAAGCATGTCTACTGTGATCGAGAGGGCGTCACGAACAAGTCCGAGTAACTGGTTAGTGCGCCTTCTATTCATCGAAGGCCAAGTGAGCAGTAGAGTACGACTCCTCGTTGATCCAACGTAGGTTGGCGTTCCGCATAATGGCCAATTTGGCCAACTGAAGTAATTGGCATACCCAAGTTGACTGACGCTCTAGCGTGCTTGTCGCCTAGGCTAGTGGATCTTATTTGCAGTAGGTAGTGTGTTCGCCTCTTAGACGTAAAGCCCGGGTTCGAGCCCCAGGTCAGACATCAAAACGAAATATGAAAAAGAAATATTTCTTCGGCGACTTCCTCTCAGCAGATTACTGGCAAAAACTCTCTGAGAGTAAATAAAACTGCCGTGAAAAGTTTCTCATAATCTGTCGTTCGGAGTCGACGTTAAACTGTAGGTCTCGCCACTCAATTATGTATAAAATTAACACACACAACGTGAGTGGTGTGAGAAGCTAGGCCGTAATCCTGACTGAAGGGTTGTAATGTCCAATTATGTTATGTATTATTCATCTTCCTAGTCCTGGATAATGTCTAAGCAATTTTGTCTCACTTCCATAAAAGTTAATGTCTTATACACATAATCTTCTCATTTTTTTTACAATGAGACAAATCTTGGTCTAAGGGCACAAGATTTCTATTACAAATATTTGCTTTCCAAATATAATCTTTTTTGACATTTTATTTAAGCTTCAGTAGCGTTTAGAAAGATACTCAGATTTATTAAAACCACATGAAAGACATTTGAAAATTTTTTTCTTTTCTTCTTTCCAATAAATGTCACTCCGTTTCTCATTCATTTTTTCCATTTTTTATTACAGATGTCACCTGTCTGTTAAGGGAATGTTAACGTTAAATGAAATATGGTCAAGACTTTATGAGTCCAAAAATGTTGATAAACACTAGACAGATAGGAATGGGAAAACGGTAAGGTGATGAGGTTACCATAGGAAGAATACAATGCTTTTGTTAAACGGTAAATAATGAGAGGATTATTTAATAACTTTTTACTCAAATTTTTGGCGGTAAACCGGCACAGAAAATTACAATTTTTGTTACATGCCATCTCACAACGTAAAACATTTATTCGTTAACGTAGAATGCTACACAATTTAATGACATGGAATTAGACACGTTAAAATTACAAATTCTTCACTCTTTCTCTTAGAGATACTGCATCTTCTATCCTGCCCTCCTGTGAATGAATCATCCGCTTGGCATAATACAGTGAGGCAGACAGTTATTAAGCCTATGAATTGGTAATTTTGTTCGATTTTAAAATCATGTTGTAATGTTGTATTCGTTTCAAGTGTAATTGAAATATATATACAGTGAGCATCAAAAGAAACTGTACATTAAAAATAAATATACATTAATAAATAACCGTTATTTTTATTTTAAAATTTATTCATTAACAGTTTTTAAATGTAAGACAAATAAAAATTACAAATAATTTCGAATTATTGTCAAATTTTTTCGGGCACTCTCCTTAAGTGGTAAAAGTTGATGTGTACAGTTTCTTTTGACGCCCACTGTATGTTGCTAACTACAGTTACTAATACTATTGTAGCCAATATTTCTGTTTCTGTGGAATTGAAAACAAAATTTTCAAAATAACTACACATGGGTTACTTTATCTGCACGATTGTGTCCCGTACATATCGTACCTGCATTTATGTATTTGAATGCGTTCATTAGCCTATCCATTGTGTGATTGAATAACACATTTTTGAATTGATTTCATGGAATTTATGAACAATTTTTGTGAAAATATGTACTTGTTTACAGTTGAAATAATTCCTTGTGAATAGAGTGATTAGCAATGATTGTAAAATTTAAATGTTTGGTTTCACGCCTATGCAAATATCATCAAATTACAGTAACTTAGTTTAACAAGATATATGATAAAATAATTATATTGTGTATATTGTAATGTAGAAATATTGGTTGATATTTTAAAATTAAATCGGATTTGTGGTTGAATTACGACAAAGTTTTCTCCAGGAGTCCAAAGGTTTTATTCTAAAACAAGGTTATTTGTCAAACATAATCCATTCGCCATTAAGGCTTCCCCCGGTGAGATTTAAAAACTTTATCCAAAAAATCATACTGTTACGAAAATGAAAAATCTAGATACTGGTGTTTTGCTTTCATATCGTTTAACATTAAAATTATAAACAAAAATACAACAACAAACACTACAAGAAGAAATGTAAACAAAATACACAAACAACAATAATGAAACAACGATGTACATTTAGAGAGATTTCAAGAAGGCGAAGCCACGAACATACGCCTTCAAGAACATTCATCAGACTGTTTACTTTGCCATACAAAAGACTAGGCAAAGCAGCCGAATTAGTTAGTGAAGTTCAGTCAGTCTTGTGTAATGACGCGGTGTGTTTGAAGAGAGTGATCGTGGTCTGAAGATCTCCGAAGCGATATTTTTTTATATTTCGTTTTGTTGGAGATGTGTGATCTAGGGTATGAACCGAGGCCTAACGTCTAATAAGCCAACATACTACTGACTAGACTACGGCTACTACAACCAAGAAAATCATTACCTGGAATACCCTATTTTCCATAAAGCATGCATGATGAGCCAAAAGTTTTAATTTTCCCTTTCTTCGAATGAATGCCATTACCTTTGAACTGATTGAATACACTTTAAGAAAAATATGATTTAATATTTTTTTCAATAAAAAAAAATTATCAGTTTTGAAATAAATTTACAACATTGAAGGTCATCCTTAAGAAAAACAAATTTAACTTCATTGTTATAAAAACTTGAAACCGTTTTACTCTTATACTTAATATAAGAGTTTCAAAGTTGAAAGATGACATGCGCCAAATATGCTGCTGCATTAACGTAATCAATGTAAACATCATCATCACCATCATCGTCAGGAAAGTTTGGCCTGCAATTATAATAAAAGTTTTTAAATTTATTAGAAATTATGATTGAATATGTATTTACACCGTATTTGTGTTAGATTTCTATCATAAATACGGTTTTAAAATTGTTTTCGCTTTAATTGCTGTAAAAAAAACCTTGCCATTATAACGACCATAATTGTGAAAAAGGAACAAAAGCAAATCCTTGTTAATTGAAGTTAAAAAAAATACTCATGATATTTGAGTAGATTTTTGTTAAAATCTGTAATTATTTAAAATAAAATTAAAGAAGAAAGGCAGGGAAAATGTTATTTTTAACGAAAATAATGAACAAAATATTAAATTTTATTGAAATGTAATCTGCATTTTCTAAAACCTAAGACGCTAGAGACCATGGATGCAATGCAGGCTCCGTCAAAAATTACTCACGACACCAAAGCACTGTAGTTCGAGGTAATGACTTCAAAGACAGCGTATAGCTAATGCAAAAATTTTAATGCAGTATGGCTTCTGTCAACGCCAGGCAAACGACTTCCGCTGCAGGTCGAACAACAGAGTAAATTTGGCCTAAACTTTAGCATTGCATTATAGGCTCTTATGAACAATGAATTGATCTTGGATATTTGGCAAATGATTTCTGCAGGAGTTGAAGGGCTTAGGAAGAGCAGAGGACTGTTCTTCACCTTTTGGCACATGTCCTATACTATGTCTACTACATGACACACTTATGTCACTTTATCAAAAACTCCGAAGGGTTAAGAGATTATGGAAAAATTAAAAACTAAAAATATAAAAACACAATGGACTTTATGTGGATAGTGTGTTGGCATATTGTCTAGTAATTGTTATTGTTTATGCAAAAGATTATAAACAGAGGAATAACAAAGAAAAGCAATTATTGTTGTCTACATCAAGTTGTGAACAGTGGCACACAGAATTGCGCGAATAATGAAGAATTTTAATTAAAACTAAACACAGATTTATTTCTATTTTATTTGCAATCTATAAGCTCATATTTTAAACGTTTTTTTTAAGGTAAAAACGTAACAGTGTTCTTGACTTTGAATGCTGTGAGACTGTTCCTACTTATTTTTTGTTTTTTAATTTTGCTGAATGAATTTGAACTTCTTTGATCCACAGAATAAAAGAAATCAAAAATACAAAATAAAAGTGCCAAAATTTTGCATTATTTCTACGATTCTAATTTTATATACGAAAGCAAAGAGAGCAAGAGACAAAGAGCATCTATAAATTATTTACAATTCTTAGTGATAAAATGAATACAACAAGTTTCACTACATATTAAAAGAGGCAGTATTATCAGTTCTTGTTTTATTTATTTTATATCACATCTGTATTTATTTTATTTTAACAATGTTTAAATACTCACAATCAATATTCACCAGCTGGGCATAAAAAAATATGTCCAAACATCAATGCGGACAAAGCTATTGCCGTTCTAAACAAAAAAAATCGTTTAAAAATTTGTCGAACTCATGACTGGGTGTAATCGATTGATCGCTGCACTTAAGTATGGGTAAAACTTTGGAAAAAATATTTGGGCAATTCACACAAACCGTTGTATCGTTGTATGACGTGTATTGTTGGACGAAAATACAACAGTGTAAGCTTGTTGTTGATAATTTTCATATAAAAATCCGATACTCTTATACACATTTTTATCATATGTTTTTAAAAGTTGTATTGATTTCGTGCTATCACATACATACATAACAACCCTTCAGTCAGGATTACGGCCTAGCTTCTCACACCGCTCATGTTGAGTGCCTTAATTTTACACTTAAGTGGCGGGACCTACAATTTAACGTCGACTCCGAACGACAGATTCTGAGAAACTTTTTCATGGCAATTTTATTTACTCTCGGAGTTTTTGCCAGAAATCTGCTGAGAGAAAGTCGCCGAAGAAATATTTTTTTGTGCTATCAGTTTATGTAAATGCCAGTAATCAAGAAGAAGAATAAAAATAAAAAATATTTTCTATGCAACTTGACTCAACAATTAACATTTCAAAATTATGTATATTCTTCTCACAGATAATTAATTAATTAACTTTTTTCCGCAATATTTTTCATTAATAATAGTATTCTTCTTCTTATCGCTTTTTGACGTTTGGAATACAAAATACACAATACATCATAATATTGAGCATTCACAAACAAAAAGTGTATTCAATACAACATACACGATCCAAAGCCATGTGAATTGACCAATTAAATCATTTATTTCTGAATTAAATAAAACAATTCTTGGGAATTTATATTTAAAAAGTAAATTTCTTTTCCCATATTCTAGGAATACTTCCGATAAGCAAAACGAACAAAAAAAAAATATTTGAAGAATCATCTTTCCAATGTTTATTTTTTTTTTTTTTGCAGCAAAATTCTTAAAATTTTGATTACAAAAATCCCAATAAAACAATAAAAAAAAAATTTTGTGAATCACAAACAGAAATTGAATAAATAGAGACTTAAAATCGGGTTTTTTATTTCTTCTTGTTCTTTCTTGTGTTGATAAGGTTTGTTTTGTATTTTCTTTTATTTTATTTTGCAAAAAATTGGTTTTTCTGTTTCAACAACTCTTTTGGTCGTGAGACGTTAAAAATGAAACGGTTCAACTGTTCCATGTGCTATTTCTAATTTATATTTTTCATGTATACGAGGTTTGTTCAAAAAGAAGGCATTTTCTATTTATATTTCTAATATTTACAATGATTTAATGATTTCCTAAACATCTGAATGTTTCTGTTAAGCACTTAATATAGCATAGAGCTACAGTGAGAGTCAAAAGAAACTATACATTATTAATTACCGTTATTTTCGTTTTAAAATTCTTTCCAATTGCCAATTTTTAAAATTGAAACAAAAAAAATTACAAAAAAAAGTCGAAACATTGTCAAACTTAAATGGTAAAAGTTGAGTTTGGTGATTGTTAGAATTTTATCCTCAGTTTACTAATTCACATTTTTATATTTTAAATTTTAGATTGAAGAGAAGCAACAGCAACTTGACAATGTCTTTAGCAATAGAGGCAAGTCTTTAGCTTTTCAACCGCTGTTCATTGCTTTCCTTTCAAGGATTTTTTTCATATGTAGTCGTTAAAGACATGGTTTTGGATTAGGCCGCACGGCAGCAATGAGTGACTAGAATATTGAAAGCAATCGAAAGCTATCTCTATATTTTTAAAACCTTTCAGCACTTTGAAGTCACTATAGTCTAATGGGTAGAGGCTTATTAGACGTAGGGCCACGGTTCAAACACCAGGTCAGAGAACTCCAACAAAAAGAAATACGAACAAATATTTCTTCGGCGACTTTCTCTCAGCAGATTTCTATCAAGAGCTTTTAAAGTAAATAAAATTGCCATGAAGAAGTTTCTCAAAAATCTGTCGTTCGGAATCGACTATAGGTGCCGCCCGCTAATAATATAAAATTAACACAGACAACATAAGCGGTGTGAGAAGTTAGGGCGTAATCCTGACTGAAGGGTTGTAAGGGTCAATTATGTATGTATCAAAAGCAAGATGAGCTTTAAAATGTTTTCAGCTATCGAAGAGAGTTTTAGCTTTTCAAACCCTGCCTATTACCAAGGGTCTCTTGATTTATAGTCGCTAAGGCTAAGTCGTGAGTTCTCTAAGACACGGTTATGGCTTTGTTTTTGAATACGCAGTAAAGCAACGAGTCGGCGAAGAGGACGACCTAGTTAGCGTTGAAAGGACCAAATCGAGGAAGCCCTGTCTTCGATTGGTGTGACCAACTAGTGTAGGCACACAAGAAGCGGAGGCGTCTGGAAGGATGTGCTACAGCAGGCCGAAATCCCTTAATCGCGTTGTTAATGACGAATTGAGTAAGAAGGTAAGTAAAACGACGAAGACTGACTAGAGTAGTGATTTCAATCGTATGCTATTTTCATATTCTTAAAAACTTTTAACACTTTTTGCCCAATTTTTTTTTATCTATTTCATCAGACAGCATAGTACTACTTTTCGTACTTTTTTCTATATTCAACAAATAACCTGTTCTCCCTAACAGACCTCGTATATATTCATGAAACGAATTCAGTTCTTTAATTTAAAAACATTATTTTTTAATCTCTGATTTTAGAATCAGCTGACTATACGAGTACGTCAAATTTGTTTGATTATTTTTTAAATACAAAACAAATTAACATTAATGACTAATACTATCGACAAAATACCGTATATTTGTATGTACATACTCGTATATACATACGTACATATACGTTATTTACGTTATTGAATTCAATTGCTTATCAGTAGTCAGAGCTGATAATAGCCGTATAAATATTGAACCGAGCTTATTGGAAAGAACAGTCCATTCAAATTCATTCACAGTTAAGAGTCATATTTGATTTTTGTTGTTGTTGTTTTGTTGATTGAAACGGTAAAATAAAAAAGAAAGACAAACAAACGTAAAACAAGAAATTTATTTAAAATTTTTATAGAAACTAAAAACCAAAAAAAAAAAATTAAATTAAAAAAAAACAAGAAAATACAAAATAATCGTACAATACAAAAATGAATAAATTAAAATTAACACACTTTATTTATATGGTAAGTAGGGAAATTGTTAAACTATGAACGTATAAAAGTGTGAAAATCTAAAATAAAAAATTTTTTTAATTGTGAATTGTGCTGCTGCAATTATTTTTTTTTTAATTAATTTAAATTCCATTTGAACTTTATGAATTTATTTATTCGTTTTCATTATAGTTTTTAACATTATTTTGCATTGCCTTTGGCGCGGAAATTGTGGAAATAAAACAATCGGGAGTGGGTGGCAAACTTTTCTGTGCCAAGATGGGAAAAACTTATTGTGAGAACGTTGTTAATTATCCAAGGTAACCGGAAAACTTGATTGTAAACTTATATTAAAAACTTTTTAAACAGAACAGAACAATGCAAAAAACACAAAACAAAAAACAAAAACTCAGGAAAAATTAAAATTTGCTCGAACGAATTCGTTTTCACTTTTTGGCAATAATTATGAAATTTACTGTGCAACATTAACAGTCAGCTGCTGTAGTTAAAACGTTTAGAAAATCGAAAGTTTATTGTGCTTTTAAATTTTGTTTAAAATTTAACATTATTTCAAATGCTTTGTAATATTTTTCAATATGTTTACATCGTATTGAATTAATAGGCAGTGCATAGAAAAGATTTTGAATGCATAAAAAGAGGTTGTAATTTAGTAACTTTTTTTAATGGACAGTAACTAATACGTCGAATTACATTGTATATGTCGACATCAATTTCATCTAACCCATATGGTACAACACGATGCGATTTCAACTCGTGCTTTATATAATTGGTCAATTCACAAAAGCCGTTGTATCGTTGTATTGAGTGTATTGTTGGATGAATATACAACAGTGTATGCTTGTTGTTGATAATTTTCATATAAAAATCCGATACATTTATACACATTTTTTTCATATGTTTTTAAAAAATGTATTGGTTTCGTGCTATCAAATTGTGTAAATGAAAAAAAAATTATGAAGAAAAATAAGAAAAGACATTTGGAATACGAAATACATAATACAGCGTAGCACTGAGAGTTCACAAACAACCAAGTGTATTCAATACAACATACACGATACAAAGTCGTGTGAATTGACCAAATGTCCATACATATTTGCAGGTCTTTCAGGTATCGTGCAGCCAAATACTAAAATTAAATTCTTTTGCCTATCTGACTTTCTCATAATGTGCTCTAAAAATTTGAATTTTTACTGGCTATGCATGCTCAAGTGAGCTCTTGGTTTCAAAACTACCATTCCAACCTATCCAATTACCAGCTGATTAGTTTTGTTTTAGAAAACTTGATTTGATTTAACAGCCACTACTTTAGAAAAATACTTATAATACTTATAAATGATTCGAGTGGCTCGAGAACTTCAAACTTTGAATATGAGTAGAGGTTCCATGATATTAAAATAAGTCTGAATGCGTATAAGTAATAGAAATTATGAGTATGATTCGATTCAACACATCTTTTTGAATACCCATTGTTGATCTCTGGTAGTTAGTATGTTGGCTTATTAGACGTAATAAGAAGCCCGGATTATAGAATGCTGTTAAAAAGTGTTTTTTGAAATATTTTCTGAACCTTTTTTTGTTTTTTGGAAACCAACCCTCAGCGGCTGACACCCCTATTCATCCAATGCATTGTGTTGCAATACAGGAAAGAGAGTTTATAGGAGAAAAGAAAAAGGGGGTAGTGTTTGACAATTTTTTTCTTTTTAATGATCAGCGTATATACCTTCGGCCGAAGTCGCTGTAGTCTAGTAGGTAGTGTATTGGCTTATTAGACGTAAGGCCACGGTTTAAACTCCAGATCAGATATCTCCAGCTAAATGAAATACGAAAAATATTTCTTCGGCGACTCCCTCACAGTAAATTTCTGGTAGAAATTAAATTAAATTGCCATGAAAAAGTTTTTCAAAAATCTGTCGTTCGGAGGCGACTTTAAACTATAGGTCATGCTACCCGTGTATAAAGTTAAAACACACTACATAAGTGGAGCTAGGTCGTAATCCTGACAGAAGGGTTGTAATGGCCAATTATTCATGCAAGCACATACGCAACTGCACATAACTCCGACAGAAACAAAACATTTAATCTGAGAGAATTTAAAATATTTATAGCAAGTATTCTATATCAAAAGCCTTTGTAAACAAAATTTCTTCTACTCTTGCTTGGTCCAATTTATTCTGACTTTCTGAATAAATTTTCATTTAAGGAATGATTCAAATTGTGCCCGATTATATGCAAATCGTTTATGCATATTTAAATTATCTGACTAAGGTGTTCTATTTTTTTAATTTCTTTACATCCTACACTATAGACTTTGTTTACCTCTTTAAAATGGTGTTTTTAATCTCCATTAAAAGCGTATTTCAATTATTCCGTATCCGTAACAACACTGCTTTTTGTTGTTGCCCTATTTTAACGCTAAAATAGATTCAACACCAACAGCTTGCTTTTTTGTTATGATTCCTGATTTAGTTCATTTGCATAGTTTTTGGGCCATTTTTTCAATTCTCCATTACAAAAGATTTTTTTTATTCACTTTTTTTTTCTAAAGTTTTTGTTTACGACTGTGAGCCTGTAAAATTGTTTTTCTTCTCTTCTCTTTTTCGTAATCCTTTTAATTGCACTTCTGCTAGGATTGTGAGTCTTTTTAAGAATATTTTTTTGATGTTCTTTTCTGTTCTATATGCCAAAATGTAGACAAGCATTTAAAAAAAATCTCCTTATTTTATCTCGGACTCAATTCTCTTTTATCGCGCCCATATTAATTCAAGAGAATGGTAATAACGACGTGGTTGACATTTAAGTTGTATTGGCTGTCTGTTATTTATCTGGATGTGTTCGAATCGTAAAAACTATTCAGTGGCCAGTTTTATTTCTCTAATGCTTGATTTTCTTTATTCATTCTTTCTATTTCCATAAACGTCTTGTTATTACTTGTAGCAAACATTATGTGGCTTTTATTGCTTAAGCTTTTTATTCCATTTGACATTAATTTTTAATATATACCACAATAACTTATATTTATTGTTTGAAATTAAATAAATAAAAAACATAAAAAATTATTTATTAACGTCTTATTAAAATCCTTCTATTTGCAGGGAACAGATAGAGAGACTCTTGGTGAATAAGAATATCATGAGTATCGATTATTAAGGTAGAATTTTAAGTAAATATCCTGCCTATCCTAAAAGCCATTAATTCTAAGCTTATTCTTTACATAGATACATATGTACATACGTTTTAAGTAAAAGTATTATAAATTATTTGTAGATTTAATTTTATTTGAATAAAAAAAATATTTATTTCTTATGTGAGAAAATTAATATTGATTGATTTAATTGATTGATTCAAAAATTTGAGTGGATTCGTATCATACTCATAATTTCTGATACTTATACGCATTCATACTTATATTAATATCATGGAACCTCTACTCATATTCAAAGTGTGAAGTACTCATCGTATTCGTACTTAGTAACACGTATGATGATGTAGATTTCGACTGTTTATAATTCAACATATATGTACACGAATCACAAAATAAGTATGTGTCGCGTACAAATACTAAAATACTCACTAAATAGTTGCGTGTCTGCTCTGCTTGCTGCCTTGTCTTGATTGCTTATGTGTCTTTTTTCTTCTTTTGTAAATGCAACAACAACTAAGACTGTAAATTTTGAAGAATGATTAGAGTCACTCCAATCATTTATAAGTACATACATTATAAGTACTTTTTCTAAAGTTATGAATCTAAATGAGTAGTATTATGAATCAAACATATTTCGAATGGTATGAGTTTAATGTCAACATTGCAACCTGTACTTATAAATCACGTTGTAGTAAGTATGAATGAATCAGAGTACGTAGTTAAATTTCAATATTGTTGACTCTCCTATATTCAACATTTCATGAGTGCTTATGAGTAGCTAAAAAATAATTCATTGCTGATCTCTGATAAGAATGGGATTGTTTCTTAGCCTTATTTTAGGCTTTATCTGTATTAGAAAAGACTTCCTAATTCTCAATAAAACGAAGTATATGAGAGGTATCATTTAAATTTTTTATTCGTTTAAAAGACCTGTTGATGCCATTATGTGTGGAACACATCATTATTCAAATGACCGTCACAGCTTCTCTGTGTGGAGCACATTCGAAATACTCATAACACTGGCACTGATGTACGCTAAATTTGATGCCACGGTTTATATTGACTTAAAGGACTACTGTGGCTTGTGGTTTATTCGCGTACCCCTGTGACTAAAGAAAACCACACAAGAAAAAAACTAACTTTGGCAAATCGAACGATCTCGATGGCCCATTAGCATTACCTGCATGTGAGATGACCATGCTATTTAATCGCTTGAGCTGAATATTCAATGTGGCATGAGTTGTTGGTATGTATAGCCGTCTTCTCGAAACAACATGTCATTAGTGCACAAATCATCCCATGCAGGCCAAAAGAAATTGGTAATCATGGACCTATGGTTGCCGTCGCAATCTGTTAGGTAGAGTGTTGACTTATTAGACATGACAACAAAACGAAATATGCAAAAACAATTTCTGCGGCGGTTTCCTCTCAACAGATATCTGACAAAAACTCTGAGAGTAAATAAAAAATTGTCATGAAATGCTTCTCAAAAAATCTGTCTTTCAGAATTGACTTTAAACTGTAGGTCCCGCCACTCGTCTATAAAAGTAACTCACACAACATAAGTGATGTGAGAAGTTAAGTCGTAATCCTGGCTGAAGGGACGTAATGACCAATTATGTACGTGTGTATGTATGGGTATTGTGGCTTCTCGCGTACACATGTGACTTAAGAAGACCTTTCTTGTGTGGTCCGTTTCTCAGTGGTCCGTTGACATAAACTGCACTTGTGACGATCATGACATTAATTCTCTCGTGCAAAATATTCGTCCTTTCGAAACCACAAGTCATTAGTGCCCTTATCACTCAATTTAGGCCAAAACATGTTGATAATCATCGACCTAAAACGCTCGCCGTAGGCAATGAAATGTGTGGCCAACGTCGTTCTGAAAGAAATTTTGAACGACAACTCAAGAATCTACAACGAGTAGTAATTTTTGTACTATGTATTGGCCGCTCTTGTATCTCTCTCCCTCTCTCTCTCTCTTAAATTGGCTTCATCCAAAATTCAATAATTTCGTTCGCTCATGTACCCATTCATCTGATTCCTTCATTGGTTTCGCAAATTTTGTTTCTGTTCAATTTTTTTTACTCTCTATTTCGCTACCTTTCTCATCATTCGTTCTCTTATGGATCATCTCGACTATTGATTTATTGTCGTATTGATGAAATCTCAATGAAGATTTATTTTTAAACTCCATTGACAGTAAATCGTTAAGCGGTTCAATGGATGATTGATGAATGAATAGCTGCATCATGCTTGTTTAGTATGTTTTATTTGACTTTTCTTTAATTATTTTTTCCTGTTGACTTATAAAGAGATAAAAAAACAAACACTTATCACTATTTTCCATTTTCATATTCCTGTTGACTTAAAAAAAGGATCAAAATAAAATAAAACTTTCTGCATATTTTTTCATTTGGTTTTTCCTTTGGAAAAATGTTTTGTAGGAAATTTGCGGGAAATGCTTCCAAATTAAATTAAACGAATTTCCTTTCCTTTCAAGCTGATTGTTTGTTTTTCTGAAGCATAACTTTTTTTATTGCTTTTACACAATTAAGAAAGAACTATAAACATCTATTGGGTCATATAAAAAGCAATTGCGATATTTTGGTTACTAGACGGTAATATACCGATCGATATGTATTCGGCTGGCAAATGAATTATCGAAAATAATTTCAAATTAAATCCTGAGTTGTAGTAGATATGAATACCGCAGTAAGATTTTGATGTATTCGGAAACTTTATTTAAATGTGTGTCTTTCTACCAGTTTGGGAAGTTGCCATCTAAGAACCTTGTAGCTTTTGGTGAAGAGCACAAATAAGTTCTGGCATTCTACTGAGTATACAGTGAGCCTCAAAAGAAATTGTACATTAAAAAAATATATACATTCATAATTTACCGTTATTTTTATTTTAAAATTGTTTAATTGAAAGTTTTTAATATTGAAACACAAAAAGAAATTACAAAAAATTTGGAAATATTGCAAATTTTTTTCCTGCGCTTTATCCATAGTGTACAGTCTCTTTTGACGCTTACTACACTCCGCAGAAATTACTACGGCAATATCTATCTGAAATATAGTTTCGCTACTTAGAAGACTAATGATCACACGTCAAAATAGAGCAGGAGATGTCAGCTTTAAAACGTTTACCTTAAAACAGGCTTATTTTCTTAATGATTTCAATAACATTTAACTCAAATAAATATCACCGCCTAGATTGTCATATTTTTCTTTTTTCATCTTTATTACGGATGACAGCTGCCTTAAATAACATTTATTACATGCACACTGTGCTAGTGAACTAAAATATGATCGCATTATCTCAAAACTATATTCCAAAGGTTTCGGAATAAATAAATAATGATGACTTCCGTTTACAGTACAGCTCCATCATTACTTTAATACAGGGGAGGTAAAACAAGTAGAAACATTACTTTATGTACAGTGAGCGTCAAAAGAAACTGTACACTAAAGATCCAATACTAACAATCACCAAACTCAACTTTTGCCACTTAAGGAGAATGCCCAAAAAAAATTTGACAATATTTCGAAATATTCGCGTATTCACACAAGACTGACTGAATTTTAAATAACTCACTCGATTGCTTTGCCTTGCCTTTTATATGGCAGGGTAAACAGTCTGATGAATGCTCTTGGAATCTCTCGAAATCTCTATAAATGTAAACATGTTGTTTACACATATTTTTTAAGCGTTTGTCGTTGTATTTTTGTTTACATGTTTACCATTTTTTTATGCTGGTGTTTGTTGTTATATTAAGCCGTACGATAATTTGTAAACAGGTTTGTTTACTGTATTGTTATGTTTTTGTAGCTTTTGTTTATAATTTTAATGTGAACCAATACATGTAACCGATACATGATGTAAAAGCTAAACACCAGTATCTAGATTTATACAGTTTCGCAACAGTATACTTTATATGGGAGTACTATCCGGGATAAAATCCAACATCAAATGGTCTAACTTTCATTAATCGTTGCTTTCCACAGGGATAAGTATAAATGACAACTAATAAATGACAAGCTAATAGTGGTTTCGAACATGTCCCCTTTAGAGACGGATATTCGCATAGGTTACCTACTTCGCAGAACTATAGACAATATCCCAAGAATACTTTGGAATTTTTCAAATTCCATCATAGCCTTGGTAGCCAATGTAACATCTGACAGCGGGTTTGTCAAATTGCTTGTAGCGCATGGTATCATACAGTCGAATGCTATCATTATTGCTTGCGTTGTTTGGTTTTACTTGTATCTACAAAAACAGCAAATCAAATAATCAATTTCTAATTAACACTTGTAATTGGAAAAATATCTCCACACATTTTTAATAGGAAATAAGAGTTGTTGTTGTACTATAACGATTGTTATTTGTTTTTAATTGTAGTTGAGTAGATACATAAGTACCAAAGTGATTATAAATGAAATAATGCCCGCACAATTGTCATGGGAATTTGGTGACAATAAAAGAGATTTATGGGGGGAATGGAGTAATATTTTATGCCATAATTTTACTTCTGAATACATGTGTCTCACAATATACCATAAGGGACTTGTAATTGTATTGAAATTTAAAAACTAAAACAATTATTAGACACTCCCATAACAAGTAGGAGATTGGAGTTATTTTAGTAAAAGTGTACACTAATAAAGGTAATTTAATAAATACTCTGCACAGGACTTTAAATCGAATGTACATTTTAGGTTCGATTTAACCGTTACTACCTTATTAAAACAATAAAATGTTACTATTTATGTTATTTTATTTATTATCTATCTATTACATTTAGGGCTACTATTACAACTTGCCGTTAAAGTTCGATTTTGTTAAAGGTAGCTTTAGCTAAAGTGAACTTTAAAGTCACCTTTAACTTTTATGCGTAGTAAAAGCGGTACAGATCATATGAACACGGTAAGTACCCTTATGAAACATACATACATATTTAGTCTTTCCAATCCTTCAGGCAGTATTTTGGACCTAATCTCTCACACCACTTTTGTTGTGTGCTTTAATTTTATATATGGGTGGTGGGACCTACAGATTTATGAGAAACTTTTAATGTCAATTTTTTTTACTCTCAGAGTTCTTGCCAGAAATCTGCTGAGAAGAAGTCATCGAAGAAATATGTTTTTCATATTTTCGTTTTGATGTCTGACCAGGAGTTTGAACCGTCATCTTACTTCTACGGCAACACACTACCTACTAGACTACGGCGATTTCAGAACAGTCCATTAAGGTAAATTCGAGGGCATATTTATAGGAATTCCCAGGTATATAATAAATATAATTGAATAGTAAAATAGAGTGCTTAACGATGACCAGACAGATGATCCATTCCCCATACTTAGCGGAGCAGGCAAGCAAGTGTACTATCATCGCTGTAATTTACAATCATCGTAGACCTTAATTTACAAATCGTCAGTCAAAGCAACAAAGTCTCATCCTGCGGCTTAAACGTTTAATTCAACGATCAGGCATATCGTAACGATATTTTGTACGTCTCTCCAATAGATTGGCATCAAGCGAAAGCAATATAAAAATTAATATTTACTACTTAAGAAAAAAAAATAATAATAAAAAGTTAAAAACCATCAAAAGATATAAATCAAATAAAAATTATTCAAATATTAAAAGTTTGAACAACAGTGAACATGATAGTGTCACATATAAGAAGCATTACATGAGCTGAACATTGCTTTACATGCTCTTATGTTCTCAAATATGTTACTTAATTACACTCTTTTCCTCGTAATTTGTGTCTTTAAATAAAGCTGTGCTATCTAGTAAGAGTAATTGTAACTGTAGTTTAATTTCCTTTTTTTTATCAGTCACGGAGTGTGCCTCGAAAGTATGTAATTTTGATAACAACCACACAAATACCAATGTATATGTGATTATTTCTTTTACATGAGTATTTGTTTTAACCTTCCATACATACACATATAAAAATATTTGTATACATAGATTTCAAACACTTGGAACACTGAAGACAATGCTGATGCTTAAAAATATTTCATTGCTTCTGTACATTATTTACACGTACATACATAAGTACATATTTATGTATGTGCATACTCCATTGCATAGAAAACGAAAATGGAAAAAAAATTTTCTCTTCTCGAAAACTAACAAACAAAAAAAAAATAGGGAAAACACAACGTAAAGTATGTGAAACCTTGAGATGGAAAAAACTAAAAATTATTCGTTTTTTTTAAGTGTGTGTTTGCACCCTACTGAAGGTCCTTATGGAAATGATTTTATGATAATGCAGTTCCTAACCGAATTAACTGAAAAGTTTTGGTTGAGAGGACGTGCACTTGCCATTGAGACAAGACAGTAGACGGAGGTAAAGTTGGCCCATTATACTACGTCCTAAAGGAGAGAGGATAATAGAAGAGAACGAAAACCAAAGCAGTAATTCAAACAATGCTTTTCTCTATTTGGAAATTCCTGGAATAAATAGAAGAGTTCTATTCATGAAACTTCATTCAGATAATCTCAAACAGCAACAAAATATCACAAATTTTATACTCATATAACATCGAGTGCCATGGCCCATATTTGATCGGCATTGATGCCTTGACATAAAGGGGCAAAAGTATTTTCGTTCATGCATTTTCAAGTCACAATAGGGTAGAGGATAAGTTATGTGGTTGATTTCTCTTGTGGATGTTGTTTTGAAAAGCTTAAAATGTTTTCCTAGGTTCTCAGGACTTTTGCAATGAGGCTGCCACGCCTCTCTCAACACGAAGCCAGAGCGCTGCAATATGTACATCGTAAGGGTGTCTAGACACAGCGGTATTCCGGAAAACTGCAGGTCAGATATGCAGAACAATCTAACCTTCGGGTAAATTCTTCATGATGGAAATACCATTGATAGCCTACAAGCTTATGATTGACAATGCTCTTTGGATAGGGCCTTTCCGGATTGTAAAATTCTAACTCGAAGTCACCGTAGTCTAGTAGGTAGTGTGTTGGCTTATTAGACGTAAGTCCAAGGTTCAACCCCCAGGTTGGACATCAAAACGACAAAATGACAAAATATTTCTTCGGTGACTTCTTCTCAGCAGATTTCTAGCAAAAACTCTGAGGGTATCTAAAAAAAATTGACATGAAAAGTTTCTCAAAAATCTGTCGTTCGGGGTCAACTTTAAACCATAGGTCCCGCCACCCATGTATAAAATTAACACACACAACATAAGTGGTGTGAGAAACTAGGTCCATAATCCTAACTGAAGGTTTGTTATGACCAATTATGTATTTATGTATGTATGTAAAACTCTAACAGTTAGTTCCATTGGCTTCAGATGTTACAATAGAGAGTATTTGCTATACATTCTTCTCATACTACGTAACACAGCTTAATAGAACGAAATTCTTCAGTTATATCATTAAAGAGGAATTATATGAGGAGAGGATGTTGTAAAACGCCCACTCAAACCACTCAAATCAATTTTTATTTTCTACAATACATACAGTGAGCGTCAAAAGAAAGTGTACACTAAAGATAAAATTCTAACAATCACCAAACTCAACTTTTACCACTAAAGGAGAGTGCACGAAAAAATTTGGCAATATTTCGAAATTTAAAAAAAAAAAATTTTTTTCAATTTTAAAAACTGCTAATGAAACAATTTCAAAATAAAATACATATCTGTAATTTATTAATGTATATTTTTTTCTATTTTACAATTTCTTTTGACGCCCACTGTACGTGAATGAATAAAGAAAGTAATAATACGTACGCATATGCACATATGCTACATATGAACGTGTTTTTATGTCAAGAACTAAAAAAGGAATAAATGTCCTCTTCACCCTGTCTTCCATTCACCGGTAAATGTTTTTCAGCACAGATGGGTTAGTATCCTTACGGAAGTATGGTTATCGGAGTATGTGTCTGTATAGAAGAAATGGATATTACGACAGAAATAACTTCTTGTCATTTGTTTTCTCTGCAAATGTTTGCTTGTTTGTTTATTTGTCTGTCCATTTGACTGCTTGTGTGTTTAGACTTTATTGAGGTTTTTGTTTGTTGTGTTCAGATAAGAAATTTTCTTTTATTTGATTCCTTTTCTTCAATTCTCATTCAAATAAAATTGTTCAACTAATAATTTAAGAGAGAATGACTTATTTTCATTTACCTTAACGAGAGAAGTTGTATTTTATTTTCCTTTTATTGATTTTTGTGAATAATATAGTAAATAATTAGAAATAACAGTAATTTATTAATGTATACTTTTTTTTATGTACAGTTTCTTTTGACGCTCACTGAAACTTCATTGAACTTTAATTTTAACACTTCCCAGGACATCACAGAACATTTCTAATTTTTTGATAAGACTTTATGAATAATTTAACAAATCATTGACTAATTTTAATCAAACTCACTTGAATTACAATTCCTACTACATGTTTTTAAATTTTCTAATAATTTTTTAATTTTTTTTACAATTTTTTCCCACCAACACTATGTCCAAATGACGGAAGTTATATTTCAAATTTATTGCCTTTTCCTTTTTGCCGTTTCTGCTTAAGAGGAAATATGGTAGTGGCCGTATTGTGATTTAATTTTAACCAGAGGATATTTTACAATTCTACTGAAATCTTTTTACTCTGGAATATTTTAATACAAAAATATATTCTACAATTATTTCGGAACTACTAGGAAATAAAAAGCAGAGCAACTAAATTAACACACATAACATAAGTGGTGTGAGAAACTAGATCGTAATCCTGACTGAAGAGTTGTAATGACCAATTATGTATGTATGTAATCCTGCCGTACATCCATCATTTGTAAGTTATTCATCCAACAAATTTAGCATCGTATTCATATTCTGAGTTGAGTATAAACGTTTAAAGTATTTTGAAGATGATTTCCTAGCATAATTTCTTGCATATTTTTCAAATGGTAGTGTAAATTGAATATATATTTAATTTCATAAAATTAGGCGCCTTAGATAAGGATTCCATAAAAATAAAACCAACCTACATACCACATACATACATACATACATGGTCACTGGTACTTTTTTAACATTATAATTTAAAGAGCATTTCGAAGTGTGAGCGAAAATAAAACGCATTTTCATAAATTATACAACAGCAACAACAAAAGAAAAAACATATAGGAAAACGGAAAATAGATTTTCATTTCAACGACTGTATGACGCCATGGGAGTTTTGTCATTTATTTGAAATATCCATAGCTTTGAAAGATTTTTATAGCAAAGCATTCAACAACATTAAAGACCAAATAGAACTCACAGATGAGTGTAAGAGTTACATGCAACATAAATAAATGCTGTGTTAAATTAATTTTTACCCACATTCACTAAGGCAAGTGGGTATGAATCAGAGATAAGCAATGAGTATTCAACAGGCTGACTAAAATCGAATCATACTCATAATTTGTGATACTTATACGCATTCATACTTATTTTAATATCATGGAACCTCTACTCATATTCAGAGTTCGAAGTACTCATCATATTCGTACTTCACAACTCGTATGATATTGTTGATTTCGACTCTCCATAACTCAACATATACACGAATCAGCAAATAAGTATGAGTCGCATACGAACACTAAAATACTTACTAGAAGGTTGTGTGTATGCTCTGCTTGCTGCTCTGTATTTTTTGCTTAAGTGTCTCTGCTATAACAACTAAGACTGTAAATTTTGATGATTGGTTTCAGTCACTCGAATCATTTATGAGTATTTTAAGAAGTATTTTTCTAAAGTTATGAATCTAAATGAGTAAGATTATGAATCAAACATATTTCAAATGGTGTGAGTTTGATGTCAACGTTGTACGCATACTCATTGCAACCTGTACTTATAAATCAACGTTGTAGTGAGTACGAATGAATACATAGTTAAATTTCAATATTGTTGACTCACTTATATTCAAAATTTCATGAGTTCTTATGGGCAGCAAAAAAACGATTCTTTGCTGATCTCTGGTTGTGACCTAAATTCGCCAAAGTATGATGCCAGTCCTTTTCTTTTTTCTATTGAACCTTTTCACTTAAAACTTATTCACTTAACACTTAATTAGACGTTTAATTTGTTTTCATATTTATTATCGTATTTAATTAGAACATTTGAAAAAGTTTTAAAGCGAATACATTTACAGTAATGACCTCTGACTTTGGCCATCTATAGTACATATTTCCTTCATTAAATGTTTGCGATAGATACCTTCCAGTAGTTATACGGTACATTTATTTTAATCATTTTATTTCTGTCATAAATTTGTTGCAGGATTAATATGTACATTAAAATGTATTTCTATTCCTTTCTACAATGAGCGAAAAGAGAAAATGTACATTAAAAAAATTTTACATTAATAAATTACCCTTATTTTTATTTTTAAATTGTTTAATTGACAGTTTTTAAAATTACAAAATATTTCGAAATATTGTCAAATTTTTTCGATCACTTTCCTTAAGTGATTAAACTTGAGTTTGATGATTGTTAGTATTTTATCCTTAGTGTACAGTTTCTTTTGATACTCACTGTATGTTTGTAAGAGTACATGAGTGGAAATGATTTTTCCTGCCTCATCAGCAAAAGTTACCATTTTGCAGTTGCTGTCATAAATGTTTTTTTCTATTTTGTTGTTTACAATTTTTCTCATGCATTCATTAAAAGTGAATGTCTAGTAATTTTTTTACTCTTTTCAACTGAATTTATAACCACGACCTTTAGAAATGGTGAATAGTTTTTTATTACTTTTACTTTCTTTTTCCCACCATTATTTCTATCATATTTTGCTGACAGGATGACTTTTTAATAGAAAAAAATTAATGAAACTTTTAAAAATACATATATAGAACATCGGTATGTGTATACATATATGATAATTTGTGTTTCAAGACTTTTATTGCTTAAAAAAAATAAAATATTTATGACAGCAAAAACCAAAATCAAAATTAAAATTGTTGTATATTAGAAGCAGTTTAAGCAGTCAAGTAAAAATATACGAGTTTTTATGCAGCTATGATATGATAAAAACAAACATTCATTAATCCTGACATGATAATTTGATAAGAACAAATTTCGAAGCTCAGCTAGTTATGTAAAGTATGATATCTGAATACATACTTACATAATTGACCATTACAACCCTTCAGACAGGATTACGACCTAATTTCTCACACCACTCATGTTGTGCGTGTTAATTGAGTACATGAACGGCTGGGCTTAAAGTGAACCCCGAACGACAGAAAGATGTTGAAAAACTTTGCCTGTCATGGTAATTTTTATTTACTTTCAAAGTTTTCGCCAGAAATCTACTGAGAGTAAGTCGTCGAAGAAATATATTTTTTTCATATTTTCGTTTTGATGTCTGACCTGGGTGAACCATGGCCAACTACAACCAGCAAATATTAAAATCGAGAAACAAAAACATTTTTTAAAATTAATAAAATCTCTCCACTTTTGTTTTAAGGTTAATTATCTTATACAGGTTAGCAAGATGTGGTGTTGTGTAGAGGTTAATGTACTTCGTTACAAACCCAAGCGCAATCCAGGACCGAATCGGGCAAAAGACGGAAAAATGTTCATTATGGTTTTCAAATTGTAAAAATCCAAATGATACATTAAGGAGAATCCCTCAACTCGAAGGCAGAATCAGATCTATAGCGAATGTTCTTGAAAGTTCAACTAGCAAAAGTCTTTGATAAAAAAAATTCAACAAGCAATATTATTCAATTTTTAAGAAACTTTTTCGTGGCAGGTTTATTTACTCAGAGTTTTTGCCAGAAATCTGCTGAGAGGAAGTCGCCGAAGAAATATTTTTTTTTTCATAATTCGTTTTGATGTCTGGCCTGGGACTCGAACCTGGGCTTTAAGTGTAATAAGCGAACACACTACCTACTAGACTACGGCGACTTCAATATTACCCAGTATTCCTACTGTCCCCAATACAACAATGCAAGAACTCAACACAGTTTCAAAGAAGGCGTGGTTTCTGCTTAACGTCAGGTGGTAACTCTGCCATTTTAGGACCTATTAAAGTATACCTACCACCGACTTAGCTGGAATAACATGATGAATGAAACTAAAATAAAGCAAAAACAAGTATTAAGAAAAAGGGAGAGAGAACCTTTGTAACACTCATCTTCCTTAAAGCAATGAAAAGAAGTAATAAAATTAGTATGTCAGAATAACTAAATAAGCTCAATGCAAATTTTATTCAACGTATTGACCAATATTATCGCTCCAAATAAAATAAAAATACTGATGACCGATTGCCCTCATGTACAGATATCATATCCGCATTACGTTTTTTTTTTCATCTTTATGATCCTGCGGATGTTCTCGATTGACATGAGGTTAAATTTATTCCAAGTCAAATTAATGTAAATATTTGTTAGCAAATTAATTAGAAAGTTTGTTTAGAAAAGTAAAAGAAATGTATCATTCGATTAATGGAGTCCCACTGCATTATCATTCATAAACACGTTGGAATTTCAACACTTTTCTGGTAATAAATCACAGAATATTCTTTATTGTTTTAACCGGTTACTACTGAAGTTTAAGAAAACTAAATGTATAAAACAGTCAGAAGAACAAAAAAGTTTTTAATTTTTTTATGGTTTTAAATATTCAAAATAATTATGAAGAATATCCATAAAATTTTTGTTTTTTTCTTAAGAAGTTTTATCGCTGGCACAGGCATACGGAAGTGAAATTAACTCCAATTTTTTTTAATAAATTTTCTTTATCTCTGTCTATTAAAAGGAAAATGTTTTTATGCATAAAACTTAAGTAAATCTACCGCTGGCATATTATTTATAATAAAATCTAAACATAAATACAACATATTTAATAAAAGTATGTGCTGGAATTTCTAAGATTAAATGGAATTTGTAAACACAAATCCTTATACACTTTGGCATGACAGAAAAGATTTCTTGGGATATATTATTCCGAAAGTATTTTTTTTTTATGTTTTAAAAAGCTTAAAATTTTATTTATTATACATTGAGGAGAGATAAGTACAGAGAATTTATGGCTGGAAACGAAAAATTATAATTTTCATGCACAATGTGGCGTATACTTAATATTTAATTCGATGTCATTTAGGGCTTATATAAGGTAAGGTTGCGGAAACTAAATGTTCTCACAGAACTTAAAAATTTTATTTTGTTTTGTGTAAATATCTGAGTATACATATATAATTTTACATAACTGGTCATTATAACCCTTCAGTCAGATTTACGACCTAGCTGCCCACAGCAGCTAATTTTATACATGAGTGACGAGACCTACAGGTTAAAATCGATTCTGAACGACAGATTTTTTTGAGAAAATTTTCATAGCAATTTTATTAACTCTCCCAGAAATCTGTTAAGAGAAAGTCGTCGAAGAAATATTTTTTCGGATTTCGTTTCTTTGGAGATGTCTGACATGGGGTTTGAACAGAGGCCTCATGGCTAATAAGCCAACACACTACCTACTAGACTACGACGACTTCAAGGTTGATGTATACTAATGTTTACAAGTTTATGATTTAAATCTTCATCTACTGGGGGTCTACTAAGATGGGTCTGGCCGTAAATGAGGGCAAAACGAAATACATATGTACATACATATGTATATGTTATCGGCAAGTAGAGACGTGTGGCGTTTAGAATCTCAAATTACGGCCGATAACTATTGCTTTCGATGTAGTCAAGGAATTTATTTATTTTGCCTCCGCCGTTACCACTACCATCAAAAATAATGTCAGTCTGGAGATCGAGCTCAGGTTCACTCTTGCCAACAGATGCTACTATGATCTCAATAGGCAACTGAGTAGCAGAGACCTCTCTTGCACGACAAAACTAATAATCTACAAGATGCTCATCCTCCCCGTGCTTTTTTATGGCACAGAGGCGTGAACCCTATTAAGCACTGATGCAACAGCCTTGAGAGTATTCGAGAGAAAAGTACTACGTAAGATCTTCGGTCCAGTGCGATCCAGCAGTGAGCTGTATGAACTCCTCAAGGACTAGGCGTTGTTCAACGCATTAATATTCATTGGCTGCGCTGGCTCGGCCATGTCGTTTAAATGAAGGAGAATGCTCTGGCGGGACGCGTATTTGATGAGGGAATTTACGGATGTCAGCGAAGAGGACTACCTTGTCTGCATTGGAAGGACCAATTCGAGGAACCCCTGTCATCATTTAGTCTGACCAACTGGCGTAGGCTTGCAAGAATGTGTTACAGCAGGGTGAAATCCGTTAATCGGGTTACTAATGGCCACTTAAGTAAGTCAGTAAATAGTCTACTGGGATATCCTGTCCTGTTTTAATTTGCAAAATGTCCTTCCAATTTCAGTAGCTATCAACTCCAAAGGAGAATCATTTTTATTTCAATAAACAATTTTATTTCCTTGCAAGTGTAATGGTTAGTTCTTCTGTACATGAGTTCGAATTTCTAAGATTTTGAATCTTCTTCATCTGGAATGGCCTTCATTATGTTTCCTGAATAATCTTCTAAGATTAATTTTAATAAACTGAGGTCCTAGATTTATACTGTTTGCATTTGTTTCCTAAATTATTGCATATCTCGAATATAAATTATATTTTTAGCTTCTCTTCATACGAAAATAAATATATTTTTTATTTTCTTTAAAAGTTCTCTGCTAATTAGAGTTCTTGTGTTGGCACAGACAATTTTTTTTTGTTTTCCTTTCATTACGGCACGACTGCATTTTTAATTTCACTTTCTTCACATTTCTTACATTTTACTTTCACCTAATTTTAAATATTTTTTTTGTTTTTTTATTTATATTTCATGCAAAAAAAGAATTACATATTTAACTTTCCTTCACATGAATTTAAAAAAGAACGGAAACAGACAAATCAAAACAAATTTGACTTTATTTTTCATTGAAATTTACATAAAAACTGTAACAAAACAGTGAAAAAAAAGAAAGTTGTTAACACAACAATAATAATTTTTAAGTAAAAATACGAGAGAAAAATTAAAATCCATGGTGTCCATTTTAGATTACAGTGGCAGATAAAAGTTGAACACCAAAAGTGAAATTAAGGAACAATTTTAAAACAGGAATTCTATTCATAATCTAGATACTGGTGTTTTGCTTTTACATCGCTTAACATTAAAGTTATAAACAAAAGCTACAAAAACAAAACAATGAAAGTAAACAAACCTGTTTACAAATTATCGTACTGCTTAATATAACAACAAACACCAGCAAAAAATGGTAAGCAAGTAAAAAAAGTCCACAAACAACACTACAAGAATAAATATAAGCAATATACACAAAAATCATAAATATGTAACCAACGATGTTTACATTTATAGAGATTTCGAGAAGGCGAAGTCACGAACATTCGCCTTCAGACTGTTTACCCTGCCATATAAAAGGCAAGCAAAGCAGGCGAGTGAGGTTCAGCCAGTCTTGTATGAAGACGCGGTGCGTTTGAAGAGAGTAATCGTGGTTTGAAGATCTCCGTTACAAAGATCTGTCGAATAATTGTCTAGTAATTGTTATTGTTTGTGTAAAGGGTATTAACAGAGGAATTACTAACAAAGCAATTGTTGTTGTTTACATCACGTTGTGAACAGTGGCACACAGAATTGTGCGAATAATACAGAATTTTAATTAAAACTAAACAAAAATTTATTTTTATATTATTTGCAATCTACGTGGTCATATCTTAAATGTTTTCAAAAAGGTAAAAACGTAACAGTATATTAAACAGTATATTCGCTTACCTAAGTTAAAGATCATTTCATCTTAAAGTCAAATTCAATCAGTCCAATCTTTATTTTTTCATTATTTTTCGTTTTTTCTTTTCAGTGGCAAATAACTTTTATCATGCACAGTATTTCCTCTTCTAAATATTTATATTACTTTTCAGTTGTACAGTACATTTATTTTCATATATTACGTATGTATATATGTATGTGTCTGTAATAAATTTGTTGCAAGGCTAACATGAACATTAAAATGTATTCCCAAGTATGTATGTGGTTACATAAACATTTATTTATATGCTTATGTACTTATGTAAGTATGTGAGCATGTGTTTTGAATCTCTTTTTTCTACAACAAAAGTTGCTGTTTTTCCGTTGTTGCAATAAACTTTTGCTTATTTTTTCCAATGATTTTTCTCATGCTTTCGCTAGAAGATTATTTGATAGTACTTGTTCCCGCTTGCAACTGCATTTACAGTGAGCGTCAGAAGAAACTGTACATTTAAAAAAATATACATTTGTACAATTAAAAAAATATACATTAATCAATTACCGTTATTTTTATTTTAAAATTGTTTCATTAACAGTTTTTAAAATTGAAACAAGAAATTACAAAATATTTCAAAATATTGTAAAATTTTTTCGGGCATTCTCCTTAAGTGGTAAATGTTCAGCTTGGTGATTGTTAGAATTTTAACCATAGTGTACAAATTCTTTTGACGCTCACTGTATAACCACAACATTGGAAAATGTTGAATGTTGAATTTTATTATTACTTTTCCTTATTTATTCTTCCATTCTTGGTTTTGTTATGATTGTTATTATTTTTATTATAAAAACTGTATGTATGAAAAGCTTTTTCAATTATTTATATGCGAGTTTGTGAGTTAAAAACTTTTTATTGTCATTAAAAACTATATAACAGCTTTAAACGACAACAGAGCAAATGTAATATAATTTCATAGAACAAAACAAAAAACTGAAATAAAAAGGTTTCGTTTTTTTTTCTTCCAAGGATTATAATGCTTTGGTGACCAGAACGTTGTCAACGATTTCATTGAAATATAAAAAATATATGTAGAATAGAGATATTAAAGATTATACAAAAAAAATAATTTTTACATATTTTATACAGTGAGAGTCAAAAGAAACTGTACACTATGGATAAAATTCTAAAAATCAACAAACTCAACTTTTGCTTCTTAAGAAGAATACCCGAAAAAATTTAACAATATTTCGAAATTTTTTGTAATTTTGTTTCAATTTTAAAAACTGGCAATGAAACAATTTTAAAATAACAACAACGGTATTTTATTAATGACAATTTTTTTTAATGTACAGTTTCTTTTGACACTCACTGTACCTATGAATAGAAAAATTAAAAATTATGTTAAAAAAATAATTTTTTTAAGTCTTATACACACGACATTGACGTTTTGGGGGAAAATAAAAGAGAATATTTTCGAGGATATAATACAGTCGGGCCCCGATTATCCGTGTTCCGGTTAACCAGTAACTCCGATTAACCGTGATTGCCAAAGGTCAGTCTATGGCATGGCATGGTGATGGCAGAATTTTTTTTAACTTCAAATTCATCCATACAATATAATAAACATTAAAACGGCGAATTCCCTTGTTTGCATACGATGAATCAAAAATATTTACAAATGATTGGTTTAATTTTGAAATTTATAAAAGAAATTATAAGTTGAAAAATATTAGACAAACAACATTACACGACTTTTTCTACACCTATTTTTTTTTTGCCTAATGCCCTTTTTTGCCCCATGTTTTCAGTAGAAAATGTAGTGTACTCGTATACATACTTATTTAATATAAAAATTTACATAAACTTCTTGAATTAATTTATTTTAATGTAGATATGTAATAATAAAAATATTTAAAAAAAACTGTATAATCAAAATTGTAATTCGATTAACTGTGAAAATCGATTTTTCGTAATACTGCTGGTCCCGACCATCACGGATAGTCGAGGCCCGACTGTAAATAGATTTTTCTCAAAAGCCGCCATCCATTACCAAGCCAATAACAATCCTCTGTAGGGCCATGTTTACTAATACTAAATCATATCAGATTATAAGCGATTACATACATACATACATACATAATTGGTCATTACAACCTTTCTGTCAGAATTATGGACCTATGTTCTCAAACCACTTATGTTGTGTGTGTTAATTTTATACATGAGTAGCGGTAACTACAGTTTAAAGTCGAATCCGAACGACAGATTTTTGGAGAAACTTTTCATGGCAATTTTATTTGCTCTCACAGTTTTTGCCAGAACTCTGCTGAGCGGAAGTCGTCGAAGAAACATTTTTTAATTATTCGTTTTGATGTCTGATCTGAGGTTTGAACCGTGAACTTACGGACTAAAGTTTAAAGTTGTTTCCGAACGACTAATTTTTCGAGAAACTTTTCGTGGCAATTTTTCATTTACTCTCAGAGTTCTTGCCAGAAATCTACTGAGAGGGAGTAACCGAAGAAATAATTTTTTATATTTTCGGTTTTGATGTCTGACCTGGGGTCTGAACCGTGGCCTTATGTCTAATTAGCCAACACACTACCTACTAGACTACGGCGGCTTCTCATTATAAGCGATTATGAACAAATTCAAATTGCCAAGATAAGTCGTGAATGCGAAGATTAAGTTGAAAGTTTTTGTAAGCAAAAGTTCAAAAAAGAATTTATTTGTCCTTCGAGTGATTATTTCTTTTGGGCACAAATCAGTGTCAATTGAAAAAAAATTTTCACTCTACTATTGCAGACGTGTTCAAAAAAATCAAAATGAAATTTTCTAAAACATGACACCTAACTAAGCAGTATAGCGGAATGAATATTGAGCGGTGAATAAATAATAAATAAAAATTTGTTTTATTTTTTATCTGTTAAGGTTTTAAAACTATTAATTTGATCACGACTATTATAACGATGTCAATAGCTGTTTTATTTTAGTGCTCTTTTGCTATCGCAATAAATATTCTATCACCACCCAAAAATTTTTCTTTTCCTTACTTGTCTTTAAGAACCACCAATAAATGTGGTACACTTTGGTGTGTCCAAAATATATACACATATATGTATATGGCAACAAACAATGCCTCTGGAGACTATAGCAACATATTTGTATTTCCAAAGTTATTAAAGTAGAGACAAGACAGGAAACTGCAAAAACTAGAAAAAAAAGTGTGTTGGAATCACGATGAAGGAAAAGAAAAGGACACTTACTTACAGTAGCAATAACAATAAGTTACATCAGCACTTGACATAAGTGAAGAAAGACGTATAATAAGACACTATAACCACAAGCTTGTGTTCTAAAGTAACAAAAGTAAATATGCGAAGGCGATTCTAGAATTAGTTTAAATTCTTCACTTTATAATCGTTTCCATTTATGTATTGATTCACTGATATGGGCCAAAAAGTTAAACTAAGTGAAGTGGATAAGAAATATTGTTACGAAAATGAAAAATCAATCAGAGTAATCATGGTTTGAAGATCTCCGTTACAAAGATCAGTCGAATAACTGTCTAGTAATTGTTATGGTTTATGCAAAGGGTGTAAGCAGAGAAATAACAAAAAAAAGCAATTGTTGTTGTATACATAACGCAATGAACAGTGGCACACAGAATTGTGTGAATAATAAAGAATTCTAATTAAAACTAAACAAACTAAAAGGTTAGGTTAATGTGGTAGCTTCATACCAAAATAAAGTCTAACATAAAATAATGCTTGCATCGTTATCAATTGCCCCTCGTTAAAAGCACACGTAACTGCCATAAAATGAATTTTTTTCCTATTTCAATACACCAACACTAAACGTATAATACATGAATAACAAAGCAGGGGAAAAAAGTGAGACTGAAAATAGAGTGAAAAGTCTATTGACTAAATGCCTGCGGTTTGTTTAGCAATTTTATATGCAGTAGTAGTAGTAGTAGTAGTTGAGTAAATATTTAAAGTTATTGTTTAAACATTCCAGCTACAAACTCTTAAACGGGAAACTGAAATTATTTGTCAAATATACACTCTTAAGAATTATGTGGTTTATTTAAGGCGGTATTGGCTCCAAAATTTCTTTTAAAGCCTTTTATTTTTGCTATTTGCTTCCTCTATGTTTAGTTTATTTCTAGCAGTTACAATCGTTATAAAATCGATCTTGGTTTTCCACAAATTGTACTTTCAAATATTTATTACCCCATTCAGAATGAGGTGGTAATAAAAGGCGAATGTAAAGAATGGCAAAATTTCTGTGAATGAACGAAACTAAAAACTCTTCAACAATCAAAAGCTTTTCACTCTTTAAAACGCAAAAATTAGAATATTTTCGTGTTTTTCGGTGTTGCCATAACATTAAGTCTCAAAGTGAACAGATAACCAAGAGACCAAGCTCTACATTAAATATTTTTAGTCACATTCATAACTCTGCAACTGTGTCTCCTGAACTCCGATATTAGCATTTCCAGTAGTAGTTCCCTTATACTATAAATACTGCATTTTTTGCAAATTTATTTATGCCACGCATACTATCTTGAAGGCATTAGTTCCACCAAAAGTTCTTCTTTTATTGCTGCTTTTATAGAATATTTTCACAAAGATTTTTAGTAGGGTAGCATATTTTAAGGAATTAAATAAACAATGAATTTCTCGCAAACCCATCTTTCTTGATATCAATCGTGGATTTGTTGTATTCTGCAATGCTTCAAGTAGTTCAAAACTAATTTTTGACCACTTGAAGTCACCATAGTCTAGTATGTAATGTGTTGGCCTATTAGATGTAAGGCCACGTTTCAAATCCCAAGTCAGACATCAAAATTAAATATGAAAAAAATATTTCTTCGGTGACTTCCTCTGAAAGTAAATAAAATTGCCATGAAAAATTTCTCAAAAAATCAGTCGTTCGGAATCGACTTTAAACTAAAGGTCTCGCCGCTCATGTATAAAATTAATGCACACAACAAAAACTGGTGTGAGAAACTACGTCGTAATTTTGACTGTTGTGACGACCAATTATGTTATGTATGTAAATGACTATTCATATTCGCTCGACTTGTGTGGCATATGGCACCTTGTTGAAACCACATATTCTCCAAGTCGTATTCTTCAATAGCAGGCAAAAAGGTGGGTTGTCATATGACCATAACGCTCCGAATTGACGGTGACAGTCTTCGGCAACACTTTCACTTACAATAGCGATATTTTCAGCCGAACGACCGAAACGATGATGCACAGGCCTTTCAATATTAGTAACCACTCCAGTCTCTTCAAATTTCTTCACAATTTTGCCAATTGCTTGCATGTAAACAATAATCTCCTCTTAAAGCACGATACGTGGCTGTGGCAGAATCACCATTTTTGTAGTAGGTTTTGATAATTTTTATGCGTTTTGTGCGATAGTTAAGCGATTCATTTTCGTCAGTGTCAGACTTTCAACTGAAAAGGAAAAATTTGGTTTCACAACTTAGTTTGACAGAAGTCGAATTCCAGTCCCATACTTTTGAAACCACGAAAAGGATAGCCCTTTACTATAGGGACTCCATGCCAATAACCATAAATTTCTTTGGGGTCGTATAAGCAGTCGCACACTGACATTTCTTATTAAGCTTAACTCCACCCTAATGCACATTAATCTTGCTCTGTAGTTTTGTATGGAAACATTCTGGGATATGAGTAAATTTTTGCTTCGAAACTTTCAGCATTTTATGGGTGATTTTTCTGGTTTGGAATTTTTGAAACTTAACAAACGGCTTATGCCGGACGACAAAGTCCAACCAGCAACTAGAGTTTCGAAAGAAATAAAAGCAAAGAAAAGGTAGACAAAGATACAAGGCAACAAGGCAACAAGGCAACAATAGTTTATAATTTTCCAAGATGTTTACGGGCATTTTGTTAAATTAAAACATTTTTGTAGAAATAATTTTATTGTTGTACTTTATGAAAAGTACTTTTATTTTTTATCTACTTCTTATATATAAAAATGAATGTGTGTTTATTTGTTTGTGGTTTTGTTTGAAGTCAATAGACTGCTAAACGGCTGAACCGATTTTCTTGAAATTTTCACTGAATCTTCCTGTATGTCTGGAAGGAGTTATAGGCTCCCTTTTATGTTGAAATAGGCGAATAAAATAAATAAAAAAGTATGAGTGTTATTTCTAACAATATTACGTATACGTCATCCGTCAGCTCTATGTCATATTTTATACACGACAGTAATTGAAATACGTCTATATATAGTATACTAGCTAAAACCCGGTGTGCTTCGCTACTACTATCAATATGAAAGTATGTATAAATATTCAAAATATATTGATATACATTTTTTCTTATGTATATTTTTATTATTTTTAGTCAATAATCTCAACGTAATAAAATAAGAATAAGTCTGGATTTTAAAATATTTATTTTGTTCCTAATATTTACAATGTTTTATAATAATTATTTCATATTCCAGTTGCACATAAATATTCAATTTGGAATTTAAGAAATGAAATGAAATTATAAACTAAAGGGTTTACAATTTTAAAGCGTACGTTGTCGATTTTTTCAATTTTTTTTTTATTTTGTTGTCTACGTTGTTTTTCAATATCGAAATAAATGAAATAAATGAACTTTAAATAATTGTTGACTTGTTAGAAATTTACACACAATATTTTATAAATTTTTTTTTGTTTTTGTCTTTTTCCAAATTGTATCATGACACAATTTGTGCATGAATGGTGTTAATGTTGAATGCAAGTGGTGGTGGCAGTGGTTCAGTCGTAATTGCTTTACTTTATTATTGTTTTATAAACAATTATAAAAAAAGGAAAATTTTTTCCTCGGTTTGGTTGGCTGACAGGATATTTTGTGTTAAATGCATTTTTATGGGTTAAATGCATTGCAATTGATTTTCGAAAATTTTATGCAACTGAAAAAATTAAAAAATTTTAAAGCTTTTTTTAAATATTTTTTATTGATTTTAAATAGAAAGAGAAAAATTAAAGCAATTCTTGTGAATCATACTTATTTTGTGATTCTTGTAAATGTTGAGTTCCGGAGAGTCGAAATCAATAACATCATGCGTGTTTGAATATGAGTAGAGAGGTTCCATGATATTAAAAGAAGTATGAATGCGTATAAGTATCAGATCGATATGTAAAGGGTGTTTTTTTATAGAGGTATAGAACTTTAAGTTAGCGTTACTTTTCAAGATGACGGCCGATTTAACAGCTGTGATTTATTCTCAGTTTGGTTTGGCAATTCATCATGAATAGACTCACGCCTGAACAACGCTTGCAAATAGTACAATTTTATTTCAAAAATAATGGTTCTGTGCGGAAAACGTATCGCGCACTACATCCATTTTATCGTCGACAAAATCGTCCATCAGAGCAGTTAATTCGATTAACCATGGAACGTTTTCGCACCACGTTTAGTCTCATTGATAACTCGCATCCCCAGAGACGCTGTACGGTGCGTACAGAAGAAGCTATTGCTGCTGTAGAGCGTAGCATTGAGGAAGAACGTTACAGTCGATGGTGATCGGTATAGAGCCATGATTACTAACTTTTTCATTCCTGAATTGAATAACCATGATATCCAGGAGATGTGGTTTCAACAAGACGGCGCACCATGTCACACAGCTCGTGCCACAATAGATTTGAATAGATTGAAAGACACGTTTGGTGACCGCCTAATTTCACGTTTTGGACCTGTGAATTGGCCTGTGAATTGGCTTCCAAGATCTTGTGATTTAACACCGCTAGACTACTTTCTGTGGGGCTATGTAAAGTCATTGGTCTATGCGGTAAAGCCACAAACGCTTGACCATTTGGAAGACAACAAACGCCGTGTTATTGCCGATATACGGCCACAAATGTTGGAAAAAGTCATCGAAAATTGGACGTCCAGATTGGACTACATCCGCGCCAGCCGTGGCGGTCATATTCCAGAAATCATATTTAAAATGTATTGCCACAAGATTATCTTTCGGATAAATAAAATTCATGTCAATCGAATAATCCATCGTTCTTTTATTGCAACTTAAAGTTCTATACCTCTATAAAAACACCCTATATAAGTATAATTCGATTCTACTCATCTTTTTGAATACCCATTGCTGATCTTCTGATACACATACAATATTTTTCCATTATGTTGTGTTACATTTTCTGTGTGGCTTCTGTATATTTACTTTACTTATAGGGAAATTAATTGTTAACAACAATTTCCAAAAATTTGTTTAACTTGCTTACTAATTACCCAATTATTGTAATTTATTGTAAAACTATAGATAGAACGTATGTATTTGACTTTTAATTATTAAAAAATTTTTTCCTTTATTTTTCTTTGCTTGTAAAGCATTATTCACAGCACAGGTTTTTCTACATACCTACCCTTTCTGTCACATTATTTTGATTGAAAACCCTTCCATAAAGTTTAAGTTTGATTTGCAAAAACATTTCCATTTTCAAAACACGTTTTTCCAAAGTTTTCATAACAATGTTCTTCTCTGATGAGAAAATAATTTCATAAGATGCGTGATTTTCTTAATGAGAAATTAAGAAAGCATCTGAAGAAGAAAAAAAGAAAATATTGTGATGAATAGAAAGAAAAGAAAATTTTAAATAAAAAGTTTTTTAACTATAAAAGTTCTATCGGTACTTCTTTCTTCCTTTTTTTTGTGTATATAAAGGAAATGTTTTTAAAAAATTACTTTGAATGTGTCTTTATGCGAATGTATGTGTAACAGAATTTGCATACATCGAGTGGAAGTAATTTTATTATTTCCTTTAAAAGTTTAAAAAGTACAAAAAAATTTCTTTTTGAGGTGTCTTTATTTATTTTATTGCATTACTTTTGTTTATTGAATATTTAATTTGAAATTAAAATAAATCTTATAAACTAAAAAGCAAGAAAATTATTTAAATTGAATGATTTGTAGTTAGAAAAATTTCAATTAATGGAAATAAACGTCGTTTAGTTCGTTAATATTCAATTCAAAAATTTTCTGTGATATGTCTTCACCAAAAACCTTGGTTATGTGGTAGGCCAGGCTCAAAGACAAACGCTTTAAAGCCTTCTAACCAAGGTGCTGTAGCTGCCGGTATTTACCAGTAACGTGTATGTCTTGACGTTGTCCTGTCCCCGTTTTCCCTCCGATTTTTCAGTTTTCCTGTGTCTTCATCTGGCGTCCTCAGAGTGTTCTTAATCTATCGCCATTTTCTTCTTTCTATTTCCGTTATAATAGGAACTTGACGTGATCTTTGTTATAAGGAATGTCTGCAACTTAAAGTATTAATTTTAATTTAAAATCTGAAAGTATTCAATAAATTAATGACAAGTTAAATTACATATTAGAAGTGTAACAGTGTGAGAAATATAATATACCAAAGGAATAATAACTTAAATTTATTAAAAAAAATATTGATTCATAAACTAATCAAAATTATTGATCACTTCATGCACCATAAATAGAAAAAATTTTGATAGATTTTATTCAACTGGGTAGAGTACCATTTTATGTATAGTGAGCGTCAAAACAAACTATACATTAACCCTAATCAAGTCAGGAAAATTTTTTGCAAATCCAGTCAAAATGTGTCTCAGAGGCACATATAAAGAATTTACACATTTTATCAAATTTTTTCTTCTCAGTTACATAAAACAAATATTATTTATTTATTTTCGCATTTTAAGCAAACTAGAACTTTTGAACAATGCTCGTTGGAAGTATTTTTGTGGCAAATACTGCAAGACTGCTTACACATTTTGCATATCTTCAGTGGGCACATATAACATCTACGTCGCACATTTGTCTGCCTTGGCTGGTTTTAGAATTTATCCTCGTGTAGTATGGAACGAACATTGGACAAATTGTTTTTATTTAATTTCAGAAGACTACGGCGTTTTAGATTTGGAACAACAAGTTCATGAATTAAATCTTTCAGAAATATCTTTCGTCGTAGTTGCTTTTGACTTTCGTTCCAATTTGGAAAATTATTTGTCCAAATAACAAAGGCTGCAATGCCTGAAATATCGATAAGATTGTAGAAGTGCACGAGTGGCCAACGATTTGTTTTACGTTTGACGGAAAAGCTATGTGCCATTTGATCAAGCGTATCTACACCGCCTTTTGTCTTTTGTAATAGTTTCTGGCTTGTTTTTGTTGTCAGAATTTATCTTTGAATCGTAATGTAGTGATGAGAGTAACAAAACTACTTTATTTTTCTTTGGACCACAACTTACAAGTGTCATATTTTTTCTGAAACCATGTAAGGATCTTTCCGTTGGTTTTGTTTTGGCTGCTAGGAAATCAGGCGGAATGCATCTTTTATTTTTTTCGCAATGTGCCAACGCATGTTAGACCTTTCGAAAACAAAAGTTCCTATTGATGTGTTCTCCAATATCGCGAATAGGAGCAAACTTGTCCTTTGCTTTGCGTTGGGACCGTGTAGATTGGTCATCAAATCGAATACGGCGCAGTATTGTTACGAACCTGTGTTTTGGCATGCAGGCTCGGAAAATATTGCAACCAAATAATGGGTGCCAGAACTCTTCGTAACTCATTATACCTTGTTTGTTTAGTCCAGCATTCAATAATAGACCGATGAAAGATTGTATTTCGATGTGGTCTACTGACTGCTAGTTAGCGTTGCCACATGTGCCTCATAGACACATTTTGACATGATTAAGAACATTTTTGATTGAAACAAAATAAAAAATAAAAAAAATTAATTTATTACTTGAAATTTGTAAATTCTAAAGAAAACAATTGAAACTAGGAATTCAAGAAGCAGTAAGAACTAGAACCTTTATTTAAGGAAGTTACTACATGATAAAGTGAAAAATGTGTCTGAGAGGCACATGTTGACTTGATTAGGGTTAAAAAATTATTTTAAATGGTATTCATTTTAAAATTGATTCATTACCAGTTTTTAAAATTGAGAAAAAGAAAAAATTATAAAAAAATTCAAAATATTGTCAAATTTTTTCGGGAACTCTCCTTACTCTCCTTAAATGGTAGAAGTTAAGTTTGATGATTGTTAGAATTTTATCCATATCGTACAGTTTCTTTTGACGCTCACTGTATATTGTGCAAAGCATTATGAGAAAAATAAAACATGTGTGTCTCTTCTCCAAGCCTATTGCCCAGACAAACTGGCAGGATGTTGCTTGGTGTGTACAACAACAATTCTCTGTCTAGCACCTGAGGTACATTAATTCCCTACAAGTTCCAAGATTGTGTTCCGAAGATTCATTTTCACTGTTACAAAATCTAAATTTATTGGCTCGAATCAAACGCCATTCTAAATAAGTGTAGTCTGATTCTAAAGTGCTTTATCAAAATATCGGTTACCAACCTTTGGTTATTCCTGGATAGTCTGATGAGTGACTCTGCTCTCCTCTTATTGAAATTTTCCAGCTAAAGTTTCATTTGCCTCAAAGGCACTTGGTTTGAGAAGAGACTTTGCATTTGTTTGTCTTAGTTTTCGTTGAACATACTTTTTCATTCATACCCCGCCGCTGCAAAGAACGGTTCCGGCCCCCACAGAACCTAATAATGCAACGATAGCGATAACGATGAAGTTGCTGTAGTCTGTAGGTCAGGTCAGACATCAAAACGAAAATATGAAAAAAATATTTCTTCGGCGGATTTCTCTCCAGAAGCTTCCTGGTAAACAAAAATTTCGTTTTTTTTCAAAAAATCTTTCGTTCGAAATCGACTTTAAACGGCGGCTTCCTCTCAGCAATCTGGCAAAATCTGTGAGAGCAAAATAAAATTACCAAAAAATCTTTCATTCGGAATCGACTTTAAACTGTAGGTCCTTCCACTCTTGTATAAAACTACCACACACAACGAAAGTGGTGTGAGAAGCTAGGTCGTGATCCTGACTGAAAGGTTGTAATGACCAATTATGTATGTATGTATGTACAATAAAGATATGTAATGTTGTGAAAAATTTAAATGGCTTACATTTTTAACTGCAGAGCTTAGAACAAGTCCGAGTGGTTTCTTAAATTAAGAATTTTCCTAAGTATTCTTTGGTTTCCTTTAACAGTTTTTACGAAGTTTTTACAATTTTTTTAAAACCAACTCTTGATTGTTATTTTTTGACAATGTCTGGTTAGAATAACATAACGAACAGCATATGCAACCAACTTCTACTGTCTAATTTACAACATTGCACTCATTGTAAGCGTAGGACTACACATGTACGTCAGCTTATTCATTTGCATATACTCACTTCCATACACAACTTACATATATTTGGTTACACAAGTATGATGTTTTTCTACGGGTACAATCAGACAACAGTTCTACCTACCTACCTGTGTAATTCTAATTGTTTATTCACAAGTTTGTTGTTGTTAAAAAAAACCAGACTTAAAAAACAGAAATAGAATTGTATTCCCTCCCGGCCATATCCACTTACATAACTACATAGGAAAATGAAAGCGAAAAATGCTGGTAGAAAAATGTAGAATAATGGAAACACACTCGAGTGATACTTGTACTAAAAAGTTAAAATGCCATTTAGTACCAGAATAAGAGAGTTAACAGAAGAGGAGAGAATGGAACTGCAGGGAAGGAATAAAACATGTCGGTTTTAACAACACATGCAGATACACACGGAGGTGTAACTAAAACACAAGTGGCTGTAAGTAAACTACAATGTGAAGCATTGTGCAGAGGCAAATATTTGCATAGAAATGTTTTTCTTTCAATTTTGTTATCCTTTTTTTGCATTTATTTAAAGAAAACCTCAATTGTGTTTTTTTTTCTAAAACATTAAAAAAAAATACAAAAATAAGAAAAGTTTTATTCAAAGAATTTAAAAAATTAAACATCGTTATTTACATACATTTATTATTGTAGTGTTGTTTGTGTATTTTGTTTACATTTATTCTTGTATTATTGTTTGTGTATGTTTGTTTACTTGTTTACCATTTTTTAAACTGGTGTTTGTTGTTATATTAAAAAGTACGATAATTTGTAAACAGATGTGTTTACTGAATTGTTTTGTTTTTGTAACTTTTGTTTATAATTTTAAACTTAAGCGATGTAAACCAAAACACCAGTATCTAGATTTCTTATTATCGTAACAATATCATTTCATTTCTTAATTCATTCATAATTTTAAACATATTCTTTCTTTGTTAGCAACAATTTTTAATTTTAATTTTCCAATTTCTCTTAACATGCAGCAGACACTTGCAACCTCATGGTTTTAATTGATCTTTACTGTGGCAAAAGTTTTGTAAAACTTTTGACTCCTGGTTTTTGTTTTAAGTTGTTATCATAACTTTACTGAATACATGTTGTCTGGCGCATAGATTAATACGTATTTCATTAAGGGCTTAAAACATTTTTTTCTCGAAAATGAGTAAAATATGATAGGTTTTTACAAAAGGATACGAATGTAATACTTCAATCGTTGTAATATAGTTTAAAAGGTGTGATATTTTCTAAAATGGTAATAAATGTTGATGCAAATGTTTTTAATTTAAGCCAAGTATGGCTACCATGGTAGATTTTATAGTCTCCAACAAAAACTTAGAACTAAACGAACGGGTTCCGTATACATACGGCAGTCACTTGGTACATCACAGGAACTAGCCTTGTGTAAATACGGCAGCTACTTAATGATCCATTGAATCTGAAGCCGCATATACATGGCTCTCATTTATGATTCAGTTACCGGGCTATTAAAAAGGCTTTTATTTCTATTTGGTATAATGAAGTCGCCGTAGTCTAGTATCTAGTGTGTTCGCTTATTAGACGTAAAGCCCGGGTTCGAGCCCCAGGCCAGACAACAAAAGGAAATATGAAAAAAAAGAAAATATTTCTTCGGCGACTTCCTCTTAGCAGACTTCTGGCAAAAACTCTGAGAGTAAATAAACCTTGCTTAAAAACTTTCTCTCGGAGTCGAGGTTAAACAGTATGTCCCGCCACTCAAGTACAAAAAATTAAGGCTAGGCCTTAATCCTGACTGAAGGGTTGTAATGGCCAATTATGTATGTGTGTATGTAAATTTTTTTTTAAATATTCAATAAAAATGTACAGAAATAAAAATTTAAATAATAAATTAATAAAATGGATTTATTTAATCTCTGGATTTCAGTAAATAAAATTAAAAATAAAAAACTTGTAAAAACTGTCCATTTATTGACAGTGAAAATACAAATAAAAATAATTTAATCATGCCATATGCGCAAACAAATAAATAAAAGAGTAATAAATTCAATCATTTAATTAAAAAAAAGAGGACAATTAAAGTAAATAACTACGTTATTATAATTATACAGCGTGGATGTCAAATTCAATGAATTTCCAACCAACCGCATTAATTGCATTGGTATTAAATCATATGGTTTATTATGGAGCGTTAAATCAATTCGAATACCTCTTACAATAAGTGTTCAATGTGTGGTCATTTATTAAAATATAACAAAATATTAAACAAACAAAAATTGTAATAAATAATTGGCATGGTCCAGTAATAAAATAGCTTAACTACAAGTTCGAGCCATGCAAGCTTACTCACAAGAGCGAAAAATTCTCATCATTGTTTCCGAATTAGGAAATGAAGAAACTTCAATATCCTTCCAAAATCTCCTAAAATGCCTATCAGCAAGAGAATTGCAAAAAAAAAAAAAGAAAATGGAATCAACCATATTTAGAAGATACACCAGATGATCCTTCCAGATGGATCTTCAGATTATCGGTCGGAAATGAGGATAATGTCTTGCAAAGCCATATCAATACTATTTACAAGAAGCATGAAACTTTCGAAATGGAAGCATTTTCGATTCTTGGATGAGGTAATATTCATTGGATATACAACATGATTGTCAGCCCAATTGTATTCTATGAAACCATTGTTTGTTTCATTTCTTTTATAATTAATTAAAAGGTATATGTATAAATCCGTTGAAGTCGCCGTAGTATAGTAGACAGTGTGTTCGTTTCTTATACGTAAAGGCCACGGTTCAAACCCCAGGTCAGACATCAAAACGAAATACGAAAAATTCTTTCTTCTGGGACGTCCTCTCAACAGATTTCTGGCAAAAACTCTCTGAGAGCAAATAAAATTGCCATGTAAAATTTCTCAAATAATCTGTCGTCAGCCACTCCTGACTGAAGGGTTGTAACGACCAATGATGTATGTATAATTCCGTAGTTATTATTGTTAATTTTTTTATTATTATTCATTCATAATCATTATCCATTTGTATACAAAGTTTACATCTAATAAATGTGCTTTATTTGCGTAGAAAATTTAATAATAATACATACTATGGTATGAAAAACAACATTTTTCGGAGATTTTTACATTGAGTGCTCACTGTATATTATATTATAGTATATTATATTATAGTATTTATTAATACAGTGAGCGTCATTATGGATAAAATTCTAACAATCACCAAACTCAACTTTTACCACATAAGGAGAGTGCCCGAAAATATTTTACAATATTTCGAAATATTTTGTAATTTTTTTTCTTTGTTTCCGTTTTAAAAACTAGCAATGAAACAGTTTTAAAATACAAATAACGGTCATTTATTAATAAACACTTTTTCGAATGTACAGTTTCTTTTGACGCTCACTGTACTTATTTAAATATTTGGAATTTTTTTTTGTTTCCGGTTTAAAAACTGGCTATAAAACAATTTTAAAATAAAAATAACGATAATTTATTAATATATACTTTTTGAATGTACAGTTTCTTTTGACGCTCACTGTACATAATTAAATATGTACTCCTTTATCGATAATTTTTATTATAATTGAATTATTTTTTATGTTCCACTAATTTTATTTTATATTAATTAACACTAGATTGCAAAAGGAGGTCTTTTTGATTGCTTTTAAATTTAAATTTGTTTTTAATGATATAAATTCTTAGATTTTTTGGGTATTTATAGCATCTATTAGCAATTATCCTTTATGTTTAGTACATGGTATATATGTTTGGTTTGTATCTATATTATTCTGATGCCACCCAAATGACATTGCAAGTTTCAGTCTTTCTAGTGTTAATAGTTTTAAAGCACTCAAAAAATTCACTTTGATTCACTTAAAATGTAAGAAAAACATCCTTTCCATCCATACTTTTACGGCATAGAAAATCATTTCATTTTATACGTTAAAAATATTCTTGTTCCGTTTTTTTGTCGTTTTATTTCCGTTAAATGGTTTTAACGTTTGAGTCGATTGAATTGAATTTTACTACTGACCTTACTATGGGTACACATAGGTACAAATAATCTATTTATGCTGTAGAAAAATAATAAAAGCAACTGAAATAATGTCAATTTAATATACGCAAGAGATTGGAAAACATAGAGAAAATTCAAATCTAATATACCATGAGAGTTGATGGCAGAAACAAAGTTTAAAAAGTAAACGAAGGATGCTGAGAACTGTGAGATTAATTTATCTCATATAACAGTTATAATGCTTAAAAAAGGAATCAAGGAAAGAGACATAGAGAGAGAGAAAATAATAGAAAGGGAGTAAAAAATATAGAGAAATATTTGAATATGTACATAAGTATAAGAAAATATAAGAGTTTTATATTAAAAATGTAAACAATAACGAACAAAGATGGGAATGTCTCCCATTTATTAAATGTAGTCTACTTTTGCTACCATAACTTACAGTTGGCTTTCTGAAGCATCAGTGTTGACTCCTTGCCGCTCTTAACTCGTGATATCCTAGTTATTAAAATTCAATACGCATTCCTCTTAATAATTGAAACGGCTATGGTAGAAGAACTGGGAAAATTGTAAGTCATCTCACAAACAAATCTATTTTGATAATCTCAGCAGAACTTATTATTTGGAAGGAATAAGTGCATTGAGCTTAAAGGGGCTATGTATAGCTACATACAGTCAGCGCTAAAAGAAACTGTACTGTGTGGATAAAATTCGAACAATCACCAAATTTAACTTTGAACACTTAGACAGATTGCCCGAAAAAATTTTAAAAATTGTTATTAAAATAATTTTTAAATAAAAATAACTGTAATTTGTTAATGTATATTTTTTTAATGTACAGCGTCTTTTGACGCTCACTGTATATTAAATATGTTTCATTGAAAAAGTTGGGAATTTCATTTTCAAAAATCATGTCCAGATATAGCGTTTACGATAGCCTTTTAAATGTCAATAAACTAAGCAAATAAACTAAAAAAAAACAATTTACTTCCATCTATGCCAACATTTTATTTACATTCTTATACTTAAATTACTTTATTAACGACGGTATAAGAGCGCATGAGTGTTATACAGTTTTGGTTAAACTGTATGTGTACTACCTACCATGGGTGTGTAAATATTTTGTATACTCTTTCTTGTCATTCATTATTTACTTCAGTGTAGATATATTGTTCTCTATCATGTTACTCACACGTAAACAATGTAAACAATGTCAACAACTATTTGTCATAATTTCCATGTTTTTCTTCATTCCACCAAAAAAAAATTATAAATAAATATACACACGTTTATAATGCAAGTGTGTTTTGTTAGCTTTGATTTCTTTTTTAAATTTATGTTCGTTGTTGCAAGTAAAGTTGTTGATAAAGATTAATTCTATACTCTTTAGCAACGATAACGAAGTAAACAGGATATTTTTCAAAGGTTCTAATAGAAGTCACTGTGATTATAAAAGGATTTCTAACAAAATAATCATAATCATAAGTATTTTACTTGTATGATGAAGATAATGTTTAGGTGTGTAAATAAAGCTTTAACATAAATCTTTCTGGCAAAAATCTAAGAGTAAATAAAAATTGCCATGAAAAGTTTCCCAAAAATCTATCGTTCGGAGGCAACCTTAAACTGTAGGCCCATTACTCACGGATAAAATTAACACACACAACATAAGTAGTGTTGAGAAGCTAGGTCCATAATCCTGACAGAATGGTTCTAATGACCAATTATGTTATATGGCAACTAATCAAAGTTCTGCATTAAGTGTACATAGCATCATTAAACTTCTTTACTAACTTAAATCATAGGAAAATTATTGATTTGAAAGCATTCACTGAGTGTATCCAAAGTTGAAACCTTCATTAATGATCCCCAATCGTAGTTGAAGCATGAATATCTCTCAATTATTAATTTATTATTGAAATTTATGCGTGTGAAGATAAATTCAAATTTTAAAACCAAAGACGCAAACCCACACTTTTAGCAGCGCCACTTCTTGCTTCTAATAGAGTAAACTTTACTATTAAAAGAGCATTGTGGCAATAAGTAGATTAGTCTTCTACTTTGCAATTATGACAAACTACTGACATACAATTTAATACTCATTATGATCATTATTATTTGCATGTGAACAAAAGTGTTGAAATGTAAAGGATGGCTGGTTGGGATGGAGGACACAATTCCAGCTATCCCACTACCACGGTTGGAAAGAGGACCTTCTGGACTACCATTTGTATATAGTCTATATGGTGTACTATTTCTTATATGCCCCAAAATGGCCACTGATCTTCTATAGAATTTTTAAACAAAAAATTGATATTTTGAAGGAAAAATTGATATATTTAGTGGCCTTGGAACGTTCCTTTGATTATGATATGGTACTCATAGACCTAGCTTCTAAGCAAATGGGCTTGTTCAGATGGATACTCTTGAACAGCTAACAGAGCCCTGTTAAGGGCAAATTTTGTTCTGTTAACGCCAAATGTGGCGCTGCTAAAATTTATGGATTGCGTCTTGTATTTTAAAATTCGAATTTATCTTCACACACATCTGAAACATATAATATTAACAACACCTTTCACGAGTTTCCAAAGGTCATGTCTTCTATTAATAATTTATTATTTCACAATGATTTATAACAGCATAAACCTTTTTTGATTTTTAGTAATAAAATAAAATCTGTAACAACGGTCTTCCATTTACTCTAAACACAATCACCCGCAAGAGACTACAACGTTTACCATTACCATTTCATCGTTTTCGTTGAATAAATTACAGAACAATTATGACTTATTAAAAACCGACACATCTTTTGCCTCCCACCCAACCACATACATCGTTGACTTCATTTAATTTTTAGGCCATAATCAGCAGAAAATAATGAAATTATGTTGGAAAAAACTTTTCACATACACTCCTTTACACTCACTGTTTCGCTTATTCGTTATAAAATTCAACGTTCGTATCAAAAGTCATCATTATTTTAGCAAAGGCAAAATCAAAAAAAGTAATCCGTTGTTGCCACTGAGTTTAAAAAAGAGACGTGTTTAATTGATTAATGTTATCGACATTGCTCCGGCACTGCCATATTTTTGAAAAAGTTAACTTTATTTTATCTCTAGGTTGCAATAACGTAAGAAAGTTAAAAGTGACTTTAAAGTTCACTTTAGTTGAAGTTGCCTTTTGCTAAATCCAACTATAACGTTAAATTTTAATAATGACCCTTAATGTCATAACTTAATTGGCCATCTGCCATTTACAATCAAATTCAAATTGAAATTACAAGCTACAGAACAACTTTATGGATGGTTTTTCAAGATTTTCCTAAAGTCACTATGATCCTATTACATATGCTGGTAAAAGCCTATAAATATTAACTATAAGTGTCATTTACTTTCTTTAGATTTCTTGTGAAAAAGATAAAACAAATTTCTTGCTGAATGATAAACAATAAAATTCGATGTAACTTTCTACAATGAAAACTTTTGATTTATTGAATGACTGATTTGAATATGAAAACATAGAATAAACACATCAATGGTACTTAAGAAAAATTTGCTAGAAAATCATTCAAACACTCAGCAACTTGATAAATGTTTACAGGATTAAAAAGTTTAAATTAAAAAATAAAATTCGAAAATGAAATATTTTGGCTTTCATCAAGCGTAAATCTTATAACTTTTTATTTCTTTACAGATAAGTTTGAAAAGGAAAAAATATTGCCAAAACTGATTATTGAAAGTGATAAGGGTAAAGGGAACTTGAAGGTATCAGGTTAACATATTGCTTATGTATGCTGTTATTATTATTATCAAACTCAAGAGCATTATTTCCGTGCTTCAAAGCCTTTGACCTTAAACTTTCTACTTTTATTATCATGACATATTGCATGTGTATTAGTTTAAAAGAGGATACCATTTTTCTGTACCATGTTCTGTAATTCAAAACCATTTTAGTTATTAAAAAGTCAATAAAATTTTACTGAAGGACATCATTGTATAACGTATACAAGAATACATCAAAATCCTTTTTAGATACATAAGTTTAAGATACAGCATTTCTCGGCCCAATAATATTGAGATCTAGTTTCTCATACGCTACTATGCCCACTATGTACATATTTTACATGTTTGGTACACTACATGTCCCTCAGGGGAAGAACATCTTCGGCTTTTTACACTCATAGGACACAAACATCACAATGTTCGTTAAAAAGAGCGTAAAAATGAATTCAGTTGCTTGTCAGCTTCTAAAGAAGAAGGTTCATGTCGCTTTTTTTCAGACATCAATTATACACCCAAAGAAATATTACAGTCGAATTCGTTAATATTAATGAGAAATGATTTCGATTTTTAGAAGAATACTTGTCAAATTAAATACGGTGCCTTTAGGGATTTAGCGCGGTACAATTTTTCTATATATTCCGCTCATCTATACATATTATTGGGTTAATAAGTAGACTTGAAAATATTACTAACAATTTTCCTCTGGGTTAACAAATGCCTCTCACAAATACACACACATTTTTATCATGTTCTCTTTGTGCCGACGTCTGGTTATGATGAAGATCCATAAGATTTTTGGGCCTCCTCCCATTGCAGAACAACCTGCATTTTACTAATACCAGATTAGGTTAGGTAAAGTGACGGACCCCCTTAGAAAAAAGTCCCACTTAGGCTAGCATTTAGCCCCTTTTGATGTTATAATCTACTACTTAGAGAAAACCAATTTAAATCCAAAATAAATTTTCCTATTGCTGCAATCTTTATATTGGAAAGCTAGGTCAGAGATGTAAGAGCAGACTCGAATGCAGAATGTGAAAAGCAGTTTTTCCTCCTCCTCAGCCCACAGCTATTGCAAAAGTTATTTACTGGACCGCGAAGGATTTCGACTTTCCTGATTTGGTCCCCGGGAAATCCTACATTTTTGAAGGAAGTATGCATTTTCAATGATTTATTTGTGTTGCTTCATTTCTATGTTTCATTCAAAAAGTCAAGGACTTGTTGATCCACCTTCGTATAATATATGCAAAAAAAAAAAAAACAATGAGGACAATTGTAATAATTGTAACTGACACTGTTATGAGACTTAAATGGACTCAACAGCAACAATATAAGGATTCAGCCTTAAAACATGGTCATTAAATACAACTTTTTTTGTTTGTTTGTTTTTGTTTTTAAAAGACAATAGAAAGTATTTAACTCTTTATACATTACATACATATATTGTATTGTATTTAATATTGTGTATGTTAAAGGACTATATAGTATATAATAGTGAAATATAATATGTATGTATGTTACAGACTAATTAGGGTATGCCGATATTTTAAAAAGATATTGAGAACAATTGATTTTAATTTAAGGTCATAAGAACAACTAACTCTTGTCTAAAGCTAAACTAAAGTAAAATGAAACAAAATGGTACTAGGTACCAGTAACTTTAAAGCATTGCAATGTGGATTCGTACCAGAGATCAGCAATGAATCGTATTTTCACTACTCATAAGCACTCATGAAATTTTGAATATAAGTGAGTCAACAATATTAAAATTTAACTATGTGCTATGATTCATTAGTGCTCACTACAACGTTGATTTAAAAGTACAGGTCATACATACATACATAATTGGTCATTACAACCCTTCAGTCAGGATTACGGCCTAGCTTCTCAACACCACTCATGGTGTGTGTGTTAATTTTTATACATGAGTGGCGGGACCTACTGTTTAAAGTCGACACCGAACGACAGATTTTTGAGGAATTTTTTCAAGGCAGTTTTATTTACTCTCAGAGTATTTGCTCGAAATCTGCTGAGAGGAAGTCGACGAAAAAATATTTTTTTTTTTTCATATTTCGTTTTGATGTCTGACCTGGGATTTATCTTTTTCTTGTCTGAACAGCCTTTTAATATTAAAGCTCAATGCCCATGCCTATAAGTGTTTAAATATTTGTGCTGTTGACATCGTATTCATGTCATGTCTATAGCATGTGGTACAACTTGTGTTTTCAAAGATCTCAAATAGGCAATAGGTTGAGTCATTGTACATACATGTATGAACACAATGAATATGAACTTCTATGAAGGTAACCATGTGTGTTACACTGGTAATAGTGATGATAAAGTAGTTGAAGATATTGACAATAAAATCAAGTCTTTTATTAAAGTAAATTTCAACAAATAAAGCAACAATACTATCTACTGCGACAATACTATCTAATACGCTTAAATAAATAGGATTTAATATATGAAAGTATTCATTTGTATACAAATAGTACATTGTGTAAAGTCTTTTGGATTTCATTAAAGAATTCTTTAAATTCTATTATAATCGTAGGCTTAATTATGAGAATATTAATTGATATTTATGTGTGTATTCATAAAGAGGTCTCATAATCCATACATTTTCTTTTCAAGGGTATTAAGTAAATTAGATGTTTTTAATTAAAATTAAAAATTCATTTAAATATTCAGATACTATGGATAGAGTTTATAAATAAAATAAAAAACTTACGTATGTGTTAAAATGTCAGGTATTATTACAGTTGGGATTCGAATCCCAAATTCAGTGAAAGTAAAATTGAACGATTTACTCGCTAGTCTTACGGAAGACATTACTCACATGCACTGACATACACATTTAAGATGTTTAATTAAATTTTTTTTTTAATTGAAGTCATTAAATAAACTTTAATTGCAGTGGCTACGGCAGCAATCGTTGTCCCTTTAGTGTCCTTTCATTTGATATTAATGGCTACAATATAGAAATTTTAAATCTAACAACACCCAACCACACCAACACAGATACATTTGGTTTTTCTTATTACAGAAGTATTGGTCTTACCACAATTTAAACATTCATGTTCTTATATACAGTGAACGTCAAAAGAAACTGTATACTAAGGATAAAATTCTAACAATCACCAAACTCAACTTTTACCACTTAAGGAGAGTGCCCGAAAAAATTTCTCAACATTTTAAATTTATTTTGTAATTTTTTTTTTTCAATTTTAAAAACTGGAAATGAAATAATTTTAAAATAAAAATAACGGTAATTTTTACATTTTTTAATATACAGTTTCTTTTGACGCTCACGGTATATTGTCTCATATGTATACATTTAACAATAAACTCAAGACAACGCAGTCGTATTGTTTAAAAATATTTATTTCGTATTGTCTGAGCTTTCATTACACAAGATTTTTTTATTGAACTTAGTACAGCTACCGAGGTAATAAAACGTAATTAAAGTAGTTTCGAAAATCAACTCTTGTTCATATTATATACATATATATATACATATATATATACATATATATATACATACATAACACAGGCCCACAAAAGAATTAATAAATTTCTGAAATTTTTGAACCAAACTATTTTCTTGCGCCATTAGTTATTTTAAATTATCTTTATCCAAATTACTTGAGAATATCACCATTATTGCCCGATTTAATGACGGCTCTTTGTATTGGTACAGAAATTGTTTAAACGTATGTATACTTTTGTAAGCCTCTGTATATATATAACGTTAACTCCTGGTGCGTAATAATTTTAAAAAGTTTTATAACTTCATTCCATGTATTTATTCGTAGGACAACAAAACGAAAGTATAAAAAATATTACTTCGGCGACTTTCTCTCAGCAGATTTATGGCAAAAACTCTGAGATTAAATCTCTCTTTCTCAAAAATCTGTCGTTCGGACTTGACTTTAAACTGTAGGTTCCGCCGCTCATATATAAAATGAACACACACACAACATAAGTGTTGTGAGAAGATAGGCCGTAATCCAGACTGAAGGTTGTATTGGTTAACAATATTACAGGGCACTGCACGTTCGGACTATTGACAGAGTGTATGTAATGTTGCAGTAAAGACTTCAGATAAGTTATTTGTAGGTAATAGTCAAGAAGACTGTGCAACAGTCCTTATTCTGGTGATTACTTACCTTTTACGAATTGTGGACCTTACTGCACAAAGTATAATAGGCTTGCTAAGCTACAATACGAGGTCTTATTGTATTTGGTATCTTTAGGATGATGGATATCAATAGATTTTATTAAAATCGATGGCTACAGTAAGACCCCGATTAACGCTGCTTCAGTATTACGCGGTAGTGCACAAAAGCGGTACACTATATAGCGACTGTGTATACTACGTACCTTTTTCAACGCTCTTTTGCTAGTCTGTCCAGAATAAAGATTCCAACTGTATTTTCCAAAGTCGCAATCACAGTACGAACGCATCTTTCCTGTGTCACAGTTGATTTATTAGTTGCCTCGTTTAACGCTGTTCCATTTAGTGCTGGAACTTATTGGAACATATCGCTCGCGTTATGAGAGGTCTTACTGTATCCTATAGTGATCATCTTCATCTTCTTTCTACATTTTAAACAAAAAGAGGCACAGATAAAATAAAAATACGTGTACATTTACTAGAGTTGTGGACGTGCTCTTAATGTCAAACATGTAAAAAATAAAACTCTTTTAAATATTTTTCTCAATTTTATTTTTTTACTCTTTACTTGACATTACATATGTGTATATGGTTTGTGGTGTCCTTATAGATGAGTTCACTATTAAAATAACTTCATTCCCATTTGTGTACACTGTAAATGTCTGTTTGTGTCTCTGGCTGCTGGACTATTTATTTTTCTTGCTTTATTGATGTTTTTCAATTCAAATAGAAATCTTTTATTCTATTTGTTTCCCCATTTTCAATTATTTCCCAAATAAATTATTCGCAATATTGCGCAGAATAGTTTTTCCTTTTTCTTAAATACTAAATGTAAATGCTAAAGTATTAAATTATTTTCCAATAAAGTGACTTTTAAACGTGCATTATTTAGGGCCATTATTATAAGTTGCCGTTAAAGTTGAGTTTAGTTATAGGTAACTTTATCTAAAGTGAGCTTTAAGGTCACCTTTAACTTCTTTTCGTTATTATAACCTACAGATAAAATAAAGTTAACTTTTTCAAAAATAAGGCAGTGCCGTTTAGTAACGATTCTAAAAATAGAGTTGGGGGAACCGGCCTGCACATGACTACATACATACATACATACATACATACATACATACATACATACATACATACAGGGCACATAATTGGTCATTACAAACCTTAGGTCAGGATTACGACCTAGCTTCTCACATCACTTTTGCTGTGCGTGTTAATTTTATACATGAGTGGCGGCCCCCTATAGTTGAAAATCGACTCGGAACGACAGATTTTTGATCAACTCTTTCATGGCAATTTTATTTACTCTCAGAGGCTTTGTCAGAAATCTGCTGAGAGGAAGTCGCCAAAGAAATATTTTTCATGTTTTCGTTTTGATGACTGACCTGGGGTTTGAACCGTGGCCTTACGTCTAATAAGCCAACACACTATCTACTAGACTACGGCGACAGTAGAATACAAGTGATGTAAATAGTAAAGAGATGGAGTAAAGTATTCCTCATGCCTTTTTAGGAAATCGAGTGATCTTAATTTATTTCTTTTTTATTCCTTTTTTGAAAATGCAACAACAACTAAGACTGTAAATTTTGATGAATAATTCGAGTCACTCGAACCCTTTATAAGTATTGTGAGTATTTTTCTAAAGTTATGAATCTAAATGAGTAGGCTTATGAATCAAACATATTTCAAATGGTATGAGTTTGATGTCAGCGTTGTACTCATACTCATTACAACCTGTACTTATAAATCAAGGTTGCAGTGAATACGGATGAATCAGAGTAGACAGTTAAATTTCAATATTGTTGACTCACTTATATTCAAAATTTAATGAGTGCTTATGAGTAGCGAAAAAAAACGATTCATTGCTATTCTCTGTTACACACCATCCCCTGACATTATGAATTCCATAACTTCATTCATGTGATGCTGCTTTGACACCAAAACATATTCCAAAAATATACTCGAAGCCAAAAATAAAAATTCAAATTATTTTATTTACATCCGTTCCAGTGACACACGGCATACGTTGTTTGTTTGTCCCCATTGAACTAATTTTTCATAAAAACCCATAATTTTAATCATGAGCATAACAAACAATTTAACTCATTATCTTTACCATACGGTCCTACATACATACATACATATGTATATGCCTGACAGATTGTTAAAATTCCTTCCATTTAACGAGATTCGCGGTGTGGTATTGTTGTGGTGTGGCGTTGTTTTAAAAGTGAAAAATCTGTGTGAGTGTGTGTTTTTGCCGAAAGAAAAGGCAAAGAATTTTTCATTAAACAACCGTGTGCCTCGTGGTATGAAACCTAAATGTGGTTGTTCTTTGCTCACGTTAAACGTAATTATTTCTTGCGTGCTTTAACGTTTTAATTTTAACCAACAAGTGTTCACATTAAGGCACATAAGTATCCAACCAAAGCTCAAACCAACAATGAATGTGTTTAAAATACGTATTAAAATGAACTACAGTGAGCGTTAAAAGACACTGTACACTATGTATAAAATCAACTTTTACCCTAACAAATTTGACAATGTTTCGAAATTTTTTTTTTTTTTGTTTGAATTTTAAAAACTAGCAATTGGAAACAATTTTAAAATTAAAAATAACGGTAATTCATTAATGTACATTTTTTAATGTACAGTTTCTTTTGACGCTCAGTGTACAAATAAAAGAAAAGTCACTTTTTATTGCTATATTGTGGTATAAAACACCTCTTCGTGATTCAACTTAATTTCCGTAATTCCTAGGTAACCGCATTAATATTCTGCTTCATGGAGAACTGGACTAAGACACCTCGGTGCAGATAGTTTCCAGAAACGCTCTGTCTTGAAAATGTTTCACTATCGAATCTGATAGCATTTCCATGAGTACTGGTTGTTTCTTAAGGGAACTACATGGAATTTACAGTGATCGAAAAAAGTGAGTAAACACCATTGAAATAATTCATTTTCTTAGGTAAATGAGAATAATCGAATAAATTTCCAAAAATAAAAACGTTTATTTATTACTTATAAAATGTTAAAACAAAAACAAAAATGCATGATAAAGGAACTTTTTTATACTTAAGGACATAATAGAAAATTTAAAATTATAATGGATGTTGACTCACTTATGGCGCTCACTGTACGTGGTATTCCACCTCCCTACAATTTTCAGAGTATCACAGCGGGTCATACGAGTGAATTCGCGATGTAAGTTTGCTAACAACCTGTCTAACCTAACGTAACATAGTTTAAGTAGGTTTTTTCTTAATTAGCCATTAACAACCCGATTAAAGGATTTAGGCCTGCCGTAACACATCCTTTCAGGCGCCTCTGCTTTTTGCATGCCTACACCAGTTGGTCACACCAATCGATAACAGGGTTTCCTTTTATTGGTGCTTCCAACGCAAACAAGATCGTCCTCTTCACCGACTTCTGCAAATCCCCGCATCAAATACCCGACTCGCCGGAGCATCCTCCTGTTAAAACGCTGCACAACATCCATGTCGTTGAGGAGCTCATACAGCTCACTGTTGCATCGGATACGGAAATCATCGCCACCTCGCATTGGACCGAAGATCTTACGTAGGACTTTTCTCTCGAATACCCTCAAGTCTGCTGTATCAGTACTTAATACGGTCCATGCCTCTGCGCCATAAAGAAGCACGGGGAGGATGAGCGTCTTGTAGATTATTAGTTTTGTCATACGAGAGAGGTCTCTGCTACTCAATTGCCTATTGAGTACTATTTATTAGCAGCTGTTGACAAGAGTGATCCTGCGCTTAATCAGACAGACATTGGACATATAAATAAATTCCTTGACTATATTGAAAGAATAGTTATCGGCCGGAATCTGAGATCCAGTATGCCGCACGTCTCTACTTGTGGATGACATATACTTCGTTTCGTCCCTCACTTACTGCCAGACCCATCTTATTAGACTCCCGTTCAATAGCACTAAATCCAGCAGTAACATCTCACTTGGTACGCCCTATGATGTTAATGTCGTCAGCGTATGCCAGCAACGGGATGCTTTTTTGAAAAATAGTGCCATTGCGATGCACTCCCGCCTTCCGAAGAACACTCTCCATGACGTAGTTGAAGAGGTCGCATGATAAGGGATCGCCGTGTCTGAAACATCGCACGGTATTAAAAGGTTCGGAGAGGTCCATTCCTAACTTGACGGAGTTGCTTGCTGGAATTGCTCAACATGATTCTGCACAGTCTTATCAGCTTCGCAGGTATACCGAGCTCAGATATTGCTTAAGCAGGTTTATGAGTGGGAATTATATTGTAGACTTGTATTTATGACTTTCATGATGGTGCTGCAAAAAAAAACAACTCGAGGAAAATTTAACAAATACCAGCAATAAGGAAAAACGCAACGATTTAAGTTGAATACTCCTCCGCTCTTCCTATGTTTGTGGTGGACAATTTATTCTGCAATTGCATTTGTGTTGGTGGCAGTTTTTCATTTCTACAGTCTCATAGTAGTTGAATGACTAGAAATGTTTTCAGTTATTTTTGGTTTCCTATACTAGTATTGCGACTACTATTTCCCATTGTTGCCGTCTGTCTGTCTGCGCTAGTGTGGATAAATGGATGATGGTGGAATTGTTTTTAAGATTACAGGATTTAGTTTCAAGTTGAATGAATTCAAAGTTTTCAATAGAAAATGATGATGGAAAGCCATACTAATTTTACTCATAGACACATACACACAAGCAATCATCCCCGGCATACGTAAGGGAAAGTCTAGATAAGTAGACGACACATTAGTGTGTAATGTATCTGAGAATATGAGTGAGAGTGTTTTGTTTAGACTCTTAGAATGTTCTTAGGATAACAAAAACATACCAAAAAGTAAATGTTTAAGCAGTTTAACTAAAAAATTTCATAACTTCTTGGTAACCTAACAATTGTTAAAAACGTTTAAAATATGAGCTCGTAGACTGCAAATAAAATAAAAATAAATTTGTGTTCGGTTTTAATTAGAATTCTTTATTATTCGTACAATTCTGTGTGCCACTGTTCACAACTTTATGTAAACAACAACAATTGCTTTGTTTGTTATTCCTCTGTTTATGCCCTTTGCATAAACAATAACAGTTACTAAACAATTGTAGTCGCCGTAGTCTAGTAGGTAGTGTGTTCGTTTATTAGATGTATAGCCCGGGTTCGAGCCCAAGGTCAGACATCAAAACGAAATATGAAAAAAAAAATATTTCTTCGGCGACTTCCTCTCAGCAGATTTCTGGCAAAAACTCTGATAGTAAATAACCTGCCATGAAAAAGTTTCTCAAAAATCTGTCGTTCGGAGTCGACGTTAAACTGTAGGTCCCGCCACTGATGTATAAAATTAAGGAACACAACATGAGTGGTGTGAGAAGCTAGGCCGTAATCCTGACTGTAGGGTTGTAATGGTAAATTATGTATGTATGTAAACAATTGTTCGACCAATCTTTCTACCGGAGATCTTCAAACCACGATTACTCTCTTCAAACACACCGCGTCTTCACACAAAACTGACTGAACTTCACGTTTTTTGAACTTTTTTCACAAGTTTTCTTTTTTTCCAAATAGCCACCTTCGTATCCAGTACGACGAAAGTAATATTTCAATTTTATTGCTGTTCTATTCATGTTGCTTTAGCACTAAAAGGATCTATAGTGATGGCCACTACATGGTTTTCATCTTTCTATGAAATATTTTTGAAAACATTAAAAATGGAGAGTTTTTCTAGCAACAAATCTAAAAAGAGTATCATGTTATAAATGTATCTGGCACTTGCAAAAGAAATGTGGCTAAAAGTTAAGGCAAATGAAAGTTTAAATGTAGATATACAATACATATATGAATAACAATACATATGTACATACATATATCACAGTATGCCTGAATCTAATTATGTTATAATGTCAAGTTTGTTTAAAAAATTATTCTTAAATTGAAAAATTATACAAAATTCTCTTTAAAATAATCTTTTCTACAATACAGTGAGCGTCAAAAGAAACTGTATATTAAAAAAAAACATACATTAATAAATAACCATTATTTTTACTTTAAAATACTTTCATTAACAGTTTTTAAAATTGAAGCATAAAAATTTACAAAAAATTTTGAAATATTACCAAATTTTTTCGGGCACTCTCCTTAAGTGGTAAAGTTTAGTTTAGTGATTGTTAGAAGTTTATCTTTAGTATTATATTTTTTAATGTTTAATATCTTTTGACGCTCACTGTATATATGTACATATTTCTGTTGTGATGTCAAGTATAATTAAAAAATTATTCTTAAATTGAAAAATTATACAAATTTCTCTTTAAAATAATATTTTTTTTACAGTAGATTGCTTCAGAGACTGCTTTAGACAATCCAATAAAAAATGATGGCATTAAGGAAGTGAAAGAAAAATTAAAAAGTAAAAGAATATTAACAAGAGAAAAGCATTTTCAAGGATAGCTTATAGAATTTCCTTAAGGGAAATGAGGCAATTCAGTAAATTAAAATATTTATGTGTAGGAGAAGAGGATATGTGGACAGCCACGTTCTAATGGAACATTTGTATATTTCCGTATTTGAGCAAACCTCATACTCAACTTATTTTAAAAACACCCTCTTAAAAATCGACGAAAAATAATACAAATATTCGGGCTCATAAATTACCGCTTATTAGCTAATAAATTATGTCGACAAACTGAAGTAATCCAGGCTGGAATCAATTCAAAAAATAACTGAAAAATTTTCATCAATCCAGAAAACATTCTGACTTCCCACAACTAGTATATTAACAACATATTAGATAGATAGCACAACCACTTGAAGAGGAGTAGGACTCAATAAGTGAAAATCTCTAACCACAACACCCAATACAAAAATTACATGAATTACGAGTATTAGAGCCATTATTACAACTTGCCGTTAACTAAAGGCAGGATTTTAACGGTCAGATAAATTATTTTTCATTATTATAACATGGACAATAAGGTAGAAGTAATCGCTAAGCTAAAGGGAAGATTATCCTACTTGTAACTTTTAAAGTTTAGTTTATGTCTGAACTTGCCATATTATATATTATTTTCAATCTGGCAACTTTAAACACTACAAAAAAAGAAACTTGTTGTTGTCACTGCGTTTTAAAAAACATTGTTTAATTTGGCAAATGTTATCGACATTGCTCTTGCACTGATATATTTTTGAAGAAGTTAACTTTATTTCATCTGTAGGTTGTAATAACTAATAAAAGTTAAAGGTGACTTTAAAGTTAACTTTAGCTAAAGTTACATACATACATAATTGACCATTACAACCCTTCAGTCAGGATTACGGCCTAGCTTGTGCGTTTCTAATGTTCAAATATCCTGCGAAAAAAGAAGGACTTTATTCCAATGAAAAATGTGTAACAAAAACAGAGAAAAAAACATTGAATGAAACAGAGAATCTGCAAATAATTTATAAAAATTCTATTCATATTGACTTTAAGCATACAAAGGAAACATAAATCATATACACATATGCACATGTACTCACATATATTCTTACAAGGCTTAATGCTAGGGGGAGACAAGAAGAAAATACTTGAGATTTAGTTTTTTTTTTTTAATTGTCACAGGAACTATAAGGATTATACTTCAATATCTTTAAAACAGAAGTTATATTGCAAATACTCATTTATTTATTATTTCATTCAGTCGCTCATATTCTACATGGTAAAAGTGGCCATTATAAAGGAATTATTTTTTCTGATATTGAAAACTAATCCTTTGGTTTGACTCTTATAATTTTTAAATGTATAGAGCAGAGCCCGGCAAATCCTATGCACGCGTGCATGTCAGCCATTATTAAATTTACAACAATGTTCTCTCACGATCAAAAATACACTCAGTCTCATTTGAGCATCCATTGAAAGAGGTTGTGTTGTCGCATGTTTCTGCTAATGCAGGGATGTACAGTATGAATATCCCAGAAAGTTTTCTATTAAATATGTATATTTCCAAAAAAAAAAAACAAATTTGAATCTAAAATGCTTTCTTAAATCAATATAATCAAAGAAGTCTAAACGAATTTTAATTTAATAAACTAATATTTTTAATTAAAATACCACCATTTAAAAATTTGAAGTTTCCATGCCTGCATTATAGTGAATTTAAGAGTATAAATTTTTCTCTTTTCTTATATTTCGCTCTCGCACAACTGACCAATAGCAAGAGCTGCCGGGCTCTGGTATAGAGTAACTGAGAGTTGCACTTAATAACGGTTAAATATTGAAAAACTTCAGAAATCTGATGGAGATTCTTTCAGAGCAGATGGATAGTTTTTATGTTTCCATTTTATTAACGGCCATTATTACAATTTCCCGTTAAAGTAGGGTTTAGTTAAAGGTAACTTTAGCTAAATTTGACTTTAAAGTCACCTTTAACTTCTTTTCGTTATTGCAACCTACTTTGAAGTCGCCGTTGTCTAGTAGGTAGCGTGTTCGCTTATTAGACGTAAAACCCGGGTTCGAACCCCAGGCCAATCATCAAAACGAAATATGAAAAAAAATATTTCTTCGGCGACTTCCTCTCAGCAGATTTCTAGCAAAAACTCTGAGTGTAAATAAACCTGCCATGAAAAAGTTTCTCAAAAATCTGTCGTTCGGAGTCGACGTTAAACTGTAGGTCCCGCCACTCATGTATAAAATTAAGGCGCACAACATGAGTGATGTGAGAAGCTAGGCCTGTAATCCGGACTGAAGGGCTGTAATGGCCAATTATGTATGTATGTACGTATTTGAAAAGGAAACTCGAACTGGAAATACAACATACAAAAGAGAAAAAATTCGAAATTCAATAAAATTTAAAAATTTTGTTTTATTTTTCGTTTTTTATTCTTTTATTCATCGCGTGGTTATATATTGAGTATAAACAAATTAAATAATTTAATAGATGAATACATTTCCCCAACTGTGATATTGCGAATTTAACACTCTTTTTTGTGCGAATTTTTTTTTTTGTTTTTTGTAAATCATCCAACCGTAACAACCAATCAATTCGCTTGAAAAACTTCTTCCACACAGTGACTTGTGGAATAAATTCAATGAAAATAATTCTGTACCTTCAGTTGGTGAATAATATCCCAAAAGGATATTTAAAACCATAAATCATGCTCAACATAAAAAATATTTTTGATGTTGTTTTTGTTTTTTATGCAAATCCTTAAAATTAATGATGCTTGGCTGTATTATGTACGTTAATCTGGAGTATCGTGCATGTAATAATGTTTAAACAGTTGCATGAAAGGAGATGTAGACAGGCAAACAAACAAAAACTGTTCAAGTTACACATGAAGGGCAGTGTTGTGGAGTTGTTTAATTGGAGTTAAATAAACGAAATTTAAACATTTAATTATTTAACTATTTCTATTTCATAATTAAAGAATTAATCTATAAATATGTAGTTGAATTGAATTATTTAGTTGTGATAGGCGATTTTTTAAAGAAAGTTTTTTGCATTTTTTTTTTTTGTTGCGTGTTTCGCACACGTAGGGTTGTATATCGGTTGTGTATCATATCGATGTGTGGTGTCATTAATTCAAATAGCAGTCACATGATAAGCATGCGAATCAACAGATTGTGGTCGTAAAAGGACCAAATAAATTAATTCGCCTGAAAAAAAACATTTTTTTTTGTGGTAAAATAAATTTAAAAAATCTTGTTTCGTTCTCATTGCTTTCCGTATTCTAAAAACGAACGTACGTTGTATAGACGTTGGACTAACCGGGTCTAAAGACTAATTCTACTACTACGGCAATATATTTTAGCAATTTCATGAATTTTAGCCAAAAGTTTGTATAAAAAATTAAGGTTTTAATATCTATTTTATTAATTTATTTCTGTTTTATTATAAAACAAACAATTTTTTACTGTTCTTCATAAAACAAGAAAAAAATAAGGAAAAGTTTCAGATGACTTTTTGAGAAACTTTTCATGGCAATTTTATTTGCTCTAAGGGCCATTATACAACTTGCCATTAAACTTAGGTTTAGTTAAAGCTACCTTTAGCTAAAGGAAACTTTACTTTAACTTTACAGTTCCCTTTAACTTATTTTCGATAAATAAGTAAAGATAAAATAGAGTTAACTGTTTTCAAAAATATGGCAGTGCCGGAACAATGTCGATAAAACTATTCAATTAAACAAGTTTTTTTTAAACACAGTAGCAACAAAGGGCCTCTTTTTTGTTGTTGTGTTTCCTCATTTCGTTTAAATTTGAAGATGCCATATTAATAATAATATATAACTTCTATCGTATTGGGTACTCATAATAATGAAAAACAATTTATCCGCCCGTTAAAATCCTCCCTTTAGTTAACGGCAAGTTGTAATAATGCCCCTTAATCTGGCTCTATCACTATCTTATCTTTTATACAAAATAATTTTTATCCTTCTATTCTGCTGTTATCGCCTGACGCTGACGTTCTGTTTATCAAATAAATAACTCTTTCCTGCTATTGTGAATGATTTCTCTTCCCGTGGATTAGTCACAGCAACAGCTGATGATGGTTATTCTCAATTCTGTATTTATATTTGGGCACCAACAAAAACAGTGAAAAAGTTCGACAGAGTACAACGCAATTGTGAAATCTGCTTAAAATTAATTTAAAAAATACTATAAAAAAAGGAAATTTTTAATCAAAAACAAATTAAATTCTTATAAACAAATATGGGAGCAGTTTTAGGACTGTGTTCAGCAGCACAGGTAAATAAATTTAAGAAAATTTAACCAGCATCTGTTGGAAATGAAAAGCTCCAGCCTTTGTCTCGTATTCCAATGTAAACAAAGCGATTGTGAAAAAAATCAATAGCCATACGGCACTTTTATTTAATTTGTTCTCTGCTTAGCATATATAATTAAATTATTTTACTTGGTATACAATTGATGATTCAATCAATTTGTTTTAAATTTTTCTTATTTTCTAGTGTGCATTGTGCTGTACTGGTACTGCTGCCAGCATGTGTTGCAGCGCCTGTCCCTCATGCAAAAACTCCACCTCATCCCGTTTCATGTACGCCTTTATGCTATTAGTTGGCACCATATTGGGTGCTATTGCCTTGTCGCCCGGTTTGCAGGGGACTTTAAAGAAACTACCATTCTGTATAAATTCCACGTCAACTGTTAGTTCTAAGGCCTTGGAATCCGTTTCGGGTGGATCTCTACAAGTGGATTGTGATTATGCTTTGGGCTATATGGCTGTCTATCGCATATGTTTTGGTCTGGCATGCTTCTTTACACTAATGGCTTTGATAATGTTGGGCGTAAAGTCTTCGCGAGATCCACGCTCGCATATTCAGAATGAATTTTGGCCATTGAAATTTCTTATTTGTTTCGGAGCTGCTATTGGTGCCATTTTCATTCCGGACGGCTCATTCGGACCGGCCATGATGTGGGTCGGTTTGATTGGTGGCCTGGCATTCATTTTAGTGCAACTAATTATTATAGTGGATTTTGCACATTCGATAGCAGAAAATTGGATTGGTAATTACGAATTTAATACATTTTGGCTATCAAACATAACATTGAATGCTTTAAGTATTCATAAATGAATTGATTAAACCCTATTTCTCATATATTTTGTTTGTATCTTCTTTAGATAATGCCGAAAATAATCGTGGCTATTACTATGCTTTAGTTTTTGTAACCTTAATCAGTTATGCTTTGTCAATAGCTGGTATTTCTCTACTCTACATATACTTTACACAGGTATTTTATATGATTTTAATCTCTCCGTTCAAATTATCTTATCTCATATCTTTCTTCCTAATTGCCTAGAGCACTGAGTGTGGTCTCAACAAGTTCTTCATTTCCATTAACTTAATTCTGTGCGTATTGGTCAGTATTTTATCTGTCTTGCCAGCGGTACAAGAAAGATTACCACAATCCGGCTTATTACAAAGTTCTTTGGTCACATTATATACGATTTATTTAACTTGGTCGGCTGTGGCAAATAATCCAGGTCTGTAAATGATCTTAAAAATCATGTATTTTGAATTTTATTAGAAAATTTCTTTACTTTTTAGAAAAAGTTTGCAACCCTGGCATGTTTGGCATTATAGAGGGCAATACCAGCGTTACAACTGTGGCTCCCCCAACACCAAATTCAAAAGTTACTTTCGATACCACAAATATTATTGGTTTGATTGTCTGGATGCTGTGTATTCTATACAATTGCATTAGCTCAGCCGTTGAAGTATCAAAAATTAATAATACAGAAGAGAAACGTGGTAAGTTTATTGTTTCGAATTTTATTTTATTTTGCATTTACATTACATATCACATTTATTGGCTTAGCAAAACAGTGCTTTAAGTAGTGTTTTAAGTGAAGCATATTATTTTTCTGTTGCACAATGTCGAAACGAGGACGATCATATAATTAAGATATTCTTTAATACAGTGACTTAATCACTTTACTTTTAGCTTCAATAATTTATATATCTTTATGATCTTAATTACATGACCTTTATATCGTATTATAAATATACATACATGACATGAATATTATTAAAAAAAAGAAAACATGCGAACATTTCACTTCTTTATCCATTTAAAAAACTCTATGCCACAGAAAATTTGATATTTTTCTTTTTATTTTCATTTCGCTTATTAATACTTCACATTTAATATGCATAATTAATCCTTTAAGCATATTTTTCATTCACCCCACATGTAATAACTCAACGCCTCATGTTTAATTTTTTTCGCAATTGAATTTTTAATTTCCTTAACTAACAAGATTTTTTCTTTTCCATTTTTTCAAAATTTTTATATGTAAATAAACAATTTATGGCATATTTGTGTGTGGTTAATAATACCTAAAATTAAATGAAATTCTAACAATAACTTGTAAAATGAATACAATCTCTAACTAAACATAGTTTTAACAGAAGTTTTATCAGATGCAGAATCAGGTACAGGCGATAAAAAATCCGAAATTGATAATGAATCCGAAGGTGTTACCTATTCCTGGTCCATGTTTCATATTGTATTTGTATGTGCTTCATTGTATGTTATGATGACATTGACCAATTGGTATAAGTAAGTTATGAAATGTTTGAAAAAAAAATCCAACAAAACGAAATTTAAAATAATTTCTCTATTTTTAGACCCAACTCGGATATTGAGCTGTTTAATGCAAATGCTGCTTCCATGTGGATTAAAATTATATCCAGCTGGTTAGGCTTATTAATTTATGGTTGGAGTTTAATAGCACCAGCCGTTTTAACAAATCGTGAATTTAGTTAAACTGGCAAATAAAAAAGAAAGTAAAAATATCTTGCAAGAGTATTAAATTGAAATATTCAAGTCTACTTAGACTCCTTAGTAATACGGAAAAAAATAACTCTTACTTACCCGGTGATCGCGTGGAAAAAATGTTATGGTTTTTGAAAATTATCTTAATGTGTAAACCTTTAATCCAAAACTCATATTCAATATATATAGAAATCGTACTAAAAGTATGCATACATAAATAATATGGTATTTGAACAAATTTAAAAATAAATATTCGACGTAAAAACAAAAGATTTTCAAATAGATTTTATTTTATTCATTATTTAGGTCCACAAATTACTGAATCGCTTACAAATACGCCTTTTCCATACAGATAGTCAATCGTATCAGTACTGTTGATCCATTATTAGCAGTGAAGCGGCTCTTACCGTTACTAAACCAGGTTTGAAGGTCAGAAATTATTTCTGTGGATTAGAAGTGAAAAATATGGTGTCGAGAATGTAATCGTCTGAAGGGATAGTGAGGCTATAAGCTCGAAGAGCTTGTTCAATAGGTTCTTGAGCATGAACCGTAAAGGCTGAACTCGGAACCAAATAGTTATTATATGTTACTGCCTAAGTCGTATATTTTTATGGCTGAAAAATCAGCGTATAAGTTTTTTAAAAAGACTATCCTTGTTTTTACAATTCTGATAATGGTTCCAACAATTCATATACGTTTGGGTCTCGTTTTAATCCTAAATTGCATGAGACTCGCTCCAAAACACCAAAATTCAAATTAAATGCAATAACCTAGTTTTCATTATAAGATTTACTGCGTTTAACTCAAATTTAACAGTATCAGCTCTTCTAAAAATATGGCAACTCTTTAAAACAGAATTGTGAATAAATGTTGACATTTTCATAAGCTATTGTGAATCAAATTTTGCAGCTGAAAGAATAACAAACGCGAAATAAAAAAGGGTGATAAAATTTGCATCAACAATTACTTGCGCACATTTACGTATCGTAGAATAAACAATAAAAACAAAAGTGATGATAAACGGAAGAAACAAAACGGAAATATATAGAAGGTAAAATTATAATTAAATATTGTTATTGTGTCCTTTGGTGGGTAAAAACAATGGGAAGGTCAAAAGAAAAAACAACAGTTAGTGGCAAAGTAAAAAACGAATAAACTAAGAGAACAATTGTAGGCTACATGTACCCCACCTGTCTATTGGATCAAACAAATCCGTATATCACACCAAACAAACAAATTATAAGCGGTCTAAAACGACTGTAACAGCAGCTACATCATCGTTCCATGTGCATACATCCAGATGTCTGTTACTATGTTTGGTGCTATCCATATGCCAAAGTAAACGCGCTATGAACCAAAATGCAGGGTCAAGGTCAAAAGGAATCAACTTTTTCGTAAGAACAACAATTCAGTTTAAATAAATCTATCTCTGGTTTAGCGAAAAAAGTTTAACAAATCTAGAGCCCCAGTTCAGAGATTAAAATAACTTGACAGTTTAGGTAACTGAACATACATACATACATACATAATTGGCCATTACAACCCTTCAGCCAGGATTACGGCCTAGCTTACAACACCACTCATGTTGTGTGCCTTAATTTTTTATACTTGAGTGGAGGGACCTACAGTTGAACGTCGACCCCGACCGACTGATTTTGAGAACCTTTTTCATTGCAGTTTATTTACTCTCAGAGTTTTTGCCAGAAATCTGCTGAGAGGAAGTCGCCGAAGACATATTTTTTTTCATATTTCGTTTTGATGTCTGGCCCGGACTTTACGTCTAATAAGCGGACACAATACCAACTAGACTACGGCGTCTGCAATGTTTGAAGATACATTTGCTATCTAGGACCTGTTTAGACTAATGCGGTCCCTATATCTTGCGATTAATTGTACAAGTTGAATCAACGGTTCTTTCGATGACTCTTTCATGTAGAACAAAAATTGTTTCCCAGCACTTATACGAAACAATGCCAATATGAATTACGATAGCGTAGGGTATAAAAAGTGATTAAAAGGCGTACGTCATCATTTCACGTCTTTCATTCTACTCGTGCTCATGAGCAGGCACAGCATTTTTTGTTTTGGGCTTTTTACTTACTCACTCATTTGAGGCTCTTTATATTCTACTTTCGATTAGAGATTGTCTTACTTGTAAACTTTTTTTTTTGTTTTTCGTTCATTCACTCATTCGTTCATTCATTCATTCATTTGTTTTAGATTTTTTTCGGGTTCCGGCAACGTTTTTTACTAACCCACTCAGTCAAGCAAGCAAGCAGTCAGTCTGTCACATAATACGTTTGCAAACGCAACGTTAACCACAATATTCTCTTCTCATTTTTGCTTAAACATTTTATTTAGTTTGTGTTATTTCGCCGGTTTATTACAACAAGCATAATAATAACATTATTCGTTTGCTTTGGTGCTAAAAAAAATAAAAAATTAAATAAAAATTACAAATTTTATTGTTTATTACAAATAATTCATTTGGGAATTTTTGTGTATTAATAACATTCATCCACGATTTAAATTCTGCCTTTGTGTGTTTAATTTGTAATAAAATAAATAATGTCGGATTCAATTTACGATTGTGTGGAGCAGGGACCAGCCATTGAAGTGTTTGCTTTGAATCAGGCCTTTCTAGAGGACACCCATCCCAAGAAAGCCAACTTGGGTGTAGGAGGTGAGTTTCATATTCATTTTCTTGTAGTATTTTTCTCTATACCCTAGACTCTTGTAGTTGAACTTTATATCTTTTTAATAGTAAAGACTATTTGCAAAAGGAAAAGAAAAAAAATATTTCGTTAAATGGAACAAATAAAATTGCTCTCTCTCTCTCTGGTACCGGGTATATTGCATTTGAAGTAATGATTTATGTCAGCATTTATTGTGCCATTTTAATAAATTATTTAATAAAAATATATTGTCTATGTGACAATACCGTTCATTGGTTTTCAAAGCAATTTTTGTTGTTGTTTTGTCCTCTTCAATTTAATAACATTTGCTTGCTTGTGCTGTTTATTTTGCAATTTTACGTTTTATTTTTTGCAACGACTTATTTTCTTTTTTTCTCATTGCTATTGTTATTAAAATAATTTATTTTTCTTTATTGTTGTTGTTTGCATTTTCTTTTTATTTTGTTAAGAAATAATAAAAACAAGATACTTGTTTGATAATTTTGTTTATCATGTATGTATGTATGCATGTACATACTTTGTTATTAGGTTATTCTGAAGTACTCTCTTTTATTGTATATAAAGTAGAGGTTACACAGTAAAGGTTATTTAGAGGTTAATAGGCTTTACTTTTAATTATTAAGAATATGTTAAAAAATATTATAGAAATTCTTAAGGCATTATTAAAATCATTTTTTATTTAATTTTTTTCAACAAAAAAAGAAATTCCTTACAAATATTTGTGTTTGTTTGTTTGTAGAAATTCTTAAGGCATTATTAAAAACACTTTTTATTTAATTTTTTTCAACAAAATTTATTCTTGTCAGATTTTAAGAAGTATTGTTGAAAGACAAACAATAACTGTAAATATATACAAAAAAATTTGACCATTATTAGTCATACACGAAATTCCCATTAAGTTAGTAACACCATATTTAAAACTGTAACGGATAAATAAGCACAGAAATGCTTAGAGAGAGTGTATTATTAAATTATTAAGGTCAGTGATGCCAACTGTGAATAGAATTGTTTTTTATCAAAATGTTATACAATAGAGAAAATATATTCAAATTATTATATTTATTGTGTATTATATATTTAAAATGTTTTCATTGTTTCAACAACAAAATATTTAAAAATTTTTTAACACAAATTACTATAATTAGAAATGAAAAGAAATTATTGAAACCAAATTAAGTTGAATTGCTATGACTATTGCAGTTCTGTTATTTATTGGCTTAATTTTTCTAAGTAATACATATAACATAAACCTTCCTCAACAAGTCGGAAAACTTTTCTCTCTACTTCATTAAAAAATTCTGAACAATGAGGAACTTAAGGTTAATTAAGCCAAGTTAACTTGCATTGCTTCAATATACATATGTATGTATGTATATTAAAACTAACGTCTTCAACTGAACTTAATTTTAAAATTATGAAATTAATTCCAATAAAAAGTGTAATGAAATATGTTCAGCATTACAAGTAAAATGAACCGCGATTTGCATACTTTTTCTTCTTAATTGAAATAAGATTCCATTGGTTTCCATTTTATACATTCTAATAAAAACTAATTTAAATTAATTTTATTTTTTAACAGCCGGTCTCCTCTTTTGTCATTTACTTAAACGGCAAATTATCAGTTGTTTGTGCATTACATGCACATACATACAGTTTTATGGTTGATAAAATGCAAAACAAATAAACAAATTGTAATATAATGCACTTAAATCTATAAAAAAACAAAAATATTTGTAAGGAAATCAGTCTGGTAAACAGAATTATTTATGAATTGTTTTGCTGTTTTATTTTTTTTATTTTTTTATTGTCAGATAAATTAATTGTATGTAACATACATACATGGATATTTATAACAGTATTGTAAATCTGATACTTTATGGCAATAAAAACCGTCAAACAAACAAATTTTATTGGTTTCTTTTGTATTATTGAATATAATTTCTGTTTAATAATTTGCGTATTATTATTTAATTTGTTTTATTGTTTCACATCTAAAAATGTATATACGTGTACATAATTTGAGTATATCTTTGGCAAACAAATTTAATTTATGAAATTTTCTATATGTTTTCAAATACGTTTGATTGCAAATAATATACATTTATTTAAATTTGCTTTATTCATTATATTCTTCAAAGTCAAATTAAGATGAAATATTCAATTAAGCCATATAGGCTATGCTCTTAGAAAAGTTATAAGAGTTCATTTGTGCAATAAATCAAAAGGATTTAATATTTATTTTCGTGTACAGTATTTCTATTATTTTTAAAAGAAAATTTCTTTTTCCATAACAAACACGTTAAGAGTATGTATACTTGCTATAAGATTTGAAATCTTAAAAGAACATCCAAAAAATAAAATTTCATGTCAATGGTGTCATGTCATGTTTCATTTGGTGGATTATATACTCGCTCATTAATATATTGTTATGTTTTTTCCTTTTAAAAACATTTAAAATATCAGCTCGTAAATTGCAAATGAAATAAAAATAAATTTTGTGTTTAGTTTTAATTAAAATTCTTTATTATCCGCACATTTCTGTGTGTCACTGTTCACAACTTGATGTAAACAACAACAATTGCTTTATTTGTTATTCCTCTGTTTACACCATTGTTTGACATATCTTTGTAACAGAGGTCTTCAAACCGCATCTGCCTGCTTTGCCTTGCCTTTTATATGGCAATGTAAACAGTATGATTAATGTTCTTGAAGGCGAATGTTCGTGGCTTCGCCTTATCGGGATCTCGATAAATGTAAACATCTTTGTTTCGTTATTGTTGTTTGTGTATTTTGTTTACCTTTATTCTTGTAGTCTTTGTTGTTGTATTTTTGTTTCCTTGTTTACCAGTTTTTATGTTGGTGTTTGTTGTTATATTACACAGTGCGATAATTTGTAAACAAGTTCATTGTTTTGGTTTTGTAGCTTTTGTTTATAATTTTAATGTTAAACGATGTAAAAGTAAAACACCAGTATCTAGATTTTTTCATTTTCGTAACAATATTATGTATTTAAATTATTTATTTTTTGTTAATTACAATATAATTACAAATTATATTTAATTATTAACGAGCTGAGTAACTTCGGCCCTACATTTGGTGTAGTGTAACAAACCCGAGCCTCCGGTGGGAGTCCAACGCACAAACTTTATGTTAATAGTCTACATTAATATAAATATCGAGTCTAATAGAGCCTTTAGCAATAAAATAGTTGATCTTTCTTTCTAGGTTACATATTTTAACTCTTAATTCTTCTACAACATTTCCTCTTATTTCCTTAAGTTGTGTTTTCTTTGGTCTGTATTGTAATTAATAGACAAATAAACACAAATTCATTTTTATATGCAAGATACAGCGGTCGGTGCTTGAAATATAAGCAATTAAAATATTTAAAAGTATAATTTAAAACGGGATTTGATTTTTTTGACTTTATTTGCTGCAGCCAAAACTTGTTAAAAAATGCACCCAGATCAACTTAATGACAAAAGAATCGTTTAAAATCTGCTCACGATAAATTTGTTTGCGTCAGGTCTATTTCCCACGGTGTCATTGGCTTTATGGCTCAATGGCATGCGATCGTATATTAATTCGATGCACACTACTTTCTTCAAATGCACTTAGCGTATGAATAGAGAGCAATAGATAGACTTCAATCATAATTTTTAATTTGTTTTATAAAGCAACGGGTGCTTCAAAAAGAAATCTAATATAACTGAACTAATTAAAGGCTATGTGAACTTTAAAGATGGTGTCTTATAAAAATAAATATCGGAATTCAAAACTTATGGGAGACATTTTTAAATCTTTCATTTTAAGATTGCTATTGTAAATGCAATACATTCATTATTTTTATATTAGAAGGTTTAAATTTTATTATTAAATATCAATCATCATTCATTGTATTTACCGGATTGATTTTATTTACTTCAATTTATTTTATTATTTTGTTTACAAGATAAATAAATAAAAAATAATTGGAAACAGAGGTTAATTTCATTTGATTCATTTTTAAATCATGTTTGAATTGCTTTAATTGTTGTGTATTGAACTTTCAAAGAAAAGTGAATGGAATTCAAATTTCTCCACTTGTGGATTTATGGCTAACGAGTTGAATAAACTTATATTCAGTTTAAATTGCAATTGATTTCTTCCAGAAACGAAATGTTTTACTACAAAACTGCGTACAACATACAGTAAACATTTTAATTAACAAATTCACTAATTCACGCCAAAGATAGAACATAATTTATATCGACATTAATCAAATAATAAAAGTCACACCTTTTCTGCATAAAATTATCATCTATTTTGAATTATTTTTAAAACGGTTTTAAATCTTAATCTAATTTGTGTTTGCAATTTAGAGCATAATACAAGATAGATATTAAATAATTTTATTTTTGTATATAAAACTGGTTAAATTTAACGAATCGTTGTACGTATATATGTATGTATGTATGTGGGAAACATCATTTGTGTTTATCTGCTGTCATATATAATGTGCTTGCGACTGCTATTGATGACTAATTTGAAAAGTTGTTAAAATTTAGCAAAATGAAAGCTTAAAATGCCGTTAACGTTTAACTAATTATAGTAGTATGCACGCTTTAATTTTAAGAGAATGAGCATAGAAAATATAAAGACTTTGTTGGATATTGTCTAGGTTACTAACCTCGCTTTTGTTGGGGTCTGTGAATATAAATCTTAAAATATTTGTTAAAGTGATACACACAAAGAAATTTTTTGTTGTAAATTTTTACACGTGCATTTTAGCTTCCAATAAACATTTGTTGATCTAGTTAACTATCTCAATCTCCCTTTTTGGAGTAAAGGAACGGGCTATATGACAATAGCAAGATGAGATTTTGAACTAAAAACTCTTTTGAAGGCTTTGGTGACTGCATATCTAAAGCTGTTGAAACTAAATGGTACAATTTGGGGAAAAGGAATAATAAACATTTCATATTAAGTTGGTCTTGAGTTCGGTAAAATCCGAATTCACAGTTGTAACTTGAGAACATGTGTTCCATTTAAGCATGCTGTAGAAAGGTTAATGGTATAAACTGGCATGGCCGCCAGAGGTTTTGAAAGTTTAGTATTCATCAAGGAATGCTTGGAAAGGAAATGTATTTGAAAATCCTAAACAAATTTACTTCAAAGGGCTGAAAACTTGGGTCTTTGTAGCTGGTTAACTCAGTAACAAAGCGGCACCAGGCTGTTGTAAAACAAAAACACTGCCACTCGAAATAATAGCAACAACATTTTAATAATACCGGACTGCATGGGTGGGGGTGGCTCGTCTGACAAGGGGGGTAGAACTGGGCGGAAACGTTCCGCTATGTATAAGGAGAGGAATTCATATCGTAGGGCTTGCACTGTCTTGAGAAGATTTGCAAGCTGTGATGTGGATTCCCTCTCTGTTAAGGAGCAGAGGATGCTGGCTCGACACAGAGGCACTGTTCTGCGGTATGAGAAAAAATACCCAGACAGTGCCCTCTCACGGGTCGCTGACTCTGATGGACCCTTGAGTGTGGACGAGAGCGTAGAGCCAACTGCTTCTACCTCTCAAGCCGCATGCAAGGGGCACAAAGGTTATACACCCTTACTCCCAGCTGGAGCAAAGAAGACCACCCGGGTTTTCAATCCTTCGGTGAAGAGAAAGGGTGGTGGTGTTACTCCTTCAAGGGATGGTGGAAAGGAGGTAGAAGCTACCGCCAATCCTTTATCCCAAAAGGAGGATGTAAGGTTAGAGGCCAAGGAGTTGGGGGGGGTCACTTCGGCGGATAGGTCTTCTGTGCAGGTTTCTCGCAAGGGAGATCGCATGAAGAGGAACAGGTCTGACGAGGGGCCTTCCTCTAGCTCCAAGCGTCCCAGGAAACAAGGGAGCCTAGGAACTAACCCTTCCCTTCAGCTGGCTTTCATCGACAGGTCGGATTTGGATGGTAAAATCTCTCCTGAAAGATGGAATCTAGTTGAAGAACGGCTCATTGAGTTCATAGCTGAGGAGAGTTGTGATGGCAGGAATGCTCGCATATCTTCTATTGGTTGGTCCAGGGGTATCAAGGTAGTCGACTGTGAAAACGAGGGAACTGTAAAGTTCCTTGTGGAATCAGTGAAGCGCCTTGGCGAACTCTGGCCCGGTGCGCGCTTGGAGGTGGTCCCTCAATCCGACCTCCCTCTACGTCCAATAGTGACGGTATGGATCCCGCCTACTTTTAGGCGTGTGAGTATCATACCAAAACTTATTGGGAAGCAAAACGATGGATTGAACACCAGTACATGGGCAGTTGTTAACTCCCTGGCTGGTGAAGGTAAGAAGGGCTGCGATCTTCGGATCGCTATTGATCAGACCTCACTTCAGAGGCTAAGGGCAAGGGGTGGCGTGGTGTTGTGTGGGATGGCAAACCTAAAGTTCCGTCATCGGGAAATAAGGGGTGCCTAGGAACCCAGAGGAGGCTGAAAGTGGTGCAGATTAATCTGCATCACTGCGAAGCTGCCTCACACAACCTACTAACCACCCTACGCCGCCTTGAAGTTGACATCGCTCTTATCCAGGAACCTTGGATCCTTAGGGATAGGATCCTGGGTTTGAGCGATCCTGATTATAGGTTACTTGTTCCTAGAACAAGCGAGAAGGTAAGAACCTGTATATTAGCTAGGGGTAGCTTAGACTTGTTAATCACTCCTTCCTTTTGTACAGGTGACGTAACGACTGTGGCGTACAAAGATGACCTTGGGATCGAGTTGATGCTGTCATCTGTGTACATGCCGTACGAGGCTGCATCCCCACCTGATGACTTAGTTGGACGACTGGTGGAGCATGCGGAGAGGACAAGATGTCGCCTTGTCCTGGGTTGCGATGCCAATGCTCATCACACCCAATGGGGCAGTGCTGACATAAATACTAGGGGTGAGTCGATTTTGAATTTTATTATTCTTAATAGGCTCAACATTTGCAACGTTGGCAACACGCCAACGTTTAGAAACCGTGTTAGGGAGACTGTAATTGACATTACGCTCTCTAACATGGACAGGTCTATGATTGAGGACTGGAGGGTTTCAGATGAGTGTTCTTTCTCTGATCACCAATTGATATCCTTCAGTATTAATCTATCAGGTGGCTTTAACAAGCCTTTTAGAAATCCAAGAAGAACCGACTGGATCAGATATGAGATGGCTGTGGAGGAGGAACTTAAGACCCTCAGGGGTCGTTCCACTCCTAGCGTCAATGATCGAGTTGGGTCTTTGACGGATATTTTGTTGTCTTGTTATAGAGATGCTTGTCCTCTCACTTACCCGGGTAAGAGGAACCGGCCAGTCTGGTGGAATGCGGAACTCCGTAGACTCCGCTGTTGTACCAGGAAACTCTTTAATAAGGCTAGGAAGTCGGGCAGGGAAGTTGACTGGTCTGCATATAAGGCCAGTTTTAATGAGTATAAAAGGGAAATAAAGCGCTCAAAGAGAACCACCTGGATGAGTTTCTGCACGAGTATCGAGAATGTTTCCGATGTGGCTCGTTTCCGTAGGATGCTGTCTAAGGACCCCAAAATCCTAGGCTTCATCCAAAAGAACGATGGCGCGTGGACAGCCTCGAGAAAAGAAACCCTAGAGGTTCTGCTGAGTACTCATTTTCCCAATTGTGTGGATCCAGAAAGCTATCCGTCGGGGGTAGCGGATCCCTTCTGTGATGCTGGCTTGATGCCCGATTTGGAGGATATCATTAACAGAGACAAGGTGAAATGGGCGATAAATAGTTTTGAGCCCTTTAAGTCGCCTGGTCCGGATGGTATCTTTCCGGCTCTGCTTCAGCGTGCTGGTGATATATTACACGAATGTCTGGTGGACGTGTATAGAGACTGTCTCCGACGGTGTGATATACCTGATGGTTGGAAAGATGTGCTCGTGGTGTTTATACCAAAGGCTGGTAAACCCAGTCACATCGGCCCGAAGGATTATAGACCGATATCCCTCTCATCCTTTCTTTTGAAAGCCTTGGAGAGACTTATCGATCTACATTTGAGGTCAAACATGGACCGGTCTCTGTTGAGTGGGTCGCAACATGCTTACATTAAGGGTAAGTCGGTTGAGACCGCTCTTCATGATGTGACAGGTTTTGTTGAGACGAATCTGGCTAGGGGTGAGTACACACTGTCGGCTTTCCTTGATATAGAGGGGGCCTTCAATAATGTCACCACTTCTTCTATTGAGAATTCACTGAGGGATATACATGCCCCAGATTTTCTGGTGCGGTTTATCATCCACATGTTGGGTAATAGACTAATCCGATCGAATCTGGGTGGATGTTCTATCGTAAAGCGTGCGACCAGGGGTACACCGCAGGGGGGTGTCCTATCCCCTCTCTTGTGGCTCCTGGTTGCTAATGTTGGTCTGAGGCTTCTAGAGAGTAGGGGCTTTAGGGTTGTGGCATATGCCGATGATGTGGCTATTCTGGTGGGTGGAAAGTTTCTACCGACGCTGGGGGAACTGATGGAGTCTGCTCTTGGAATTTTATCCTCGTGGGCTACGAACTGTGGCCTGGGTATAAATCCGGATAAGACGGACCTCGTCCTGTTCTCGCGTAGGTACAAAGTTGAACCCTTCAGGTTGCCGAGGTTAGCTGGTAGGGAGCTTCCGTTGTCTTCTGAGGTCAAGTACTTGGGTGTTGTCCTGGACAGCAAGCTGAACTGGAAACGAAACACCGAGGAAAGAATGAAGAAGGGACTGAATGCCTTCTACCAGTGTAGGAACTCCATAGGTAAGAGCTGGGGTCTTCCGCCTAGGGCCATTCGCTGGATATATCTGGCGATTGTTAGACCGGTTATTACCTATGGCTGCGTTGTTTGGTGGTGTGCCTTAGATAAGAGTTTTCAGCGGAAAATCTTGGATAAGGTTCAGCGGATTGTTTCCTTGAGTATCACTGGAGTGAGGAAGAGTTGCCCTCAGGCTGCTCTTGACACTATGCTCTGCCTGACTCCGCTTGATTTATATGTCAAGCGGTGTGCAGCGCGCTGTGCCATTCGTCTGAGGGAATCGGGCTGCTGGAAACAGCGCTCGACAGGTCACTCCAGAGTTCTGAATGTCATCTTTCCTGACGGGAGATATCGACTTTCGGAAAAAGCCACCGATTATGTTGTGCCTGAGGCTATGTTCCTGCCCGGTTTAAGGATACTTATACCGGAAAGGGCACAATGGAATGGTGGGGTACTCCAGGGACAGAGAGGTATACCCATCTTCACAGATGGGTCTAAGTTAGGTGGATGTACAGGTGCTGGGGTTTTCTGTAGGGAACTCGGTCTTGAACTCCACTTTAGGTTGAACGATGACTGCAGCGTTTTCCAGGCGGAGATTTTCGCAATCTTGAAAGCTATTGAGGCCATAGCTGGTGGCCCAGCTTCAGATTCGGAATCTTACGTGATCTTCGTTGACAGTCAGGCTGCCCTTAGGGCCATTGAGTCGGTCTGGTGCAAATCACGGCTCGTTCGCAAGTGCAAGGAGTCGTTGAGGTCCTTTGGACTAGACCGTATCCGTCTCTGCTGGGTTCCGGGTCATAGCGGAATACTGGGCAATGAGACGGCGGATGCCCTCGCTAGGTTAGGTTCGCTCTCTGGGAGCGATTTAATAGTTGGTCCTGACCCCCCGGTCTGCCACCTCTACGGTCTCATCAATAGATGGGTCGGGGAGGAAGAGCAAAGACGTTGGGGGAACGGATCGGGTTGTTTTGTCTCTAGATGTCTATGGCCTGCTGTGGACAGTAAGAGAACAGGTAGGCTGCTGGGCTTGGATAAGGCCAGCTTAAGGTTAGTTGTCGGGTTTATCACAGGGCACTGTGAGATTAGGTCGCTGACGGGGATCTGGAACAGATCCCAGCCGGACTATTGCAGGGCATGTTGCGATGAGGAGGAGTTGGAGACTATCGAACATCTCCTCTGTAACTGCCCAGCCCTTGGTAGGTTGAGGCTGAGGACCTTTGGCAGGGCCTTCTTTGAGAGTTTGAACTCTGCGTCGAGAGCCGACATCAAGGCTCTCCACAGATTCATTAGTGGCTTAGGCTGGTTGAGGGGCGCTAGGGCTTCATCAGGATAGTCGCGCTCTCCCTTCTTTGTTGGGTCTATGTTACCCCTCCGCTTCCCATTCTCCCTTTCCTATCTCCTCTCCTTTATATCCTATTCCCTCTCGTATCCTTCCTCTTTAAGGACGTTGTACAATGGGTCAATTCGACCTCCGGGTACTGTACTTGTCTTAATTGACAAGTGCACGTCCTCTAACCTAACCTAACCTAACCTTTTAATAATAATAAGAGTTTAAGGTAAACTTTAATGTACAATTTCTTTCATCAGAAAAGCTGGTTTATTGCACACTCTTTTGTTTTTCTGTTTTATTTTTAAAATTATATCAAATATGTATAAAACAAATCAATAATTTTAAACCTTTACACATTTTTTATAAACTTTCCTATAAATTTTGATAGAAAACTGAAATCTTTTTGAGTTACAATGACTTTTTTTGCATCAAATTAGAGCTTACAACACTTTATAAGTAATGAACAATTTTCCATACACACCTAACGATCTTTATTGTTTGTCTAAATCGTATACAATATTTAATAAAATTTTTCTTTTTTCCATTCAAGTACATACAAACTGCTCTCCAGCATTAAACTGCAACAATTGCATCATTAGCATACAACCGCAAAAATATTATTTCAAAGCCAAAACAATACTGATAATTAAAGAAACTCGTGATATTTTCATTTACGTCATACGATTTCATAATAAATCAGCAGGGTTTCGTATGCATCAATAGGCATGGAAACAAAATAATTCAAAATATTCAACCAAAGAATTTTTAAAAATTAAAACAAAAAAAAAATATTTCAAAGTAAGGAAACAAATAATTGAAATTAAGCTAATCAAATAGAAATTTTTGTGAAAAATAAATTTAAAAAATGAAACTATTAAGGGTTATCGGTTCTATTCACTTAGTTGTTATCAGTTAATTCAATTATTATTTTTGTTTTTTGCTAAAAGAAAAATTTCTCCTGACACAATTACGCCTCATAAAAATCAATTTATAAAACTTGCAAAAAGAAAAGCAAAACAAGTAGTAAAAAATTAAATAATAAAATTGTGTTTATTAAATAAAAAAAAACAAAAAAAATGGTAGTATTAAGGCACTAAAGTTCCTTGGATATAAAATTAAAAAACAACGTATTCAATTCATACCAGACAACTTAATAGTAGAAATTATTTGTTTGTAATCATGCTTCCATCATGTGAAAGTGCATTGAGAATATTGAGACGTAAATGGAAATTACGATGGAATGAAATTATTTAAATTTTATTTATTCAATAGATAGAAAGATTTAATTATTTATTACTTGTAATAATAATAATAACGTTTATGTTAGAAATTGAATTAAAATTTAAATTAATATTTACATTACACCCATGCCTCGCTTTGCGCCATTTCGTTTTGCGTTTTTTCGAAGTCGTTAAATTTTCGAAGTTGCGTTTTTTTGGGTTCGAATTTTTAATTTTTTTTAAATTTTTTGAAACTTTTCTTTTTTTTCTAACAGACTAACTTTTGTTTTTAATTGCGCCATGCTATCAAAACTGGTGGATTCCCTTTCTAACTGAAAATATAACAGTTTAATTTTCACCTTGTTTTCCTATGTTTAGAGTTCAATTTCAATTAGTGTGTTATAAATTAAGTGAATTTTTTCATTTTATTTTAATTGAAGTTGGCATTTGTATGCATGTGTGTATGTAATAAAATTTTATATTATTATTGTTTTTTAAATGTTTACTTTATTCAATTTTCTTTTTAAAAAATAGTATTTTCGTAACCCTCGAACCTATCTTCGATCTTTCTATAGTTGCTATAGAAAATCATAATTCATTTTCCGGTGTTTTAAATTGCATCGTGTTTTTTTGGAACGCCATCACGATGCAAAGTGAGGTATGGCTGTAATTGTAGAAGATTATTGCCAATAATTATACTTTAAGAAATCATTTTAATATTTTGCTGAATTTAGTTGGCCAAAGTCTTTATATTCGCGCTGCTTAAGACTTTATAATTTATTTTTTGTATATATTTTTTTGGTTATTTATTAGATTTATTTATTAATTCCCCGGTCAGTGTAATGTTTTGTGTCAAATTTTTACGATTATCGTTGTTATTATTTTCAAAAACAACAAGATTATTTTTTTGATTGCGCAAATTATAGCGTAATATTCATATCGGCCGTTAGAATAACTAGGAACGGAAACAGAACCACTAATCATTGTTTCGATAGAGCAGTCTACAGTTAAAAACTTTTTCGATATTATTAAACTGATGTTCGAACTGTATTATATTAGGCTGCATGTACAAAAAGAATCTTATATAGGCTTCTTCATAGTCTAACGTAATGCTTATTTACATATTCTTCACTCTACCTCTTTTATTAGAAAACATAACCTTTTATTCATTCGTATAAGGCATAAACCAACATTATCGATAATATTTCCAACTGTGTAGTTCACACTTAAATTCATCTGATTGTGACAGTATCTAGATCACCAAACTATACCATTGTAAATATAAGCCTCTTCACAATATCTAAGAATAAAGTCCAGCGCACTTAAATGTTTGTGAAAAAGCAGGATAAAATTGTATCTTAATGTGTTGTGGCCCTTTTGCTATAATAGCAAATAACGCCTGATTTTAACTTCGCCTATTCCGCTTTTTCGCTTGATGCGAATCTAAACTGTCGAACACGTGTACGACTAGTCGAAGAAAATTAGTACACTTCTGGAACAATACCGAACCACTTCTAAAGTGACTGGCTTAAAATTCTTTCATGGAAAGGGTCTCATGTATGCTTTCGCCTCTTCGTCAACACCTAGCATCAAGTAATTACTACTGTTGTTACCAAATCACCAAACTATACCCTTGAAAATATAGGCCGTTTAATATCAATGAATAAAGTCCTGCGAAATTGTGGTTTTTGAAAGTGCAGGATAAAATCTTATCTTATATGCTATAATAGCATATAACGCTTCATTTTAACTTCGCCTATTCTGTTCGCTTGATTCGAATCTAAACTGTCGAACACGTGTATGACTACTCGAAGAAAATTAGTACTCTTCTGGAACAATGCTGAACCACTTCTATATTTCTCAAATGACTGGCCTAAAACTCTTTCATGGTAAGGTTCTTATGCATGTCTTTGCCTCTTCGTCAACACTTAGCACCAAGTAATTACTACGGAGAAATAATTTTGTTGGCAGAAAACTGGGAAACTTTATAGAAGATGTAAGATTTAGTTGCCTAAAATGATGTATATTTGACTCGACTTACTACTTCACACAAAATTAGTAAATTCCGTTTTACTACACTTAACATAATTACTATTTAATATATTTTAAATTAAATTTTTGTTTGTCGTAATGTTTTAATAAGTTTTTGGAACAACAATTCGTGCGGAAAAAATTGGCTGACAAACATATGCTATGATCCAAAATTTTGTATAAGATTAGGAATCTATACTAAATTGTTTCGCATTGCATCTTTGTATAATATAAAGTAAATATTTTGGCAAAATTAGCAGCTAATGACATCATCGTGTAACTGGCCTTAACCGATTGAAGTATTCTAAATGGCTTTTTCATACAGTATGTAACAAATATAGTACAAATCAATAATGAAACAAGTGCTACTATCTCTCGCAATAATAACTTTAAAATGAGTTTATTTACAATATTTATCAGTATTTTTATCTCCTTCTTTTTTTTCAATTCTAGGCAATTAAAATTCTTCGTTTGCTTGATAATTGTTTGAAACTCTTGAGTGATCAAGATTGTATGCCTAGTAACATTTTGAATTTTTCATATATGTACGTTCTTTTAAGATTGATATATTTATAGTATAGTGCCAAAACTATTTGCGGAAGAGGTTATGCTAGAGATAAACTTTCTTATCTGGATTTTAAACAATGAAAACATAGAACGATTTTTATCAACTTTAAATAATAAAATTAATAATTTAATTTAGATTGTTTATTTTGTAAATTATTTTAACATTTGATTTCATTTAATGTTCAAGTGGATTGTCAATTTGGTTACACTGTGTTTTCATTATTGTTATTTTTTATTTGTTTTGTTTATAAAAATAAATTCACCATTGATGACGAGTGCACTCAGTGTATGTAATATATGTTAAGCTAAAAATAATAATTTAATAATATGTATGTATAACATTACGTATGTACGTTCATACGAATGTACGGTACACATGTGTATATTGTAAATATAAATAATTTTTGTTTAAATATTATTTTAAGCTTCAGCTCTTATCAAAAACATACAAAACATTGCCATACAAATACAAGTATTTACAAATTAAATGCATGATTGCATTGACAGAATGTATAAATAGAGATTAAAACTGTGTGGTATATTACCTACCACCTACCACCCAGTTAGAATTCAAAAGTACATACGTACATACAATAATTAATAAAATATTATTGCTCTATCAATACTTATTTGCTACTATAATTATTATTGTTTTTGTTTCGTTTTTATTGTATTGATTAAATAGTACATGACGTTTTTAACACATTATTAAGCAAATAATTCAAGTTTATATTGTGACAAGTCCAAATACATTGCATATGTTATGACTTATCTATCTATCTACATATGAAAGTAAATGGCTTATCTAGAAAATGCCATTAATTGTGAAGATTTATATTACCTACAAAGTTTATTTGGCTTTAATAAGTTAAGTTATTGCCATAAATCATTATTTTTTGTTTGTTAATAAAGATTATGCATGTATGTTCGTATTCAACATATTTATTAACTTTTAAGGCAACAGTAAATAAAAAGAAAATTTTCATTGTTTTGAATAAAACCAGTTGATTTTAAAATCAATTGATATTGTTATCAAGAAAAACTCATAAATATGACACACTTTTCTTAAACAAAAAAGTTATAACAGGTGTACTTAATCCAATAATGACAAAGTATATTTAAAGTCAAATAAAAACTTATAAAATGTCAGGCAATCAAAGCGTGATAGACGTTTATTACTTATTGTTGCCAAATTATAACATTATGTGATGTAGTCTTAATTTTCGGATATAAAACAGGCTTCCTTCTAGTAAATCTAATGCCTTCTTACAAATCCGAATAATATGCCGCTTTTTACATCATAATATAAAGTGTTCCCTTTTTATAGCTCCTAGCTCAAGTTTGATAGTGTAGAACTCCTTGAAAAAATTTTAATTTTACTTGCGAAGTGTATACAAATTAAAATCCTTTATTAACTGCTGAATGTTTTAGTTTTGCTTTGGTCTTAAAAGATATCGATTTTGTATGAATTGAAGTCGTACGTCCATCAGCACTATCGATAATTAATTTTGTTAATACTGTTACGAAAATGAAAAATCTAGATAATGATATTTTACTTTTACATCACTTAACATTAAACTTATAAACGAAAGCTACATAAACAAAACAATGCAGTAAACAAAACTGTTTACAAATTATCGTACTGCTTAATATAACAACAAACATCAGCATAAAAAAATGGTAAACATGTAAACAAAAATCCACAAACAATACTACAAGAATGAATGTGAACAGAATACAAAAACAGCAATAAAGTTACAAAAACAAAACAATACAAGTAAACAAAACTGTTTACAAATTATCGTACAGCTATAACAACAAACATCAGCATAAAAAATTATAAACATGTAAACAAAAATCCTCAAACAATACTACAAGAATAAATGTAAACAAAATAAACAACAATAATGACATTCATTATGTTTACATTTATAGAGATTATGAGAAGGCGAAGTCACTAACATTCGCCTTAAAGAACATTCATCAGACTGTTTACTATGTCATATAAAAGGCAAGGCAAAACAGGCAACTGAGTTACTGAAGTTCAGTCAGTCTTATGACGCGGTGCTTTTGAAGAGAGTAATCGTGGTTTAAAGATCTCCATTAAAAAGATCTGTCGAATAATTGTAATTGTTTATGCAAATGGTATAAACAGAGTAATTACAAAGAAAAGCAATTGTTGTTGTTTACATAAAGTTGTGAACAGTGGCACACAGAATTGTGTGAATAATAAAGATTTTAAATTAAAACTAAACACAAATTTATTTTCATTTTATTTGCAATCTACGAGCTCATATTTTAAACGTTTTTAAAAGGTGAAAAACGTAACAATACCATCATAAGCTTTTTACCGTCACAGAACTACAATAACATGACGTGATCCAATTTCTTTTTGGCCAAATATTGATGACATCATGTGGTTTAAACAACGCAATAAGTCAGGCCACACAGCCCACGAAGAAAACGAATTTATTGCAAATTAATCTCTTGGCCATTATAGTTTTGGATAAATTTTGAAACAATTTCTCAGTTAATATTTCCAAATACAATGTTTATGAATATTTCCCTTATACGATTTATGTATATCTTTGTGATAGAGTTATTAATAAACATCATAAGCGTCTATACATAATGATTGTTTAATTTCGAATTTGATAACCTATAATTTCAAAGAAAATCTGCTTTCTTTCTTTAATGTTTAGAGTTGTTCATTCAATAGGTACTTACTTTTTATTTAAAAATATATTTTCAAATCTTTGCCATTGCTCTTTACAATTCTATTTAATTTCATTGAAGTTTGTATTTCGAAATCTACTACCATTAATCAACCCAAACGAAACTTTCTCGAAAAGAATTACGAAAATACATTCGCTTGATGTCGTACGGTTTAAATTATGCATTTAAATTATAAAGTATACTTTTAGGCATGCATTATATATATACTATATATTTGATTCATAGAGATATGCCCATCGATTTAGTAAAGATTTGTTAAATTATTCTTTGATAATTTAGATTACAAACTGTAAATACATACATATGTATGTACAATTATTCATACTAAACAATTAAACTAATGAAATTATTTCTGTAATTCTGAATGTCTTATTTATTTCCATTTGTTTATTTCAGCTTATCGCACAAGCGATGGAAAACCCTGGGTATTGCCTGTTGTTCGTAAAACAGAGATTGAAATTGCCAGCAATGATAAAATAAATCATGAATATTTACCTGTTTTAGGTAAGTTTGTTTACTTGTTGTTTAAGCCATACCATCCTTTAATTAATTCATGCATTTATTCATCCTTTTGATTGCATATTGTGATTAATGGCTAATTAGCGTTTGTAAATATCTCGTATTAAAACGTCTATACAGAGTATACCGTCTGTTGTTCAAACATTTGTTCGGAATGTATACTGTGTGTAGACCACTCTCTCACTCTGACCATAATGTTGCTGTTATTGTTGTTGTTGTTGTTGTTTGTATTTAGTGTTCAAACAAATTGTTGAAATTGTTATCAATTAATAAACAATTTAATTGTGTAATTAAACAGGTACTGAAGCGTTTACAAAGGCAGCAAGCACTTTATTATTGGGCGAAGAATCTCCAGCATTAAAAGATAATCGAGTAAGTAATTATTGTGTGAATTGTGTTAAACAGTTTTAAATGAGCATTAATGTGTTATTAATTAATTTGCAGGCCTTTGGTGTCCAAACATTATCGGGTACAGGTGCCTTACGTATCGGTGCTGAGTTCTTGCGTCGCCAATTGAATCGCAAAGTTTTCTACTATTCCGAACCAACATGGGAGAATCATCGTAAAGTATTTATGGATGCTGGTTTCGATAAACCCAACACTTATCTCTATTGGGATCAAAACAAACGTATTCTTAACATTGAAGGCATGTTAAATGATTTGGAACAGGCCCCCGAAGGTGCTGTCATTATTTTGCACGCTTGTGCCCATAATCCTACCGGCTGTGATCCCACACACGAACAATGGATTCAAATTGCCGATTTAATGGAACGCAAAAAGTTATTCCCATTCTTTGATTCGGCTTATCAGGGCTTTGCCAGCGGCGATCCCGATAATGATGCCTGGGCTGTAAGATATTTTGTTCAACGTGGTTTTGAATTGTTCTGTGCCCAATCGTTTGCCAAAAATTTCGGTTTATATTGTGAACGTGTCGGTAATTTGACTGTGGTATCGAAAAAGACTGAAGTTAAAGATGCCGTTAAGTCACAATTTACTTTATTGGTTCGTGGCATGTATTCAAATCCTCCCGCCTTTGGTAGCCGTATTGTTTCAACAATCTTGAATGACAATGCTTTAAGAAAGGAATGGTAAGTGGACGATTCTTTGTATTATTTTATGCAGTTTGTTAGAAAGCTTTTAAATGGTCTCTCTCATGTTCGAATTTTATTTTCGTAACTCAAATTAAACACAACTTTATAAGTATGTACTAGTGGACCTACAATTTGTTATGTTTTGTTTGATGGCTTTTAATTCGTTCTGGCTCTAGTGTTTGAGATAGCCCCAGAAGAAATAGAAACCAAGGCATTTAAAATCATCGTATAATAGACAACACAAATTTCCCTTTCTTTAATATTTATGCTTTGTATGCTATGATGACATTTTTCTATTGTTTATTGGAGAACTGTTTAGTTGTTAAATACTATTGTTTTTTTCTTTCGCTCTGACATTTAATTAAATTCTTATCTAATTAAGTTGATAATAAACCAATTTGTATTGCAATGCACTTTTTTGTTTTGTAGAAATGAATTAAAAATTCATTATCGATGCATCTTTTAAAATAGAAACAAAAACAAAATAAAATAATTTAATTTATAATTGCCTTTAAGTAAGTTATTTTTAAATAGTATCGTGTATATGTATAGGAATTTGTATAAGCATATTTGTGGAGTTATTTGTGGATAAATCCATGAGTTAATTAGTATGTTGGCAAGAATTAAGAACATTGTTATTTATTTGATTTGAAACCAGGGACTAAAAGTAATTGTTATTTTTTTCATTTAGAAAAAAAGGTTATGCAAAATTTCCCTTTATTTTTTTTAGGGAATTTTTAACCGTTATCATGAGATGTATATTATTTTGGTCGCCGCAACCAATATAAATGAGAAATATATTTTTTGGTTATGAATAGCAGTTATAACAATCAAAAAAAAAAAAATTGGTTGCCAATAACCATTATAAAAAATAGTTTAACTTTTTGGTTAGTGTATTGCTGTCGGAAGTTATCGTTACTTATTACTGAGCATATATATATGAATTTTGTTTGTGGATTTCCATTCTTCATGTCTAAAATCTTGAATAAAGTATTGATAGATGATCTAAAATGACCAAAAAAATCTAATTAATTGTGATAATGGTTATTGGTAACCAAAAAAATTGTTTGGTTGCTATAACGGTTATTCGTAACCAAAATAAAAATAAATCTCACTGGTTACATTGACCAAAATTAAATATATCTTAAAATAATGGTTAAATACAACCAATATTTTTATTTGTCAATTTTAACAGTTAAATGAGAGTTTTTCGCCATTTTTCTTATAATCGTTACGTCCCTGTTTGAAACTATTGTGATAAAATTCAATTGTTGCAAGAATTCTAACGGGATCATGGAAATTTATATATACTAGGTATATTAAATCAGGATGTATTGTAAATTTTAATACAAACTATTCAATGGAAAGGATTTAGGAGCTATACTAATTTCCCCACGTTTCGGTTCTGTAAAAACCTTGAACTCAATTCTATTATCTGTGAACCAGACTATTTTATATAAACTTTGTTAAAAGTCCAATTGTTTCCATATGGCCTAGTGGTTTATATAGGTTTTTAAATCTACAGGCTGTGCTACGAGGCATATTATTTTGTTCCCTATTTATTTCGATTTTTCTCTTTTTGTATCGGGATTAGGTCGAAAGTATACAAAATACTAAAAGAAGTGGAGATTTATTGAAAAATTGCATAAAAGAATTGATAATTGAATTCCTAAATTTAAAGTAATACGAGGAAGTACATCCGACTGTCGATATTTTCATTGATTTTCATTCTTTTAGGCCCGGGATTCATTTATCAAGTTTTTCCAGTTGATTTGTTTTCTGTAGAATGATATTATTCTATCGACCTAGAATGATAGCAATCATCGTCTAGAACAATGCCCTCCGTGCACATATATTAGGCGAAGTAGTGAGGAACTCATTTTTGATTGACTTCTACTATTTTGTGTTGCGCTGTCTGATTTTCCTATGTGTTTTGAGTGTTTGCTTTGGATTTTATGGTTAAAAATTTGCTGTTTTAGCCCTACGATGTTCCTTGTTGGCGTTATCCAATCTTTCTTTTAAATTATGCTTGATTTCTTGTCGAGAAGTATAACCTGTCATAAGGCATAAAAATACCACGGTGATAAAAACATTGACGATATTATTATTACAGCACAAAAAAAAAAAAAAAATAAGTAATGCTACAATTTGATCTCAGAATCTAAAGGTTTAATGCCTGTGAACAGTTTTTCTTAATATACAAGTTATCAAGATAATTTAAAACTTATGCCCAAAGAGTATGATAAGAGGACATTTGTATGATATTATTTATGATTCACTAGTTGTTGACACTCTAGTACATATTTTTACGTTTTTACCTTTTAAAAACGTTTAAAATATGAGCTCGAAAATTTCAAATAGAATAAAAATAAATTTGTTTTTAGTTTTAATTACAATTCTTTTTTATTCGCACAATTCTGTGTGCCACTGTTCACAACTTGATGTAAACAACAACAATTGCTTTGTTTGTTATTCTCCTGTTTATACCCTTTGCATAAACAATAACAATTACTAGACAATTGTTTGATAGATCTTTGTAAAAGAGTTCTTTAAACCACGATTACTCTCTTCAAACGCATCGCGTCTTCACACAAGACTGACTGAACTTCACTAACTCACTCGCCTGATTTGTCTTGCCTTTTATATGGCAGAGTAAACAGTCTGATGAATGTTCTTGAAGGCGAATATTCATGACATCGCCGTCTCGAAATCTCTGTAAATTTAAACATCATTGTTTCATTATTGTTGTTTGTGTATTTTGTTTACATTTACTTTTGTAGTGTTTGTTGTTGCATTTTTGTTTATATGTTTACCATTTTTTTTATGCTGGCGATTAAGCGATGTAAAAGCAAAACACCAGTAACAAGATTTTTTCGTTTTCGTAACAATATGTTAATAAATATAATAACTTTCCTGCTTTCCTTTTAGGATTCTATTTTGTATTAGATTTAGTAAATTAAACTTTTAAGGTCCTGCTTTAATAATCTGCATTAAGATATAATTTTTTATACTTTTATTTCGAAACATAAATGTTTTGTTATTTTTTAACGAAATTTTTCTTTTCAATTACAGGATGGATTGCATTAAAACTATGTCAGGCAGAATCATTAAAATGCGTCAGGCTTTAAGAAATCATTTAGAAGAACTTAAAACTCCTGGTACCTGGGAACACATTACAAACCAGATTGGCATGTTTTCATATACCGGTTTAAATGAGAAACAAGTGCGTATTTTGATTGATGAATACCACATATATCTGTTGAAGACAGGACGCATTAATATGTGTGGCCTTAATGAGAACAATGTTAAATATGTGGCTGAGGCCATAAATGTTGCAGTTAAACGAATCGGAAGTCAACTTTAAGTTAAACGAAAAAGGAAATATGAAAATACTCTTATATTTAGTTCCAAAAAAAAGGCACATAATTGAAAAAAGAACAGCACAAAAATGGTTTCATTTTTATGTAATTACATTTAAGATTTAAAATGTATGGCCTAAGTTATTAACAGAGCTTAGTTACTAATCAAAAAAATACGAACTAACTGTGTGTTAAACGTTTAACATGGAAATAAAATGATAATGTTTGTACCAAAAAACCATTGAGACTCAACCGGAAACAGATACAAATACAAATATTAAGTACCAAAAATAGAAGATCTTAAAGCAAAGCAAACTAAAGAATTTTTTACAAAACAAATTTAACAAACACTATTAAAAACAGAAGCCAAAATCTATACAAAACATTTTTTGTAATATTTAAATATGTATTTGGAAATATTTATACATACATATATTTTGTACTATTAAATGCATTTCTATAAAGAAAAAAAGAAAAAAAAAAATAAAAATACTTCATAACAGCCTATTTACATATACAAAAAAGAAAAGAAAAAAATAAAAACCTAATGATTGTATTTGTGTACAATTAAGATAAAAAAAATTAACAATGAAATCTATATTGAAAAATGTATTTAAAACAAAAGGGTTTAAAACAAATTACAAATAACTTATTTGCATTACTGATATTAAAAACAAATAACCAAACAAGCAACAAAAAAAAAACTATTAATAAATTATAATTATTATTATTATTATTAAAGATCTTTTATATTTATAAATTAATAACATAAACTCGCTTGCTGTTGATGTTTTCTTTTTTTTTATAAAAAAAAAAACAATTTATTGTTATTGAATAGCAAAAACTTTGAAATTATTATAATGTAGCATTTAATTTATAGCAGCGCAACACCTAAAACCACAACAACAGAATAAAAACAAAAATGTTTAAAAAAAAAGAAAATAAATTATAAAATCAAATATTTGTTATTAGCATTTTTCAATAAAAGACAATAATTACAAATAATATTTATTTTTAACGTTAATTAAAATTATTTTACAACTAACTGTTGGCAAGAAAATCGCAACTTTGGTTTTATGTTGCCTTTCTCCCTTAGCATAAATCTGAACTTTTTTTATACATGTCTCGTATATGATAAAAATTTTCAATTTTTTAATTTACGAGTATATAATGCCAACAAACATTTTTTTCCTTGCATAGAATTGTATTAATATTTCGTAAAAAGAGAGAGTTATTATCACTAATTTGGCGGGGATTAATACGCTATACATTAAAGCTGTTTTGGAATACTTTAAAAACCAAGCTTGGCTTCTTTTTTGCTGTCTCAGATGCAGTTTTCAAGTGCGAAATTATTTTTTAAATACAGAATAAAACAACACACGTATTAAACTGAATTGAAATTTTTTAATGAATATATATATGTATGTACCAGGCCCTTTAGTATGGCAATTTATAAACCATGTTATGTTATGTCGAATAAAACACTTATAAATTTCTATTGTGAGATAGTCCTACAGAAATAGTACGTGGACATAAAATCTGATATCCTTTAAGGATAAAAAAAAATTAAAGTCTGATGTAATTATTCTTAGGAATTATTCAGGCTGAAATAATGGTTATAAAGCTTGCCACTATGTGAATCCGATATTATAGTATATCGTATGCTAATATAAGAATATTTACCGGCAATAAAGGGGCCATTAGATCTTTAGAGAATGCGAGTGACACATTTAATATTGTCCAACAATACCGGGCTACACGATCGCTTACCCTCATATTGGTTCCTGTACACAGGGACACTTTATTTCCGAGAAGCAAAGAAATGATCTTACTTACTGGGGTAATGAACTCAGTTGCCGAGAAGGCCAATGTACAGTGAGTGTCAAAAAAAACGTATACCATAGAGATGAAATGAAAAACTAAACGTTATATTTTGGAAAAAAGGTGAGGTAAACAATGACATTTTATTGATACCCTACAGTTTTAATAAACTTCCGTTTCCATAACAGTGTACGCCAAATAAATTAGTTCGCCATGTTTAGCAGAATTCATTAAATCCTAATGAATAGTGGATCGATGCCCCTTAAGAGATACCGAAGAACCGACAAAAAATAATCAATCGAGCTACTATGGTTAGCCGAATAAAAAATTTTGATGAGCATATCATAGGGTCATAGCTCACAATTAGCTCACACTTGTAAAACACAGGTTGCAATGGCAGAGGCTAATTCAACCAGTTGTTTGCATATCCTTAAGGGACCAATGTTAAAATACACTGAGCGCCAAAAGAAACTGTACATTAAACAAATTTTACACTAATAAATTACTGTTTATTTGTTATTTTAAAATTATTTCATTGCCAGTCTTTAAAATTGAAACAAAAAAATATTACAAAAAATTTCGAAAAACTGTGAATTTCTTTCGGGCACTCCTCTTAAACGGTAAAAGTTAAGTTTGGTGATTGTTAGAATTTTATCCTTAGTTAGAATTTTATACTTAGTGACGCTCACTGTAGCTGTAGCAACGATGAAGAAGAGGAGAGATAGAACATAAGACAACACACAGAATTTATTGACAGAACGAGTCTAGCCAAAGACGATCTAAAAAAAAAATACACACCATCATAAAATTCTTGAACTGGCTGATAGACATAACCACGGCTTGTAATTATATGGCGGTATGGGCCATGAAGTCGCCGTAGTGTAGTAGGTAGTGTGTTGGCTTATGTCAAACCCGAGGTCAGACATAAAAATGAAAATATAAAAGAATATTTTTTCGGCGACTTCCTCTCAGCAGATTTCTTGCAAAAACTCTGTTAGCAAATAAAATTGCCCATGTAAAGTTTCTCAAAAAATCTGTCTTTCGAAGTCGATTTTAAACTGTAGGTCCCGCCATTCATGTATATAGTTAACACACACAACATAAGTGGTGTTAGAAACTACGTCGTGAATTTGACTGAAGGGTTGTAATGACCAATTAATGTATGTATGTATGTATGTGGCCTGAGGGTGTATACTTCTGGAAACTGGAAATGCCAGACTTCTGCAGAAGTGTAGACTGCAGTAGTGACGCAAAAGAAAAAGAGACCGTAGAACCACTTCTATATCATTGTCCGGCGATGGAGAAGAAGAATTCATAAAATTCTCAGGCTGGCTGAGGGATGCCAACCAGGAGTTATAATTATGTGACGGAATATGTAATATTGGTGTCTCAATGGGACCTTAGAGGATTCAAGTAAACTATTCTCAATTAGGCAGCTTACAATTCAACCTAACTTGACCTGTTCTTAGGTTTTATGATTGCAGTTATGCAGCTTGTTCATGCATTTTGTTGAAATCCTACATGGACAACATACGTATGATACGTCGCTTAATTTACTACTTTGTACAATTTCAATTCCTTCCTTACAGAGGTAATACTTTCACTTGAACGATCAAAATATATGTACATATGTATGAACAATTGTGCCTACATATCGCTACCGGCCTTGTAATTGATCTTTAGACATGTCAAAATTAATAGTAAATCAGAATGTTAATTGTTAAGATTTATTTGATATTCACATGTAATTACGGGCATACGTTTCGTATATGTATATGTGTGTTAGTGTATGTAATAAATAACCTAATTTTTATTAACAAAACGCAAAAAAAAATTAATTGAAAATACAATCGTAGTAAGTGAAAACATAAATTTTCTTTTAACATATTAACGGCCGTATCTATAACGAAAAATTAGCCACTGTGTATACATCACACACAACGATCTGCTAACTAGCAGACCGATTTAGCTTAGCCGACAGTTAGCCAAGAGTTTATTTATAATGCATTTTTATCTGTCAAGAAATCGTTTGAAAATTAACTCTGAAAAGTGTAATGCATTGCCAACAATTTACAAAAAATCAGCTCTGATGTATTTGTTGACATTTCTATTTAAGTTTTTTCCCACAAATTGTAAATTATTTCAAAATTGTTTTACAAAATATTGTGAGTTTTCTTTTGTAAATCTGTATTTTCTTCGAAACTCTTCGTCGGTGTATTCGATATATGGATTTTTTCTCTTTTTGTAATTTTTTTTTGACCGACGTTGGGTTTCACCTCTTAAGAACTCTAAATCGTCTAATTGGTTAAGCGTTTGCATAATTTTTAAATAATTTATTTAATTTTTTCCCACAAAAAAACTTTTATAATGTGTTGCACGTTTATTTACAAATTTACTTTGACACAAAACAGCTGTTGTTTAAAGACTTAGCAAGTCTTTGTACGTTCGTTAGCAGGCGTTTAACGAGTGGATAAGAAATACATTTTAAATAACTCATATGTTAAATCCATGCTAAATTTTGGTTATAAATACGGCCGTAAAAATACAATATAAAAAATAAAAATAAAAATCTATTAATTAATTATTTAATTTGTAATTGGTTTAACATGTACATATACACATATATTAATACATATGATAATGATAATATATGGATATGCATATATAAACATGAATGTACATATACATCCACATACATATATATCTGTGGTTAAATCAATAAGTTAATTAATTTGTTTGCAATTAAAAATAAAAGGAAAAAATATGTATGTATAGTAATTAAGAACATTTATAATAAATTAATGCGAAATAATCATGATAACAAATCCAATTTTCATACAAAAATTAAAATTGAATTTCTTTATCTCGGCTTATTGATGTGTAACTAATTAAACTAATTAAAGTTGCATCTTTACAGTACGACTTCAATGAAATGACATGAAATTGAATCAAAAAAATTAAATCTTTTTGGTTTTTTCTTAGTATAGCAATACTACAGTATTTTTCTTATGAAATAAACTGGAATAACTCACAACTCTCAAATGAAATTGTTTATTAATTAGTTAATTATCTAAAGAATAGAACTAACACTAATCATTTGTAGCTGAATAGGGGATTATTTACCCTCCCTGAAGATCACGATACCTTCAACGGAAGATCTAATCGTTTCATACACGTTTCCATTGGTCCAGTACAGAGATCAGCAATGAATATTCAAAAAGATAAGTAGAATCGAATAATACTAATAATTTCCGATACTTATACGCAATCATACTTGTTTTAATATCATGGAACCACTACTCATATTCAAAGTACTCATCATATTCATAATTAACAACACGTATGATGTTGCTGATTTCGACTCTCCATAATTCAACATATGTATACACGAAGCACAAAATAAGTTTGATTCGCATACGAACACTAAAATACTCACTAGAAGGTTGTGTGGTTGCTCTGCTTGCTGGTCTGTCCTTTTTCTTTACAACACAACTAAGACTGTAAATTTTGATGAATGATTCCAGTCACTTGAATCATTTATAAGTATGAATCTAAATGAGTGGGCTTATGAATCAAACATATTTTGAATGGTATGAGTTTGAGGTCAATGTTGTACTCATACTCATTGCAACCTGTACTTATAAACCAACGTTGTAGTGAGTATGAATGAATCACAGTACATAGTTAAATTTAAATTTTGTTGACTCACTTATATTAAAAATTTCATGAGTACTTATAAGTAGCGAAAAAACGATTCATTGCTGATCTCTGGTCCAGTAATCTGCAAAACACTATTAATAGCCAATTGGTCTAAACGTTAGTCAGTACATAAGAAATTTTTGTACTTTTGCACTCATGCCTCCACTCTTGCGTAAAAAATTAGGTTAGAAACCAAGTATGCTGGTACAAAATAGTCTCACCTTCAAAGCCTGCGTAGTCCGTAGTATTTTACTCACCATCGATTGACTTTTTTTAAATTATTTGAAGAAACTAAGACCAGTACAAAGATACAGGCTGGATTATTGAATAAACTGTAAACTATAGCAGACAACAAAGATGACAACATGGGTGGTGTGAGAAGCTAGGTTGTAATCCTGACTAAAGTGTTGGAATGACCAATTAAATAAGGGAGTAAGTATACTATTGGCAATGTTTGAACATCATTGATAGTTCAGGTCAATTAAGTTTTCGTTATATGTACATACAGGTTAAGTTAGGTTAGAGTAGTAGCCTTGATGCCAAAAGCACACTTGACACGCGTGGCGGCCCGTTGTGAGGCCACAGGTGAACGCATTCTCTGTACTGACAAAGTTCTCCAAATCAGGGGAGAAGAAATTGGTCAGCGCAAGGGCTGCACATTCTTAAGTACAACTACCCTACGTTGAAAAACCAGCACAAAGATTTGATAAGCGAAGGTATATCTTTGACATCAGTGGACGATAGCTCCGTCAAGCTGATAAGGATTGGGCAGCCAAATAACATATATCTGCACCTCTCAAGAGATAGGCATTGACAAAGGAAGTAGATAACAGTCTTCTCTTCCTCAGCGGATCTGCATCCACGCCAAAAGTCGTCAAATGGGAGCTGCATTCTCTCCGCGTGTCTTCCTATAACACAATGACCTATAAGCACGGCCACAGTGATTGAGATGGTGTCACGACCTAACTACTGGTTGGTGCACCTTCTATCTATCGAGGACCAAGTGAACTCGTAGGCTTTGTAGTTTCCCGGAATATTGCTGTGCCCGGGGACCCAGACAAGTGTGACAATGAATCGCCCAGAAAGAAGGTCGAGGCAACGGCGACATTCTCTGATTATACTTACAGTAAGAAACAAAATTGTTAACACAATGTTTTTATTCGAAAATTTTACAAATTTATTCCGTGTTTTTTGGACTTTACAAAATAATTCAAAGTACTGTCTATACAAACTATTTAATAAACTGAAAAAAGAAAAAAACATGGTTTGCTGAACAATTTTGTCTTTCACTGTATTACTTTAGCCTTTCTTTTAATTAAAAAATTAATTTCATTTCATTTGCAATTTAACTTATCATGCGTATAATTTAATGAATAATTTATTAAATTAATCACACGATTAAATAGTAATTAAGCAGATACACTTACAAGTTTCAAGTCATTCTTATCAATTTTAACATTTACATCGTTAAACAATGGTTATGTATGGGCACCACAACTCATGTAAGTATGTATGTCCACCACACTAACCGCTAAAACAGGAATAAAAAAAGTTCGCTCTCATCTTCATAATAAACAAGATCTTCATGACTGCTCATTGTTTACTCCTCATCATTTTGCTGATCATTCTCGATCACTGAGCAAGTTCTTTTTTGTGTTGAGTTTAAGAGACTTTCTGGTGCTTGGTTGCTGTGCCATGTGTGTTGATGTTGAGTCCATTAATCATCATACGATTTTAAAATACTAATTATTTATTTACCTTTTCTACTTACTAATGCTGTTATTCTCTGCTCTTTACCGATTTTTATATACATTTTCCCACCTGTACTACCATTACTTTTTTTGAGGCCTAAACCGAAGTAAAATAAGAACAAAATCATCATTAAGATCAAACGATGACGCTGTGGAAAAAAATCAATGTTAATGATTGAAGAGAGAATAATAAATTTTGTAGGTCATCTTATACCGTATGGCAGACAGAGTCACTTAGTCACTGAGGCAGTCAGTCAGTCAGTCAATCAAGCTGTTAAATGATGTGTAATAAATGTTGTTTTCTCCACTATTTGTTTTTGTTGTTGTTTTACTAAGTATTTACAATTAATTGTTAACAATTTATTGTACTAGAGAATGTGGATCAGTTATTTACGGTTAATTGAAGGTTTGATTTGTAAGATATGTATTGCCTCTGGGCTTAGGTTTTATTTTAAAACTGCATTTTGTTGTATTTCTTCGGCATCCATATGCAGTTCAACATCTCTGTTGAGCTATAAAATACTCTACATTGGCTTTTTTTGATTTTTGGTAATATCGACTGCTCAAGTCGTTACATAGTTTTAATGACTGACATCTATCATCAACAATTAAGTAATTTCCACTAGATTTGCGTTCTATTTAACATATTTAGGGCCATTATTACAACTTTCCATTAAAGTTGGTTTTAGTTAAAGCTAACTTTAGCTAAAGTGCACTTTAAAGTCACCTTTAACTTCTTTTCGTTATTACAATCTACTGATAAAAATAAAGTTAACTTTTTCAAAAATATGGCAGTGCCGGAGCAATGTCGATAACACTGCTCAGTTAAACAAGTTTTTTTAAACGCAGTGGCAACGACGAGCTTCGTTTTTTTGTTTAAATTTGAAGTCGCCATATTGAAAATAATATACATATACGGCAAGTTCAAACATAAACTTAACTTTAAAAGTTACCGGTAGGATGATTCTCCCTTTAGTTTAACGCTTACTTCTACCATATTGTCCACTTATAATTATGAATAACAGTTTATCTACCCGTTAAAATCCTCCCTTTAGTTAACGGCAAGTTGTAATAATGGCCCATAGTTATTACAATCCTTTAGTCACGATTACAACCTAGCTTTTCTCACTACTTATATTGTCTATGCTAGTATTACACACTAGTGGCAGGACCTACAGTTTAAAGCCGATTCCGAACGACAGATTTTTGAGAAACTTTTCATTGCAAATTTTTAGTTACTCTCAGAGTATTTGCCAGAAGACTGCTGAGGGGAAATTAGCGAAGAAATATTTTTTCATATTTCGTTTTGTTGGATATGAATTTAGGTAATGTTTCGCTCTCAGGATTTCAACGATGTCCTCTAGTGGCAGATAATTCTCCATAGATCCTCAATAGATTTAATTCGCGGTCATCATATGTAAAAAATATTTTGAAGGCAATGGCTTATAAAGCCAAGGGTAAGAGAGGCTACCCGTCAAGCAGGCAATACAAATTCTGCATTTAATTGCTAACCTTATTAGCATGACATACATTTCGTACATTGGAAAATGCCGATCATGCGTTTTGTATGGAATGGAGAAATGCCTGTTTAGTTCCACCCTTGACGTAACGAATATCAGATGAATATGTAAAATTATTACGTTCTGGCATTAGACATTGAGTTGCACATAAGCTTAACACTTCAAAGGCTGACCCCTGTATATACAAATATATATATGTATACAGTGAGCGTCAAAAGAAACAATCTAACAATCACCACACTCGACTTTTACCACTTAAGGAGAGTGCCCAAAAAAATTTGACAATATTTCGAAAATTTTTTGTAATTTTTTTTTGTTTCAATTTTAAAAACTGGGAATTGGAAACAATTTTTAAATAAAAATAACGGTAATTTATTAATCTATATTTTTTTTTAATGTACAGTTTCTTTTGACGATCACTGTATATTAACATTGATTCTTTAAGGAACATAGAATAATATGCGAATAACTGGGTTGAATATGTTGTTACCCTTTCCCATTCAACCTGTGTTTTGCAAGTATCAGCTCAAAGTCTTTTTCTTATGATACCCTATGAGACTGGCTGACTTCCTAAACGCATGTTGCTTTGTAGTAATACATTGCAGCGTGTTCGTAAACGCAACCCTGAAAATTTTGACAATGTATTTTGTTCCCTTTTGCAACACTTTTGTAGTTAATACGCAAGGAAAAGCAACAAAGGCATCCAAATAAAAGTGGATGCAATGCGAATGCAAGACAAAATACGATGGCGACGCAGGAAGATAAGTAAGCATTTTTTCTTATAATTTATTATATTTCTCTATTCAGTTTTATTTTTTTCTTTTTATTACAGTAAAAAATGGACTTTTAAAAATCTATTAATTAATGCAAGATTTGATATGGAAAAAGAATTTCGTGGAAAAACAAAGAAACGCGTTGTGCTATGGGAACGTGTATTGCAAAATATTAAGTCCATAGATGACACGTTCCCATTTTCATGGGACGACATATACAGAAAATTTTTAAATTTCATGATGACGTATAAGCACATTAAGAAACGGAACAAAACATCGGGCGAAGCAGCAACTACCTGGGACTTCTACGACCGACTAGACGAAGTGTATGGCTGCCGGAGAGCCATATCTGTGCCAGAATGCAATCTGGATTTGAGCTTAGACACATTGTTTGCAGAACTAACCGAGGACAGTAACGAACCTAGCGCGTTTCAATCAGCTCCGATCCAACGTCAAAGCTCACCTCCAGCACGGAAGCGCAATCGAGTCGATTCGCACAAATCTAAGAAATTTTCCAATAAAATATGTTCTTCCTTCATTGTTCGCTTTATTATGAATGATGCAATGCATATAAATGTTCCTAAACGAATTCAGTGTTGCAAAGTATTAATATGCAATGTATTAAAAAAGTAACTACAAAATGTATCAACTCGGTTTAAATACTGTATTGATACATTGTTAATATACGTTTAGGAAGTCAGCCACTATGATATGCTCACCAAAATTTTTTGTTCGGCTAACCATAGTATCTCGATTGAATATTTTTGCCTTTAAAAACTTGGTTCGTCCGAATCTTTTTAGGGCCACCGTTCTACGTCTTACCAGGATTGTCAGATTTTATGCGTGGCGAACTAATTTAATTGACGTAATGTCATATAGATCATATTGAAGTCGCCGTGGTCTAGTAGGTAGTGTGTTGGCTTATTAGACGAAAGGCCCGAGTTCGAATCCCAGGCCAGACATCAAAAACAAAATACAAAAAGTATTTCTTCGGCGACTTCCTCTCAGCAGATTTCTGGCAAAAACTCTGAGAGTAAAAATTGCCATGAAGTGTTGTAATGGCCAATTATGTATGTATGTATGTAATGTCATATAGATCGCCCTAGTCTAGTATGGAGTGTTTTGTCTTATTGGACGTAAGGCCACGGTTCAAACTCTAAGGTCAGACATTTCCAAGGAAATGAAAATATGAAAAATATTTGTTCGGTGACTTCCTCTAATCAGATTTTTGGCAAAAACTTTCTGAGAGTAAATAAAATTACCACGAAAAGTTCTTCAATAATCTGTCATTCGGAGTCGACTTTAAACTGTAGGCTCCACCACTCATGTATAAAATAAACACACGCGACATAAGTGGTGGGAGAAATTAGGTCGTAGTTCTGACTAAAGCGTTGTAATGACTAATTATGTATGTAACGCCATGTAGGAATGCAAGTTTATTAAAAATGTAGGGTATCGATGAAATGTCATTATTTACCTCATCTTTTATCCAAAGTGTAACACTTAGTTTTTCATTTCGTCTCTGTGGTATATGAATTATCATGTGAGAGTATGTGTATCTCCCGCTCTCTCAGTATTGTAAGTCTTAATTGTAGGTTGTTGGAGTATTAACGCCTTTCCTAATGTAGGTAGGCTTTCGGTCATTTCCATTACCGTCTTTAACTCATGTTGGCATTTTGTTTTTGCCACATTTTCTTTACTATTTGCCCTGTTTCTTGTCATAGTCTAAATTTTCTTGCCTTCAATAATTGTGTTTGTAGTACAATTTGTTAACGATTTCTTGTCTTTCATGTTTTTTTAGACATTTTTCTTGAGAAAAATTCTTTTTTTTTTGAAATTCGAAAAAATTTCCCACTCTTGTAATTAATGGTCATTTAATAATGCACTCGTTTATTTTTATGTGAGAATTTCATTTTTTTCTATTCCTAAAGAAGAATGAAAATGTAATTAAGGTTGACAAACTATGTGGTTTTAATTCGGCTTAATGCTTGAGGGCATTATTGTGTGGCCAGTTTTCTTTTTAATTTTTAATTTCAACAAAAATTCGTAGAGGATGAGTTAATTGTTTAATTTCCTGTACAACAAACAATATCAAATTGTATGTACATACGTATGTTTCATGAAAGCGATGTATATTTTTTCATAAAATTCAATAATAATGCTAATTTGGGAATTCATTTAATGAATGAATGTAATGAATGTAATTTGGTACCGGGCAATGTGAACAATTTGCATATTTTTTGTGTGTGTATTCAACTCAATTGAAATTCATTGATAAGTGCTCAGTTAAGCGTTATCATTTTTAATGTTAAATGCTATTGTTTTTGAACAAAAATTTTCTAAATGTTGATCATTATTATTATGAATTTTAATTATTTGAAAAACATGTTCATCCATTCGTGAAGATTTGCCCTTAAGGGGGTGAAAGTTGCAAATTTTGATTATCGGCTGCAAGGGAGATGTTTAAAAATAAATAGAAAAAGGCAACTACCATATAGTAATAGTACTGAAAATCCTATCAATTCAGAGTTTAAAAAAATAAATCCATTCAGAAAACGTCCAAGGCTTTGGCCCAAAGAGCATTAAAGACGAACGAGGAATATAGTAGGACTCCAGGACTCGCCTTTCGGGACGTATTAGGCCTCAATGCGCAAACTGCCTCCCACCTATACTCTATACAATACTCCTGTTGGAGGCGAATGACAAGGAAACATCGACGTATACAGATCTTCAAATCTCCATCGGGAAATAAGATTTGTGGTGTTGGGCATCGGTGTTCAATCCCAAGGGTAGGCTATTGCGGAGTATCACTGAACAACTAAAGTTAAAATTTTTGAATGCATTTTCGAATGCACAATTCCGTATTGTTAAGACGGTAGATTTCAGACATACATATAAATGAAATGGCTGTTGTGCGTGCAATAGTTTGATATACTCTGAACAATTGAATATGTGAATAAAACGACGTCAAGCCTTATCATATCTAAACCTGCGATACCCTGGTGAGCGCCACTTGATGATTATGTTACTGATCTTTGCAAAGAGGAAGGAAATTTCCAGGTCTCTCAGTCTCAGGAGAGACCATCCCTGTCTCGCTGACATACATAAGTATGTACATACGTAATTGGCCATTTCAGCCCTTCAGTCAGGATTATGACCTAGTATCTCATACCACCTATGTTGTATATTAATTTTTATACATGAGTGGCGAAACCTAAAGTTTAAAGTCGACTGCGAACGACAAATTTTTTTTAAGAAACTTTCATTGCAATTTTATTCAGTCTGAGTTCTTGCCAGAAATCTGGTGAGAGGAAGTCGCCGAAGAAATAATTTTTTCATATTTTCGTTTTGATGTCTGACCTGGGGTTTGAACCGAGGCTTTCCATCTAATAAGCCAACACACTATCTACTGTCTCACGGAATGGTCATTAAATTTCATTAAAACTGTATTTCTGCACATGATTTACAAGATTATTGATAGAATAAATAACACTCCCCTTTTCGCATCACTCGATGGTGTACTGTGTCGGGAACGCGCGGTATTCTGAACTAACTATGTATACGTGTATTCTCATTCGTGCACTTTAAGCCTTTACCACCCTTTCACACCAATTGAGTTCGTCATTATTCCACTCACGGGAGCCAAGGGAGGACTACTTTATTACAATTTTGCCTATTGCCTAGTGTACCTGATAATGAATCTGAAGACACAATTGCATATAGAAGTGGTTTTAGATAGGACGATGTGCTGTGGATTTTTCTATTTAATGTTTTCTTTAATATCATTATTCTTAATGCGACACACGTCAACTTGGGTATTAGCAGTTGACTGTATGAAGCTTGGGAAGAACTTGTCTAGGCGGTTGCTATCCGTCTTTATGCACAGAGACGCTCAGACATGTTGGACAAGGTAAGTATGATCGACAAAACCTCTGGAATAGTGGGAACTGCCGCCGGTACATAAAGAAGGCTGCTCGAATATGAAATAATATCTGAAGTCGCCTTAGTTTAGTAGGTAGTATGTTGGCTTATTAGACATAAGGTCACAGTTCCAACTCAAGGTCAGACATCATAATGAAAAACATAAAAAAAAATAATGTTTCTTCGGCCACTTCCTTTTAGCAGATTTTAGGCAAAAACTCTCTGAGAGCAAATAAAATTGTCATGAAAACTTTCTCAAAAATCTGTCCTTCGGATTCGACTTTAAACTGTAGGTCTCACAACTAATGTATAAAATTAACACACACAACATAAGTACTGTAAGAACCTAAGTCGTAAGTAGTCGCCGTAGTGTAGTAGGTTGTGTGTTCGCTTATTAGACGTAATGCCCGTGTTCGAGCCCCAGGCTAAACATCAAAACGAAGTATGAAAAAAAAGAATTTTTCTTCGGCGACTTCCACTCATCAGATTTCTGACTAAAACTTTGAAAGCAAATAATTGCCATGAAAAGTTTCTCAAAAATCTGTCGTTTGGAGTCGACGTTAAACTGTAGGTCCCATCCGCTAATATATAAAATTAACACACACACAATATCAGTGGTGTATGAAGCTAGGTCGTAATCCAGACTGAAGGGTTGTAATGACCGATTATGTATGTATGTAAGTTCAGACAAGGTTGGGATGAGCCAAAGCGTATGATAAATAAGAGAGATGATTAAAACAACTTCATGGCCATCCTATATTCCTAATTCTTAAGACTAATGGGATTGTTTTCCTAATTAACTTATTTAAGTATTTGAAGTCTGAAATTTCATATCGGCAACGTAAAATAATGGAAAAAAATTAGAAAATTTCTTGGAATTTCCGAATTGTTTTGAGTAAGAGTTGTTTAAATTATTAAAAGAAACAAAAAAAAGTAGTAAACGCCATACTGGATTATGATGTAATAATGAATGAAAATTTATGAACTTATTTCAAATTCATTTATTTCATACACATACTTTTGCAATATTTATGTATGTACTATTTCATAATTGTTTTCAGATTTTATTAACGTTTTCATTTGGTCTCTCAATTGAAAGCAAAGCGCTTAGGATAACAATTTATTGTTGCTTTGAGCTTATTTAATAAAAATTTCGTGATAATTATAGATTTTATAAGACAAACCGAAGTAACACCAATCTAAATTCAATTTGTTGATTTCATAGCAAAAGTCATATATTAAAAACACAAATATTCGCACAATTTTTCATTGAAATGAAAATGAAAAATAAAAAATTTAATAAAATTCATTACAAAAGACAAACAACTTGTATCTGTTTTTGGTTTTCAGTTTTTCATTTTTTCATTTATCTTTTATGAAATCTAATAAATAAATCTCTTAAATGAATTCATGACAAGTTTGCTTTATATTCGAAAAAATTATGTGTTTTAGTATGTCAGTGTTTTAATAAAATTAAAAAAAAATTTTTTTTTAATTAAATGTAAAATCTGCTTTGAAAAGAACTACTAGAAGCATAAGGCTAAAGAAGAAAAACAAACAAAAAAATTCAAAACAAATCAAATGTATTTGAAACATAATTGTAGTTTTGAAAATGAAACTCCGCTTGTTTTTTTTTTGCAACCACACACATACCAGCCATTGATAAACAGCCGACAAACGGTAGGACAGACAGCAATGGTAGACAGACAGACAGATAAAGTGACAGTGCATGCTAAAATCACCATGAAAAGTGAATGCTTTTAATGTTTTCGATGAAACCTACAAACCAAATAACCAACCAACCAACCAACTAACCAACCCAGCCGAATAATCGACAACTTTATTACTTTATGGTGTATATACAGTGAATCCTTCCATAACGTGGTACCATCAGAACGCGGTTTCCATATAATGGCAAGCAGAGATCAGCAATGAGTATTCAAAAAGATGAGTAGAATCAAATCATACTCATAATTTCTGATACTTATACGCAATCACACTTATTTTAATATCATGGAACCTCTACTCATATTCAATAGTTTGAAGTATTCATCATATTTATATTTAGCAACACGTATGATGTTGTTGATTTTGACTCTCCATAGCTCAACATATACACGAAGCACAAAATAAGTATGAATCGCGTACGAACACTAAAATACTTACTAGAAGCTTGTGTGATTGCTGCTCTGTCTTTTTTGCTTATGTGTCTTGTTTTCTTTTGTTGTAAATACAGCAACAACAAAGACTGTAAATTTTGATGAGTTGATGTTGAGTCTCTCGAATCATTTATAAGTATTATAATTATTTTTCTAAAGTTATGAATAAGTAGGCTTATGAATCAAACATATTTCGAATGGTATGAGTTTGATGTCAACGTTGTGAGCATACTCATGGCAACCTGTACTTATAAGTCAACATTGTATTCACTCACCGCGTTATAGGAGGGTTGACTGTATTGCAAATAACCGAACAGACAGAGAGAGAAAACCAGAGAGACAATAAAATTATATGATATTCTGTTGTGTTTGTGAATTTTTTAAATTTATGAATTAAAAGTTTTCATTTTCATTTTCACTAAAAAATTGAAATTTAATTTTTTTCTATGACTGCCCTGGGCAGCCTTTAGCATCCAGCCATGTGCTAAATATTGGAGATTTTATTAAAGCGACACACATTCAAACAATAAATGAATAAAAAAAATATGGCCTGCATTTGAATTTAAAATATGAACTTTAAATAAAAAACGTGAATGTATTAGATATTTTCGCTCACTCCATCTCTCTCTCTCTCTTTGTCTCTCTCTTTGTAGTATTTGCCTCGTTTTAATTTAATTTTTTTTATCATTTACTTGTTGATAGTCAGATCAACCAAATTTTTTATTATACAAACATACATACATATACCAGTCCATATATACTCCTGTATACCATATACATACATACATATATATATGCTAGTATTCACATTTATATGCCATTTTAATTTTCGTTTTTTTTATTTTATTAAAACAAGGTTTTAATTATAGACCATAAAATAAATTTGTTTTGACACTAACCGACTTGATGTACTTTATAATCATTTTTACAGTGGCGCACAAAAAATGTTGCTAGTTTTTTTTTGCTTTATACCTACAAAGGGTAGCAAATAGGACATAAGGTAGCTGATAACCATATGATAGTAAGGGAAAGAACAGAACGGTGTTGAAAAATTCAGTACTTTAGTACTTTTTTCAGAACTTTTTCATTCCTAAAATACCACGATACCGCCTCTACACTTTTAGTACTTCAGTACTTTTTTCAGTACTAGACTTTTAGTGTTTTAGTACTACACTTTTAGTACTTTCGTACTTTTTCATGTCTAAAATGTCACGATACCCCCGCTACAATTTTAGTACTTTTTTATTATTAATCTTTTATGGTTTGCGCTCTTCAACTATTAATGGCTTAGCAATATGTTCAACGTAATGCTAAAGGAAGAATTACTCGTTAGTCCCGATTTGCCCAACGGCCTCGCAACGTACGTTCGTTATTAGAATACGAAAAGCAATGAGAATGCTTGCCAAACCGTAATGTAATTTCGGTAAGTATTATATTTGCTCTTCATATGCTAAATTAAACGTACATTCCGTTACGGTCTTTTGACACTTGACTAAACGGGGCTTTAACGTTCTATTACGTTCCGAATCAGCTGTTCTGGGTTTATATATTAGAAAAGTCGTTAATTTTTTATTCCATTCCGTACGTGTATTAAGTACAAATAAATACTTTTTTTTTTGCAAAAATACCACTTGATAAAAAAAGTACTCTTTCAGTTATCGTTCAGTACCATTTCAAAATTTCAATTTTGCAACACAGGAAGAGTAGTCGCCGTAGTCTAATAGGTAGTGTGTTCGCTTATTATACGAAAAGCCCTGGTTCAAACCCCAGGTCAAAACGAAAATATGAAAAAAATATTTCTTCGGCGACTTCCTCTCAGCAGATTTCTTGGAAAAACTCTGAGAGTAAAAAAACCTGCCAGGAAAAAGTTTCTCAAAAAATCTGTCATTCGGAGTCGACGTTAAACTGTAGGTCCCACCACTCAAGTATAAAATTAAGACACACAACATGAGTGGTGTGAGAAGCTAGGCCGTAATTCTGACTAAAGGATTGTAATGGCCAATTATGTATTTAAGGAGGAGAATGACAGTTTCGCTAAAATCAACTCTACTTGACAGCACCAAGCAGCTCGCTTCGACACCATACGGAGCGATGCTCAAGAGCCTTCGTTGAAAACCAGTTTATAAGTTCTATGAATCGCTCACTACGAATCGATGATCGAGAAAGAATGATAAAAATGAGAGAAGTCTGCATGGAGTTAGATTCGTAATGTTTTTGTGACCAGAAAACGTCTCACAGTATCACCACTTTTGGTTGTGACTGTTTATAATATAAGCATATCTACATACACACATATATATGTGGCATATATATGTGAAATGTATATTACGTATGTATGTATGTATGTATGTATATGCTATTGTGTTCAACAACATGTTGTACTCTGCATGCCACCTTTATGCTGCTGACTCTTACTAATGGTTGCATGGATTTGCAAAGTGACGACGTGTTTTTAATTAAACAGTTTTTGTTGTTGTTGTTGTTGTTCTCTTGTACTTCTCTGCTGTGTAAAACCACAATTAAAACCACAAACAATTTTTTTTTCTTGCATCACAATAAAAATTTTAGAAATTTTTTGTCAAAATGTCTTGTTGAAGAGATAATTCGAAGTTTAAAATGTTGTTTTAGAATGGAATTTTAAAACATATGAAAATAAGTTATAATTCTATTGAAAGGGGTGATTAAATTAAAGAAACTTGAGTTTTCCATCGGAATTGACCAATTTGATGATAATAAGCAGAATATTTCTTTCGAAAATTTCATTTCAAAAGTATAATTCCGTGGATCCCATATATATACATACCAAACTCGACTTTTACTACTTAAGGAGTGTGCCCGAAAAAATTTGTTAGTATTTCGAAATTTTTTGTAAGATTTCTTTTGTTTCAATTTCAAAAACTGGAGCCTTTTGAATCTCCCTGTATAAATATAATGAGGCTCATGGATCTAAATGACCGTTTCATCCTGAAGTGCATTACTGAAGTTAGTATCATTTCAGAAGCACATTCATTTCGTGTTTAATTCCAGTACAATACTAAATTGGTGATTCTATAAGCCTTACTTTCTGGGTTTCATATCATATAAGTTGATATTTTCTCTGAAAAAAAAACGCAGCCACCGAATTTGCTTACTTAGGAAGTACGCTCAAATCCTAGTTTAGGATAACAATGAAGAATAATTCAGGCATTTACAGTGAGCAACAAAAGAAACTGTACATTTAAAAAAAATATATATATGTATATATATTAATAAATTACCGTTATTTTTATTTTAAAATTCTTTCATTGCCAAGTTTTTAAAATATAAACAAATAAAATTACAAAAATTTGCGAAATACATATTGTAAAATTTTTTCAGGCACTCTCCTTAAGTGCTAAAAATTGAGTTTAGTAATTGTTAGAATTTTATTCTTAGTGTGCAGTTTTTTTTACACTCATAGCATCATATTAACATACAACAGAATGCAATACTTCCTAACTTTTGCTCTCAAGATGAATTGAGAGCAAGCGAATATCTTGGAAGAAAGTATACCGACTGCTATCTCGGATTGAAAGGCATCTGCATGATTGGCAACAGATTCTGTTTTGAGATATCGTGGGTAACCAAACAATCAAAATTGTTTCATAGTGAAGAGTATTTGAAAGTGAATGTTTTACTACAAATTCGATAAAACAAAATTTTGAAGGACCTTTATTCAAGCTGCAAACCATGGAATCTTACTAAAATCAAATTGAAATGAAATTTCGTTTAAACCCTAGCACATCAAAATCAGTTAAAATCGATTTTTGGGTGAACATTTCTAATGAAAAAAATTTAAACGAAATAGAGCACATGCAATCTCATTAACTGGCCATCGAAATAATTTATATTTTATTTCTATACTAAAAAGTTGCCAATAAATTTATTCTTATATTTATGAGTCAAGTATTTGTTTCTAGGCGGAGAATGGAAATTTAAATAGTCTCTAAAATACATACATAATTGGATATAACAACCTAGCTTTACATACCACTCATGTGTGTGTTAATCTTATCTATGAGTGGCGGCAGCTACAGTTTAAAAGTCGACTCCGAACAACAGATTTTTTGAGTAACTTTTCATGGAAATTTTATTTATTCTCAGAAGAAAGAAAGGATGTCTGTCTGACCAGGGGTTCGAGCCGTGGCCTTACGTCAATTAAGCCAATACTCTACCTATTACACTATGGCGACTTCAAAAGCTTACAAATAGCGACTTCAAACGGACAAAAAAGTGTCGTGGACTAGTTGAAGCATTGCAGACAATAACAAATCCACAATTGATACCAAGAAAGTTGGGATTGAAGGGGAACTGTTCATTATGAGTTTCTCAATTCTGGTAAAATAATTAAATCTGATCCCTACAGCCAACAAGTAATGAGTTTGAAGCAAGCAATTGAATTAAAATGGTTTAAATTGAGCAACAGAAAAGGTGTTGTGTTCTATCATTTACAAAAGTTTAAGAAACATTTCAAGGCAATTTTATCTACTCTCAGATTTTTTACTGGAAACCTACTGACAGGAAGTCACCGAAGAAATATTTTTTTTAAATTTCGTTTGGTCGAGGTGTTGGCAGCAATGAGTCGTTTTTTTCGCTACTCATAAGCACTCATGAAATTTTGAATATAAGTGAGTCAACAATATTAAAATTTAACTATGTATTCTGATTCATTCGTACTCACTACGAAGTTGATTTATAAGTACAGGTTGAATGAGTATGCGTACAACGTTGACATCAAACTCATACCATTCGAAATATGTTTGATTCATAAGCCTATTCATTTAGATTCGTAACTTTAGAAAAATACTTATAATTGATTCGAGTGACTCGTATCATTCATCAAAATTTAGTCTTAGTTGTTGTTGCATTTACAAAAAAAAGACACATTAGCAAAAAGGACAGAGCAGCAAGCGGAGCAAACACAAAAATTTTTAGTGAATATTATAGTGTTCGTACGTGAATCATACTTATTTTGTGATTCGTGTATATGTTGGGTCATGGAGAGTCGATCTCAACAATGTCATACGTGTTGTTAAGTATGAATATGATGAGTACTTTAAACTTTTAATATGAGTATAGGTTCCATGATATTAAGATAAGTATGAATGCGTATAAGTATCAGAAATTATGAGTATGATTCGATTCTACTCATCTGTTTTGAATACCAATCTCTGGTTGGAATTTGAAATAATCTCTAACATTTTCATTAATTCCTCCATCTTTACTTTTCATTCATTGTATTTATTTATTAAAAAAAACAAAATCTGAAAAAGTTTTCTTTTCTCAACTTTATGTTGCTCTAAAAATTTTAATTTATAATCTTTCAATTTAAATAAACAAACAATAATAATAACAATCACATACTTTCAAATCTATATGCATACGATCCATACAAATCTTTATTTTTTTATCTCCTACAAATCACTCTATTCTGTTACACTGTGCCCCACAGTATCATGTGGCATATAGATTTATGCTAAATACATATTTATGCAACTGTCTAAATCGTATTCATATTCATAAATACATTATGGAGTCATAATGCAAGTAGTTGTTGTGTCTGAGTGAATTAATGAATATTTTGTTGCAGCGACTGTTTGCACTGAATTGTCTGGGCTTGAATCAAAACATTGTAAGTAAAAGTTTACAGTGTGCTGCTGTGCTGTGTTGGTCTCCCACTCAAAAACCATCTCAACTGAATCTTTGTATGGGCAGACTCACTGACTGTATCCGATTAACATGACTAACTTCTAATACTTTAAATGGTTATTTGTTTTTCTATGTCGGTCGTTCATATCATATCGTATCATATCGTTTAAATGTACGTATGTACGTACATACATATTCTGTAAAGACAGTGTTGCCTGGTGTCTGACAGAGAGTGTTGCGTTATATTGTGGTTTGAGTGCAAAATAGCGTTTTCATAACGCTTTACCTGCAAGGCGTAAGTCATTTGTATTATGCCTCTCAATGTCTACAACAACAATATTAAATGATTATGTTGCAAGTTGTTTATGTGCAACCAATAAACCTCTTTGTCGAATTATTTTATAAAAAAAAACTGAAAAAATAAATGAAATATAAAAGAAAAATAACCTCCATACATATGCACTTACTATATATGCATAGAAGTAGCAGCATTTCTATGTTAAGCAGAAATAATATAAGCTGCACAGTGGAATGAAATGTTTACAAATTTGAATGTTTAAAATAAAACTCAAGAGAAAAGTCATGAAGAGTTGATACTGGTGTTTTGCTTTTACATCGCTTAGCATTAAAATTATAAATAAAAGTTACAAAAACAAAACAATGCAAGTAAACAAACAAATAATCGTACTGCTGAATATAACAACAAACAGCAGCGTTAAAAAAATGGTAAACAAGTGAACAAAAATATAACAACAAACGCTACAAGAATAAATGTAAACAGCGATGTAAACGTCGATGTTTACATTTATAAAGATTTCGAGAAGGCAAAATCATGAACGTTCGCCTTCAAGAACATTCATCAGACTGTTTACCCTGCCATATAAAAGGCAAGGCAAAACAGGCGACTGACTCAGTAAAAATTCAGTCAGTCTTGTGTGAAAATGCGGTGTGTTTGAAGAGAGTAATCGTGGTTTGAAGATCTCCGTTACAAAAATCTGTCGAATAATTATCTAGTAATTGTTATTGTTTATGCAAAGGGTATAAACAGAGGAATAATAAAGAAAAGCAATTGTTGTTGTTTACATCTAGTTGTGAAAAGTGGCACACAGAATTGTACGAATAATAAAGAATTTTAATTAAAACTAAACCCAAATTTATTTTTAATTTATTTGCAATCTACGAGCTCATATTTTAAAAGATTTTTAAAAGGTAAAAACGTAACAATATTTTTATTTATTGTAAACAAAAAAAAAGCAAAGAAAAGTTACAATATTAACCTCGAGCAACACTGTGCAGCTCACTGTACAGCTCACTTCAGACGCAAAGTGTAGAAATAAATCTTTTATTGATGGAGTACGTGTATATTCCAATGAAGATTAGCAGGTATTTTGTTACGTTAATAAAACGGTATTATACAATTTTATATGGTATATGATAGTTATTGTTGTTGCAATGTTGTTGTTTTTTTTCTTTTCTTCTTTAACTTGTTTTTGTTGTACCTCTAATCTCTATGGAGTTGTTAGATTCACTTTTCAATGATCAGCGAAATGAAAAACCATCAGAGATTTTTAAACCATAAAATGAATTCATTATACAATCTTATATAAAATTTGTATTTTTATTTTCCTAGTTTTATTTCATTTGAAATCTCATGAAGATTGTTGTTTTCTAACTATCATAAACGGTAGTGGTTAAGGCAAAGCAAAAAAAAAAAACTCATCAGGATGTGTTTTCAACAATTTTGATGATTAAATTTAGTATATCCACTATTCACGAATGCATATGCCGTTTAAAAAAAGTTTTTTAATGAAAAAATAAAGTTGTTTTTAAGAAAAATAAAGGGAATTAAATATATGTGTCGCCGTGGTCTAGTAGGTAGTGTGTTGGCTTATTAGACGAAAGGCCCGAGTTCGAATCCCAGGCCAGACATCAAAAACAAAATACAAAAAGTATTTCTTCGGCGACTTCCTCTCAGCAGAGTAAAAATTGCCATGAAAAGCTTCTCAAAAAATCTGTCATTCGGAGTCGACTTTAAACTGTAGGTCCCGCCACTCATGTATAAAATTAACGCACACAACATGAGTGGTGTTGAGAAGCTAGGCCGTAATCCTGACTGAAGGGTTGTAATGGCCAATTATGTATGTAAATATATGTGCCTTAATATACAGTCAGCTTCAAAAGAAACTATACACTAAGGATAAAATTCTAACAGTCACAAAAGAAGAAGAGTGCCCGAAAAAAATTGACAATATCTCGAAATTTTTTTTGCGGCGAGAATTATTGTAGCCGGAATCGGCTCTAAGCGGAACATCCCCACATTTTCTGATAGCCAGGCGGCTATCACGGCTCTGGATTACAACGCGATGAACTCCAAAACCGTATACGACTGTCACAGATATCTCAACGATATAGCTGAACGATAGGATGTCTATATCATATGGGTACCGGGCACAGTGATATTCCGGGTAACCGCAGAGCTGATGAACTGGACAGGTGGGGCATGACCATCTAGCTCTCCGATGAATTCTGGACTATGGGCATCCCTATGAGAACTCGTAGGCTCATAATTGGGATGCGATCGTCGATTCCGTCAACGACAGATAAGTAGTTTCGGACACGGGTAGAACGGCCCGTAAAATCTGGATGAAGATTGCACAATGGGTCTGCTTAAATTCCAAAGGAGGGCGCTCAGTGTAGTTGTCCTGGTCATAACGGGGCATTGCGTTATGGGTACGCATGCAAGACGTACTGGTCTTGGACACCATGCTAATGATTTCTACAGAAGCTGCAGGGATGAGAAAGAGAAGGAGACTGTCCTTCACTTGCATGGACATGTACATGCCCGGCTCTTTGTCAGAGTAGAAAGAAGTACCTAGATGCTTACTATACGGATGATCTGGAGGAACTGGCAAGGGTTGACTTTGGCAGTTTAAATCGCTTCATCAGGAGCTCCGAGAGGTTTCAAGACTAGGGGATAACGGAGAACTGTGGTAACACAATGGGTCCTATGCGGCATAAACGCGCCCATCCGATTCTCTTGGATGGACAATGACATCTATTTTCCTACCTAGGCATCAATAGCAACGTTTATGCTGCTTAAATATCGATCTTTCTCAATTTTTTTCTATGAATTTAACGACATTTTTTAAATTGGTCGACTTAACGATGTGTATCGTTCCCATCAAAATTATCAGAACGAAATCGAACAAATCATTTCAGTATTGTATACAGTATTCTTCTAATCTTTGTATTCTAATCTTGTAAATTTTATTGGTAGTGGTAGATTAGTTGCAATCATGTATTTTATTTCCACCTGTCTCTTGCATTCTGATTATGTTGTAACCGACAGCATTTTGTATTCATTTATTATAATCCTCAAAAAAAACAAACAAATTTTAAACAAGCGAGCTTAATTTGAACAATTTTAATGGAAATATTAAATGAAATTTAAATGTCAATCGAACATCGAATCGAACAAAATATTTTAAATAAAACCGTGGATAATGAATTTGGTTCAAAACAATCTTTTTTGTTTGTTTGTTTGTCTCTCAAAATCTCTTGCTTAAGGTAATATGTATTATTAATTTATTTTATTTAAAACATTTCCACACACACACATATACACATACACACATACTCATTGAAATTGGGTCAAATTCTGAAAATCTAAACAAACAAAAAAAAAACGATATATTTGTGTTCCGTTTGAAATCTATAAAGTATTCTGTTGCATACAACAAGAAACGGTTTAAGATCGCCCACAGTATTCGATTGTTTAATATTTAATAATAAAGAAAAATAAAAAATATGTTGTTGTTGTTTTTTTTTTTAATAATAAAAGAATTAAAGAACTCAAACAATACGACAAGTTTTGTTAGAATAGGTAGGGAAATCACTTATGGGCATAAGCGACTATTAGATGTACTACTATGCCCAGTAATTATACAGTGAGCGTCAAAAGAAACTGTACACTATGGATAAAAATTCTAACAATCACCAAATTCAACTTTTACCATTTAAGGAGTGTGCCTGAAAAAATTTGATGATGTTACGAAATTTTTTGTAATTTTTTTGTTTCAATTTTAAAAAACTGTCAATGAAACAATTTTAAAATAAAAATAACGGTAATTTATTAACAATTAATTTTCAATTAGGGTTTTTCAAATTTGAAAAATAAAGAGATTAAGAGGTAATGCCACTTTAAAATTGTCTCTTCATTGTACCTAAAACATGTTTACAGAGGGTGTTGTTACACGGCGCTGACATATGGTAAACCTATTATTCTATTGCCATTTACCGGGCCGCTCAATGGATTCTCGTCCACGGATTTCTGTCAAGCGTTGTGAATAACTACAGGATCGTTAGAGAATGCCGCCTCTGTCTCGACCTTCTTCCTGAGTCTCACTGGTCTTGTCTTCAGTGTCTCACTCATCTGGGTACCTGGGCACAGTAACATTCCGGGAAATTGTATGGCCGATGAGCTCGCCAGGCCTGGTAGACTCCTTCCTTCCGGAATCCTCTTCAATCGACTTGGGTATGCCACTTACATCGGTCAAGTTGGCCAGCCAGCTGCTCCACCGCCAGACTCATTTCACCCTTGATGGATAGAAGGTACACCAACCAGTTACTCGGACTGGGTAGTAGCATCATCTCAATCAGAGTGGTCATGTTTACAGGTCATTGTGTTATGGGTAGAAATGCGGAAAGGATGCAGCTCCCATTTAGCGACTTCTGTCATAGATGCAGATCCGCTGAGGAAGATGAGACTGTTATCCACTTTCTTTGTCAATGCCCATCTCTTGCGAAATACATATTTAGATTATTTGGCCCTCTATTTCTTGTCAGCTTGACGTTGCTATCATCTATTGATGTCAAGGATATACCATCATTTATCAAACTTTCGGGGTGGTTTTCCAGCGTAGAGTATTCGTGCACTTAATGTGCAGCCCTTGTGCTGACTAATTTCTTTTTCTTTCCTACTTTGATAGAACTTGGTCGCCTGTGGCTTCACAACGGGCCCTTATACACCTACTACTCCGACCTAACCTAATCTAACCTAACATTCTAGAATCTGATATACAGTTGATCAACCACCTCTTCAGCTGGAAAAAATGGATTTGAAATAAGACAACGAGAAAAACCAATACTTTATGACAGAATAGATGAACTTTGTGACAGCTTTATGCTCTTTCAAGGTGGAATCGTTATGCTGAAGAAAATCTCTCACAACTTATAAACTGTATGAAAAGCAATATTTCGATTACAAGCTTCACTTACTATACGAATTAATTTTGTTTACAATCCTGAGAATTAAGGCTATGTATGCTAGTGTAGGGTACATAAAGCTATTTAAAGAAAAGAATAGTAATCATAAATGGTTTTCTAATATCATTCATTCATTCAGTCATTCATAAAACTAAACGTGGCCTTTTTCTGCCTCTGAACATAATACTGAACATGAAAAACAAAACCAACATCCAACCAACATCAACGGCTATTTAAGAGTTGAATAGGAACGTTTTGTTTTCGATTTCGTTTTCGTTTTTTGGTTGACTGAATATATGTATTTACACTTTAACATTTAACGCTTGTCTGATTATTTGTCTGGTACCGGTGTTATTATTATTATTGTTGCCACCGTCCATGCAATAGTGTTCTGTGTTGCACAGGTTGTTGTAGCAGCAACAGTTGTTCACAACTCTACTTTGAATAACATCTTGTGTGGACTTTAAATCAAGTTTTACTTCAAGAAAGAAACAAAAGTGGCCAGTAAAGAGAAGAGATTGTGAGAGCAAGTTTTGACTCTTTTATTCCAACAAAATTTATTGCTCATTTGATGAAGATTTCTATTATGGGAGTAGTTTCGGTAGTATAAAGTTAAACCCAAATTATTTTAATATTTAATATCATATTTAAATAAACTTTAAATACAAAAGAAGTATTTTTTTTCAGAACACTTTGAAGATGTGAATATAAATGTGTGCCACATTTATTTTCTGTCTATAAGAACTTACATCATCATAGCGTGCCATAGTAGTGGGAGTTTATTGTGTTTGTTTATGATGTAGATTTTATACGTTCTAGAAAGTAATTTTTTTTTAATTATTGCTTTTGAATCATAATGATTTTTAATTTTTAAGCTCAGGCGTGTTACCAGTGGCTTAGTTACCATTGTTACTTAAGCATCTTTTAAAATTACCTCCTCCATCTTCTTATTTGGTTTCCGTTTTTCCTTGCTTGTAGAAACTTCAATCAAATTTTGTAATTAAACTGGTAATTGGTCTACAATAACCTCTTTTACATTACACCACTTATTTCGACTTTCTTACGCTCTACTGAGGCTTTACTGCATATTTTATCCTGCAAAATAACTTTGTTATCTCCGATGAATACTTATAAGTCGTCGTAGGCTACTAGGTAGTGTGTTGGCTTATTAGACGTAAGGTCACGGTTTAAATCTCAGGTCAGACATCAAAACGAAAATATGAAAATATTTCTTTGGCGACTTCCTCTCATCAGATTTCTGGCAAAAACTCTGAGAAGTAAAAAAATTGCCATGAAAAGTTTCTCAAAATTTGTCATTCGGAGTCGAATTTAAACTGTAGGTCCCGCCATTCAAGTATAAAATTAAGGCACACAACATAAGTGGTGTGTGAAGCTAGGCCGTAATCCTGACTGAAGGATTGTAATGACCAATTATGTATGTATGTATGTACGTATAAGCATGAGATCCTTGAAATTCAAACGATCGTTATTACATACAATTATTTGATGAGTTTTTAGGAGCTTAATGTGACTGCCGTAGTCCAAAGTTTCTCAAAATCTGTCGTTCGGAGTCGACGTTAAACTGTAGGTCCCGCAATTCAAGTATAAAATTAAAACACACAACATAAGTAGTGTGTGAAGCTAGGCCGTAATCCTGACTGAAGGATTGTAATGACCAATTATGTATGTATGTATGTGCGTATAAGCATGAGATCCTTGAAATTCAAACGATCGTTATTACATACAATTATTTGATGAGTTTTTAGGAGCTTAATATGATTGCCATAGTCTAGTGAGTAGTGGGGAGAGTTCGAGAATTCAAACCTCAGCTTTGATATCACTAAAAGTATTAAAATTATTTGGTTCAGCAGCTCTACTAACTAAATGCACTGAAAAATCATTTCAAATCTGCTTTTCGTTGACGTTATGCCGCAAATGAATAAAATATATACCAACACATTTTTCCAGAGCCTTGATAATCCAGATGCCGCCATTATGAACCGAACACACCAAGCATCGAAAAATGTGGCTCATTTAGGGTATTAGTGTTCTATGACCTACCATTGAGGAGAATTTGTAACAATTCGCTTGGTTAGGGCCTTTTTTTTATTGTACAGGATGAATTACTTACTTAACTGGTTATTACAACACTTTTAGTCACGATAATGACCTAGCTTATCACACCACCCATGATGTGTGTGTGTTAATTTTATCCATGAGCGGCGGGAACAACTATTTAAAGTCGATTCTGAACGACAGATTTTTTAGAAACTTTTCGTAGCGGAATTTTTGCAAGAAGATTGCTGAGAGGAAGGTGCCCAAAGAATTTTTTTTTATATTTCGTTAAGTTCGAGATATCTGAGCGAGGGTGTTGAACCAAGGGCGCTCGTCTAATAAGTTAACACACTACTCTACACTACGGCGACTTCTAGGTTCCAGGGAAGGTTAGGTTTAAATAAACCTCAGCTTTGATATCATGAACTAAAAGTATTAAAATTATATGGTTCAGCAGCTCTACTAACTGAAATTGAAACTGAACTGATGCACTGAAAAATCATTTCAAATCTGCTGTTCGGTGACGTTATGCCGCAAATGAATAAAATAAATACCAACACATTTTTCCAGAGCCTTGATAATCCAGATGCCCCCGTTATAAACCGAACACACCAAGCATCGAAAAAAGTGGCTCATTTGGGGTATTAGTTTTCTATGACCTACCATTGAGGAGAATTTGTAATAATTCGCTTGATTAGGGGCTTTTTTTATTGTACAGGATGAATTACTTACTTAATGGGCCATTACAATCCTTTTAGTCACGATAATGACCTAGCTTATCACATCACCCATGTCGTGTGTGTGTTAACTTTATCCAAGAGCGGCGGGAACAACTGTTTAAAGTCGATTCTGAACGACAGATTTTTGAGAAACTTTTCTTGGCGGAGTTTTCACAAAAGAATACTGAGGGGAAGTCGCCCAAATAAATTTGTTTTCATATTTTGTTAAGTTCGTGATATCTGTGCGAGGGGTTGAACTAAGGGCGCTCTACGAATAAGTTAACACAATACCAGGTTCCAGGGTAGTTTAGGTTTTGAGTGGTAGCTTTGAAAGCTTACTTGAGCACGCACTTGTGACGCCACAGGAAAACGCAGTCGCTGTACTGACCAAGTTCTATCAAACTAGGGAACAAAAAGAAGTTGCTCAGCACAAAGGCTGCACATTAAGTGCACGACTATTCTGTACTGGAAAACCAGCCTGAAAGTTTGATAAACGAAGCAATTTGTTTGACATCAATGGATGATAGCTCCGTCAAGCTAACAATAATTGGAGACCCAAATAACCAATATCTACACCTCGCAAGAGATGGGCATTGACAAAGAAAGTTGGTAACAGTCTTCTCTTCCTCAGCGGGTATGCATTCACGGCAGAAGTTGTTAAATGGGAAATGCATTCTCTCCGCTTGTCTACCCATAACATAATGACCTGTAAGAATGGCCACAAGGATTGATATGATGCCACGACCAAGGTTCCAGGGTAACTATAGCATAATATTTTCTGGCTTCATCTATGCAAAAGCCTTAGTGGTTAAACGAAATACTCTCGATTGCTATCAGCGGCTTAGTCTACTTCTCTTTTCACTCATTTACTTGGGACCATGATCGTCAGCAGACTTTCTCCATGCATTACCATATTTGATAGCAATTTTTTGTTCGTATTCAATAAAATTAAATGCAATTTATGAATTGTAATTTAATTTAAAATTTTTTCTTTCTTAAGTAAATAAAATGATTTTTTATTCAGTGGTCAGTTGGTTATTAATTTTATTTCATTATAAGCTATGAAATTGCATCTGACATCATCTGCTTTTTGTTGGACTGGCATTATAAGAAACATTTTTTGTATTTTTTTTTTCAATTATTGACTGATAAACTAAAGGCTTACTGCACTTAAATGTATAAAAAAAAGCAAAAACAATACAATATATTGGTAAAAGGAAACATTTATAAAATATTGTTTTTTGTTGCCGCAAACTTTCATTTAATAAATCCCATCATAGCACAACAACAGCAGAACAGTACAGTACAGCTTAGCTCAGAGTACGAGTATGTTTAAGCCATTCATTCTGTACTTTTTCATTTGTTGTTGTGGCATACAGCATGCATGTAGAATGTATTCTTTCGTCTTCTATTTGAAATTATATGGGGGGTTCAATAAATTCTGCTGTTGTTGTTGTTATTGTTATTGTTGTGGTTCTTTTGGTTAATATTTTTATGCTTTTATTCTTAAGGATAAACACAACAACAATAACAACATCAGAAAAAAATTGTTGTTGTTTTTCTTCTATAGATTTTGTGGTTTTGGGTTTATTTTATAAATTATGAGCTTTCATTTTCATATCGTCGTAACCACCAAGACACTTCAATTTTATATGACTTTTTAAATTATTATGTACTCGTATTAAGAAAAAAATGTTCAAAATTAAGTAAAAAAATATGTATGTAATGCAGTATGTTTAAATATTATAAGACAGCCTTATGCTGCCTGTGTGAAGTTGAAGACACTATGTACGTTGTTGGCATTGTCGAAAAATTCAGTACTTGAGTAATTTTTTTAGTACTTTTTCATTTCTAAAACAACACGGTACCCTCGCTACACTTTTAGTACTTCAGTATTTTTTTCAGTACTTTTTCATTTCTAAAATAAACGTTTAGTAGTTTCTTATTGCTAATATTTTATGGTTTGCGCTTTTCAACTATTAATGGCTTAGGAAGATGATCAACGTAATGCAAATGGTATAATTAGGCCTTAGCCCCGGTTAGCCCAACGGCCACGCAACGTACGTTCGTTTTTAGAATACGAAAAGCAATGAGAACGCTTGCCCAACCGTAATGTAATTTCGTCAAGTATTTTATTTGCCCTTCATAAACGTACATTCCCTTACTTTGCTTGACTAAACGGAGCTTTTACGTTCTATTACGTTCCGAATCAGCTGTTCTTGGTTTATATATGAGAAACATTTATAAGTCGTTAGCTTTTTATTTCATTTCGTACATGTATTAAGTACAAATAAAATTTTTTTTTTGCAAAAGTACCACATGATGCAAATAAGTACTCTTTCAGTTATCATTCTGTGCCATTTCATAATTTCAGTTTTGCAACACCGGTTGTTAACGTTATTTGACAATAAACAATAAAGGATACAGTTAAATGTTAAACAACCATACAACCTTTTGATTTAGAAAATTGAAAAAATATCCAGGGTTAATATTGTGGCTAGCTTGCCCCAAATTGCGAGAGAATTCAAGTCTCTCCACAAAAAATTGTCTTATGGAATCAGCACGTGGTACTGTCTGCCAGTAGAAACCACATGCCAAAAACATTAAATTCTTCCATTTTAGACCAATAACAAATAGTCGCCGTAGTCTAATAGGTGGTTTGTTGGCTGGATGGACGTAAGGCCTCGGTTCAAACCCCCCAGGTCAAACATCAAAACGAATATATGAAAAAATATTACACCAAGCATATGACCGATCTTACTTAATTCGTTTTAATCGTTAAAAACCCTTTCTTACTCAATCTGTTCACTATTAACTGCAGGCCAAATACCAAGTTTTCTTTTGCAATAATTTAGGCTGTACAGTCAACCATCCTATAACGCGGTGAGTGCGTATCGCGTCATATGGAAACCGCTCTATAAAAAACTCGGATTTAATCGTACAAACCAGGCTAATTCGTAGCGTGTTCTATGGAAACCGTCTACCACGTTGTATGGAATTTGTTCCATCTTATAGGTCTCCACCAATATAAAATCAATTCTTAAATAAATCTTGAGTCATCCAAGCTTTCTTATTGGCAATTGGGTCTTATTAATGTTTTTCTTTACACGGGTAGTTACTAAACGATTTATTATCATTCGTTTTATCATTAGGCTCTCTGATAGATTACTGCACACATGAAGGGTCTGATACGTTCTTTTGAAAGTTTAAACCACTGAGCACGCCTTTGATTTTTCAGAATGCCGTCTCCCAGCGTTAAAAATCGGATCAGATGAATATTGGTAATTCTAGCGGAAGGCGTATATGAGATGTTGTTGAACGGAAACCGTGCTGTAAGACTACTGCATTGTAGAACGGCTGTCGTAATTATAGCTTGGCGTTATGGAAACCGCATTCTGAGGGTACCGCGTTATAGGAGGGCTGTCGCGTTCGGAAAGTACCGTGTTATAGGAGAGTTAACGGTACATTAACGAATCAGTGCGTAACACAGCTTTTGTTCATATACTAAGTGCTACATATCACACATACATACATACATTACACATAAATAAATATGTTTGCCTTGTTTTTGCATCAGCGTTTTTCATTTTGTCCTTGAAAGTGAAACCATAACACTTTTTCTTAAATCCACTTTCCTTTCCTTATAATGGCATCAATTTTTCTAGTTAAAATCTGGTAAATAGAAGAAAAAAAAGAAAAGTTTTATAGAAATTACTAGAAAAACAAATACAGTAATTAATTTCAATTAAAATCCTCGTATGCTAATTAAGAGAGTTTTTTATTGCTTTATTTTCCAACAACTAATCATTCGGCTTGAAATTTCCCCATGTAGTAATAAAAAGCAAAAAACTGAACACAAAAGAATTGAAATAAGAATTTCAGATTTTCTGTGTAGATGTTGATGTTCGTTCTTACTGTTATTGCTGTTTATAAGACTGTTTAATGCCTCATGAAACATTTTGATTGTAATTTTTGAAAATTTGTAAATGAAAAGTAAAAAAGAAAATAAAATCAGTGAAACATAAGGCAAAAAGGCAGAAGAAGTACAAATAAACTTGAATAAAATGAAAAAACAAAAAAAATGTAGTTTTTGTTTTTTTTTACCAAAATTCGTCTGAATGTGTGAATGAAACTACGTTTTTCCACGTACCGATTGCTGTAATTGTTGCCACAGTAGTTGTTGTTGTTATTTTTATTTTTTTAATTTTCAACATTTACATTTTTGTAAAGGTTTACTGGCAGTCAAGGCAGGCAGCTACAGTTAAAGTCTTTAGTTTGGTTGGCTGAAAGTTGATTATTTTGCATGAATCTCTTCAATTCACGTAATGTTCGCTTACGGTCTGATCTTATTATTAACATTTACGGTTGCCAGAAGTGTAAAGGAATGAAATGATGTTTACATAATTCTTATTTGGTTTTGGTCAGCGTTCCATTAGCATCGACATGTATGCGAAATGCAATGAATCGTTTTTTCGCTACTCATAAGCACTTATGAAATTTTGAATGTAAGTGATTCAACAATATTGAAATTTAACTATGTACTCTGATTTATTCATACTCACTACAACGTTGATTTATAAGTACAGGTTGCAATGAGTAGGATGCGTACAACGTTGATATCAAACTCATACCATTCGAAACATGTTTGATTCATAAGCCTGCTCATTTAGATTCATAACTTTAGAAAAATACTCATATTATGATTCGAGTGGCTCATCAAAATTTACAGTCTTAGTTATTATTGCAATTTCAACAAAAGAGAAAAGACACATAAGCCAGAGCAGCAAGCAGAGCAAACACACAACCTTGTAAATGTTGAGTTATGGAGAGTCGTAATCAATCGAGTTAAGTATAAGTATGATGAGTACTTCAAACTTTGAACATGAATAGAGGTTCCATGATATTAAACCAAGTATGAATGCGTATAAGTATCAGAAATTATGAGTATGATTCGATGCTACTCATCTTTTTGAATACTCATTACTGATCTCTGGTTCGAACTTTATAGTCTCAAGGATATGGTTCGTGGCAGATAAAAAGAGTATTCTAAATATGAATATTATGGATATTCAGACAAATTCTAAGCATTCAAGGCTAATTTTGAAAAACAAATGCTTTCCTTTTTATTTAGAAGAGTTGGAAAGGCGGAAGATTGACAGAAATTTATGAAATCTTCGCATAATCGAATTAAAAATAAAGGAACTAAAATTGAACCGATTTCGAGGAGCTAAAGATGAGAATAATGAGGTAAATTATCACAAATTTGTTGTTTGTTGTTTTTATCAGAAATAGTTTGCTTACTCTAAATGCAACTGAACAAATCCCTTTTAAAGTTTTTCAAATTAAAGAATGTATTCCTTTACAAACTGCTTCAGTTTTAAAACAATACATACAACACAATACAATACATGTATAGAAGTGAGGCATAGGAAGTCTAAAGTTTCTGTTTTTTTGTTTTCATTCGTCTGGGTTGTTTCTAAAATGAAATTTTCTTTGTTGCTGTAGTTTCAACAAGTAACACAATAGAAATTAAAGGGCATTAAAGCAAAAATAAAGAAGAGGCAAGATTAGCTTTAAATATACAAATTAATATGTATATCCAAGCACTTATACCAACACTTACATACATATGTAGATATATAGAAACTAATCTACGAACCGTACTAATGCACGTTTAGTTTCTTTTAAAAAGTACCACTACTACTCATGCTATTACTGTTATTACTATTACTACTACTACTACCACTACTAGTATTACTATTTTTACTTCTACTACTCATCACAATGTGAATCTTTTTTAATATTATACCAGAGGAGAGTTACTGATTAAATAACAGTTAAACATCAGCTTATCTCTTTTACTGACAAATCTACAAGGTGGCTCAAAAGTCAGCAACTTATTGGAAGATGCTATTACTTTTGCAAGTGGCAGCAAATGTGCATTCTGCTTTATGGCAATAAAACTAGCACCGTAACAGTCCTCCAAAATGCAATGAATACTGCATATTTCGCTCGACACCAGTGGGGAAAAATCTGAGACTATTCGTCGGTAGAGTGTGGGGCAATAATAAATGCTCTCAAATCTTGGCTGAAGATGTCATAGTGGAATCCGAAGTAGCATTCAGACAGAAAATTTTAGTGAAGATGCTCGCTAACACAGTACAGACTATGCTTTAATTGCTATCCGATGACAGCAAAGCACATTAAAGCCGTCTTGCATCTCGACTATGCACAAGACAATTAGTCATCCAAAATTATGATGAACTACGAGACTCATTTTCATCTCTGGAGATACGTGAGCCAACAAATTTGCGTATAACACACATAGAGACATAACAATTTATCGTAAAGTGTAGGGTTCAGGCTGAAGGGATTATCGATTCTTATTTTTTGGAGAACTGAATAACTTTGTACTACCTCAACTGGATGAATTGTAACTTGAAGTCACCGAAGACGTAAGGCCACGATTCAAACCGCAGGTCAGACATCAAAACGAAAATATGAAATAAATATTTCTTTCTTCCCTTAACTGGACAAATTGTGACTGGACAATATTGTTAACAAAATGGACAAATCCAGATACTAGTGTTTTGCTTTTACATCGTTTAGCATTAAAATTATAAACAAAAGCTACAAAAACAAAACAATGAACTTGTGTACATATTATCGCACCGTGCAATATAACAACAAACACCAGCATAAAAAATGGTAAACAGGTAAACAAAAATATACCAACAACACTACAATAATAAACGTAAACAACGATGTGTACAATTATAGAGATTTCGAGAAGGCGAAGTCATGAACGTTCGTCTTCAAGAACATTCATCAGACCTTTAACCCTGCCGTATGAAATGTAGTGAAGTTCAGTCAGTCTTGTATGACGACGCGGTGCGTTTGAAGAGAGTAATAGTGCTTTGAAGATCTCCGTTATAAAGATCTGTCGAACAATTGTTTAGTGATTGTTATTGTTTATGCAAAGGGTGTAAACAGAGAAATAACAAACAAAGCAATTGTTGTTGTTTACGTAAAGTTATAAACAGTGGCCCAGAGAATTGTGCGAATAATAAAGAATTTTATTTAAAACTAAACACAAATTTAATTTTATTTTATTTGCAATCTACGGACTCATATTTTACTTGTTTTTAAAAGGTAAAAACATATCAATATGGCATGAAAGCAGGGTTCTATATTTTGATATTTTGCACAGGCTGGCAAGATCGCCTAATTTAACCATTTTCTTCAAGCCACAAGTCTATGTCAACCAACTTCACACTCCTGAAGTGAAGTTAAATCGAATATCTATCAGTAACTCTAATAGAAACTGTAATAAATCAAGCAAATGTGACTTGATCGGATGACAACTGTTGCGCCACCTTGTATTATTCAAACATTATCGTCATTTGTTCATTGTTTTCTTTCCTTTTCTTTACTTTTCCCTGGTGTTTTACTTGATGTTTTTTTGCATGTCAAATAATTACATTGAAATTGAAATGAAAATCTCTGTGGAAAAGAAATCCAGTATATATGAAGAAGATCTAAAGATGATAGCAGATTAATAAGGGCTTGAAACAAAGGCAGCTAAACGATCAAGCACACATACATTCACATGTATGTATGTATGTATGGTTTAGTCTGGCTAAACTGCCGTCATTTAAGAGTATGAAAATGAATCTAAAATATGGATGATGACTGCAGTGTAATGTGTGGAGATTTTAATCGTCGTAGTTAAATAATTTGTGGTATTAAAATATTTGCAAGTAATATTATCAACCCAAAATAGGTATGTATTTGTATTGTTTGTTTACGCTACGTTTAATGTTTTAATTAACTTTGAACTCTTCACTCGAGTATGCCAAAAATTACAAGAATTTTGTGGAAATATAAACTCAGTTTTGAAAACTTTTTACTCATATGTATATATTTATGGTAGTTATTTACATACATATTTTAAGAGTTAATGAGTAGTTTTAGTTTTCATATGAATTAAATGAAAATTTTTAACAACATTAAACTGAAATTATAGTTTGAGAAAAATGTTAAGAATTCCAATTTGGGTAATGAATTTCATCTTAAAAATATCATCGTTTTTATACATAGAAATTTATCATATTACGTTACGTTTTTACCTTTTAAACCCGTTTAAAATATGAGCTCGTAGATTGCAAATAAAATAAAAATAAATTTGTGTTTTGTTTTAATTAAAATTCTTTATTATTCGCACAATTCTGTGTGCCACTGTTCACAACTTGATGTAAACAAGAACAATTGATTTTCTTTGGTATTCCTCTGTTTATATCCTTTGCATAAACAATAACAATCACTGAAACAGATCTTTGTACAGTACATACATTGTTTTTTAATGTACAGTTTCTTTTGACGCTCACTGTATATCGACACCTAAGCTAAACAGAAGTGATATGTTTGTTACCACTTTTGCCGAAGTTGTATCTGTTAAAGGATAATGTGTTTGCCCACCCGGAAAGTCTGACCCTGGAATTATTTAATAAAGGTGGCGCAGAGAATGTGTTCAATGCACTGCATTTAATACTTCGGAAATGCTGGATTAAGAAATTTGTTTCGGATACGTTGAAAGAAGGCGAAGAAGGATCATAAGAAAATACTGTATTAACTGCAGAGGCACCATACAGTAAATAAGTTTGTTGCAATCGATTCTGCGAAAAGACAAGGGGACTTTCGACTCAATAAAGCTTGTTTAGACCACATCAACACCGTTTGCATTTTTGAAGAGCACGTCATACCATACGCTGTGTTGATTTTGAGCCAGCCTTCGACATTGTTTTACTGCCAGCTCTATTGGAGTTAATGTGCACCAAGGTTATCTGAGATAATCGCTCTAATACGTGAGTTATATAATGGCTCTAGGTATGAGGTTGTAGGTAATGGCGCTAATAGTGATGCATCTGTGCCCAAGATTAAAGTGAAGAAGATGCTAATCTGGCACTCTTCTAAATGTCAGCCTATGGCGTCCTTCAACAAAAAACTATACAACAACCATTCGGTTGTTCGAATATAAGGTTTACTCTGCGACCTCTATTATATATTTTTATACAGACGACATTTGTGTACTTGTAAATCGCTAGGAATATATACAAAGGAATAAACGAATGTCTTGGTCTAATGCTGCTAAATTGGAACCACAACTGCGGAAAATATAACACTGTTTACATTGAAAGTTTATCTTACCAAGTATGTGGACCCCTTTACGTATCGTAGTAGCACTTCAAGCAAAGATAGTGACAGTTTACGATCGGTTGTTGTTGTTGTAACAGTTCTGATGCTGTCTTCGGAAGTGCCTCCCTTGGGAAAAAACTTCCGGTTGCAACTGCTTTTGCTGGGTTGGCAATCCTTGGCCGGTGAGTAATCGGGTCGTTCCGGAGCGTAGATCCCATTGTCGTGGGAACGGTTTACGATCGGTATTGCTGTATGGTTGCGCCACATATACTGTGACATATATAGTAAAACTTTACCTATTTTTGGGGCTCAATGTGTTACAAATGAGCGACTGTATAATTAGTATCTGTCCAGGGAAGATCGAAATTTGGAGTAGAAACTGGGTCTAGGTCGGTAATATGGTCAATGGAAGATTACCTAAACCTGAGTTAAGGAATTTCTTGAAACAGATAAAACTAACATCTAGAGATAGAGAAGCTTGGAGTCGATTTATAGACGCCTTGAAAGAAGCCTTCTGGAGAAGGCTATCTCAGGAGAAATGGGTGCGAAGACTGATGCCCAAAAGAGAAGAGTAATGAGTCGCTAATTAAACTTAAACTTTTTGGATTAAAATGGACTTGTTACTTTGGCTTGATGCTTCCTAAATGCTACAATTAAGCACATATACGTTACATGACTCAGTATTGTTATGCTACTCATATTTATCGTTATCCTATTTCGTTGCTCATACACAAATTTCTTGCACTGTGAAATGAATCTGTAGAATTGTTGTTTTTTTTTCTTATTGCTGTTAAGCCATACTCTTGTTTTTGTGTGTGGTAATTTGCCAGAGCGTATAAATGCTCTTGTAAACAGTGGTTAATACGGCTTTTGGCCACTTCTACTTTTTCTGTGTTGTGTTGTGTTGTCTTGTTAAGCTTTCAGCTTTGTCCGTTAACAATTTTTGCTGGTTCTTTGTGTCACTGTTAACTGGCCAGAGACTGTTGTGTGTGTGTACGCTTTGTGTTAAGCTTCTGTTACCAAACCAAACAACTGTAAAAGCCTACCACTTGCTGTCGCTGCTGCTGCCAATGGTCGTGCTGTTGCTGTTGGTGCTGCTGCTGCCAATGATGGTGTTGTTGATGGCTGTTGCTCATGCGGCATATTATGGGTCTTCAGTAACAAACAAGACTTGAAACGTTACGGTACAAGTAAAGCGGTTTCGTTTGTTTTTATTTTTCTTTTTGTTTCTTTCGCTTCAAATTGTTACACTTGAGAGAGAAGTTAAAGGGGGAAATAAAAAGAAAATTATTGGAAATAAAAAAATAATCATAAATATTGATCAACAGGTGTTTTTTATGTAAGCTGGGCTCTACTATATTTAGAGGCTGAAATAATTTGTATTCTAAATAAAAATTGAGGAAATTTACAAAAGAGTAAAATAATTGGAGTGTGATTAAATTGTGAAAAAAAATAATAAAGAAATAGTGAAGAAACGCGTAAAAGAGTTTGAACAAATTCTAGAAAGAGTAAAAGGAAAAGAGAGAATAAGAGCGAGAAGACTTCATACATGAAGTGTTAAAGCCAAGTTGTTGTAAGCGTCGCATTGAAGTAAGAAAAAATAAAATAAAAATTGTTTATTGCGCAGGCGCACATGTATGTATGTTCGTCAGATCTGTTGATCGCAGTGTTTGTATGAGACCCCATAACAAAACGTAATATGGTCGGTTACAAGTATTGTGTTATTGATATGAGTACTTCCATATGAAAAATTAAATAAAAATAAAAAATAAATAAAAAAAAAAAAAAATCATATGAAAATAAAAATAAGAAAAAAAAATAAGAGAAAAAAGTTTACATTTTATTTTTATATTTTATTGTGTGTGATTATAGAATTGAATCGGGTTGTTGGAAACCTCGTGGCCGGCCAATAAAGCCAACCATTGTAATGTAGATTTTTAAACTGATTTCTGTATGTATGTACATATGTATGGATATATTGTTTACAATGTCTGTGTGTAAATATACAATATCTATGTGTGCGAGTGTATCATTATTCAGTTTTTTTGCCCAAAAATATTATGAAACCGTAATAATTCAATAAACAACACACACAATATATCGTTAAGGCCTATGAATGCCTTTAAATAAAGGAAAAAATAAAATAAAAAAATAAATTTTAAAAAAATAATAAAATTTGTTGAAATAAAAGCCTAAAAAAGAAGAAGAAGAATGATAATAAGAAATGATAAATAAAAAGAATTTAAATTATCAACTGATCATTATTTATGTATAAAATATTATAATGAATGTTGTGTTATAAATAAAAAATTTTGAAAGAAAAAAAAATAATAATTTAATAATAAATACATACATACATAAGCCAAAGGTTAATGATGTTATCTTCATAATAAAAAGAAAGAAAAAAAAGTGATCACCAACAATATAACAAAATTATTATTAAATAAAGCTTTAAGGTGTTAACAAATTCATTATTTGTAACGGATTTAAAACAAAGCTTAAAATATTTAGTAATCTCCAAAGAAATCTAATGACTTCTACGTGGACTTATAAATTTGTAAGTATTTATTAAGAATTTTAATTCATAATTTATTTTGGGTTTTTCAAAAACCATGTATTATTGTTTAAATATATGCAATAATGCTGTTAATATGAAAATTGTTGTAAAGAAATTAAATAATTTTGAATGACACCAAGGTTTTTAGGGAAAAGCTCAATTGCGTCTTTTTATAGGCATTTGCTTGTTCGTTGGAGGAAACATTTTTTTTGTCGAGCTACAGTGACCGTCAAAAGAATGTGTACGCTAACAAGTCTAACAATCACCGAAGTCAACGTAATTTATTAATGTATATATTTTTTTTTAATGTACAGTTTCTTTTGATGCTCACTGTATGTCCTTAATAAGCAAGATATAGTCACTTGCAGGTAAATCCTAGCGAAGAGCATGAAAGCATGAAAGAAACAGCAATTCATACACAAATTCAAGTATTTTTGCCATGGTAACTTCATATTTCTAGCAAAAACTCTGAGAGGAAATAAAATGAAAGGTTTCTCAAAAATCTGTCTTTCAGAGCACAACTGTAGCAGAGACCAGCAATGAATTTTCAAAAAGATGAGTAGAACCAAATCATACTCATAATTTCTGACACTTATTCATACTTCTTTTAATGTCATGAAACCTCTACTCATATTCAAAGTTTAAAGTATTCATCATGTTCATACTTAACAACATGTATGATGTTGTTGATTTCGGTTCTCCCTATTTCAACATGTACAAGAATCATAAAATAAGTATGATGCGCGTACAAACACTAAAATATTCACTAGAAGGTTGCGTGTTTGCTCTACTTGGTGTTCTGGCTTTTTTGCTTACGTGTCTTTTTCTTTTTTGTAAAAGCAACAACAACTAAGACTGTAAATTTTGATGAATGATTCGAGGCAATCGAATCATTAATTTTTTAAAGGTTATGCATCTAATGTAGGCTTATGAATCAACATATTTCGAATGGTATGAGATTGATGTCAACGTTGTACGCATACTCATTGCAACCGGTACTTATAAATCAATGTTGAAGTCAGTACGAAACAATCAGAGTACGTAGTTAAATTTCAATTTTGTTGACTCACTTATAGTATATTCAAAATCGGATAAAAATAAACAACATAAATAATTGTTACGGGGCACTCAAAAATAGCTTTGTGCCATTTTCACCACAAATCTCGGGGTTATCTGCTGTTTATCGATGTCAAACATAGAGTGAGCATCAAGAGAAACTGTGCATAAAATTCTAGCAATCACCAATCTTAACTTTTACCACTTAAGGAGAGTGCCCGAAAAAATTTGACAATATTTCGAAATTTTTTGTAATTTCTTTTCTTTGTTTCAATTTTAAAAACTGCCAATAAAAGAATTTTAAAGTAAAAATAACGGTAATTTATTAATGTACATTTTTTAATGTACAATTTCTTTTAAAGCTGACTGTATATTAATATCATATTTTCACAGAATTCAACTGAGGAGGGAGAATTAAATTTTAATTTTTCTACCAAAATTAAATGAAAATAAATTGTATGTCTTTTATGAAAATCGGAAATAAAATTGGCAAATAATTTTCATTTCCCTGCATGATACGATAAAAACGTATAGGAAATATGTACGTTCTTACATTGGAAATCAAAAATAAAGAAAAACACACACACACACACAATTCAAATACATAAATATTTTAATGAAAGGTAAAGCTTTCGCTAATAAACATATGTGTTCCTTCTAAGCCATACTTTATTTACACTCTAATACAAGATTGCTGCATGAAACAGAAGCTGTGCTGCAGCGGAAGTGTTGATGCATGTGGTACGTGAGACACAAGTTCAAGACCTGCTGGTGTCGGTGACAATACATGCTGTTATTGACAATTTACATAAGCAAACATTTCATGTTGACATTGTCAGAATTACGACCTAGTTTCTCACGCCACTTATGTTGTGTGCGTTAATTTTATCAATAAGTGGCGAGATATACAGTTTAAGATCGACTCAGAACGACAGATTTGTTTGAGAAACTTTTCATGGCAATTTTATTTACTCTCAGAGTTCTTGACAGAAATCTGCTGAAAGGAATTCAGCGAAGAAATATTTTTTCATATTTCATTTGGTTTTGATGTCTGACCTGGGGTTCGAACTGTGGCCTTAAGCCAACACACTACCTACTTGACTAAAATAGCTAAGTAAAGTATACGAAGTCGAAGTCTTGCGGCCGTAGTCTAGTTGGTAGTGTGTTGGCTTCGTAGACGAAGGTTTATGGGTTCAATCCCTGGCTCGGAGATTTAGATCAACATGAAATATGAAAAAAATGTATCTTTCACGACTTCCTCTTAGTCTTGCTGCCTTAAAATTGTCATGAAAATTTTCTCAAAAATCTGTCATTCGGTATCAACATTAATTTGTACGGTCCATGAATCATAGACAAAATAGCACACCCAACATAAGTGCTGTGAGAAGCTAGGTCGTAACCTTGTCTAAAGGGCGATAATGAAGTAATAAAGTAAGCAAGTCAAGTACATAACGATATCAACAATTTGAAGAGTGTTTAATAAATCCTTGATAGCGGATGAGACATAGGGTCATCGCTTTGCTCTTGAAGACAAAAGAAATGTCAAAAGCTTAGACTAGATTAAAAATGCCTTTCATACATACATACAGTGAGCGTCAAAAGAAACTGTACATGAAAACAAAAATATACATTAATAAATTACCGTCATTTTTATAGTCAAATTGTTTCATTGCCAGTTTTTAAAACTGAAACAAAAACAAAAAATTTTTTTTTAAAAATTTCGAAATATTAACACATTTTTTCGGGCACTCTCCTCATAAAAGTTGAATTTGGTGATTGTTAGAATTTTATCCCTTCTTTTGACGCTCACTGTATATGATTGTGTATAGATTATATATGTATGCTCAGAGTATTATGGTATATTGTGTGTGATTGATTTTGTCCAATTATGGTTCAACCTGTTTTTCAAATCATCACTTGATTATTTATGGTATATTGAACGAAAATAGTTATGATGTATTTTAAAATGTCAGCTTGTTTGAATGACAATAGATGTCTTTAATGGCGTAATTAAAATGTTTTTTTATTTTTTATTTGGAGATAATGAAATGTATCTGAACGTTTTGTTATATGGCTACTGCAAGAGATAAGGAAAGCAGAATAAAATAAAAAATAAAATAATTTGGCAAAAAATTTAAAAAAACATTTAAAAAGTTTCCAAACATTAATTAATTGCTTAAGATTAAGAACACTTTCGTAAGTCTAAAGACACTTCTTCAAATTGAAAAAAACCTGCTTGTCAACACTTAAATAAAGGTTATTAAACTTTAAAGTACATTTTTTTGAAAATATTTAAAACAACTACAATACATACAGTGGGCGTCAAAAGAAAATGTATATTAAAACAAAATATACATTAATAAATTACCGTTATTTTGATTTTAAAATTGTTTCATTAACAATTTTTAAAGTTGAAACAAAAAAATTAAAAAAGATTTCGAAATATTTTCCAAATTTTTACGGGCCCTCCCCTTAAGCGGTAAAAGGTGTGTTTTGCTGATTGTTAGAATTTTTCTGTATAGTGTATAGTTTCTTTTGGCGATCACTGTACATATAAAAACATATTATAAAACAGAATATTTTCTTCTATTTAACATCAACCGGCTTATTTTCTGTTTTGTTTTGCGTGAAATCATTTATGTATTCATGATACATATGAATTAAGCATCCAATTCAATCTACAGTGGAGGTTAATGTAGCATAATTATCTCACTTTGTGTAGAGACAATAAAAGCAAAACAAAAAAGACAGAAATCATGTTCATGATAATGATGTTCGTAATATAATTACTATTGCCACTAACAATGTTCAGATTGATGTTGCATGGTAGGTCGCATGGTAACATTGTTGACAATGATGATGAAAAGTAAACAAAGTGCTCACATTGCAAAATTATACAAAAAAATATGTATTTTATTTAATATGGCTTGTCAAGTGACAAACATTATCATTTATATTGTTTTATAGTAAAAATCCACATTAAAATTGAATAATAGAGAGAAAATAAAAACAACAACAACTATTAACCACATAAAACTCAATCGAAACGCAACCAACCATTAAACAACTTTACAACAAATTGAAAAAAAGGAAAAATAAATAATAATCAGAGTTTTTTTATTGTTGTTTGCCATTTTGCACCACAATGACATTCATTCATATTGATTACAATGATCACAATGCTTATCACTAGCACTTAATGCAGGAAAAATGGAAAATTAAACTTTATTTCCAATCCTCCTCCAATAAAACTGATTTAAGTTGATACTTAAAACTTTTACAGTTAAAATTCATAAAATAGGTGTTAATGAAAATTAGAGAAGATACATAAGCATGCACTGAAACTCATTGACTTACATCAGTTTTTTTTTATCACATTGCCACAAGCCAATTGTCAAATAAGGTGTTTAAATTTTTATTTGATGTTTCATACCTGAACTGGAGAGATGGATACGGGCATGGATCAACTGAAATTTTATAAACTCTTAGTACGCTATCTGACTTTTTTAAGACAAGAGAAAGACACTAAAACTTTTATACATCACGCGCCATTCTATTTCAAAAGTCATTACGGTATACAGGCAATCGGAATTGTAAACACGGCCTGATGGGAGAGCGCGTGACGCAATTACACTATTCAGCCAAATAATAACAATTTCTGATATTTACAACAACAACGAAATTGGCCATTACAACCCTTTAATCAGGATTACGGTCTAGCTTTTCACACCACTCGTGTAGTGTGCCTTAATCTTATACTTGAGTGGCGGGAACTACAGTTTAACGTCCGAACAACAGATTTTTGAGAAACATTTCATAGCAATTTTAGTGACTCTCAGAGTTTTTGTCAGAAATCTGCTGAAAGGAAGTCGCCGAAAAAAATTTTGTTTTCATATTTCGTTTTGATGTCCATGGGGCTGGAACCCGGGCTTTTCGTCTAATAAGCAAACACACTACCTACTAGACTACGGCGACTACATTGCAGCATACACGATTCATTTGACAATCGGACTTCACCATCATCATTTAATGTTGAGTGGTTAACACGGCACTCATGCAAGTCTAGTAGGTAGTGTGTTGGCTTATTAGACGTAAAGGCCACAGTTCAAGGCCCATTTCAGACATCGAAACGAAATATAAAAAAAATATTTCTTCGTCGACTTCCTCTCAGCAGATTTTTTGCAAAAACTCTGTGAGTTAATGTCTGACAGTCTTGCAGTGTGAGAAATATGATTTAGTCGAAACTCATTTATAGCCCCAAGGGTGCATTAACAAACAGAATTTTCGAATTTGATGTGCTAGAGGTGATCAGCATCAATTCAAAATCTTTCAATGCACCCCCAAAGATGAATTATTTGGTGTGGTTTATAAGCCCCGGCATCACTGTACTGTGCCTTATAAACAATCATGAAAATAGTAGCCTTATGGTCAGTGGAATAAGGTACCGAGCAGAGATCAGGAATGAGTATTCAAAAAGATGAGTAGATTCGAATCATACTCACAATTTCTAATACTTATACGCATTCATAGTTATTTTAATATCATACTCATACTACTCATATTCAAAGTTTGAGATACTCATCGTACTCATACTTAACAATACGCATGATGTTGTTGAATTCGACTCTCCTTTACTCATCATTTTCAAGAATCACAAATAAGTATGCGTACGAACACTACAATACCCACTAGAAGGTTGTGTGTTGGCTTTGCTTGCTGTCTTTGCATTTTTCCTTCTTCTGTTTTTGTAAATGCAACATTCGAATCACTCGGATCATATATGAGTATTTTTCTAAAGTTATGGATCTAAATGAGTATGCTTATGAATCAAACATATTTCGAATGTTATGAGTTTTATGTCAACGTTGTACTCATATTCATTGCAACCTATACTTATAAATCAACGTTGTAGTGAGTGTGAATGAATCAGAGAACATAGTTAAATTTCAATAATGTTGACTCATTCATACTCAAAATTTCGTGAGTATTTATTAGTAGCGGAAAAAAACGATTAATTTCTGATCGCTGGTACCGAGCAATGATTGTTGACTTGTCGAGAACAATTAATTTCAAGTTTAGTTGGACTACATCAATTGACGCCCAGATCATGCGATATGATCCCACCAGACTATTTTTTGTAATCTCTCTCTGGGACCAGGCAAAATTCAATGATTAGAAGATAACTTTAAAGTAAACATTCGAAATTGCAGGTGAACTTGTACGTCTAAGAATTTAAAAAGTAAATGAGTGGCATTCATTTATAGTCCCAATTAAATAAATATTTCATTCACTTTCACAGATTTTCTGTGTGTTTCGATTATTCAAACCCAAGAATCGTGTTACTTGATAGTGCAGCACTAAGCTCCATCTAAAACTAAATCTAACCATGAGACCGATAACAAACAATAACCGAGAGGTAAAGTTGAAAAGTACTCTGAACGGTACGGTTAATAATTCACGCATTAGTAAAAATTAGCATTTCGCATGCACCTCTAGCAAAACTGGGTAAAAAATTAATAAAAGCGATAAATACCTTGGTATTACATACAGACAGTTTTCTTCAATCCAGAGAATTATGGCACTTCTTGGAGTTTAGTTGTAATCGAATAGAAGACAGCTTGATAATTACATATTAACATACCAGTTTTCTTTTCTTTTTTTGTTTAATTTAATTTTATAAAGCCTTTTTAAGCTTGACTTTATTTTCTCGTTTCTTTTATTTTCTTTCTTTAAGTTTTATTGTTATTGTTGTTATAACAATTTATTTCTATTTTTTTATATGAAATATTTGAAATTGTTTTGTGCATTTTTCTTTTTGTTGGTATTTTTTAACAAATAAAGTTAAAATATGCTGACAACTGCTCGAACAGTTTATTCATGTTTACTAAATAAGTGTCTGAACTGTCGGTCTGTCTGTTTGTTTGTTCATTTGTCCCTCTATTATTTGTCTTCGCAACAATCCATCTATTTTTTACATTGTTTGCTGCAGTTGAAATGACTGTTTTTGGCTTGACTGTTGATAAGCTGTTGGAAAAAAGAGAAAAAAAATTAAAAAAAAAATAGAAAAAAATTAAATATTAAATAAAAAATAGAAGAAGAAAATAATAATAATAATATAAAAAAATAATTACAAAAAAATCTTGCAATATTCAATTCCATTAAATGTTTTAAATAAGTAAAAAACTCCAATAAACGTGAGAGTTAAACAATAAAAAAGAGAAATACTTTTATACATACATCCATCCATATACCAACAATAAATTTTTTCACATTTAATTGTTGTGAAATTAAAATATTAACGACAATGTTATACAAAAAATTACTTTTGTAAATACAAAGTTTTTTTTTTAATGTCAGCAGGTGGCCGGTCACTTCAAATGTTTGTATGCTTTCATGTGAAAAATAATGAAAATTAAATGGAGTTCCAAAAACAATAAAAACAAAGAAAAACGAAAAAAAAGCACGAAAAAGAAAGTTTAATAAAAATAAAACAATATTTTATGAACACATTTGGTAAGATTGGTATGTATGCGTGCTTGGGTACTGCCTACTTATACTTAAATGGCTGGTCACCCCAAAACAATGTAATCAGCTATGCTATGCATACCAATTGATTTATAATTATTCTTTAATTTGTTTTTTAACAAGAAAAATAATTGAAAACAATTGAAAAAATGTTCATACATATAAACCATGACATTTTATGCTCCATAAATATTTAGTTTGTTGAGGCTAAGCCATTATTTACTGTCTTTAAAAGCTCAATAAAAATTAAAGAGAAATGATTTTCTTTTATTCAAATGGCAAAAGCATATTTTCAAAAGAATTTTTATTCTATTGACAAAGGGAAATTAAGTTTTGAATTTTTCTTAAGAATATTTACATACAACGGGTGATTTTTTAATTGGGGGCGAGATAATTAAATGCCTCTCATGTATATTTTTGTCCATATCAGAGACCAGCAATGAGTATTGAAAAAGATGAGTAGAATCAAATCATACTCATAATTTTTGATACTTATAAGCATTCATACTTATTTTAATATCATACTCATACTACTCATATTCAAAGCTTGAAGTATTCATCATATTCATACTTAACAACATGTATGATGTTGTTGAATACGACTCTCCATAACTCAATATATACACTAATCACAAAATAAGTATGATTTGCATACGAACATAAAAAATCTCATGAAAAGGTTGTGTGTTTGCTTTGCTTGCTGCTTTGTCTTTTTGGCTTATGTGTGTGATATTTGTAGTTGTAAATGCAGCAACAACTAAGACTGTAAATTTTGATGAATGATTCGAGTCACTCGCATCATTTATAAGTATTATAAATATTTTTCTAAAGTTATGAATGTGAATGAATAGGCTTATGAATCAAACATATTTCGAATGGTATGAGTTTGATGTCAACGTTGTACTCATATTCATTGCAACCTGTACTTATAAATCAAGGTTGTAGTGAGTATGAATGAATCAGAGTACATAGTTAAATTTCAATATTGATGACTCACTTATGTTCAACATTTTATGAGTGCTTATGAGTAGCGAAAAAACGATTCATTGCTGACTTCTGATTACGATCTCGTTTATCACACCATTTATGTTGAGTGTATTAATTTCATATGTGAGTGGCGAGACTTACAGTTTAATGTCGAATATTTATGGTTCTTGAAAAAATGCGGTCCAATGGTGCTGCTGTTTAAAAAATCACGTCAAACAGTAAATTGGCCGTTGTTGAAGTACCTCTGGCTATTTTTCACATCAAATTTTTCAATTCAGTTTGTTGACATACTCATTGGGACAGAAATGAGATTCGTTGCTGTTGAGAGAAAAATGTTGAGCCTTTGTAGTAAAGTAGAGTCAATTGCAGAAATTTAAGATTATGTCAACAGTTAGCTATAATTCTTACAAGACCACACTTTATATCGGGAGAAGAAGCTTCTAACTTTATTTGCCTACCTCAAATAAGGGCTAGCTTTGCTTTTCACTTACTCTTGGCCTTTCACTTTACAGAATCGTCATGGAGTTTTAGCAGAATAATAAAAAATTGACGAGTTTTCAATATTAAGGAGAAATTGAAGACTGTCGCTGGCTCGAAATGTTTTAGATTGCGCGGTAGGACAAGTTTCTGAAAGCCTCAATTGCATTTTATCGCAGACTTCACGCAGGCATTGAATATACAGTGAGCTTCAAAAGAAACTGTACACTATGGATAAAATTCTAACAATCATCAAAACTCCACTTTTCCTAATTAAGGAGAGTGCCCTAAAAAATTTTACAATATTTTGAAATTTTTTGTAATTTTTTTTTGTTTCAATTTTAAAAACTGGCAATGAAACAATTTGAATATAAAAATAACGGTAATTTATTAATGTACATATATATTTTTCTAAATGTACAGTTTCTTTTGACGCTCACTGTACATTGAAGCTTTATATGTAAATTATTTATTTATTCCTCTCCGGAAATGCTTCTGAACTAACAAAATGTTGAGACATTTTCATTCATAATTTTTAAGCTGCCTTGTTTGAATTTTTTCCAACAAAAGAACACATTTTCCCATTGTAATTACACCCATTGTGCAATGTAACTTTCTTTTTTCCTATCATTTGCCTTTGTTTTCCGTCTATTATTATTGAAGTCAAATTGTTTACAACAATAAATGACGGAAGAATCACTTAATTTGGCTACCAAGAAATGACTGGAAGACAATAATTTAAATATTTGCCATCACAGCCATCATTAAAATCTAAATAAACCATCAATCATTCAAATATTGAATGAATGCTAGAGAAGGGAACGATGACAATTTGTTTTTCTTTTTGTAGCTGCGGCAGTGTTATAAAATAATAGCCTCAACAAATCTATAATAAAAGTTTATGTTTTTGAAAGTTCAGTAAACCTTAACTGTTGTTTTTCAAATCGATTGTATTTAGATTGTGCAACTCTGGGCAATGAAATGAGGTTTGGCATATGGTTTGGAGACATTCATAAAATTGCCATACATATTGTCCATGTATTGGGCTCTACGGAGCAATAATAATTCTTATGTACTTTGATGTACTTTATTGTACATTCACTAAATAACTCATTAATCAGGGAAGTTTTTCTAAGACACTATGAAAATTCATCAACTTAAGATGCTCAGAAGCTTAGAATGATATAGTAAACAGTGAGTGTCAAAAGAAACTGCACATTAAAAAATATACATTAATAAAATACGGTTATTTTTATTTTAAAATTGTTTCATCGCCTGTTTTTAAAATTTTAACGAAAAAGAAAAATTACAAAAAATTTCGAAAAGTTGTGAAATTTTTTCGTACACTCTCCTTAATTGGTAAAAGTTGAGTTTGGTGATTTTTAGAATTTTATCTATACAGTCCAGTTTCTTTTGGCGCCCACTGTATCCTCTGTCTTACGGCTCGAGCACTTATAAACAATGCTATTCTCGCCGTAGGCATATTTGACATGAGACCACGGTTCAAACCCCACGTCAGGCTTCTCCAATTAAACGAAATATGGAAAAATATTTCTTCGGTAACTTCCTTTCAGCAGATTTCTGGTAAAAATTCTGAGAGTAAAATAAAATTGCCATGAAAAGTTTCTTAAAAATCTGTCAGTTGGAATCGACTTTAAACTGTAGGTCTAGCTACTCTCGTATAAAATTAACACACACACAACATAGGTGGTGTGAGAAACTAGGTCGTAATCCTGTATGTATGTATTGAATAAATATTAAATTTGAATGGTAGAATTCTTAAGTGACAAGTCTCCTCGGAATTATCTCAACGTCGAAGAGGAGGAAACTCTTAAAAATCTAAGATATTGGCTTAGTAAAGCGCAAATAAAATTTGTTGTAGTGTGAAAAAATGAATGATTTTTTATGTCTTATATTTGTAATTCTCTTCTAGCAGTTTTGCTGTATATTTATGCAGTTATGGCTTAAGGTTAAATTCATAGAATAAACTACTAAAACAATGGACAATAAAATCGTTTAACTTTGATTGCAAAAAAGTTGTATTACCCAACCAGCAGCGAAATAAAAAATACAATAGAAAATATTAAAAGAGTTGTACTCTAATCATAGATACTCTACATGTTTTTAAACGTATGGAAATATATTGAAGTACTGGGTCATTTACAAGATATTACGGAGGAAGGAAAAACGGGCATCTTTTGAGTCGAAGAAATGTCTTTATTTTTACGATACATAATTCATCTCATGTGGAAAACAAGGCTTTTATTTGCCGTGCAATTGAATATGATGTAACGGACTAATTCATTCAAAATGTGCATGTATGTTAGTAGCGCAGTAGTTGCCGTAGTCTAGTAGGCAGTTTGTTGGCTTAATAGACGTGAACGCACAGTTCAAATTTCAGTCCCAGCGAAATATGAAAAACTATTTTTTCGAAGATTTCCTCTCAGCAGTGAGTCAGTGAAGTTCACTCAGTCTTGTGTGAAGAGGCGGTGCATTTGAAGAGAGTAATCGTGGTTTGATGATCTCTCTTACAAAGATCTGTCGAATAATTGTCTAGTAATTGTTATTGTTTATGCAAAGGGTATAAAGAGAGGAATAACAAAGAAAAACAATTGTTGTTGTTTACATCAAGTTGTGAACAGTAGCATACAGAATTGTGCGAATAATAAAGAATTTTTATTAAAACTAAACACAAATTTAATTTTATTTTATTTGCAATCTACGAGTATGTATGTAGTATGTGCATGTATGATAGGGTGTCATAGAGTCGCGTTAAACCTAATTTGCTATTTTTTCTTGTTATTCCCTCCATAAAATTTAATACAACTTTACCGTAAATTGTATGTACATATGTGTGTGTGTGTATGTGTGTGGGTACAAATTAAACCTATTACCGATCTAACAGTGATGTTAGTATACCGCTATACAAAATTTATGAATGTGTTTGCGTACATACAATATTCTCGTTCTGATACGTTTATAAATAATAAATCGTTGGCGCTAATGCTGTTTACCCTTGTTAACTGTCTCTTGCAGCTGCTGCTGCTACTACCATTGCCCCTGCTCCCATTATTGTTCTTGCCATTGTTATTTTGCTGTTTTATTTTATTTGTTTAACACTGATTGTGCCTTTGGTGCTTAGTACAGGCATGGACACAAGAAGCTTAAAAAAATTTGTAATAAAATTTTTTGTTATTTTTTTCTACTTGTTATTGTTGCCGTTCTGCAGACATTGTTGAGGTGCGACAAACGCGTTAATCTTTTTTATATATTTTGTCAGCTTCAAGTGCTGCTTTAGATGAGTACATACATATTTATGGTCGGTTGTTGGATTTTTAAAGATTTTTGCAACATTGTTTTACATACTGAAAGCTGGAAGTGGCATGAAGAATCAGTCACAAAACTGACAATTTCTATTGGCACTTCTTGGTATTTATATTTACGATAGAAATTGTTGTTAATGAAAAAAACAACAACAACACTGCCATCAAATTATAATTTACAAGCTATTTTTGCTAAGGAAAAACAACATCATCATTAACAATGTAACGTCATAAATGTATGCCTGGGTATACTATGGTGTACTATGTTGTATATTCATGCTTAAGGTTCCCCTCTCTATGTAGAACATGTTTTAACTATGCTGCTGCTGCATTACTAAAGCAATGTTTGGTGTCAGCTTTCAAGTTTATTTGTCCGTCGTGTTAGTCGTTTGTCTCATAGTTTGCGTTTGACGCTCACTGCAATTTATATTACGGTTAAGCATGCGCTTTGACAGTTACACACAATTTTAACGTCATGTTAATATTTAAATGTAAACAACAGAAATAAACAACAAAAAAATTGAATAAAAACTGGTATAAAAAACTACAATAATCTGTGGAAAATTTAAAATTACATGTGAAAACCAAAACAACAAAAAGAAAAAAATGGAAAAATAATCATAATAATAATCATAATGGTTTTGTTTAAATGAAATATGAAAAGTAAAAAAAAAAATCAGAAACTGACAAGATGTAGAAAATGTTAGAGATTTACAACATGTCCATGAAATTATTTATTTAATTTGCATTCAAAGCAATTTAAACTGCTGGCTGACGACTAACAAGTGGATGTCAAACAATTTTCAAAACGGTTTATTAAGTCATAATTTTTTGTACATATTTTTAGACTAATTCGATTAGAGTTTGTTGTAAATGGTTGAAAATAATCGAAGTTTAATAGTCTTGACCCCATATACATGCTTACTATATATGTATGTAAGTATATGTGCATAGTGGGCGTCAAAAGGCACTGTACACTATTTTTTCATATTTTCGTTTTGATGTCTGTCCTGGGTTTTGAACCGTGGCCTTACGTCTCATAAGCCAACATATTACCTGGTATACTACGGCGACTTCTACTATTTATTTAAAGTGCACGAGCCATAAAACAGAGATACTGCGGGATAAAATTCTAACAATCACCAAACTCAAACTTTTACCCCTTAGGGAGAGTGCCGGAAAAAATTTGCAAATATTTAGAATTTTTTAACAAATTTTTTTATTTCAATTTTAAAAACTGGCAATGAATTTATTTTAAACTGAAAATAACGGTAATTTATTAATGTGTATATTTTTTTTTAATGTTGAGTTTCTTTTGACGCTCACTGTATGCATGTAGAATAATACAATTGTTCTTGGCTGTAAGCCTACACAGCAAACAAGCATTTCGTCATTAGCTTCAAGGTAAATAATTGAGTCATTATGCTTGTAGTTGTACTAGAACTAAATATGAAATCCACCAAACGGTAGTAACTAAGGCCTAATAAACTGTAATATTGTTGGAACATTTTGTCATTTGGTTGGCTAGCTTAAAGCAGATTTAAAGAAAATTTCAAAATTATAATCTCTATGGGTTATAGTGGATTTAGTCTGTTTGATCTTCAAGCAAAGGGAAAGTAATCCCAAGCTTCAATATTTCAGTCTTTATCGATTATAGAACCTTGATCTCTTTTGTCTTATACGAGTAAGATGAAATAGGAACTCATTAAAGCTTCAGAATCAAGTAAAACTTGCCAAGAAACTTAAATAAAACTGTTCTGTATCCGAATGATAACGCTGGCGTATATGCAACACCATTAGCTACAACGCCAAGAGACGTCACTAAAGACTTTCCAAGTTTAAGTTGTATTTGAGGTACTGCTCTGGAGAAAAATTCCATATAAAGAGAAATAATTCTTCTTTTCTTGAAAATAAGAGTGGTTTCCCGGCTGGGTGAATTGATATACAAACTCAGATACATACTGTTACGTTTTTACCTTTTTAAAAACGTTTAAAATAAATAAATTCGTGTTTAGTTTCAATTAAACTCTTTACTGTTTGCACTACTTTTGTGTGCTACCGTTTACAACTGGATGTATCCAACAATAATTTGCTTGTTCGTTATTCTTCTCTCCTCACACCCTATGCGTAAGCAACAACACTTGTACGTTAGATCTGTATAGCGGAGATCTTCAAACCACGACTGTTTTCTTCACACGCAGCGCATCTTCACACAAGACTGACTGAATTATTACTACTCGTTGCCTGCTTGGTCTTGCCTTTTTATATGCTCGCGTAAACAGTCTGATGAAGGTTCTTGAAGTAGAACGTTCGGGGTTTCACTTTCTCGAGAATTCTATTGCGACTTCATTGTTGTTTGTGTATTTCGCGCACATTGCTTGTTGTTGCATCCGCTTACTTGTCTATCTCCGTTTCTTTCATACTGCTGTTGTTGGTTTACTTGAAACAAGTTCGTTGTATTTGTTTGTGTAACTTTTTTTGTCGTTTTCGTAACAATACATAATTGGTCATTACAACCCTTTAGTCAGTATTACGACATAGTTTCTCACGCCACTTATGCTGTGTGCGTTACTTTTATAAATGAGTGGCAGGACCTACAGTTTAAAGTCGACTTCGAACGACAGGTTTTTAAGCAGCTTTCTTATGACAATTTCATTTAGTTCAGAGTTTTTATAAGAAATCTGCAGAGAGGCAGGCGCCGAAGAAATATTTTCATTTTGTTGGACTTGTCGGAGGTGAGGTTTGAATAGTGACCACACGTCTAACCAATTAACGATTCATGTTTCAGAAATCTTACATGAGGTTTTTAAATGCAATTTAATTATGTGATTTTACTTCTTTTCATTTCTTTATTCAACAATATGTTTCAACAACCTGAATTCCAAAAAGTGTTCTATAGCCACGCAAATAAACCACGAAACCCTAGGCAGTATAAAAAATCTTTCCCTGTTTGCTTGTGTTATTTACTGTATGGTAGGCCAATATGCTCATATGTATGTACGCATATATTTTACATTTTCAACTGGCATGAAATTGTTGGTGGTCTTTAATAACCTATCAATTGAAAGGAAGAAATAAAAAAATTATCTTTCAACGTTAATTTGAACTGCATGGCTGGCATTCATGTATGGATGGCATGCGAACAATGAATGGTAAACTATCTGTGGAATAATTAAAATTTTAATTTTCCTCTTTTAATCGAAAATTCAATTGTTTATTATGTTTGCTATGCTATGGATGGATATTTTCAAAATGCAAATCCATAATTATGAGTCTCACACACACACACACACACACATACAGTACAGTTTTTCTGTGCAATTTTGTGCCATAATAATGGAGCAATTTTTATAAAAATTGGGAAAAAGAAACAACAACCTCGTATCGATAGATGCGATTATACAGTCAAACAATACCAACAAACTCTATTGTATTTGGTTTATAGTGTAACTGTAGTACTATATATTATCGGCTGTCTTTCTATCTGTTTTCTCTAATACACTGACAGAGTGTTTGGTTTTTTTGGGTTTTTCTCTTTGATACAGTGATGGCTGTCATATGAATGTCATTGACTTAATTAGTTTATGTTTTGCTATGACTGTATGAATACATAGAGTTTGTATACGAGGAAAATTGCGTATAAAATTACAACTTTATTGAGTTCAAAAAACAAATGAAGATGAATCAATACGAAATCGCAAAGAAATAATGGAGAATAAAACAGAAAACAGTTAAATCATCATTTGCCTGGCATATCATCATAGAGTTCGATAAGAAAAAAGAAATATTAGAAAGAAAGAAAAAAATATATAGAAAATCGAGAAATAAATCATAAAATATTATGAAACATAAATGTTAAGTCACTGTTTAATGAACTTATTATAACTGGGCTTTAACACAATTATTGCTTCTTTGAAAAAACAAATGAAAAAGCAAAGAATCATCATTAGTTACGTGATTCTTTCATTATGAGCATGAATATGAGAAAGTATGCAAATTATATTTACATGAAGATGTGAGTTTAATATACGCAAGGTCAAAGGTAAAAGTAGCATAAGCAACTTAATGGATTGTTTCAATGGCTTTCCTGTATACGGCTGATTTGAATAATTTACAAGATTTTACGGCAATTTGAAATTGTTGGAATACTTTTTCTGGTTCATTAAACTAAGCATTTGAAGGTACATGTTACAGTTATTCAAATCGAACATAATCGGTCATTACAACCCTTCGGTCAGGATTACAACCTAGCTTCTCATACCGTTTATGTTGTGCGTGTAATTTGTGTACATTAGCGGCGGTACATACAGTTTTTGAGAAACTTTTCATTACAGTTTCATTTAATCTCAGAGTTTTTTTGTCAGAAATCTGTTGAATTTTCATATTTTCGTTTTGATGCCTGACCTGGGGTTTGAATCCGGGCCTTACGTCTAAAAAGCCAACACACTACCTATTACGACTAGTTCAAATCGGATAGGATCTCTTATTTAACTTTTTATACTAGTAAGGAAATTGTAATCGTACTCATAACCGTTAACGCATAGATATTTTTTGCCTTCTTCCAAGCATACTCCAAGGGACTTTTGAAGCTAAGATGAGGATTTTGGTATTTTTTAGTTATGTGTGTTGGAAGTGAATGTTCTAGAAGTCTTTTATTTAAAAGAGTTGAATCTACATGTTGCCTCTATACCGAACATAGACTACAAATTCTCTGTCATTTCCAATGGGACACGCTATCTTTCAGCTCTCCAGTTTTATTGACGTTTCTTCCAAAGCTTTGTGCAACGGAATTCATACCTTTCAGTATAGATCGTCTCCATTTGTTTTTTTAAAGGGTTTTAAGAGGGTAAAATGAAGTAGATGTTATCGACAAGTAGAGACGTGCGGCGTATTAGATCTCAGATTACGACCGATAACTATACTTTCGGTATAGTCAAGGAATTTATATATCTTGGCTCCGTTGATAGCACCAAAAATGATGTCAGTCTGGAGATCAAGCCAAGAATCACTTTTACCAGCAGATGCTACTATGGTCTCAGTAGGCAATTGCATAGCAGAGACCTCTGTCGTACGACAAAATTAATACTATATAAGACGCTCATACTCCCCGCGTTTTTTTATGGGGCAGGGCCATGGACACTATTAAGCACTGATGCAGCAGCCTTGAGAATATTCGAAAGAAAAGTCGTACGTAAGATCTTCGGTCCAGTGCGAGTGGGCGATGATTTCTGCGTTCGATCCAACACTAAGTTGTATGAGCTCCTCAACGACATAGACATTGTGCAGCGTATTAAAATCCAGCGGCTGAGCTGGCCCGGCCTTGTCGTTCGAATGGAGAAGGATGCTCCGGTAAGACGGAATTTGCTGATCTCTTGTTTACGTTGGAAGGATCAAATCAAGGAAGCTCTGTCATCGATTGGTGTGACCAACTGGCGGTGGCGAGCAAGAAACAGAGGCGCCTGGAAGGATGTGTTTAGCCAAGCCGAAATCCGTTAATCGGATTGTTAATGGCCAATTAAGTAAGTAAGTAAATAACTGCCTGATTTAGTCGAATGCATTTTCATAGCTGATAAAATACAGTAAAGTATATACAGTGAGCGCCAAAGGAAACTGTAGACTATGGATAGAATTCTAACAATTACTAAACTCAACTTTTAACATTTAAGGAGAGTGCCCTGGAAAAATTTTACAATATTTCGAAATCAATAACATCATACATGCTCTTAAATATGAAAATGATGAATACTTCAAACTTTGAATAAGAATAGAGAGGTTCCATGATAATAAAATAAGTATGAATGCGTATAAGTATCAGATATTATGAGTATGATTCGATTCTACTCATCTTTTTGAATACTCATTGCTGATCTCCATTGGAGATCTCTTTTCCTACCCCTGCTTAACCTATTAATTAATCTACTAATGTTAATCGAAATAAAACTAATCGATTGAAACACAAGTATATCATATGAGAGCATTTAGTATAGCAAATATAAGGAAATTTGAAACTATAATTATGCAGGTTCTTTTTTATTAGCAGTTTACAATTATATTTACAAGGATACGTTTGTGTCGTATATTTTTTCATTTACATTCTTTTACTGTGTTTGTGCCAAAGGTTTGCAATAATAATTTGTCTTTTTTTTGCGTAGTAAGTATCTGGGAACGGTCTTAAGCCGATGTTATACTTGATGAATTTATATCATGTTGGTTTTATGGTTAGGTTTTTATTGAAATTTTAGATTTCAATTTAAGATAATTTATTTATAAGCTTGCGTACATATATACATACATAAGTATGCATGTATGTACATACGATATACGAAGAAATAATAATAATTTGTACTTTGGAATTACTTGTAAATTTTTAATAATAAATGCCTGCATGTAGGCGTATTTACTTGTGTATTTGTGCAATTAAGTGTATGTATTTGTGTTGTTATGACTTCTTCTCTTTCGATTTCTAGCAAAGACACTAGAAAAATAGAAAAATTGTCTCATGTAATAGAGAGAAAGAAGTAACAAATTGCATTTAAAATGCTTGGCTCGTGTAATTTTTAGAATTTTTTTTTCATGAATTTCTTTTCTTTTTATTTTTAGTATTTCTTAATATTCTTTTTATTCTTCTGCGTTTTTTTTTATAAGTTTTCATAAAAAATTAACAATGTTGTTGCTATTGTTGTCGTTGTTGAATGAAATCACTGACTGCTAGTTGCATTGCTAGTAGTTGTCGCTTATTTTCCATGTTTCCATGGGTGTCATTAATATTTTGCAGTGATTTTTCTTTTTTCTCAACTGGAGACAGTGGAAGTTTTCAGTTTTCCATACCTTCACCCCATTCTCCGTTGCAGCTTTGTCACCGTCGTTAGATTATTAGAGAGTTTATGTTTGAAGTGAATGTGCGTAATAATAACTTGGTTTCTAACAATAGTTAAAAATGTAAATATCATGGCTAAAGCGAAACGTGAATTGAAGAAAACAAAACATAGGGGAAAAAAGGAAAAAGAAAAACAGTGGTTCTTTACTTGAATTATAATTTTGTTAGAAATCTAAAAGCATAGAAAAAAAATGAAAAAAATTAAAGTGAAGTAAGCAAACAGTCGGTGAAGTATATTTGAAAGAACACCCAACATTACAATGAATGAAGAAAAGGAAAATTTATAATTTAAATAATCATAACTTGTATAGAAATAAAATGTTATATAGGTACGTGTAATATAAGCTCCTTAATTGTATAGAGACATTAGATTTTATATAATAGTTTTTAGTTCTTGAGAATTCAAAAGTACTATGTTTTCTAGGTTCATTTGTTGGAGATGTCTGACCTGGAGTTTGAACCGAGGCTTTACGTTTAATAAACCAACACACTACCTACTAGATTACGAAGGCGAATAGTACATACATAACATAAATGGCCATTACAACCCTTCAGTCAGGATTACGGCCTAGCTTCTCATGCCACTGATGTTATGTGTGTTAATTTTACACATGAAGGGTGGGACCTACATTTTTATGTCAGCTCCGAACGACAGATTTTTTAAAAACTTTTCATGGCAATTTTATTCTACTCTAAGAGAGTTTTTCTTAGTTTCTCTTCTGCTAAGAGGAAGAATTCGAAGAAATATATTTCCATATTTTCGTTTTGATGTCTGACCTGGGGTTTGAATCGAGGACTCACATCTAAAAAGCCAACACACCACCTACTAGACTACGGCGACGAGTAGTACTTACTTCGTAATGGTGTCCTTGAGTTCAGTTTTAATCGGCTTTAAAATAAATGTTTCTTTACTATCTAGCAGCCCTATATTGACTACGGATTACGATATCGACAAGTGATTTTTTTTCTTCCCGTAAGGAACCTAACTTTATCACAATGATTCTACATCTGCATGTTATTTATTTGAAATGTTTTATTGATTAATCTACTGCAGTTGGTCTTAAAAGAATAGGATTGCTAATTGGCGTTGCCTAGAGTTTGACAAACTGAGAAACTTAGTTCATTTAGACTTTCCTTTTCTCGAGAGTTCTTTGCTTGCCTTTATTTATATGCGAATTGAAGTTGTTTTTTATTTCAAAAATTCAAATTTTGTTTTTTTTCATATCCTTCTTGGATTTGAACCTGAATTGCACTTAAAAAGTGATACTGCACGTCGCCTGAATGCCGATTAAAAAGGAATTAATATTTTTTCTATTGGGACTATAATTTTCTGTAGAAGATTGGTGGAGCTATCAGTTCAATTATCACTTTTGTAGCTGTTGGCACTACAATTTTCTGTATTAGTCGTTACAAGTCCTTTATAGAGATTACGTCCTAGTTTGCCATAGTGCGGAGGGTATGGTATTGACTCACTGGATGAGAGTACCACTCATAACCACTTATGAAATATGTATATACGAATATAAGTGAGTCATCAATATTGAAATTTAACTATGTACATACTCTGATTCATTCGTACTCACACAACGTTGATTTACAAGTACAGGTTGCAATGAGTATGCGTACAACGTTGACATCAAACTCATACCATTCGACACATGTTTGATTCATAAGCCTACTCATTTAAATTCATAACTTTAGAAAAATACTCATAATGCTTATAAATTTACAGTCTTAATTGTTCTTGCATTTACAGCAAAAGAGAAAACAGACACATAAGCAAAAAGGAGAGAGAAGCAAGCAGAGCAAACACACAACCTTCTAGTGATTATTTTAGTGTTTGTACATGAATCAAATTTATTTTGCGATTCTTGTATATGTTGAGTTATGGAGAGTCGAAACATCATACGTGTTGCTAAATATCAATATGATGAGTACTTCAAACTTTGAATATGAGTAGAGGTTCCATGATATTAAAGTAGGTATGAGTGCCTATAAGTATCAGAAATTATTAATATGATTCGATTCTATTCATCTTTTTGAATACTCATTGCTGAATACTCATGTCTGATTCGTAATGTCTGAACATTAAAATTGAGTTATAAAAGGATATATTTAAAAAAATTTAATTTTTTTAGGACATATGTTCATGCCTACTTCATTTTCATATATTCTCTCTTGATATCTGGACTAATAAACTTTTTTCAGCTTGAATTTACGTCTGTAATCCTTTAATACTATGTCCCCCCATTGATTGTCGAGTATGTGCCTTCAGGCCTTGGCAGTTAGCTCACTTACATCGCTTCCAATATTTCCTAACCTAGTTATTATTAAAAAAATTTTTCCAATTCTCTCTTTTTTGAAAGCTAAAGTGTTAGAAATGTTTATTTGGATATAAGTATTGGAATCATAAAGAGATACGATTTGTGACCTATGAGCACATTATATCTTCATATCACATTTGAAGACGTGATTTGAAGTGTGACTCTAATTTCGTTTCATTCAGAAAGTGATTATAAATTCAACAAAATTCTTTAAAAAAAAAACCTTACGAAGCTAATTTACATACCAATTCAAAGTCCTCCATATTTCAAAATATTTTTTCCCTGAAATTCTATTGAAATAATCGAAAAGAATAAACATTCTTAAGTAATCTCTACAACGATCGTATCGATGGAATCCTGTTTCATTCCATTCTATATTTTTATAATTGTTGTTCTCTTTAATTGTTTACGGCATTATTTTATACAATTTATGTTGACGATAGGTTTGATGGATGGATGGATGGATGAGTTGTATGGATTTGAGTGGAAATATATCTGTGTTTAGCATATTTCAGGTGTATTTAGACATTCAAATACAATACAAAATAGTACACACAGGTTATTTATACTCTTGTCTTGTTTCCGGCAGACAGATGGTTTGTTTAAATAAATAAAAGAGACAATCAGTGGATAGAGTGGACAGACTAGACCAGACCAGAACAGAACACACCAGACTAGAAACAATGCAGCAGGCCTTCTTAAGAATGATGGAGAATTAAAAAAGGAAAACGAAACGATAGAATCGAAATACAAGTGGAATTGCAATGTGTTACAAAAGGAAAGATTAACTTACAATGCTCTTCCCTTTTATGGCAAATGGCTACTACACAGCAGAAATCAACTCCACTCCACTCTACTCCACTCCGCTCCAGCGTAAGATATGCGTGTGTGTTTAATAACATTGGTTGGTTGGTTGCTCTATGCCATACTTATTGTATGTTGGGATGGAGCATGTTCGCTTCAGTATGGTCACACTATGTGAAATACTAATTTCATATTTTAGTCAAGTCCAAGTTTTACACAAACGTTACCCATTCATACATTCCCTTTCTTGTTGTGTCTCTTCATCTGTGCCAGAGTGCGTGCTTATGCTGTAGCAATATGAGCCACAAGTTTCGTTTCATTTCGTTTCGTTTAGTTCTGTGTTTCTTCTTTTTCTCGCCAAACGAATGTGTTTGGAATTTTAAATAAATCCGTCAATTGTTCCCTTGACTACAGATACGATACAGTATACCTACCCGTACATTTGTTTTTATTTTTTTAAACAATTTTTTCATGTAATATTTTATTTATTTTGAATTTGTTTAGAAGTTTTCTTTCTTTTTTACATTTCAGAGTTTTTTTTATTTTCTTTAGCTAAAAGCCATGACTATTGAAGTTACACGGGGTATAAAACGAATTCGATGCGATAACACTTCAGATAAAATGCAACTGTGGGTCACTGGAAGGTTAATTTTTTAAAAATAGAAAGTCAAGCGTAGAACTTATGAATGAAGAAAAGAAGTAGAACTCCAGGAGAAAATTTCTTTATCACTACACTTAGTAGAACAACCTCATTTTCATTAAGGCCGTTGGTCTTAAGCATTACCGTGTGGTAACCCTATCATCCTAGAAACTGTTACAGTAAGCCAATCGCCTTATTTACGGGAAAAAATTTAAGTTTTTATTGAAACTGAAACAAGGCACCGATAGAAAGATAATCGAATAACGATTTGGAGATGTTTTATAACAATTCTGTACTCTTTAAAGGTACTAAAGTAGAGGAATATTTATGATTTGCAGTTCCAAAGTAGACTCATTGAGAGTGATGAATTATAAGTTTAGGCTTAGGTTAGAGGATGCATACTTGCCAATTGAGGCGAGTGCAGTACCCGGAGATCTACTTGACCCATTGTACAACGTCCTAAAGGGGAGATGATAATAGGCGAGATAGGGAAAATCAGAGCAAGTAGGAAAGGGAGAATGAGGAAACACAGGAATTACACAGGATGAATTATAAAATAATTGCTATTTTCATTCTGTAGTCTAGTAGGCAGTGTGATGGTTCATTAAACGCAAGCACGTGGTTGAAACCTCATCTTGAATAAAACGATATATGAAAAAATATTCATTAGGCGATTTCCTCTTAGCAATATTCTGGCAATAAAACGCTGAAAGTAAATAAAATTGCCATGAAAAGTTGCTCAAATATGTCGTTCGGATTTTCCATTAAACTGGTTTGAGAAGCTTGGTTGTAATCCTGACTGATGGGTTTTAAAAATGAATTAATTAAGCAAGTAATCGTTTAATACCAGGGCCAACAAACTGTGGGTTCCGCCACTCATGAGTAAAAGTAAACACACACAACATGGGTGGTAGGAAGCTTCATGGGAAGCTAGGTCGTAATCCTGACTAAAGGGTTTTAATGACCAATTAAGTGAGTAGGTAGGTAGGTAGAGGTGGCTGTCCATCTAAGGGAATCGGATGGACACGTTTAGGACACATATGGCCCACTGTGCTACCACAGTTCCCTGCTATCCCCTTGTTTCGGATTTACTCGGAGCTCCTGCTGAAGTATCTTAAACTGCCTATGTTAATTCATGGCAGTTCCTTCAGATCATCTATATAGTAAGCACCTAAGTACATTTTTTTCTTTTGACAAAGTGCTGGGCATGTACCCAGCTGGTGAAGGATACTCTTCTCTTCTTCCTCATCCCTGCAGCTTCTAGAGAAATCATTAGCAGGGTGTCCAAGACCAATGCGCCTCGCATACAGAATTATAATGCAATGCCACGTACTGACCCTGACTACCATTATTGAGCGTGCCTCTCTGGAGTTTAAGAAGACCTTTCACGGGCTCTTCATCTAGTCTTGACCATATTTTTCGCGCCGTTCTACCCGTATCCAAGGCCGCCCATTTGTCGTTGACGGAATCGACGTTTGCATTTTCAATTATGAGCCTACAGATTCTCATGGTGGGCATCCCCATTGTGAATTCATCGGAGAGTTCGATAGTCGCGCAACGCCTGTTCAGTTCATCAGCTCTGCAGTCACTTTGAGCCCCAGTACTCATATGATATGGACATCATATTGTTCCGCTACCTCATTGAGGTATTTGCGACAACCGTACACTGCCTTGGATCTCACCACGTTGGAATTCAGAGACCTGATAGCCGCATGGCTATCAGAAAGTGTGGTAATGTTCCACTTAAAGACGTTTCCGTCTGAAATAATTCTCGCGGCAGCCTGTATTGCCACTATCTCTACATAAAAGAAGCTACAATGGTACGACAGCCTTATAGATCGGGCTATTCCGACCGATTCCAGAAAAGTTCCACTGCCAACAGCTCCGTTCAATTTCGAACAGTCTGTGCAAATTTTGCAAAGAGAATTAAATGTGTAAGTCAGTATATGGTTTGTGGCAGTCCTGCACTTCTTAAAGGAATTAAATCAATATTTGAAATAATTTACTATCGATAAAATGCTTGATAAGAGATTTGAAACTTATTGACAAAATACTCGAGGAGATCTAAGAAAACTTGAAGTTTTGATTTCCAAAAAGTGTTTCTCGTTATAAAATTTATTTTTTTTATTAATAATATTTGTTATAATATGTATATATGCCCTTACAGTGTATATTTTATAATTGAGTTATTTATTGCCCTCATTTTAAATGCCTAACTTAAAATTAAAACATCGTTTTTTGGGAACTCAATAAAACTGATTATTATTCACATAAAAATATAAGAAACAAACATCTCAACATTATCAACAGATAAATCCATAAAATTGTCATGTTTTATAGGCAATTAATTTATTTTGAATGATTTTCTATTGGACTGTTAACATACCATTCAATTTTTAAAATGACATCAATATATTTAAAATATTGGTTATACATACAGTGGATCACAGTGAAAATGGCCCACTACGAAATTAACCAGTATTTGGTTAATATTTGTTAAAAAGGAAGAAAATAAAATAAATATTTTTGTTTAAAATAAAGTTTATTTGGTATTAAATATAAGGAACTAAAACTTCTTTTAATTACATTATTAATTCATTGATTTTTTATATCAGAAACAAAATCAGTTCAAATTTAGTTCACCATGAAAATGGCCAATTTAAAAAAACTTTAGTGGAATCCATTCCTAATCGTTTATAATCGGTAATAAGTCAAAAAACAAAACATTAAAAATTAAAAAAAATTATTTCTTTAATAATAATATACTAGGCCATTTTCATTGCGACCTAATACTGTTTTTATTTCTGATATAAAAAATCAATAAATTAATAATGTAATTAAAAGAAGTTTTAGTTCCTTGTATTTAATACCAAATAAACTTTATTTTAAACAAAAATATTTATTTTATTTTCTTCCTTTTTAATAAATAATTACCAAATACTGATTATCATGATCATGGTGGGCCATTTTCACTGTGAGCCACTGTAAGTATATGTATATACAGTGGTGGCCACGAATTTAAGACACGACATATGACTGACTTATTTGTGATAATTTTTGCATTTTATCGCAAAAGTTTTGGATCCATGATATTTTTCTTAAGACTTTTGTAATGTTATGAAGAAAAATTAATAATATTTTCTTACCTATATTCGGTTAAGAATTTTTATTTACATATTATATGCAAAAACACAAGTTTTATCCTGGTCACGAATTTAAGACATAGGCATAATATAACACTATTCTCTAAATTAAGCTCAGCTTCATAAAAAAAAACCTATTATTTGATGGGAAATCCTATATTTTTCATCACAGCAGCACATCTCCCGGGTAAACTTTCGACTAATGCCACATAACGTTGCTTTGGAATTGCATACCAAACCCTTTGGATTTCTTTCCACAAATCGCTTGAATTTTTTGGTTTAACTGTTCGTACATATTCCTCAACATCATTCCACAAGTTCTCAATTGGATTGAGGTCCGGGGATTGAGCTGGCCACTTAAGAACAATAATATCGTTTGACTCTAAGCAACTCTTCACTAGACGTGAAATGTGCTTAGGATCATTATCATGCATAAATTTCTATATTGGAGGCATGTTGTCTTCAGCGAATGGTATCATTGTGTCTGTTATAATATTTTTGTAAACCTGGTGGTCCATTTTAGAATTTATATTGTAAATGGGACCTACACCATGCCAGGAAAATGCTGCCCACACCATCACATTTCCACCACCATGTTGTTTTTAGAGTGTACTTTGGATGATGCTCTAGGTTTGGAGGGCGCCAGACGTACTGCTTTCCATCAGAGCCGAAGCGGCAAAACTCCAAAATATATTTTTCCAAAATATCATGGGTTTCTTGAGATTTCTCAATTATCACAAAATTATCACAAATAAGTCTATCATCATATGTCGTGTCTTAAATTCGTGGCCACCACTGTATATACATAGATATGTATGTATGATAATATAGTATATGTAAAGTAACTAATTTGCAATTCTATTACCTGTCCTTAAACGTCTAGAATATTTATTATATAATGACCTCAAATGAAATAAATTACAAAAATGAATATAAATTTTTCGTATTATATGATCCATAGAGTTTCTGTTTTCTGTTTCTGATTTTTTCTTTAATTCTTCTAAATTATTTCTTTTATTATTATTGAGTGGGTTTTGTTTTTTTTTTATTAGCCGATATTCTCTGTTGTTAATTTGAATATTTCGTTGCTTTTTTATTTCGCCATACAGATTAAAAAAGATTTCTTTAATTTATTTTTGTTTTTTTTTCATAATTTATAACAAAATAAATATGACATTAGCATTGAGATTGTTGTTTAAAATATTGTTTTCGTAAACACATTTATATGAAATATTATGTAATAATATTGTATAGAAATCTAAATAATATACATGCAAACATACATACAAACAAATGAGTATAATTTTACTTAGTATTTTTGTGTATGTACATTTGGCAGCATTAGTAATAATCCACAAGTATATCAAGGTCCAAGAGTAATTTCAAACACAAAAAATATATATTTTTTAATGCTGATATTCGCTTACCATACAGTTCGCGAAAAAAAACCACTAATGGTTACTATATACTCTGTTGTTAGTCAAAGCAGTTAGAACAGAACAACGTTTTTGTTGCTTCTACGCAATATTGTACTCATTGTGGCCCGTTGTGATACCACACAGCATTGTAGGCTCTAATTATACTTTTTCGGAATGGCGAAACTATCAAAGTCAACGTACATATAGAGGTTGCAAAGTTTATATAGGAATTAGTAGGAAATCGTTTACTATAGCTGTTTTTGTCAGAATGACTCTCGTTCACAATGATAGTGAATCGTCTGAAGTGCGTGGTGTTTGTTTAAGGGCTTTTCTACGTATCCATCGTATAATCCGCCTAGTAATTACCGTCAGCTGATGCCTTTGTGAATCTGACCCATTGTCTTCTGAGGTTTCGAAAAATAATGCTGTCGAAGAATACATTAATAAAATAGAATTGTAGGATAACTCCTGCATAATCAGTATTGTGTCTCCTAATATAAGCTTAAACACCCTGGAAACAAGCTGAGAACAAGCATGAAAGTTTGATAAAACTTGTGATAGATTTAATGTAAAGTAACAGAAAGGTTAGCCAAATGAGAGAAGGTTTCATATAGGCAATGCTTCCGCCCTGATACTTATAGGCATTCATACTTGTTTTAATATCATGGAACCTCTACTCATATTCAAAGTTTGAAGTACTCATCATACTCCTACTTAACAACACGTATGATGTTATTGCTTTCGACTCTCCATAACTCAACATATACACGAAGTATAAAATAAGTATGATTCAAGAAGGAACATCAAAATACTTACTAGAAGGCTGTGTCTTTGCTCAGCTTGCTGCTCGGCCTTTTTTGCTTATGTGTCTTTTTTCTTGTTTTGTAAATGGAACAACAACTAAGACTATAAATTTTGATGAATGATTCGAATCACTCGAATCATTTATAAGTATTTTTCTAAAATTATGAATCTAAATGAATAGGCGTATGAATCAAACATATTTCGGATGGTATGAGTTTGATGTCGACGTTGCACTCATACTTATTGCAACCTGTACTTATAAATCAGAGTTGTTGTGAGTACGAATGAATTTAGAGTAGTTAAATTTTAATATTATTGACTCATCTACATTCAAAATTTCATCAGTGTTTATGAGTATTGTTGACTCACTTATATCCAAAATTTCATGAGTGCTTATGAGTAACGGAAAAACTATTCATTGTTGATCGTTGATTGTTGATGTTACAAATTACGTGCAATCTAATCTGAATTGAATATTGAAATTAGAAACTAATGCGGACACCTTATCATTCATAACATCAAATCCAATATATTCTCTTCCTTCATTACAATGTAGGCTTGCTGAACAAAAACAGTTTTGTAATGTTGTCTCTTCAATTAATTTTCCCAGATCAGTTGTCCAATTCTTTACAAAATACCTGCTAATATTGATGGCAAGCAATTGTTAAAAAAATCGGTAAAGACATCATTCATTTTCAATTTCAATTTCAATTTGTTCTTAATCAATTTTAACAAAACTTTTCTAAATCCTGTCACAACAAAGGCACAAAAAGTCAAAAAAGGCGACAATAAAATGAATCTGATTCAAGGAAGAAAAAAATAGAAAAATAATTTTATTAAGTGAAATTCGGCAAATATTAGATAAATAAGCTCTTAAGAAAATAAATTTCCAACTGATAGAAAAAGTGCAGTAGAAAGTAATACAATAACAACAAAGAAGAAAAAAGAAAAAGAAAAATTATTCCTTTAATAATAGCATTTTCACTTATAAATATTAATTTTTTCTAATGCTTTCGCCGTAATCAACATTATCTCTGTATTATCAACGTCATCACCGCCATCATAAATGACAGAAGTAATAAGAAATGGAAATTCTAAAGAAACTGTCTGACTAAATGACAGGCGTACGAATGAATGAATGGACAGACAGACAGGCAAACAGACAAACGAATAGAAAAATTTTGCTACTTGTAAATATAATACGGTTCCTTGAATACTGAAACTTTTTTAAGAAAATCATTAAAATGCAGAAAATATGTTTGTAAGTGAACCAAAGAAAGGAATTTAGAAATGTAGTGCAACAGGAGAAAAAACACAGAATGTTTTAAGATTTTAGAAAAATTATACATTTTTTTCCTTGAAGAAGACGAGAATAAAGAAAGTTTATCATTTTTTCTTTCCTAAGAATAGGGTTTCATTTATTGAATTCATGGGAAAGTTATAAAAAACTACAAATTGTTTTTCAGAACGTTAACAGAATGGCTAATATTGGTTCCTTTCATTTTTAAGAAATTTTAAGACTAATTTAAAATTTAAAGTTCATCTCAATTTCTTCTACACTTAAAACATATGACGGTTCCAGCGCACATTGCATTGAATTTTCATGCGTAAAAAATTAAGACTGCATCGTCCATTACGAATGATTACGGACAAAGTCACACTTATTAATGTGTTTCAGAGATCAGCAATGAATGGTTTTTTCGATACTCATAAGAACTCATGAAATTTTGAATATAAGTGAGTCAACAATAATCACTCACTCACTACAAGGTCGATTTACAAGGTACAGGTTGTACTGAGTATGCATACAACGTTGACAGCAAACTCATACCATTCGAAATATGTTTGATTCATAAGCCGACACATTTAGATCCATAACTTTAGAAAAAATACTTACAATGCTTACACTCGAGTGACTCGCATCATTCATCAAAATTTAGAGTCTTAGTTGTTGTTGCATTTAAAAAAAAGAGGAAAAAAAAGACACATAAGCAAGACAGAGCAGCAAGCAGAGCAAACACACAAACTTCTAAGGTGTATTTTAGAGGTCGTATGCGTATCATACTTATTTTGTGATGCGTGTATATTTTGAGTTATGGAGAGTCGAAATCAATAACATCATACGTTGTGGTTAGGTATGAATATGGCAAATCCTTCAAACTTTGAATATGAGTAGAAGATCCATGATATTAAAATAAGTATGAATGCGTATAAGTATTAAAAATTATGAGTATGATTCGATTCTAATCATCTTCTTGAATACTCATTGCTGATCTATGTTTCGCAAATAGACTTCGACTCTCCTCAGACAACCCTATTCGATGATTGCCTATATTTCAGATGAGAGTAAGTCATTAGTAATTAGCCATTTCTAAATGGTTTACAATCAAAAGAATACGAATAAAATGGCATCTGTGAAAAAGTAAATAGAATAAGAAATTATAGAGAGAAAATCACAATTAAATAGAAATAGATAGTACCTCGGAATCGAAATAAAGTGCCGGAAAAGACTTTTTAAACCTTGGACTGTGGAAACTGTCGTACGATTCACAGTTATGTATTGAACTATAGCAGCCGTTGTTTATCTTCATTACGTAGTTAACAAAATAGTTAGGGAAAAAGTAAAAAGTTTTTAAACCGAACATTATATTTCCGTAAAAAAGCATTCAATTTCGTACTTTTTTTTAATCATAAGCGCTTGGTCCCAATCTGTTCTGCATGCTCATCTCTGTTTTATAGTTTAGCTTAGAAGACGTGTACTTGTCAAATGAGCCAAGTACAGTGCTCAGAAGTCACGTTGATGCAATGTACACACGTCCTAAAGGGAAGAGGATAGTAGAGGGGATAGGGAAAAAGGAGAGGACATAGCAAAGAGAGAATAAAGAAACGGAGGAATTACACAGACTAACAAACACACAAGAGAGCGCGACTACGCTATTGAAGTCCTAGCACTTCTCAACCAGCTCAAAGTCATAATGAATCAATCGAAAGCATTGATGTCGGCTCTCGACACAGAATTCAAACACTCAAAGAAGCCCCTGCCAAGGGTCTTCAACCTCAACCCACTTGAGACAGGACAACAACATACCCTGCAATAGTCGGGCTGGGATCGGCCCCAGATCCATGTCAGCGATCTAATCTGGCAGTGCCAGGCTGTATAAGCTGATATGAACAAATGATCAACAAAGGATATATGGTGTTTGATAAGCGGCACGCGTTTGCGGAAATGGTTTCTGGAAAAAAAAATTTCTCATGATTGCCAAAAGTATTTAAAAACTGATGACAAACGTTAAGCAAAAGATTATTTCCATTAAACTACAAGAAACGGTCCAGGACTTGAACAATATGACTTTAATAGAAATGACCCCACATACCACAAGGTGTGTCTCATTATTAACTCTTATATTAGTCGTTCGAATTTACTAACTACTACCAAATTTATAAGCAACTTGAAACAATTAGAAGTTTGTTCTTAAAAACTCTTATTTATTTCCATAAAAATAGAACTTAATGTTAAGGTTACCACCTGCGAAGTATGGGCACAAGGCTTAAAGCAAACAAATGTTGATAGGCATTTCACTACACAATGTTTGCAACGCAATACTCGTATTCCATTTGTGGTAATGCAGTGCATAGCTGAAATTGTACAACAAACAGAACGTTATCAGTTTTCATGAATCTCTCTCCATATAAATTGCTTTACAAGTGCTCCTTTTTTTTCCAAAAAATAAAATTATTTTAATTAAATAGTCATACATACTTCAATAAAACTCTGTATTAATTTAAAGTGCTTTTATTATGGCAATAATTTACCCATAAACTAATAAACTTAAATCATGTTATTCTCTATTTTTTTCCTTTTTTTTAAATGGGTTTTATGTTTAAACGTGTATGATATCAGATTGTGTTGCTTTTTTGCAAATCAATGACATTTAATTTAATTAATAACAGATTTTTATTTATAAATTTATATTCACTGATTTTTTTACATCATTAAATAATGTGTGTTCATGTTCATAAAAAACAAGATAATGAAATCGTTTTCAAAAAAAAAATCAAATAGACTTCGAGGACTGTTTATTATAAGCGTGTATACATGTAATGAGGTGTCTATTGCAATTTGCTTTTATGAGTTTATGATAGTTTAAAATTAAAGAGCTCTTTAGTTAATATCGGGCAGTAGGTAGTGCGTTGGCTAATTAGACGAAACCCCACGATTTAAGTCTTTGCTCAAACACCTTGAAAAAAATATTTCATTCGTCGACTTCCTTTCAGCAGTTTTCTAGCCATAAACTCTCAAAGTAAAATAAAATTGCCATGAAATGTTTCTAAAATCAGTCTTTCGGAATCGACATGAAACTGTTGGTCCCACAACATGAGTGGTTTGAGAAGCTAGATTGTAGTCCTGATTAACATACATACATAAGTGATTATTACAACTCTTCAGACAAGATTACGACCTTGCATCTCACACCACTTAAGTTGTGTGTGTTAATTTTATACATGAGTGAAGGAACCTACAGTTTAAAGTCGACTCCGAACGTTAGATTTTTGAGAAACTTTTAATTTGTTTTTAACAAAATATAGGCCATTAGATCAATAACAATATACAAAGATCAATAACAATATAAAACCATTACTCTATCTGCACAGATTTCCAGGATTTGCTGTACAGAATAATTGATCGAATTTCGTTTTGCAAGCCTCTAAGAAGGCAAAATTTACACCATTAAGGGCCATTATTACAACTTGCCGTTAAAGTTGGGTTTAGTAAAAGGTAACTTTAGCTAAAGTGCACTTTAAAGTCACCTTTAATTTCTTTTCGTTATTACAAACTACAGATATTTTTCAAAAATATGCCAATGGCGGAGCCGGATAACATTGCTCAAATAAACAAGATATTTTTAAAACGCAGTGGCAACAACGTGTTTCTTTTGTGTTGTGTTTCCTTATTTTGTTTATGTCTGAAGTTGCCATATTGAAAATAACATAGAATACGGCAAGTTCGAAAATAACACCACCCATGTTGTGTGTGTTAATTTTATACATGAGTGGCAGGACCTACAATTTTTAACGTCGACTTTGAAAAACTTTTCATTGCAATTTTATTTACTCTCAAACTATTTGCCAGAAATATGCTGAGAGGAAGTAGCAGAAGTAATATTTTTGTTTTGATGTCTGACCTGGAGTTTGAACCGAGGCCTTACAACACACCAACACACTACCAACTAGACTACGGCAACTTCGTTTTTATTTCGTTTGAGATGTCATGGTTGAGGTTTGAAAGACGGTCTATGTCTGATAAACCAAGCATACAAATTACCCAACAATGCTAGTCTCAAATCGCTTGACTGATAAAAGATAATAAAAAGTCTGTTTAGAAACAAATTTTTTGTCTTCATTTGGCTGATGATGTTCGGCTACTGAATCTGCTTTGAATTTGCCTGCTTTTCGTGATTACAAGATGTCTTTATTGGTACCACTTGACAGTTTCATTTGAATGAAATTTGTTTAATATGCAGTCAATTTAGTTACGACATTAAAATTGATAGAAGTTCCTTTGAATAAGATGACCGTTTCTCATAATCCTCAATCACTATAAGGAATTTCATAAAAACATGTACATAATTGACACAAACATTTTTCATTTTTAAATTTCACTCACATATGTATGCATGTATGTACTTATGTAAAAAAAATAGTTGCAGTATTTAAAAAAGTACACAGAGATTTATGTTAAAGAAGAAAAAAGAGGAAAAAATTAAATTAAAAAGTAATTTAATTAAAATTTTTTTTAATACGACATCGTATTATAAATTTTTTCTTTCCTGGTTTTCTCTATCTCTTTACCATATGGATGGCGTTGCTTGTTTTTACTTAAAAACTCAAATTCATAATGAAGACTTTAAGTTTTAATTACATGTTGAATGTTTTAAATAAAGTCGGAATTGGAGACAACAACAACAACAGTAGCAAAATTAAGTATTTTGTACTTATAATGGCGCATGCAGTGAGCGAAGAATGCTCGTGACAAACCAAGAAATTTACAATTGTTATTCATGTTTGTATGGTAGTTTATATACTCGTACGTACATACATTTTCTTACATACATAGTTTTTCTTAAATATTAAGTGCAAAACAAAGTTTAAAAAAAGATATGAAAATAATTAAATGAATTTCACACGCTCTGCTATGGTAAATGCTGCTCAATGTGGCTTTTAAAAATAAACTACCTAACCTCACCAAGAGCACATGGGACATACATTCATTTTTTTTTGAGGCCAAGAACTTTTAATAAAAAATTGCAATAAAAATAATGAAAATAATTATAATTTATGCTTGAACGATGATGATGATGATGATCATGGTGGAAGCAAAGAATATGTTAACAGAACATTAACCAACAAGTACTTCTTAAAATTATGAATAAATTTTATTTACAACAACTATAACTATCACAGTAATCGTATAACTATCACAGCCAAATTTCTTTTATTTTTTTTTTCATTATTTTTCTCATTTTATTTTTAAGGCGGACTCTAAAGTGTAAGACCCCATTTGGAAATTTATTTGTAACGAATATTAAATGCATTATTAGAGCATAAAATTTTAATTCTTTTTTTCTTCATCCATTTTAAATGTACAATACATAAGAGGTAGTAATAAGGAATCCATTATAGAAATGAAAACAGTTTTTTAATCTTAAAATATAAAACTGAAAAACTAGGTCGTAATACTGACTGAAGGCTTGTAACGGCTAATTATGTATGTATCAGTGATCAGCAATGAATCATTTGTTCGCTACTCCTAAGCACTCATGAAACTTTGAATATAAGTGAGTCAACAATATTGAAATTTAACTATTCTGAATTACTTGTTTTCACTACAATTTAATTTATAAGTACAGGTTGCAATGAGTATGCGTACAATGTTGACTTCAAACTCATACCATTCGAAATATGTTTGATTCATAAGCCTACTCATTTAAATTCATAATTTTAGACAAATAATACTTATAAATGATTTGAGTGACACGAATTATTCTACAAAATTTACATTCTTAAGGTATAAACACATAGACGACAGACAACAGTTCGGCAGCTCGACAGAAAATTCTGATAACTGTTTTTACTACCATATGCCGACTGCTTAAATTTTTTGAAAGCAGAGCAGAAACTTCAATAATTTTCAAATTTGAATTTAAATATATTTTCAGTGTTGTCACTATCAGCTTTTTTGTACGCAAAAATAAACTCACTTATGAAAAAACCGCACACAAAAAACATTTATCAAATGAATTCAGATACAAAATTGAATCTATAATTCTATTTTATATTATGAATACATTGATTGCTTTTGATTTCTTAATTTTAGAATTGTTCTTTCTCCTCAATAATACAAGTATTTTTAGCTGTTTTTTATTATGATTTTATGTTGTATTGGCATCACTAATTTGCTTTTAGCTGCTCACAAAAATAGAAAATATTTTAATTTGGTCAGGAGCTGCTTAGGTTGTTGCCTTGGCTTTTGCTGTCCTGCCTTGAATATAATCGTTTTCATATAAACGTGTGTATTCTAAACTTGGCAGATTTCTGTTGTCTGTCGTCTGTCGTCTATGTGTTTATACCTTTAGTTGTTGTTGCATTTACAAAAAATGAAAAAAAGACACATAAGCCAAAAAGAAAGACCAGCAAGCAGAGCAAACAGACAACCTTTTAGTGAGTATTTCATATGCAAATCATACTTATTTTGTGATTCGTGTTATGTTGAGTTATGGAGAGTCGATCTCAACAATATCATATGATATCATTATGAATATGATCAGTATTTCAAACTTTGAATATGAGTAGAGGTTCCATAATATTAAAATAAGTATGAATGCGTATAAGTGTTAGGAATTATGAGTATGATTCGATTCTACTTATCTATTTGAATGATCATTGCTGATCTCTGGTAGGTAGGTTGGAGTAATAGCTTTGATACCAAAAGCTCACTTGAGCACGTATGCGGCCCGTTGTGACGCCGAAGATAAAATTCTGCTAAGTATGCTAAGCCATGTTATTTGTGTCTCTATTCGGTTAAAATATGGTTTTCTTTATAGGACACATTCACTTAGCAAATGGCACCCTCTTAGTGGTGCGTAATTATTTTTGAACACGATGGTCTCTCCATCAAATGGCATCCAAAATATTGTTTACCATCTGATTGAAACCCTTTAGAAATTAATTCGCCTGGTTGGATTAAAAACTTTCAGTCATTCACAGCAACGTGACCTCTTGCGAAGTTTAATCAGGCACTGATATATCCGAGCTCTTCTTTCAGTCCGTCTCTCAACCTAAGAGACTTGATAAACGTTCAAGCGGTGCAACGTTCAACAGGTGCAAAACTGAACACATTTTTTCTGCTGATTTCTTAGAATTTGTTTTTATATTTCATTTTGTCTGACTCACACGTATGATAATACTGGTGAAGTAAGAATTTTGGCTGGAACTTCGAGCAGTTTTGTATTAAAGCTAAGCTAAAAACGCTGTTTCTAACCATGAGACCATATATGAATGGAATTTTCATCAAAATTCCTATATTTTCTACTTCTTTATAATTAGCAGCAGATTAAACCTCTGTGAATCTAGCTACCTACAGATTAAAGTCGTAATCTAGTAGGTAGCGTGTTGGCTTGTTAGACATAAGGCCGAGGTTGAAACATCAGTTCAGACATTTCCAACAAAACGAAATTTGAAAAAAATATTTCTTCGGGGACTTCCTCTCAGCTGATTTCTGACAAAACCTCTGAGATTAAATAAAATTGCCACGAAAAGCTTCTCAAAAATATATCGTTCGGAGTCGCCTTGAAACACTAGATCCAGCCACTCATGTGTAAAATTAACATACACAATATAAGTTGTGTGAGAAACTAGGTCGTAATCCTGACTGAAGGATTATAATTACCAATTATGCACGTATGTATTAATGAACTGTTTACACGAACTTCTCCTTACACTGAGCATTGACGTATTAACACGGATTTAAGGACCAGGTTTCATAGAGAAAGCTCTACACACTAGGCTCTCTGCTTTCATAGAAAAGGCATGCGATTGGCTACCTAATTATGAGTCTAATAAGCAATGACAATATATATGTATTGGAAGGCCTGACTAATCTTGCTTACTGATATTATTTAAAGCGACCTTAATATACGTAAAAGTAAATATAAACAAAGATTGATCAAGGTTTGGAAGGTATTGTAGTAGGTAGTGTGTTGGCTTATTAGACGTGCAGGCACGGTTCAATCCAGAGGTCAGACATCTCGAACAAAACGAAATATGAAAAAATATTTCTTCGGCAGCAGATTTCTAGCAAAGACTCTGAGAGTAAAAATAAAATTGTCTTAAAAAATTCCTTAGAATACGTCGTTTAGAGTCGCTTTTAACTGTAGGTCCCGCCACTTATGAATAAAATTAATACACACAACACACGTGGTGTGAGAGGCTAGGTCCTAGTACTGACTAAAATGGTTGTTATAACCAATTAAGTGAGTAAGTAATCAAGGCTTATTAATTAAATTTGAGAAAAGTTCTATTGGGTAATATTAGCCCCTTTCTCTAAGGCTATAATTTCAGGTGGGCGACTATTTTGGAACATTTTCAATCGTAGATATATTGGGACTTCGGGTATATATATGATACATCATGATCTTCCTTATTTCAGAATTTACTATGCTGCCGACAAACGCCAATATTTTTAGTTTACTGGCCTGATATAGTTCGGTATGTATCCGATTTTGCAGTAGACACATACAAGCCTTTCTATTATTTTGGAAATATTCAATCACCAACACAGATACTCAGAATAAATAAAGAAATGCTCCACTTTACTTTCATCAACACTGCGATAAAATGATTTCTTTAATTTGTAATGGTAATGATTACAATATTTTGCCAAAATTACAGCAATTTGTAGCAAATAAACGAAGATGAAATTTAATATGATTCACCGACATTATTGCTGCTGCCTGTGCTACAGTTTGGCTGTGGTTGGTGGAAATGGGAAAATGATCATTTTCAAACAATGACTCCAATAACCGCCATAAAACTAAAGAAAAACCGCATTAGTATCCATGACGGTTTTTGTATGCTGGTCGGATGGATGGATGTTAATAATGTTTGTTTTCCAATATAATTTTTGTTGTTTGTGTGTGTGTTTTTCTGTTACCAGAACAGAAACCAATTATAAATGTTTGTAACACACGTAAATGAAACGTACGAGTATAAACGAGGAGCCGCATATGTGGCTGCAAAAAAAGGCTTTTTTTCCGACGAATAGTTGTTGCATGTTGCCGAAAAACAAAAAAATATGAATACAAGACAACAATAACAAAATGAAAATAAAGGAAAACAAAAGATTGAATGAATAAATGCATGAATGAATGAATGAACGAGTGAATGAATGAATGAATAATTTTGGCAAAATTGTTGCTGCCATGTATTCTTAGTAGATGTGATTATATTGTATGTGTGACTGAGTGCCCATAAATGGATGGTTGGTTGAATGGATGGATGGACGGATGAATGTTATTTTCACTTCACAAATGAAGAACTAGAGCAAATCGCTGCAATTAAGTTAAAATTCATTTTGTTCGGGCGTACATACAACATCCGCACGTATACCATATCTGAACGTTTACAACAATTCAAACATTCTCATCTGTTGGCTGGCTGGTTATACAACGTGAATAGGTTTGTATGTTGCATACAACCATTATATTGTACATTCATTAAAAGACCATCATTCAACAATCATAATTGTCGGTTAGTTGGTCGGTTGGTTGGTTCAACCAGTAACTAAACATACAGCTCTGCACACACACAATATTAAGCACTCATCTTACAAAACTAGAGTATAAGAGTGTGTGTGTGTATATTTTAAATAAATTTCGTTGGTAAGTTTCTAAATCTGATGCTACAACCAAACATATAGCCATGTAGTCAGCTACTCTTTTCATGCTTCCTTAGTTAATTATCATGTTATTTCCCAAATACATTCATTCAGCCATTGCCGCCCAATAAATTTGTTGCCTCATAAATTTTCAAGTCGGCCCAATTTAAATTTCACATTAAAAACAAAAATATTTCATAACGAAACGGTGTTGGAAAATTATTCAAAAACATTTAAAGAACATCGTTGTTGGTACAAGGTTCCCCCGTTTACAGGGTAGAGTGCTATGCATAAAACTATATTGTGTAGTTAAATAATTTTTTGGCTGAATTTCATTAAGAGTTCATTAAAAAGTTAATAATTTTATTAGAAAGAGATTAATCAAATCTGGCAGAATATTACATTTATCTGCCATGAAAAATTTGATTAAAATTTGATTAATCAATTGGAAAATAGGTGGCATTTTTATCTTTAAGATTTCCTTTAGATTTTGATACCTACGTTATTTTATTTTGTACGACAATTCACACATATTCTAAACTGGTTTACAATAAAACGCCTTATGTTGTAATGATAAGATGGTATAAATCATGACCTAGTTTTACGCACCACCCAAGTTGACAGTGTTAATTCTTTCCATTAGTGCCGCTACCAGAGATCAGCAATGAGTATTCAAAAAGATGAGTAGAATCTAATCGCATTCATAATTCCTGATACTTATACGCATTCATACTTATTCTAATATCATGCCACCTCTACTCTTATTCAAAGTTTGAAGTTGAGTTTGTTGTTGATTTCGACTCTCCATAACTTGAAGTCACCGTGGTCTAGTAGGTAGTGTGTTGGCTTATTAGACGAAAGGCCCGAGTTCGAATCCCAGGCCAGACATCAAAAACAAAATACAAAAAGTATTTCTTCGGCGACTTCCTCTCAGCAGATTTCTGGCGAAAACTCTGAGAGTAAAAATTGCCATGAAAAGCTTCTCAAAAAAAAAAATCTGTCGTTCGGAGTCGACTTTAAACTGTAGGTCCCGCCACTCATGTATAAAATTAACGCACACAACATGAGTGGTGTTGAGAAGCTGGGCCGTAATCCTGACTGAAGGGTTGTAATGGCCAATTATGTATGTATAACTCAAAATATGCACGAAGCACAAAATAAGTATGAATCGCGTACGAACACTGTAATACTCACTAGAAGGTTTCGTGTTTGCTCTGCTTCCTGCTTTGTCTTTTTGGCTTATGTGTCTTTTTCCTTTTCTTATAAATGCAACAACAACTAAGACTGTAAATTTTGATGAATGAGTCGAGTCACTCGATTATTATAAATATTTCTCTAAAGTTGTGAACCTAAATGAGTAGGCTTATGAATCAAACATATTTCGAATGGTATGAGTTTGATGTCAACGTTGTACGCATACTCATTGCAACCTGTACTTATAAATTAACGTTGTAGTGAGTATGAATGAATCAGTGTACATAGTTAAATTTCAATATTGTTGTCTCACTTATAGTCAAAATTTCATGAGTTTTTATGAGTAGCGAAAAACGATTCATTGCTGAACTCTGGCCGGTACCTACAATATAAAGTCGACTACGAACGAAATTTTTTTTTTTGGGAAACTTTTCATGGCAATTTTATTTTGCTTTCAGAGTTTTTGACAGAAGTCTGATGAGAAGAAGACGTACATACATATATAATTGGTAAGCACAATCCTTCAGTTAGGTTTACGACTTAGTTTCTCACCACACTTGTGTTGGGTGTATTAATTTTATACATGAGTGTTGGAGCCTACAGTTTAAATTCGAAATCTTTCATGACAATTTTCTTTATTCACAGAGTTTTTGCTAAAAATCTGCTGAGAGAAAGTCGGCGAAGAAATATTTTTGCATATTTCGTTTTGTTGGAGATGTTTGATCTGGGGTTTGAACCATAGCACGTCTAATAAGACAATACACTACCTAGTAGACTAGGGCATCTTTACACAATCTGGTTCACCTTATTATAATGGATATGCGAACATCCCATAGAATAGGGTTGCAACCACTAATTGTAATGTGTTAGTCCAGCATCATTATATGGAAAGTCTATACGGAAAATATTTTTGATTACTCTTTCCATTGTTCTATTTATAAAACCTGAAGGTAGTAACAGCACGCTTGGCTTTGTATCAATTACTTTTACCAATTTTATTGGCCATTTTTTTTGACATCTATAATGCCACTTAAAAAATCTTTATTTTAAATACCGAAAATCTAAAGAGCACTTAATGTGTTTAAAATGCATTTTTTTGCTTTTTCTATGCTTTTTAACGTCTCTAATAATGTTTTAAAAAAATTGTCCTTTCTAACATTAACATTTTAACTTTTTTTTTAAAAACAGAAAGGGGAAATAAATGGAATGAAAGCTTTTATTTTAGGCTATCAAAACCATATTATGCGCTTAGCTAGGAATGCGGTCATAAGCTTGGATGACTATTTCGTATATTTAAGGAACTTTTTTGAAATTATTTTAAATTTATGAAAATTTTTATATGCCATGTTATGGCTTTAAGCCTCAATTCAAGCGAATCTATGTAAAAAGTTGAAGATTTTCACTTAGTTTTGGCAGACAATTTATTTTTGTTATGGAAGCATACAAACTATTTAACTTCATTTTGAGTAATTTCTCATAAAGAAGGAAAGCTCTGTATGTACATGTAAATTTTATACTTCATTGTATATTTTATTACAACCCTCGTAACTTGTGTTGGGGCTTATTTTAATATAAATTGAAAAATTTTCTCTGTAATTAAATTAAAATCAACCACATGCCAGCGTATAGAGTAAAAACTTGACTCTGTTATGAACACAATAATAAACGCAAAGAACAAAAATTATATATACTCGGCGACTGTGTTAATAACGTTTTATACAGGGTGTCTCAATAGAGAGTTAAAATTGCTACTATCACGTAAAGTTACTCAAGAAGTGCGACCAAACAATCTATTGCAGTATCCTCAATTTATGTGGAGCTTTCCCTATAATGTTTCCCCCAATCCTGTTGTCCTGGTTAACACACACCACATAAGCGGCATGAGCAAACAGGCCGTACTAAACGACTGAATAAATGGTTCAAGTGGCCATTGAAGTAAGTAACTACATAAGTCCAGTTCTTTAAGAATTGAAAACTTGGAGGACATTATTTCAAAGAACGAAATTTTCTTTCGGTGGAAGGTAGGTTGAAGTGATAGCTTTGATATCAAAAGCTCACTTGAGCACGCATAGCGACCAGAGATCAGCAATGAATAGTTTTCTTGCTACTCATAAGCTCTCATGAAATTTTGCATACGAGTCAAGAATATTGAAATTTAACTATATACTCCGATTCATCCGTAGTCACTACAACATTGATTTATAAGTACAGTTTGCAATGAGTATGCGTACAGCTTTGACATCAAACTCATACCATTCGAAATATGTTTGATTCATAAGCCTACTCATTTTGATTCATAACTTTATAAGAATACTTATAATACTTATAAATGATTCGAGTGACTCGAATCATTCATCAAAATTTACAGTCTAAGTTGTTGTTGCAATTACCAAAAAAAAAAAAAAAACAGACGAATAAGCAAAACATACAGAGCCGCCAGCAGACCAACCACACAACCTTCTAGTGAGTATTTTAGTGATCGTACGCGATTCATACTTATTTTGGGGTTGTTGAGTTATGGAGAGTCGAAATCAACAACATCATACGTGTTGTTAAGTATGAATATGATGAGTACTTCAAACTTTGAATATGAGTAGAAGTTCCATGATATTAAAATAAGTATGAATGCATATAAATATTAGTAATTATGAGTATGATTCGATTCTACTCATCTTTTTAAATACTCATTGCTGATCTCTCATAGCGACGCCAGAGGTAAACACATTCCCTGTACTGACCGAGTTTCACCAAACTAGGGAAGAAGTTGATCAGCGCAAGGACTGACCAACTTTTCTATCGGTTTCCTAAATATACACTTTCTTTTGAGATACCCTGTATGAAAAAAGTGGGGTTTTTTTGTTTTCTTGTTTCTCATAATTTTATTTGAAAATATTTTTGCGCATTATGGTCAGCTTATAACAATACCCGCTACAACAACAACAACAACAACAACAACAATATAGTAGGAACTGCAATGCAAACAAGAATAAATTAACGGCTCTTTTAATAACACCACGGTCTAATAATTTCCCACTCTCTGGTTTTATTAACCATGATATTGAAACAGAATTTTTTTTTGTTTTTATTCCGTTTATTATGGCTAAAGCGTGAAGTAAACGTTAAATAACTCACTCAAATTGTCAATATTGAAATAAAGTAATAATGGGGATAGCCCCTACATACGATTTACATGATTCTCGTGTTTTTTTTTTTCTTAATTTTTTAATTGCTTTTAAATGGATAAATGAGTTCTGAGATTAGGATTTGTAGTTTAAGCACTGTAAAGATTAAAATATCAATTTAATTATAGACTGTGTGTCAGTAATATGGCTAACGAATGAAATCTTAAAGTTCATATATGATTTTGTTTCTTTTCATTCGCTTTGAAGTAAAGTTTTTAATATAATAACTAAAAGCAATTATGTATTCTAACTGAAATCGATATGAAATGTAAATGGAAAGAGCTCTGAACAAACCTGAGGAATAGACGATGGCAGTTCGTTATTTTGTGTGAATCTTAGTAAGCACTGAACGAATTTGCCTCCGTTAGGCAACATCTGAGCGTAACCAATATAAAGATAAGCTAACTTCTACTCTGGGGGAGTTTAAACGTGGCAGTTGAGCTGCCGAAATGAACGTAGTAAAACTCGTTTATTTGGGTGTGATATCTTAAATTCTAGGCATTTCCTAAGAGTTGTGTATCATATAGGAAGTTGCCGTGGTCTAATACCTCTTGACACCATCTGTAAAGCTTCATCTTGCACCCTTTGAAGTCGACGTAGTCTAGTAAGTAGTGTGTAAGTTTATTAGATGTAAGGCCACGGTTCAAACCCCAGGTCAGACATCAAAACGAAATATGAAAAACTATTTCTTCGGCGACTTCCTCTCAGAATATTTCTGGCAAAAACTCTGAGAGTAAATGAAATGACCATGAAAAAGTTTCTCAAACTTACAGTCGTTAAGAATCGACTTTAAACTGTAGTGACCGCTATTCATGTGTTAAATTAACACACACAACATAAGTGGCGTGAGAAGCTAGGACGTAATCCTGTGTGAAGGGTTGTAATGACCAATTACTTACGTAAATTATCCGTTACGCCTCAATATCTTTAAGATCATGATACCAACAAGAGAGAAGGAGATATTGGCAGGTATCAGATACGTTTTTTTACTCTAAAGAACTCATTTTCTTGGTCTTTCGAACTTTCCGAGGTCTTCACAATTTTCCAACCTATCCATATGATAGTGCTGCGTGAAGTGTTCGAGAATTTAAATCATGAAGCTCTTGTTGATAATGAAAACCTATGTGATCAATTGAGCAGCAATTCGTTCACTAAGTTCCACCGATATGTGGAGTTGGTGTGTACCGACTTGGTGGGAACATAGTTCAAGTCATAATTGTAAATCAGGACGCCAAGGCATCAAAACCTTTCTTATTCAAGAGGAAATTTTCACTTCCTTGATTATGATATCGCGTTTTGAAGAGATGTTGCTGATAGTCGCCGTAGTCTAGTAGATAGTCTGTTGGCGTACTAGTAGTAAGGCCGCGGTTCACATCCCTGGTCAGACATCTTAAACAAAACGAAAATATGAGAAGCAAATTTCTGGCAAAATCTCCCAAAAATACGGTCGTTCGGAGTCGACTTTAAACTATAGGGACCGCTACTTATGTCTGGAATTACCGTGTGGTGTGAGAAGCCTGGGATACTGTATATTTGAAAGCATTTCTAAGCATTTGTACTCGTACATTGTGGCTAATATAAAAGCCTTAACCTCGAAATAGTTAAGGAGCATTATTGAATTTTTTCTTGGTATATACAGAATTACGAATTTAATTACGAATTTTATTACGAATTTAATTTGAAAAGTGTAAACTATTTTGTTCGGTGTTTGCTGCAAAATATTGTGTATAATTTTACCTACTGTCTGACTTTAATGTATACATTGTTTGTTACCCTTTTCCCATGCGTAGTAGCCCTTTATCGGTTATTCAACAATTTCAACTGGTACTTAATGGACACTTGAACTGATGTTTAATTTCTAAATGTTAATGAAATTCCTGCAAATGACCACATACGAGCACTCACAAACATATTTTAACACTTATTTACACACACACAACCATACATTTGCTCATACTCATACTTACACTCATTAACATTCACATATTTGGTTAGATGCACACATGTATACAGATGAGTACCTTATGTACCATACTTGTGTGATTTTCTCATTCTTTCCATTAATGTAGACATTGGTAATTGTTGTTATTGTTATTGTAAATGTAATAAAACTGTGTCATTTGCTAAGTGTACAACAACAACAACAACAAGAAAAATGGCACAAATTACAAAAACTATACCAAAAAAAACCCCCCATCAATAGAAAGCTTTATTTTGAAAGGATGTATGAAAAAATGCGAGCATAAACATGAGTCTGCGGCTGTGTTGGTAGAAATTTAAACTCCACCATTAATGATGGTCAATGGCGACTGTGTGAAACCCTTTTTAACCGGATATGCTTTGGAATAAATAATTAGATTGGGTAGCCTTGCAATTTAAAGATTTCCTCCCTTCAAATTTCTTTCTTTTTTAAAATTCCTAAAGACTTACTCAGAGGAATCTTAATTATTGTTTACTCCTTGCTCCTTAAACTCAATAGCTACATGCAAGAGTTTTACAAAAATTTTAAAATTTTCCTAGTTTTTCAGAGTTTAAAGGCATTTTGAGAATGAAAAAGGCTCGCTTTCATTTCCATTTTAAATTGTATTCCTACTAGCCCACATATTTATTTCTAATTCAGCTAGATTCAGTGTGGATTTCTGTAAGGCATATTCCGTAGCCTGCATATCGGCTACAAATGTGCTACTTAACAGGCAAATATCAGCAACATAGTCTAAGTCGTCAACACAATGAATTTTCTGTATGTTAGGGCTTTGGATAGGGCTGCACCTATTTCGCACCTTTTAGTCAATCAGTTTAACTAAAGCTTTGTATAGAATCGATACTAGAAACTCGATAAACCTTTACCAACACTACTCTATACCCTCTTGCATGGTGTAGAGTAAAGCAATAATTGTACAGGATTCTTTAACGTTTCAGTTTCCTTTTCACATTCGAAATACAAATCACGCTCTTCAATATATGCACTGGAAGATCTACAGTTTTGGATCGACAAATAATATATCGCGTGTAATCGCCGCGTGAAGTCCACATAGTTTAATAGGTAGTGTGTTCAACTCCCGGATCAGACATCTCGAACAAGACGAAATATGAAAAATATTTCTCCGGCGACTTCCTTTCAGTAGATTTCTGGCAAAAACTCTGGGAGTAAAATAAAATTGCCATGAAAAGTTTCTCAAAAATATGGTCGTTCGGAGTCGACTTTAAACTGTATGTCCCGACACTCATGTATAAAATTAAACACACACAACCTATGTGGTGTAAGAAGCTAGGTTGCAATCCTGACGGAAATATTTAGTTGTAAGGACTAATTATGTATCATAAGTAGCTGACGACTTACTGAGTGATTGTAACGACCAAAAATATCTAGGTATTCGCAATGCAGCTTTTACACATTCGGGATTTAGGCTGTAGAGTTTAATTACTATATTTTTCTGTGGTTTCCGAATGATATAAAACGAATCTAGCATCTAACATCTGTTAAAAATACTTTTCAAAAAACATTCGAACTGAAAAGCCTCTATATATGTATTAATGTAAATGTAACTGTAAAATATATATTCGTGTGGAAGTGTAAAGCTCATGAAACATAAAATCTTTGTTTAATGAAGTGTTGAAGTGTAGGTCATTTATAGCATATCTCTATAAATGTATATATGACTGTACATATGTATGTATGTAGGTATGCCTGTATGCGAGCATGTTTCTAATATTGTACATAGAATTGTGCAAGCGTTTGCCTATGTACCCGTACGTTAACATACACATTAACTTACGTTTATTACATACAGAAAAACAGAACAAAAAGCAAAACAAAATTTTATGAAATAAAATAATGGATTCTGGAAATTATGTTCAAGGCAATATATTTAGTGGAATTGTGCCAGCCAGTGTAACTGCAACAGTAGCAACAATAATACCATACAATACAATACCAATATAATACCAATACACTTCATATACGAATATATCGTAGCACATAAGTGTGATGTTATTATCTTTTGTACGAGTATTTGGCCCTTTCCCCACTTGGCAAACTAGAATTGTAACAGAAATAGCAGATTGAAAATTAATTTGGAATATAAAAAATATACTGAAAACATAACATTTTTTATTTTGTTTAATATTATTACAACAACACTAATATTACAATCATTTACAATGTCTGATATTGTGATATTTAAGGTTTTATGATCGTCTGTTAAGGCTTAAGAAGCATTAAGGCATTGAAGCATTGTCTAGATAAAATTCATTTCTTTTATATTTGATGACAGAAGAAAATTGGTTTTCTTTAGATTATATTGGGTATTTCGTTAAGCGCTTTCTATCATACATACATACATAATAGCTCATTACAACTTTTCAGTCAGCATTACGACCTAGCTTCTCACACCACTTATATTGTATGCGTTAATTTTATACATAAGCAACAGTTTAAAGTCGACTCCGAAGGATAGATTTTTGAGAAACTTTTCATGGTAATTTTATTTCGTCTCAGAATTTTTGCCAGAAATCTGCTGAGAGGAAGTCGCCGTTGAAATATTTTTCATATTTCGTTTTGATGTCTGACCTGGGGTTTGAACCGTTGCCTTATGTTTAGTAACACAACGCACTATCTACTAGACAACGGCGACTCCTACAGGAGTTACTGTTGATAGATAAAAATCTAAAAATATCATAAGAAAATTGGTTTTCTTTATATTATATTTGGTCTTTCGTTAAGCGTTTTCTTTATTAAATTCAAATTTTAACAGCGTGTGTGACATATCAAAGGGATTTTCAGTTTGAAAGACCTATTGATGCGATTATATGTGGAATATAATTCTAGTATTCGCTAAGGCTTCCTAAAATTTTAAATTTAGCATGACTCTGCCGTATAAATTTGGCAGAATTTCACTGATGAAATAAAGAAGAAGACAGTTGTAATTTGTGTCTTTTTTACATATACCATACTCCTAATACTTTAGAAAACCCCTCAAGAAAGAGTCTAACAGGGTCAAATCGCCCGATATCGGTGACCAGTTTACATCGCCTCTATGTGAGATGATCAACCCGCTCAAACATAATTTCCAAAAGCATGAATTGTGTGCCATATAGAGCCATTTTGTTGAAACCACATTGTCGTTGGTATTCATATTATCTAATTCAGGGCAAAACTTACTTACGAAATTGGCCTTTAACAACCCGATTAACGCCCTCCAGGCGCCTCTGCTTTTTGACTACCTGACTACGCCAGTTAGTCACACTATTCGATGACAGGGCTTCCTCGATCTGGTCCCTCCAATACAAACAAGGTCGCCTTCTTCGCCCACTTACGCATATCCCTGCATTAAATATCCGTCTCGCCGGAGCATCCTCCTGCATTCGAGTGACATGGCCGAGCCAGTGCAGTCGCTGGAAGTTAATACGCTGCACAACGTCCTTGTGGTTGATTAGCTCATACAGCTCACTGTTGGATTGGATTCAGGGCAAAAGAAACTTATATAGTCATCGATTTTTAATGCTCGCCGTTGCAAGTTGTGGCCTGGTAAGCTTCGTTATCAAAGAAATATAAACCAATAACGCCGTCAACTCAAAATCCAGATATTAAAATAAAATCATCATATCAAATCATGATATTAAAATAAATATAAATGCGTATAAGTATCAGAAATTATGAGTATGTTTCAATTCTTCTCATCTTTTTGAATACTCATTTCTGATCTCTGCTAGGAACCGATTTAAGAAACTGCAAAATGTCTCTTTTCACTGTTAGTAACTCGTGTGTTTTTTTCTTTCTTTGGAAGCTGTTTACAGACGCTTAAATAATTCTCTACCAGTTAGTGGTCGTAGTTTTTTTTCATTCTTAACTTTCCATCAGTAATCATTCACTAAAACGGGTAAATGGCGGTGATGATGTTGATATTGATGTTGTTGTTGCTGTTACAAGTATACAATTTAGTCATCAATATGACAACACGCACACAACCATTGTTGGCAAATATTGTGTACAATTCCTGTCCAAAAAGGGAGCAATAATGACTGTAATAGGATGACAAGGGCTCTGTGTGAGTGGTATGCAAAGGAAATACAAATACAAAAACAAACACAAATACGAATACGAATACTTATTTGAACAAACAAACAAATGCGTAGTTGAGTTGAGTAGAAGGGAAGTGTTTGTAGCAGCAGCAGTCGTAGAAGTACTGAAGCATCTCATTACGTTTGTTCTGCTCAATATTCATTTCATTCGTTTCCTTTGCACTTCGTTTTTTTTAGTTGTTGTTGTTGTTTGTGTTGAGCAAAGTTCTTGACCTTTTTCTTTTTGTTTGTTATTGTTTCTTAACAAAGTTTTTTTTCTTTCTTTTTCTTTGTTGTACTCTAAGCCTCAATCATTAAGTCCAATTGTTAATGTTGCCGTTTTTTTTTCTTCTTTTTTTTGCTGTGTTTCATTCTCGTGTTTCCTATTGTTGGTGTATTTGATCTGTAAATGCTTTTAAGTTCACTCATTCATTCAGTTAGTCAGTCATTCATTCATTCATTCATTAATTTATTTTTTTTTTGTTGGTTTTATTTTCTTCATTCTCTTTTAGTTTTTCATTTTTTTTTTCATGTTCTTCTGTTACTTGTTATTGCTATTGTTTGTTCGTTATTGTTGTTGTACTCAGTTTACATTTAACATTTTGAACGCATTTCCGTTTATTTGCTCAACTGGACTGTTTTCAACAACAAAAAAAAAAAGAAACAAGAGCGTAACCCTACACCAGTTCACGCTGGGCAAATGACGACACGTTAAGGGATTTATAAGCAAGTGTAACGCAGATATTGCCAGTGACATGGTTATTTTCCAAAGTGACCATAAGGTTTTTATAAACAGTTTTAACATTCTTCAACGTTTACAAGTAGGAGTTTAGTAGAAGTATAATTGCAAAAACGCGAAAAAACAACAACAATAATATGCAACAAAAACCATAATAGATTCTTATAAATCGTGTGAATATCTTATCATATACATACATACATATGTAATGAATTGAAGTCGCCGTAGTGTAGTAGGAAGGAAGTGTTTTGGCTTATTAGACGAGAGCCCGTGATCTTACCGCTGGCTGAGACATCTCGAACAGAAAATATAAGAAAAATATTTCTTTTGACGACTCCCTCGCATTAGTCTTCTGGCAAAAACTCTGAATGGAAAAATTGCCATGAAAACTTTCTCCCTTCGGAGTGTACATTAAACAGAAGATCCCAACACTCATGGATAAAATGAACACATACAACATGAATGGTGTGAGAAGCTTGGTTGTAATCCTGACTAAAGGGTTGTAATGATCCTTAATTGAGTCTTACCGTTAGATTTATCTTTAAATAGATGTATTGTCATCATTTTTTGAGGATTTGAGTGTTTTCTAACCTCAACTACATATTTCCATGAAACTTGATTCGGATATTTGTTTTCTATTTCTTCTGGACTTAGTACTGTAGTTCAATGGTTTTATTTCACATTGAGTGCATTAAAGTACTTATTAAAGAAAAAAAGGTTCGCGCCACTACATCACAGATATCATTCATTGTCCTTAGGCAACGTTAAATGGATCTACTAACATTATTGGACCTGCTACAATAGAGCCAAAAATCTGCTCAAATGGAAAGAACTTGATTAATGAAACTGAAACAAGCAATTTTCTTCTTACTGACTTCTATGTTAGAGAACCAACCCTCGGAGAATGATTGCTTCTCATACAGTGCATACATATATAATTGGTCTTTACAACCATGTAGTTAGGGTTACAACCTAGTTTTTCACACTATACATGAGTGGTGGGACTTACAGTTTAAAGTGAATTCCGAACGACAGATTTTTGAAAAACTTTTCAAGGCAATTTTATTTACTCTCAGAGTTTTTGCCAGAAATCTGCTGTGAGGCTTCGAGTAGGACCACTGAGTAGGAAATTGCTGAAAGATATATTTTTCATATTTTGTTATGTTCGTTTTGTTTAGGTCATTTGAGCTGGCGTTTGTACCACGATCTCCTGTTTTGTAAGGCAACACACTACCTACAAGACTACGGTGACTTCTATGTTGAGTCAGACTACTGAACCGAGACATATTTCTCACAGTTGCGATAAAAATTTGTATTTTCTTTTTCATGTGTTTGCTCTGCTTTCTGCCGAAGAAATATTTTCATATTTTCTTTTTTGATGTCTGACCTGGGATTTGAACTCGGGCCTTTCGTCTAATAAGCCAACACACTACCTACTAGACCACGGCGACTTCAAAATTATTATTATAATGTTTTTGTAAATGCAACAACAACTAAGACTGTAAATTTTAATGAATGATTCGAGTCATTCGTTAGTATTTTTCTAAAGTTATGAATCTAAATGAGTATACTTATGAATCAAAAATATTTCGAATGGTATGAGTTTGATGTCAACGTCGAACGTATACTCATTGCAACCTGCACTTATAGATCAGCGTTGTAGTGAGTACGATTAAATCAGAGTATATAGTTGAATTTCAATATTGTTAACTCACTTATATTCGAAATTTCATGAGTGCTTATGAGTAGTGAAAAAACGATTTATTGCTAATCTCTGATTTGGAAGGGCATAATCACCACATGTTTTGCTATACAGTCGTTTCACCATCTATGTATTCAGTTGGGTTTCTTTAAATATTCAAGGTCAGTGTAGTGTAGTCATCCTGTATTATCGATGTTATAAAGCCCTTAACATTGTAAATCTGTCATTATGTTGTAATTGTATGTCAATTTGTGTGTCAGTTGATATTGTATCATGTTATATAAATTTCATTTCATACTTTATGACATAAAAACAACAAAAACAAAAAAGCTAAACATAGAAATACAAATAAAAATTAAAGAAGTTGTTACACAAGACAAGTAATATTAGAAGAAGCGTGAAATGGAGAAACGGAAATATACCATTGAGTTCCGTATTTTGAAATTATTCCACTTATTGTTAGCACTACAGGGATTTCCTTTAAATTCGTATGTATATTTCTTTAACTTCAACTTTTTTTTCATTTGTTTTTCCTTGTTTTATTCGTTCTCGTTTTTTTGTTTTGTTTTTTTCTGTTTCTTAGTGGTCTTTAGTTTACAAAGTGCGGTATGATATTTTATTCATTTGTTCGGTTGGCTGATTTCTGTTTTATATCTGTTGGATTGTATCAACTTTCACTGGTAGATTTCTGTCGTTTTGTTTTTTTTCTCTTTTTTTGATTTGAAACAGTTTGCTAGCAGACAGCCAGCCAGCCAGCTAGCTAGTCAGTCGTTCATTTCTTCATTCATTCATTCAGTTTTCTGTTATAACTTACGTTTTCAATTTGAGTAATTTTACTTGTATTCGTGGGTAATTTTACTATATAAAATGAAAACTATTTCGAGACATTAGCCTGCCTCCCCGCCCCCAACCTACTCTTATGGCAGCTAGTAGTAAGCAAACAACCATCAAATAACCCTGGAATATATCGTTGTGCAAATATTATTTCAGCCATCAGCTAAATGTGCTGGTTCCTACTACTCCTTATTCCCTCCCTCTATTACTTCTATAACCCTCTCTCATAATCTCACCTTTTCTTGTGTTATGCTTTTTACACTTTTCGCCTGTGAGCATTTATTATGTGAATAATTTTTTTATTTCATTCCTTAAAAAATATAAAAATTGGGTGTTTATGTGCGCTTGTATTAGAAAATATGTTTCAAGGAGTTATGTAACCGAAAAAGGGTTTCCAAAACTGCTTTGCTTCTTAACAAATTTGTTCACAAAACTTTTATTCACAAATTCCAGAAATTTGTTAGGAATTCTTGGAAGTAAAATCAATTATGAAAAGTAATTCTATATTCTAAAGAAATTTAATGTGAAAGAAGTGTTAAGTTTTTTTAGCTATTAATTGCGATTATGTTGTCGCATAGCGGCCCGTTCTGCCGCGAAGGGTGTTCCTCCAAATAAGGGAAGAATAAATTGGTCAGCACAAGGGCTGCACATTTGAAGCACGGCCTCACCACATTCGAAAACCAGCCCGAAAATTTGATAAACAAAGCTATATCCTCGACATCAACGGACGATAGCTCCATCAAGGTGACAAGGAGTGGAGAAGGAAATAAGCTAAATCTGCACCTCGCAAGATAGATAACGGTCTCCTCTTCCGCAGCGGATTTGCACTCACGGCATAAGCCTTTAGATGGCAGCTGCATTCTTTCTGCGTGTCTTCCCATAACACAAGCATGGCCACTGTAATCGAGATGACGTTACGAACAAGTCCAAGCAACTGGTTCCTGTGCCTTCTATCCATCGAGAACCAAGTGACTCCTCATTGACCCAAGATAGGTTGGCGTCTCGGAAGAATTTTCGCGCGATGGCCAGCTTGACCGAGGTAAGTGGCATTTCCAAGTCGACTGAAGAGGATTCCGGAAGTAGAGCTCCAGCTCTAGTGAGCTCGCCGGCTTTGCAGTTTCCCGGAATATTTCTGTGCCTGGATTCCTAAATAAGCGTTATAGTCAGGCGCCCAAAAAGAAGGTCCAGACTGCGGCGACATTCCCTGATGATCTTGGAGTTATTTACAATATTCGACAGAGATCCTATTGTAGCCTGACTTTCAGAGAAGATTGAGATGCGGGTGAAAGGAGCACCCTTTACGAGGATCCATTGAGCAGCCCGGTAGATGGCCATTACTTCCACCTGAAACACGCTACAATAATTCGATAGTCGGAGGGAAATGTTCAGGTCCAGTTTCCCAGAGTAGACTCTGCCACCAACCCCGGTATTAAGTTTAGAGCCATCGGTGTATATATCCAAGAGTTCCGGAGAGACAATGATATCAGGGGCCCAGTCGCCCCTGCTCGGGATCAGGAAGTGAAAACCCCTGTCAAAACAATATTTCACAGGGAGATAATCGATGTTCAGTGGGGCCACAGAATCAATCAACGAAATAGAGGAGTGACCAGTGACGACGCAACATAGAGACTGGGCATTGAGTCTAGTCGCAGTGAACTTAGCTACCTGCTTAGCGAGACGCACAGTAGGAAGCCAGTTAATCATTGCAAACAAGGTCTTTGTGGGAGGTGGTGCGTAGAGCACCAGTGATACGAATAGCTGCAGATCTTCTGATCTTGTCAATAAGTCTGATATTGTGCAGTTTATTCAGAGCAGTCTACCAGAAACCAACACCTACAGGAGGTCAGGTTCCATGACTGCAGCATAGATCCAGCGCATGACCTTTGGGCGGATACCCCATCTGGATCCAATCGTTCGTACTTTGATTAAAATACATACATACTTACATAATTGGCCATTACAACCCTTCAGTCAGGATTACGACCTAGTTTCTCACACCATTCATGTTGCGTGTGTTAATTCTATACGTACATGAGTGATGGGACCCACAGTTTAAAGTCGACTCCGTAGGACAGATTTGAGCAACTTTTCATGGAAATTTTATTTTCTCTCAGAGAGTTTTTGCCAGCAATCTACTGAAAGTTTTTTCATATTTCGGTTAGTTGGGTTTGACCTGGGGTTTGCACCGAGGCCTCATGTCTAATAAGCCAATACACTGCGTACTAGACTACGGCGAGTATTACGACCTAGTTTCCTACACCATTTATGTTGTGTGCGTTACGTACTAGACTACGGCAAGTACTCTGCAAAATACTCCAAGAAATACCATTCTCAGCATTTCATCGTCTTTTTCTCTTTCTGTTTTTAAGCGCTACGCCTATTTAAGTTTGCCAATAAAATTACATTTTGGAACACTGTATTTTACCATATTAAAACAAATATTCTTTGATAACAGAAAACATTCTCTTCTTTCATACCTTCGTCTTCTTTTTTTTTTTTATTATTTTTTTTTATTTCTTTTAAAGTAACATTCAACCACCAAAACCACTAAAAAACAGAAACAATTTTAAACCGTATAGTTATTCGAGCGTTTAAATGGTTGCTGTTTCTCACACAGTGTCTCTACCAAATATTCATAAGCGCTCATGCTCGTTGTGCTCGTATACTAAGCGATGTATTTTAAATAGGGAATATGCTTCAGCAAATAAGCTGCGATAGTTTTTGGTAAATTTTAGTTGCTTTTATAAGTGCAGCAGCATAAAAGCGAACAAAATAAGTTGTTGCCTTGTATTTCCGCAAATTTGTTTTGGGAGTTCAACTAAAAAAGCGAAACCAAAAAAACTTAACACACACAGTTTAATAAACTTAAAGTTTTTATTTGTATTTGCAAAATTTTGTTTTGTTTTTGGTTTTGTTTTCTCTGATAATATCTTTAAAAATTCAACAGATGTTATAAATAATTGAGGAAAGAAAGAAAAAAAAAACAAAGAATTTAAGGCAACAACCATAAGAGGAATGAATGAATACGAGTACTTTAAGCAACAATGGGAAACCAAATTCATACGTCGTAAAGTAGCAACAAGTTAAACACGTTAAATATTGGTTAAGAAGAGGGAGAATGTTACATTATTTTTTGGTTTTTTTTTTCTCCCTCTCCCTCTCTGTATCAGACATTCATATATATGGTAGGGTATGTTAAAAGTTTAGATTCCTTTTTTTTGTACATTTTTTTCTATCTTTTTCATCTTAAAATTTGGTGTGTTTTACTTTGAAGTTGCATGTACCGGAGTATCTGAATATGAGAGTGTGTTAACCAAAAAGGTTAAAGTTTTAAATAACGGTTACACTTTCGTAGACGTTGCATAGTTTTAGCACTTGCAACATTGAGTCAAAATGATAACAATTTTTAGGGATTGGTTTAGCATTTGAAGGTAAATACAGTGAGCATCAAAAGAAAATGTACATTGAAAAGAAATATACGTTAATAAATTACCGTTATTTTTATTTTAAAATTTTTTAATTGCAAGTTTTTTAGAACTGAAACAAAAAAAAATTACAAAAAATTTCGATATATTAACAAATTTATTCGGGCACTCTCCTTAAGTGTTAAAAGTCGAATTTGGTGATTGTTAGAATTTTATCTTTAGTGTACAGTTTCTTTTGACGCGCACTGTACACACACCTGTATATTGTTAAATGAAATATTCACAATTCTAATTATATTGATTAATTTCAATCAATTTTTGAAATGAATTTAAATTACATGTAATAATCATAGAATTTTTTTAATTAATATTTAGAAATGATTGAAGTCGTCGTAGTTTAGTAAGTGGTGTGTTGGCCTATTAGACGTGAGGTCACGATTCAAATCCCAGGTCAGAAATCAAAACGATTGTATGAACAAATGAATTATCAAAAATACTATTTCTTCGGCAATTTCTTCTCATCTGTCTACTGGCAAAAACTCAGCAAGTAAATAAAACATTGCCATGAGAAGTTTCTCAAAAATCTGTCATTCGGAATCGGTAGGTCTCGCCACTCATGTATAAAATTAACACACGCAACATAAGTGGTGTAAGAAGCTAGGTCGTAATCCTCACTGAAGGGTTTTAGGTGTATGTAGGTTTAGGTTAGAGGGCGTGTACTTGTCAATTGAGACAATTACAGTACCCGAAGGTCGAATTGACCCATTGTACGGAACGTCCTTAAAAATAGAAGGATAATAGAGGGATTAGGAAACGGAGAATGGGAAGCGAAGGAGTTGCACAGACAAAACAAAACAAAAAAGCGAGAGCGCTTCTTTACCGATGAAGCCCTAGCACTTCTCAACCAGTTCAAGCTACTAATGAATCTGTGGAGAACCTTGCTGTCGGCTCTCGACACAGAATTCAAACCGTCAAAGAAGACCCTGCCAAGGGTCCTCACCCTCAACCTACTAAGGTAAGGGCTGGGCAGTTAAAGAGGAGCTGCTCGACAGTCTCCAACTTCTCCTCATCGCAACATACCCTGCAATAGTTCGGCTGGGATCTGTTTCAGATCCCCGTCAGTGACATAATAGCGCAGTGATCTGTAAAAAATCTGAAAACTAACCTTAAACTGGCCTTATCCAAGCCCAGCAGCCAACCTGTTCTTACACTGTCTATAGCAGGTCATAGGCATCTAAAAACATAACAACCCGATCCGTTCCCCCAACTATTCTTCCCCCCTGATCCATCCATTGATTAGTCCGTAGAGGTGGCAGATTGGGGGGTCAGGACCAACTATTAAACCGCCCTCTGAAAGCGAACCTAACCTAGCGAAATGATCCGCCGTCTCATTGCCCAGTATTCCGCTATGATTCGGAACCCAATATACATGGATACGGTCTGGTCCAAAAGTCCTTAACGACTCCTTGCACTAGCGAACGAGCCAAGATTTGCACCAGACCGACGCAATGGCTCTTAGGGCAACCTGACTCACTGAAGAGTTGTAATGACCGAAATGTAATGAAGGAATTGACTGTTTCGATTCAAAGAAATTAAAAATTAGAACAACACTGGGTAACACAATGGATGAAGCCGCCGGGGTCTAGTAGGTAGTGTGTTGTGTAGACAAAAGGCCAGATTTCAAATCCCAGGTCAGATATCAAAACGATAATATTTCTCCGGCGGTTTCTGGCAGAAACTCTGAGAGTAAAAATTGCCATGAAAGGCATCTAAAAAAAAAAATCTGTCGTTCGGAGTCGACTTTAAACTGTAGGACCCGCTACTCATGTATAAAATTAACGCACACAACACGAGTGGTGTGAGAAGCTCGGACATTGTACAATGGGTCAATACGGGTACTGTACTTGACAAGTACTCGTCCTCTAACCTAACCTAACCTAACACAATGAATCGTTTGGAGTGAAATTGCCTGTGGAGGCAAAGCAACCCTCTAGTCTAAGGGCTATTATTAGAACTTGTTGTTAAAGTTGGGTTCGTTATTACAACATTCACATAAAATAAAGATAACTTTTTCAAAAATATGGCAATGCCGAAGCAATGTCGATAACATATGCCAAATTACACAAGTGTTTTTAAAACGCAGTGTTGTGTTTGCTTATTTTGTTTATATTTGAAGTTGCCATATTGAAAATAATATATATGTATGGCAAGTTCAAACATAATATTAATTTTAAAAGTTATCTATAGCTTAACGCTCACTTCTACCTTATACTTCTGTTATAAAAATAAAAACCAATTTATCTAAGCGTTAAAATTCTGCCTTTAGTTAAAGGCAAGTTGTAATAATGGCCATAAAAGTTAAAAACTTATTAAAGTTATGAACTAGTGGCGGTATAATGTAAAATATCTAAGTTGTAGATTAAATTTAATAAAGTCAGTGGTTAGTAAAAATTAAAATGAATGTCGCAATTTTTGCTTAAAATTTAGTCATTTCACAGATTCTGTTTCTTCTTTTTTTCTAACCATAAGCAAATGTTGTTTTTTTTTTATTTGTATTATTTCATCAGAATTAATTTTATTTGAAATCTTTTCATTGCAGCTAACAACTCTTCTGCATAAATCAAATATTATTGAGAAAATCTAATTAAAATTCGTACAACACAAATAGGATTAAACAGCAAACAATATTCAATTTTTGCATTTGAATTATAATTTTAACAGCAACATTTTAGGCTGCCAATTTCAAAATTGTCACACTGGTATTGCCTATGTTAGTTGTACTTGTGATTGTACTTGTAGTTGTACTTGATTAAAATAATAATGATGATCAATAATATTTGCGATAATAATAATAAATCAGCAACGACACATGCTGCTCTTAAAGCCCCTTCAGCTAATGTTGTTATTGCCAATGGGACAGTTGCTGATGCTGATGCTGATGTTGCAAGGGTGCCAAATGGTTTAATGCAAACAACATATGGAAATGGCATTTGGTACAGTGAAATCGTTGATAAGGCTAACAAAACAAATACAAAAACATACAATGTCAACAACAATAACAACAACAACAATAACAAAACAAATATAGTGAATCGCAATGTATGGTTATCCAAACGAACGGATATATTAAGGGAACAACAGCAACAGCATACAACAACAAATCATGCGAATAATAATGAGTGTGATATTATTATCGTTGATATGGAAAATGATGATGATGATGATGATGATATTGAAGAGGAAACAACACATACAGCTTCACCAAAGTATTACATGGACATGAAAACGAATACGAAATTTTATAGAAAACCACCAGCACCACCACCACTATCACCACCACCGCCACCACCACCAGCAACGAGTGAAAACATCAGCAACAACACTCAACATATTGCCAATATGGGTAGTATTGGTAATTGCAAAACAGATGTGATACACTATGACAGCAGAAGAAATGATAACGTAAACGTAGAGCAGGTCAATAACGATAATGATGTTGACGGTCATGATGACGATAACGATGACGATGATGATTCGCTGGCATCAATGGAAACTCTATCAGATAATGTATCGATATGGATTGATGGCGAAAAGCATTGGGTGGCTGGTGTTGATGCCAATACCACCTGTTCGGATCTAATCTGGGCGCTACTGAATTATCAAAATGGACAACAACAGTCAACACAACAGCAACGGCAGCAAATGCAGCAGCAGCAACAACCAAATATATTTGCATCGACTCCAACTTTACAAAATAAGGAAAATATTGTTGAAACAGTTATTAACAAAGCAAATAGCAATCAACACGAACAGCCACGATTTCACCTATCAAATCAGCAACAGCAACAACAACGACCAAAATTATATGATAGACATGATGTAGAGTTAAATTTAAGATTGACAGCAAATCAAGGGGATAATAGCAACACCATTGCTAATACGAACAATTGCAACCAACCAAATTCAACCACCACCTCAACTAACAGTAACAACATTATCGCCACTGCCACCACCACCACCACTACCACCACAGCTATTAATCAATCAATGCCAATAAATACCAAAGAAAATTGCAAAATAATTCCAAACTCTATGCCAACAGTATCTGATAAAATACAGCCGCTTATATCATCATCGCCATCGCCACCTACTACTCTATTGCAACTTACTTTACCACATGGCATGGCAACCGTTTCACAAGTTGCCACCGAATATGTCATCGTTAAACAGTATCATCACTGTGAGGAATACCTTGATGGCAGTACAAAAGTTTTTGACGTTTTGCCTCCACGTGATCGCTCGCACAAAAAACAGGTGAGTGATAAAGCAAGAACCTTTCTTCTCTCTTCTCTTCTTCTCTCTCGTTTCGCTTTTCATTCTTTTTCTAATTTAAACTTTTGATTTAGCAGGAGTCTCAATTCCATAGTTTACCATACATAGACTGACTTTTAACTGTTTAGGTTTCAGGTGGTACTCAATTTGAAAAGACTGAAAATGAAAAATCACCCACAGTCAATGCAGGTCGGCTGTATTGATATGCTACTATACTACGCTACAGCATATATTGTGGTACTGATTGCTAGGTCAGCCAAAAAGGGCGTGTTAAGTTGAAACAATTTTTCAATAAGTTTTTTTTAGAAATCTTCGATTGCAGCAGTCTCATTAGTTTTGTGTTAAGTTCTATTAGGTACGACACAAAGTGACTTGCAGAAGCAACCATATTTTAGATAGAAGAATAGCTCTACTGTCATATGGATAATGGATCATATGGTAGCGTGCTACAATACTTCAACACTGCAATAGCAATAATAATGACTAAGTTTTTGCCTGTGATTTACATACATAAATGGTCATTACAAAATTTTAGCAAGGATTACAACCGGATATCAGCAATGAGTATTCAACTAAGACTGTAAATTTTGATGAATGACTCGAGTCACGCTAATCATTTATACGTATTGTAAATATTTTTCTAAAGTTATGAATCTAAATGAGTAGGCTTATGCATCAAACATATTTCGAATGGTATGAGTGTACTACAGTACCTCAACACGATAATAATTATAACAATGAATAAGTTTATACCAGTATATGCATACATCCATAATTAGTCATTACAATCTCTTAGCGAAGATTACGATCGGAGATCAGCAATGAGTTTACAAAAAGATAAGTAGAATCAAATCATACTCATAATTTCTGATACTTATACGCACTCATACTTATTTTAATATCATGGAACCTCTACTCATATTCAAAGTTTGAAGTACTCATCAGACTCATACTTTACAATACGTATGATGTTGCTGATTTCGACTCCCATAACTCGACATGTACACGAAGCACAAAATAAGTATGATTCGCGTTCGAACACTAAAATATTTACTAGAAAGGTTGTGTGTTTGATCTGCTTGCTGCTCTGTCTTTTTTGCTTATGTGTCTTTTTTTTCTTGTGAATGCTACAACTATATATTTTGATGAATGATTCGAGTCACTCTAATGATTTATAAGTATTTTTCTAAAGTTATTAATCTAAATGAGTAGGCTTAGGAACCAAACATATTTCGAATGTTATGAGTTTGATGTCAACGTTGTAAGCATACTAGTTTCTAGTTTCTCACACCGCTAACGCTGTGAGTGTTTATTTTATACATGAGTGGCGGGACTTACAGTTTAAAGTCGACTCCGAACGACCGATTTTTGTGAGAAACTTTACATGCCAATTTTATTTAACTCAGATTTTTTTTGCGGAAATCTGCTGAAAGGCAGTCGACGAAGAAATATTTTTTATATTTTCACGTCTAATAAGCCAACACGCTACCTACTAGACTACAGCCACCAAAGCTGTGAGCCTCTTTTTAAAAATCAGAATCGACTGATATTCGTTCCATGTCTACTAAACGCAGGCGATACATAATTGGGTTTTACAACACTTCAGTCAGGATTACGGCCTTGCATCTCACGCAACTTATGTTGTGAGTGTTAATTTTATACATGAGTGGCGAGACCTACAGTTTAATGACAGATTTTGAAAAACTCTTCATGGCAATTTTATTGACACTCAGGTTTATTGCCAGAAATCTGCTGAGAGGAAATCGATTCTCTTACTGGGTTCGACTGTCTCTACTTCATGCTTTACTTTACGTAAATTAATTCAAAATTTTCTACAATAAAACCTTGTTTGTTACCTATGCATTGTTTTAACTCAAAATGATGGAAATTGCTTTGTGTAGCTGCTGCTGCTGCTGCTACTGCTGTTGCTCTCAAAAGTATTGATTGCCTCTTAATGGTAAGACATATTTTGAGGGGAAATTTAAAAGTAAAATTATTTTAAGCACTTTGTGGCTTTAAATTGATGTGTGTGTCTTTGTTAGATAATGATTACATGATGATGCCAATGATGCCGATGATGCTGATGACGTTGTTGGTAATGAAGGTTTAGAAAAACTTTTCAAGATTACTTTGAAAAGTTTGTGGTAAACTTCAGTAATTTGAATAAAATTTAAGGTGTGGTCAGACAATAAATGTTTTAAACTAAAATGTGGCATTTTCTTTCCTTTAAAAAAAAATAAAAGTAAATGAGATGATATGCTGCCGCAGGTGAATAAACTTTACAAGGAGGCTGTATATACATATTCTATGTAAGGGAGAGAAAACTTAAAGGCTGGTTTGTGTAGATGTAATAGAAAAGTTTTATGGAAAACTGTTTAAAGAATTTTTTCCATTTTTAAACAAAAGATATGAAACAGGGGTAGTGGAGTATATTATTAGTTGTTTCATAAGTCATTTGATAATTTATATACAATAGTGATAACTTGTGTGGACTTATGAGGCATTGTATAAAGAAAATTCCTAAAAAGAATACTTTCAATAGACTCATCAAAATATCTGCAATTCAATATAGAACTCAAAGCAATAAAGAGCTAATGCAGCTATTAATTGTCCCTTTCATATCAGCTTACAAAGACTTACGAAAAAAAGTTGGGCAGGTGGGATATGTAGCCTGAGTAAATACAAGTTCCATAACGAGAAAAATATGTTTAGGAACTCCAGTACTGACTTCATTTCTAATTTAATTGACAAATGGACGATTAACGGATTTAGGCCTGCCACAACCCACCCTTCCAATCGCATGATAAGGCTTCCTCGATTTAGACCTTCCAACGCAAACAAGGTCGTTCTCTTCGCCGACTTCCGCAGATCACCGTATCAAATGCTTTGCCGAGCCAGTGCAGTCGCTGAATGTTAATACGCTACACAACGTCCATGTCCTTGAGGAGCACATACAGCAAACTGTTGGATCGAATGCGGAAATCATCGCCAACTTGCACTGGACCAAAGATCTTACGTAGGACTTTTCTCTCGAATATTCTCAAGGCTGATGCATCAGTGTTGAATAGGGTCCATATCTCTGCACCATAAATTAGAACGGGGAGGATAAGCGTCTTGTAGAGTATTAGTTTTGTCGTACGAGAGAGGTCTCTGCCTATTGAGACCCTAGTATCACCTATTGGCAAGAGTGACCCTACGCTTGCTTTCTAGACTGACATTATTTTTGGCAGTAACGGTTGAAGATGCCACTTGATAAACCATCACCTTGTCTGAAAATTCGCCCTCCAGTAGACAGCAGACTAATAGGGCGCTTTAGGTGTCGGAGTGCTGTGTGATTTAAAACGGCATCACCTGCCTTATATAGATGATGTAATAATGCGACGTGACTATGGCTCATGGCAACATGAAAGAATTGCGATACTTTGATGCTTTGCCTAGAGGAGTGTGCTTCCACCTTTAAATAAATAAATACATCAGAATAATTCGCTTTAATTTATTTAAGAAATATACATGGACACTCGATCGATTAGCGCAGGTATATTTATGAATTTTCGGCTCTCTTAAATGATTGACCATTACAACCCTTGAGCCAGGTTAAGAACCTAAAATATGATACTACTCTTGCTGAATGTGATAATTTTATTCTACAATTTAAAGTCGATTCCGGTTTTTTATTTGCTTTCTTTTCTAACCAAAATATTTCAAAAAGGAAGTATAAAATCTTATATTCCTGGAAGTCAAACATATATTGTTTCACAAAAATGGTTTTATTAAAGAAAAAAGGAAGAAACAATTGCACAAGAAACGTCATTCAAGTTTTGCTTGCATTTAAGAAAATTATTAAGGAAATGGGAAAAGAATATTTAAAGTTTCCTTTTTTTTTTGTCCCAATTGGTGGTGAAAACTTTAATATACTTATGCATAAGTACAGTTGCTGTTAAATAATTAGGCATGTAACTAAAATTCAATGACAATAAGAAATGTATAGACCAGAGATCAGCAATGAGTATTCAAAAAGATGAGTAGAATCGTATCATACTCATAATATCTGATACTTATATGCGTTCATACTTATTTTAATATCATGCAACCTCTACTCACATTCAAAGTTTGAAGTACTCCTCATATGCATGCTAAACATCACGTATGATGTTGTAGATCTCGACTCTCTATCACTCAACTTTTACACGAAAAATAAGTATGAATCGCGTACGAACACTAAAAAACTCACTGAATGGTAGCGTGTTTGCTCTGCTTACTGCTTGGTCGATTATGCTTATATGTCTGTTTTCTCTTGTTGTCAATGCAACAACAACTAAGCCTGTAAATTTTGAAGAATGATTCGAGTCACTTGAATCATTTATAAACATTTTTCTAAAGTTATGAATCTAAATGAGTACACTTATGAATCAAACATATTTCGAATGGTATGAGTTTGATGTCAACGTTGTACGCACACTCATTGCAACCTGTACTTATAAATCAACGTTGGATTGAGTACGAATGTATCAGATATACATAGTTAGATTTCAATATTGTTGACTCACTTATATTCAAAATTTCATGAGTGCTTATCAGTAGCGAAAAAATGATTCATAGCTGATCTCTGGTTTGGATCGAACTTAAAACTGATATAATAAGGCATAGCAAGCTTTTTAAATTGGTAAATAAATTCAAGGCCGATAAATTGTGATGTATTCGATCTGGATTTCAAGGGTAATCGTTCGGTATATTATCAGACTTTCACTTTCTGTATATAATAAATGCGATTATTGCTTTTGAATACCTTTAGTTGGCACCAGTAATGAGTATCAATTTTTATGCCATAATTATAGGTTGATATGTTTAAATTGAAAACATTCTTGCTAATTTACTGCTAACAGCTGTAATTGCATGCAGAAGTCTCCGATAGCTCGCTTTAAAAAGGAAGCGAATATAATAATACGAGAATGTATTCCCAGTTTTTTTTGTTACATTTGTTAAGAAGTTTTTGGTTGTTTTATAATACTGAGGCAAAAAAGAAAAAAACACAAAATTTTTGAAAGTTTTTACTTTAACTTGTCTCGCATTGTTGAACATTTCATTATCCTTGTTCGCACACGTATGCAGCACATAATATCTTATATATGTATTAATGCGAGGCGTGTTTCAAAAGTCAATATGGAAACAATTTAATTTTCATTTAAAATTTTTGATTTGCTTCTGATTATTGCTTTGACAAGAAACAAATTATGATTTTTAAAAATTTCCGAACAAGCCTCGTTTTATGAGAACACACATGTTGTACTCATTCTGACAGCTACATGCATGCATACATACTTCTAGATGTGAGTGCGAAATACTTTAATGTGTACGTACGTATGTATGTGCATGGAAGCTTTTGTTATTTGAAAGATATTTAAGTGGCTGCAGACAGGTCACGCAAAGTATTTAAATCAGTTTGTGTGCCACAATTGCAGCTACCGTATGATGTTGCTACCGCGCTACTGCTTTTGCTTTTGACGTTGCCTTTGCCATTCAATTCACTTGTTCACTTCATGTTTTTTTTTGGTTTTTTTCTTTTTTTTCTTTTTTTGTAATTCAAAAAATACTTGACGTTCATTTATGTTGGCAACAAAATGACTGATGTTGATGGTTCCATTGCAACATTCAATAATTGTTTCAATTATTTTTATTGTGCGAAAAAATAAATTAAAAAACTGTCAAAAAAACAACAACAAAAAAAGAGTGAAAAAAATGTTGAAAAAGTAATTTGTTTGCAAGGTTTTTAATTCAATTTTTTTCACCTGGGCTCTGTATGTATATTAATATTGTACATGCAAAGTGTGCTCGTAGGAAGGTTTCTAAGCACCTAAATGCCTGAATATGCACATGAATGACGCTATTTTAAATTTATTTTTAAATAATGAAAGTTTTTAGTAAATTTTTACGTCGACGAAGAGTAGATTGAGGCTAATCGTTTGGATATTGGAACAGTATGGCATGTACAGTGAGCGCCATAAGTGAGTCAACACCCATAATTTTAAATTTTCTATTATGTTCTTAAGCATAAAGAAATGTTCCTTTATCATGAATTGCTGTTTTTGTTTTAACATTTTATAAGTAATAAATAAATGTCTTTATTTTTGGAAATTTAGTCGACTATTCTCATTTACTTTTCTCGCTATCCTAAGGAAATGAATTATTTCAGTAGTGTTTACTCACTTTTGGCGCTGACTGTATAAATATTTACGAAGTGGATGAACACTGTATATCCAAATAAATTTCTTTCAACGAAAACGTATACGAGCAACTGGGTACTGACCGGAGATCAGCAATGAATCATTTTATCGCTATTCACAACCACTTATGAAATTTTAAATATATAAATAAGTGAGAAATTTAACTAAGTACTCTAATTCATTTGTACTCACTACAACGTTGATTTATAAGTACAGGTTGCAATGTTGACATCGAACTCATACCATTCGAAATATGTTTTATTTATAAGCCTACTCATTTAGATTCATAACTTTAGAAAAATGCTTATAATACTTATAAATGAGGTACGAGTGACTCGAATCATTCATCAAAATTTTCACTCTTAGTTGTTGTTGCATTTACAACAAAAGAAGAAAGGCACATAAGCAAAAAAGACAGAGCAGACACACAACCTTCTAGTGAGTATTTTAGTGTTCGTACGCGAATCATACTTATTTTATGATTCGTGTAAACGCTGAATTAAGGAGAGTCGAAATCAATAACATCATACGTGTTGTTAAGTATGAATATGATGAGTACTTCAAACTTTGAATATGAGTAGAGGTTTCATGATATTAAAATAAGTATGAATACGTATAAGTATCAGAAATTACTCACCTTTTTGAATACTCATTGCTGATCTCTGGTGCGGACGTCAACATTGCAGCATCATACTGACCAGTATTGATCAAGCAAAGAATCTTTAATGAAAATCACAGTGGAAGCATGAAGGATAACTATAGTTGAGAATAATCGCGATGGAACGATTCATGCAATAACATTGGTTAAGGTTTCTTTTTGTAATGTCGCCGCAGTCTAGTAGGTTGTGTGTTGGCTTATTAGACGTAAGACCACGGTTCAAATCCCAGAGCAAACATCTCCATCAAAACGAAATATGAAAAAAAAAAAATATTTCCTCGGCGACTTTCTCCCAGAAGATTAATAAAATTGCCATGAAAAGTTTCTCAAAAAATCTGTGGTTTGAAGTTGACTTTAAACTGTAGGTCCTGCCACTCACGTATAAAATTAACACACACAAACATAAGGGTGTGAGAAACTAGGTACATAATCCTGACTGAAGGGTTGTAATTATCAATTATGTATGCATGTAGTATGTATGTATAAAGGGGATGTTAGGAAAAAATAAACGCCTGCACATATTCTATTAGAATTTCCAGCGTTGGTTAGGGGGAAGCTAACATTGCTGTGCTTCTCTACTTTCATACAAATCGGTACGGGAAATTTGAACGAGATATCATCTGTCTTCCACAATTTACTGGGCATTGTGGGTTTTTGATTATGCCGGACTGCATAGATTATCCATAGCATAACTTGTATGGAAGCTAATTGAAAGAATAGAAAGGAGAAGTAGTAACCCATATTCAACGGTGTTCTCCTTTAGCTTAACGCGTGAAGCTAGGTTGTTATCCTGACTAATGGTCCATTAAGCAGTTACTTAAGTAAACCATATGCCTATATCCAAACTAGTTACATAACAAAAATACGATGAATTGACAATAAAATTCTTATCAACGCTCTATAATGAGAAGACCTTCAAACACTAATTATACTTGCCCTAGAAAACAATTGACCTCGACCCGAATATGCAATAATTTAGCATATTTAGCCAAAAATATATCACAACTTAAACCATTCTCCATCTCCTGGGCTACAATATTTATCATCGTAATTTATTTTACTTATGCTACGAACACAAGGGAAAAAGACAAAACAGAAAAAAATGAAAGAAAAGGAATGATTTCTATTTATTTATGAGAGCTTCGCTCTCGCTCTCTCTCTCTCTCTTTACTAAGTAGAGTGTTATTAAGTGAAGATGAGAATAAAAAATTAATTTCGACTAAATTAAACCCACTTACCACTACTCTACGGATGTTGTATTTCCTTTGAATGATGTTTTAGGTAAAAAAAAGATATAATAATAAAGCAGGGAATGCTAACAAATGGAATATGGGTGAAACAGACAAAAAGATGAATATAAATTAAGACAAGTCACGCAATATATACGTACGTACGTTTATGAATAATTGGTTATTATAAACAGAATGCAGGCAGTTATAATAAGAATCCTTTTATTTTTAGTTACCGAATGATAACAACAAAAAAAAAGAGAGAAAAAAGATCATTTAAATGTATCCTGCTTTCAAATGTATTTTTTTCCTTTTTAATGTTTAACTTTTTTTCTTCATTTACATTTTAATGTTTTTCTTTCCTTTCTTACTTACTTATTGCCTTTCTGTTTCATATTCTTCTTAAAAATTCTATTTAACCACACAGTGTGAATTGTTGTTACGCCACTTGGGTCCAGCACCGGCCGTCTACATCAATAATACAACACCACAGTTGTCATCATTAATCTCTACCGACAAGGACAGCGGCATGGGAAGTCCAGTGGGCAGCGCTCGTAGCGCCAAGTTCCGACGTCGCAAACATAAATCATCACAGTGGCTGGCACAGGCCAATACATTGCATCCGAAATTGTCTCGTTGCACCGCAAACGAACGTCTGATGAAAATTATTTTGGCTCAGGATGAGACAATACAACGACAATTGTCCTTGTTACGGTAAGAAGCTCTTCTTCTCCATCTACTTCTTGTTTTATTAATTTACAACTATAACTGTAAATACAAGCAGTAAGCATATATGCAATTATATTTAAGCACCACTCCACACTCCATACAGTCATCTACATAAGCAAACCAACACATAAATTCATTTAAACTTACACACTCACTCATACTGTTACATAAATTCATTAAAATTTACACACATACATTTACCCACATATATTTACATTTACATAAATGATTACGTACGATGCATTGTACATATTTATATTGTATACACACACTGATATTTGCCATAATATGCCGTAATTATGCCTTTTGGAATAGAGATGGGCGAGTGGCTTTAGTGTATTAAAGTGGCAAACAAACGTGACTGGGATAAGATAAAAAAAAAACTAAAAACGTTTGCTGTCTTCTAACTAATCTATGTCTGTTAAAAAATTCTATTTCTGCAGAATAGACACTTTAAAACAATTAAGGAGAGAAGACGTATGTATTTGATTTAAATTTGGAACAAAACCTGAAGCGATTTGATTGATTAGTAACATGTTGAGAACTATAAATCTAATAATGTGAAGTCTTTTTTTATTGCTCATAAAATTTAAAATTTTCCCAGTTTCAAACAAGTTTCTCAGGGGCACATAAACACAGTGGGCGTCAAAAGAAACTGTATAATTCCAACAATCACCAAACTCAACTTTTAACACGTAAGGAGAGTGTGCCACTGTTCACAACTTTATGTAAACAACAACAATTGATTTTCTTTGTTATTCCTCTGTTTATACCCTTTGCATAAACAATAACAATTACTAGATAATTATTCGACAGATCTTTGTAACGGAGATCTTCAAACCACGATTACTCTCTTCAAACACACCGCGTCTTCACACAAGACTGATTGCTTTGTCTTGCCTTTTATATGGCAGGATGAACAGTCCGATGAATGTTCATGACTTCGCCTTCTCGAAATCCCTATAAATGTAAACATCGTTGTTTACATTTATTATTGTAGTGTTGTTTGTGTATTTTTGTTTACTTGTTTACTATTTTTTAAGCTGGTGTTTGTTGTTATATTAACCAGTATGATAATTTGTAAACAGGTTTGTTTACTGCATTGTTTTGTTTTTGTAGCTTTTGTTTATAATTTTAATGTTAAGCGATGTAAAGGCAAAACACTAGTATCTAGAGTTTTTATTTTCGTAACAATATCTTGAGCTCTTAATTAATATCTTTAATGATTTGCTTCGAGTTTTTTAATTTATTTAATAATTTCACATGATACCTAAATTCTGGAAATAAAACTTTTAATAAACTTCTTCAGTCACTTGCCCATCGTTAATCGTTTGGCATGGCATGTTATGGCATGGCAAATGGGAAAATTTTAATTTTCCAGATATTTATTTGATATTATTGTTTGGGGCCCAGAGTCATTGTGTTGACCATAATCAAAAGAAAACTGCCTGTATAATTAATTGGGTTTTTACTTGACTTTTTATCTTTTATTTCCGTTTTTATTTCATCTTCCGTTTCTGTATTTTATTTATTTTTTTTTGTTTTTCTTTTCATTTTCATTTCATGTCCTGTGCTGTCTATGGTTTGTCACAACATACCACCATCTCTCTCGCTGTGAATGGTCGGTCGGCCGCCTGCCTCCCACTTTGTTTATTGCCAATGGCTATGTGTTTGGCTTAACAACAATACTTTGTGGTACTTTCGGACATGGTTTCATATAACAAATACAACCTCTTTACACACATACTGTGACAATTACACAACCAACCACAAAAATTACAAAAAAAAATCGGAAAAAATCGAAAAAAAATCAAAAAAATTGCTTCAACACGTTCACAGTGAAAAGGAACGTCAAATTACCAAGATTGAAGAGGAGAAACATCGTAAACGAGAACGTGAGTTGGGTAAAAACTATTTGCTGGAAACCTATCTAAACGGCTTAGATGAGGCCGAATGTGAACCGGAAGTACAGGATGGTGAAGAGATTTTTGTCGGTGAGTAAAGAAAGAAAATAAAACCGAAACCGAAAAAATACTAAAGATTTCTACCTGATAAAACTTTAAGAAACAAAAACAACAAATACAAGCCATAAATGGTTTCATTTTTATATTTTTAGTTGATCTATTACAACTACAAATAGAAAAACCAAATATGTGCTACAAAAAAAAAAATTGCAGGAAGATATCTGAAGAGTAACGAAATATTTGGAACATTTTTAACATGTTTTGACATAAAATACGTGTTGCACGTTGCCCGTCCGTACAAGATCCCATATCAATAATAAAAATTGACACCATTTTTAATTGGGGGGGACAGATGTTGTATTTTCCTACAGTTTTTTGTAGTTGTTTGTTTTCACAAATTTGTTTGGAATTGAGTTGTCTTGGTTAGAAAAACTTGACAGTGAATAATAAGTGTAAAGTACACACAAGTATTGGATGCATGTTTGGATGTATAATCATTCATAATACATCAACTATTTCATACGATTGAAATGATAAGACAGAGATTATTTGTATTTGTTAGGGAAAGGGGAATAGAAAAATCAAATTACAAGCATATTGCAGCTGTACACTTCATTCTGGTTGAATTAACTACAGGACTACAAACCAAGCTAATGACTTAATAAAATAATTAAAAAAATTATCGTTCGTAAGTAAGTGGGATAGTAGCTAGGACCCGCCACTCATGTATAAAATGAACATACACAAGATGAGTGGTGTTGAGAAGATAGGCCGTATCCCTGACTGAAGGGTTGTAATGGCCAATTATGTAGCCATCCATGTTGGGCAGCAATCGAAATAAATGACAGTATAATGATTGAATGTATTGGAAATATGATAAATGCATTCAAACTCTCCACTTCAGAAGCAATTATACAAGCTTTTACTATTACCACTATAGTGTCACGCCTACTTACTTACTTACTTAATTGGCCATTAACAACCCGATTAACGGATTTCGGAATGCTTCCAGGCGCCTTTGCATCTTGAGCGCCTACGCCAGTTGATCAATCCGATCGATGACAGGGATTCCTCGATTTGGTTCTTCGAACGCAAACAAGATCGTCCTCTTCACCGACTTACGCAGATTCCCGCATCAAACACCAGTCTCGCTGGAGCATCCTCCTCCATTCGAACGACATGGCGGAGCGTATGCAGCCATTGGATGTTAATACACTGTACAATGTCCATGTCGCTGAGGAGCTTATATAGCTCACTGTAGGATCGGATGCGGAAATCATTACCAACTTGCATTGCACCGAAGATCTTGCATAGGACTTTTCTCTTGAATACCCTCAAGGCTGCTGCATTAGTGTTTTATAGGGTCCATGCCTCTGCGCCATAAAGAAGCAGGGATAGGATGAGCGTCTGGTAGAGTATTAGTTTTGTAGTACGAGAGTGGTCTCTGCTACTCATTTGCCTAGTGTAACCATAGTACCACCTATTGACAAGAGTGATCCTGCGCTTGATCTCCAGACTGCAATAATTTTTGGTGGTAATGGCCGAGCCAAGATAAATAAATTCCTTGACTATATCGATAGTATAGTTATCGGCCGTAATCTGAGATCCAATATGCCGCATGTCTTTACTTGTTGAGAACATATACTTCATTTTGCCATCATTTACTTCCAGAGACCCATCTTAGTAGACTCCCGTCGTTCAATAGCACTAAATGCAGCAGTAACATCTCGCTTGGTATGCCCTATGATGATCGATGTAGTCAGCGTACGCAAGCAACTGGACGCTTTTTTGAAAAATAGTGACATTGTGATGCACTTCCGCCTTCCGTAGAATACTATCCATGGCGAAATTGAAGAGGTCATGCCCACTCCTTAAAAATTTTCACTACAAAGCCAACTCGAGTTATGTGGCAAATTATTACAGATGAGGCTAAAGTGCCTATAATTGTTTCTATGAACTTGGTGTTCAAAATTATTGCCTCTGGTCCTGTTAAAGTATTTTTTTGTTGGTTTGTTTTTACCCCATAAAGTGTACAACGTTTCTTAAAGCATTGAAAAACAAAAAACCGAGATGAACCATTTTTTTGTTCACGGTCCAAAAGCAAAACATTCTAATTAACTGGTACTGATTACTTTGCTTATTTTCCCTTCCATTAGAGGCATTTTTTTCTTGTATTTGTTTCGTATTTGTTTAGGCCTAAAAAGCAAACAAACAAATATTTTCTTTTTCGTTTTCGTTAAATTTAACCACAATAAATGACTGTCATTATTCAATTCAAAGGAAAACAGTGAAAATACAGAAAAAAACTGTTCACGTAAAAGTATAAAATTGTGATAATTACGATATAAAATTATACGTAACGTAATGCGGTACGTGGGTAGGTAGGCTGGTAGCTGCTTAGAAACATCAAAAAAACGAAAAAAATTGTGTTATGTGGCACTCATTTTTAATTTAATTTCTGTCAAACAATTTAACGAAATAAAGTGATAATATCACACACACTCATCTCTGTTTCCTTTTTTTTTCTTTTGAGGCGGGTAATTTTTATTTTTTGTTGATAAGTATGAATGAAAAAGAGGAATGATTTTTTTTTTTTTAGAAAATTAAATACAATCCTAGGCACACTTATGATGCCGCAAACATAGACATTTATGTGAGCAGATGATATAATTTTTTTTTGATATAAATTCACGATATTGTTGCTTACAATGTGTTGTAACACGTTTAATATTGTATGTTGTACTAAGCCTGAGGATATATCGTACAATGTGGAAAAAAGTGTCATTTATTTTATTAAAGCTGCGTTGAATATTTTTTTTTTTTTTGTGTGTGTGCGAAAAACACTGATCAAAAACCGAAAAGATAATGTGCTACAATGTGTTATATAATAAAAAGCTCGGGTTCGAGTCCCAGGCCAGACATCAAAACGAAATATGAAAAAAAATATATTTCTTCGGCGACTTCCTCTCAGCTGATTTCTGGCAAAAACTCTGCCATGAAAAAGTTCCTCAAAAAAATCTGTCGTTCGGAGTCGACGTTAAGCTGTAGGTCCCGCTACTAAAGTATAAAATTGAGGCACACAACATGAGTAGTGTGAGAAGCTAGGCCGTAATCCTGACTGAAGGGTTGTAGTGGCCAATTATTAATTGTAAGAATTATTAACTTCTGCTATAAAAAGTCGCCGTCGTATAGTAGGTAGTGTGTTGGCTTGTTAGACATGAAAAATATTTCTTCGGCGACTTTCTCTCAGCAGAATTCTAGCAAAAGATTATCTGAGAGTATATAAAATTGCCAAGAAAAGTTTAAAAAATTTGTCGGTCGTAGTCGACTTTAAACTGTAGGGCCTGCCGCTCATGTATAAAATTAACGCATAAAACATAAATGGTGTGGGAAGCTAGGTCGTAAAGCTGACTAAACAATTGTAATGACCAAATATGTACGAATGTATGTCTAAGAAGCATAGGACTTTAACAATTGAAACACTCTAAATGGTTTATTTCCCGGTTTATTATGCTTCGCTGCCTCTGTTGTCTTTCTCCGATATGTGATATGGAGATTCCAGTCAATTGCAATTCCTGTCCTATCAGATAGACGTTTGCTAAGGACATGGGTGAACTATGTCTACTTACGTGTTCGGTATTCGATCTCAAGTGAGATCTGCAAGTGATTTTGTCCCGACTTATTAAGACTTGCTGCCCTTCTTGCTAGCTCTTGATGCCGGGAGTGGCTTGAGAGCTCTCTCTAATAAGTGATACAGAGATTCAAGTCAATTGCAATTCTGGTTCTATCAGGCAGACGTTTGCTAAGGATTTGTGTGATTTCTACTAACGAGTTCGATATGTGATCTTGAGTGGGGCCTGCCCATTTGATAGGAATTTGAGTTGCCGTCTCATGCATATAAGGAAACTGATTTATTGTTCAGTTATTGGGAGTTCTACAATCGGTGTTGCTTGCCATATATTGTCTACTGCTGTTAATGCAGTTCTTACCTTCCTTTCTTGAGCCTCCGCTCCACAAGTAACAAAAGGTTGCAGTGCGAAATTGTCGCGTTAAGTCTCATGGCACAGGTTTTAGGAGCATATTTCCTAAGCCTTTTAGTCTCTAATATGGTCAGCCTTCAGGAGAGCATGTGGGATCTCCTACAGTTTCGACTGAATGCCATCGACATTGTCCTACAGCAGCCAGGTGTCACCCACGTAGTCTAGATATTCGATACGACTTTTTAACAATACTTACTCTTGGCTTATTGTAATAACGTTCTACAGATAACAAAATGTTGCGTTGTGAAATTGCCGCATTAAATCTCATGGCACTGGTTTGCGAAGTTTTAATTGTAAGCCCATGAGCCTTTTCAGCCTTCATTTCCCACAAACTCACCTCTTTCTCCAGTTCCGATTGTGTCATCCGCATAGTCTAGATATTCGATACGACTTTTTAATGGTCAATTATGATACTCATGACATAACTTTGATTACAACGCATATTCGAGTGACTCGAATCATTCATCAAAATTTACAGTTTTTGTTATTGTTGCAGTTACAAAAAAAAAAAACAGACACATAAGCAGCAAGCAGAACAAACACACATTTAGTGAGTGTTTTAATGTTCGTACGCAATTCATACTTATTTTGGAATTTGTGTAAATGTTGAGTTATGGAGAGTCGAATCAACAACGTATTCTTAAGTATGAATATGATGAGTACTTCAAACTTTGAATATGAATACAGCTTTGAATATTTTCTCCACATATAAGAAGCTCAATGAAGTCGCCGTGGTCTAGTAGGTAGTGTGTTGGCTTATTAGACGAAAGGCCCGAGTTCGAATCCCAGGTCAGACATCAAAATGAAATATGAAAAAATATTTCTTCGGCGACTTCCTCTCAGCAGATTTCTGGCAAAAGCTCTGAGAGTAAAAATTGTCATGAAAAAGCTTCTCAAAAAATCTGTCGTTCGGAGTCGACTTTAAACTGTAGGTCCCGCCACTCATGCATAAAATCAACGCACACAACATGAGTGGTGTTGAGAAGCTAGGCCGTAATCCTGACTGAAGGGTTGTAATGGCCAATTATGTATGTATGTACATATGTATGTATAAGAAGCTCAAAGATCTATGAATTGCCATTTGATAAATTCGAAATTCCATCCGGTTTTTTGGCAAACAAAATTCGTGGATTTTATGATAATTTTTGGCAGAAATTTTTTAAAGAAAATAAACAAAATTTTATGTATTCATATAATGTGTAAATATTAATCCTGCAAACAGTTTAAATTAAATCACATATTTTTTTTGTTTTTGTTTTCATTTCCTAATGAATGTTTTCCAATCAATATTCAGTATTTTTTAATCTTTATTTTCTTTTTTTGTTTTTGATAAATTGTACTGCCTTGCCATTTAACCATTTTCACATATTTCTCATCTGTCTCTACTTTTGCCAGGGAGCAGGGCAAAATACTGTTTCTCAGCTCATGCTAGACGATTATTAAAATTATAAAATTGAACATAATTTTGCATAAAATAAATCATTCCTACAATATAAGTATATACGTATAAATGTAAGTGTGAGTAAATATTGCGCATAAACACATTCTTCATCACCATCAAGTACAGACATTCACCATTTTTGCACTTTCATTGTGTGAAAAATTTTTTTCCAATTCCTTTTGAAAAATATTTTCTCCTCCCTTTTAGCTGCTGGCAAATTTAGACAGCTGCAGAGCAAAAACAAAAAATTTTTTTATTCGTTTCACATAAAAGAAATAAAAATATTTCAGGCCATTTTCAATTTTATGATCGAAATTTTTTCAGGTTTACGTGCATAAAAGATGAATTTTTAAAGCAGGTAACTGGGTGCGGGGAGGTGAGAAAGGGAGGAAATTTTCAAGAAAGAAAAAAAAAGAGAAATATTAAAATCATTAGAATTAAAGAAGTATGTGTGATATGTTTTATCTTGTATTCTGCATTGTATACGATATTCGTTGAGGCTTCTGTACTTACATAATTCCTTCGTATTACAATAACTCGACTTTACACCACAAAAAGGTTTTGTTTTTTGCCTCATATAAAGGTTTATTATACCTTTTTTGCTATAAATTTTTAATTCTGTAAAGAGTATCCTTACAAAAAAAAAAAAAGTGAAAAATATTGAATCTTTACACAATCCAACATACCAACATAGTCTGGCATACACAATTTAATGGCTGCTTAGTATTTAAAATTTTATTTTCTCTGAAGCCTTTTTTATCTCCATGATAACAATAACAATAATAATAATAAAAAGGTGTATATTTTTTCTTTCATTTAAATCCAGCACATAACCAAATATTGTATTAGATTGGGTACTAAAAATAAAGAACTCATAAAGGTGCAACATAACATGCCACAAACATATTCCATTTAAATTATATTGTAGCAAATTTATCATTGAAAACAAAAATTGATAACAAAAGTGTGATTATATTTTCAATTGTATAGAACAGACAGTGAATAAAACAGGACTAGACTACTGAGTGAAAAAAGGACACAAGCGTTCCCAACCTCATTCAAAAATTGCAAGATTTTTGTTTATCTATGTTGACAAGAAGTTGATATCGGTGTTAATAAAATACAAAAAGGTTTAATCGCAGATGATATTGTTACGTTTTGGCCGTTTAAAATATGAGCTTATAGATTGCAAATAAAATAAAAATAAATTTGTGCTTAATTTCAATTAAAATTCTTTATTATTCGCACAATTCTGTGTGCCACTGTTCACAATTGCTCTTCTTTGTTATTCCTCTGTTTACACCCTTTGCATAAACAATGACAATCACTAAGCAATTATACGGCAGATCTTGATAATGGAGATCTTCAAACCACGATTACTCTCTTCACACAAGACTGACTGAACTTCACTAACTCAATTGACTGCTTTGCCTTGACTTTTATATTGCAGAGTAAACAGTCTAATGAATGTTCTTGAAGCCGAACGTTCATGACGAGAATATTAAAGTCCTACCACTTGCATGAGGTTGATATGAATCTGAAATACTTAAGGGTTTAATATCAGCTTTTGTCGTACTAAGAGATTGATTCGGAATGTTATCTTTCTAGGTGTCTATGGCCTGCTGGACATAGATAAGGTCAGTTTAAGGTTAGTTATTGGGTTTATTATGGGGACTGCGCGATTAGATCGCTGACAAAGTACTGGAACCGATCCCAGCTGGACTATTGCAGGTTATGTTGCAATGAGAATGAGTTGGAGACTATCGAACAACTTGATTACCCTAAGCAGGGGCTTCTTCAAGGGTTTGAATTTCTTGTAGAGTGCCGACGTTAAGACTCTCCATGGATTTATTATTAGTTTGAACTGTTTGAAAAGCGATAGGGCTTCAATGGTGTATTTGTGGGCTGTGTTATTCCACCGCCTCCTTATTCTCCCTTTCCCACTTCCTCTTATTTTCACTATTTCCTCTTTTACCACCTCTCCTTCAGGACGTAGTACAATGGATCAACTTGACCTCCGCATACTATACTTGTCTCAATGGCAAGTGCACGTCCTGGAACCTAAACCTCAACCTAGGAGTTTGATTCATTTATTCAAACCCCTCTTCTTAAACTGCCTGTTCCTTTTTAATACACATGCTAATGTAATAAGCATGATTTCGATAAACTTCTGCCTTCAAAATGAAGTTTTTTGAATGGAACCAATGCAGGATTTACTCTCATGAAATATTTGGCATTTAAGTACTGGGAATTGGTACAAATCTATCATAATTTTTAATAGCCAACGTTTGATTTTATTGGTAATCACGGCAGTGGGAGGTAAATCAACAAAAAAAAAAAAAAATAATTAAATTGTTTTTAATTGCATTTCCATTGTAAAAAGGAATTTGGAATTCATTGGAAAATGTCACAAACATTTGGATTAAAATTTTCAATTCCAATTTATTTTTTGCAAACAAAAATTATTAATCCCAGGAGATAGAAATACAGGAAATTGCTTTTATGTAATAAATTTTATATTCAATAATACATACATATGTACATATGTACATATTTAAATATTTCACAGGACTCCGCATCGTATAAGCAATAAACATTTACGAAAATATTGTTCGTACTCATACGCCTCAGTAGTCATATGTTCATGTATTAACCTTAAAAATATGTTTCAGAAATAAGAGCCCCACGGAAAATTTAAAAGTTATGAATCTAAATGAGTAGGCTTATGAATCAAACATATTTCGAACGGTATGAGTTTGATGTCAACCTTGTACCCATACTCATTGCAACCTGTACTTATAAGTCAACGTTGTAGTGAGTACTCACTTATATTCAAAATTTCATTTGAATATAATTTCAAATTTGAAATGAATTTCAATGAAATGAATTCAATTGAATTGAATTTCAAATTTGATTATGAGTAGCGTAAAAACGATTCATTGCTGATTTCTGGCATTGAACATTTCATTTCATTTTGAACTATTTTGACATCTGAGCCATGTAAGGTGTTAAATAACTCTGAAATTAAATGAAATTATGGAAATATTTTCCTGGAAATTTTATGAAAAATATTGTGATTCATAATATAATGAGTAAGTTTGTGAAAACAACAACAATTTCATTGGATAAATGTCATGGCGAAAACAAAACAAATTTCGTCTTCCTTGTTAAATTTTATTGATTCCGTTTAATTTCGCATGTCATGGACTTTGTCTCTCTGTGCATACTTATGAATGTGAGAGGGAAAGAGAAAAATTAAAAAATATATTCAGAAAGGTTATCGTTGTGTTGTTTGGCATTTGTTTTCAAGATTTCACAGAACCAGTGGAGTGAAAAAAATTTCTCGCATTTCATATGTCACAATAAAAATTGTGTGACAATTTATTTTTATTTTAAATTCTTCTGTTTCAGATTAATGCCATCACTGTGTCAATGCCACAATTAAATATTCTCCAATGGAGTTTTAAAAGTCCCACGGCATTTAAGATATGTTTGTCAGCCAAAAATGTCAATAAAAAAAATGTCATGAAAAATATTGGAAAATATGCTCTTAACTTACACTAGGTGCTTACGCATATTGATTCAATTTGTTTCGGATATGTATTATTCGTAATAATTAAAAAGTTCTCAAAAGTTTATACTCATGATCAAAATTCTATAACGTAATGACTAATTATAATAAAGTTTACGTGACGTAAAACAAAAGAGTTTTTTTTTTATTTTTTAAAATCATTTTGTTCTTGGTATCTGTTTAATAAACTTCCATTATTTGCGTTTCTTTGTTTACCCATACAGATGAACCATACCACCGTGAAGCCACAACAAAAACTGAAGCAACAGCGCAACCTACGGCAATTCCTGGAACAGCAAATACGCCAGCGATTGCATCAGCAGGAGTGACTTTAGCAGCTGGCTTGACTGGCGATGCATTTAATGTGCTGACTAAACATAAGCACAAGGAAAAGGAAGCGAAAAAAGAAAAGAAAAAGAAACGTCACAAAGAAAAAACAACAAAAGATGAGGACGTTAATGGGAAAACAAATAAAAGCAGGGACAAGGAAAAGCTGGAATTGAATGAAACTTCCAAGGACAATGGCAGTAACGAGCAGGATATCGAAATTCAAATACTGTGGCTGGAGAAAATTTACACTCTCAATAAACAATTGCAGAAAGAGGAGGAGCTGGCAGCCAAATTGCATGCCAAAGTACGTAAACACCAGTTGCGTAAGGCACAACAAACCCAAAGAGAAGTACAAATGGAAATTGATAAACTTGATGATAACCTTGCTCTCCAATGTGGAGACATACGTAAAGTTGAAGCCAATTTAATGCAGACCAATGAGCAGCTACAAAGGAAACTTCTCATTTTGGAACGTCTAAGCATTGACTATTTGGAGCAACAACAGCCGCAGAGTAATGAGTTGCATACAAGCGAAATACTAGCAAAAGAGCTAAAGGAAGAAAATCCTCTTAAAAATGATGCCAACAATATACTAACGAGCTGCTTGGAAAAATCTTTAGACATACAAAAGCTATCCCTAAAGAATATCCAATCAAAGGATGAAGTGAAAAAATTGGAAAAGATTATTGCCAAGCCGGCTATAGATTTACACACCGAACAACAGGAAATTGCTGCTGTTGCTATTACTACTACTGACTATAATTACAGTCACAATGATAATAATAATGCTAAGAGTACAAGTGTATTAGTAAAGAAGGGAGGTCCCTTGCCTGCATTTAATGCCTCACATAATCTAAGATTTTCAAATGAATATACGAATCGTTTGAACGAAATAAAAGCAAATACCATGAGTGGCACTTCAAATTTAACGAATTGCAATGCCATTGTTGCAGCTGCTGTGGATAATCAGCAACAGACACATACTAAACCACAATTGATTACCGCCCTAACAACAGGGGTTACAAATGCTACCGAGGATGCCACCACCAGTGTTACGAACACTACAAATGTAAACGCCTTAGCAGCAGCAGCAGCAGCAACTAAAACAGAAACATTGTCCGCAGCATCAAGTGTGTTTATTGATAAAAATATGTTGTCATCATTACATGTACAAAATGCCAAAACCATTAAGAAACAAATGTTTCATACACAAACAACGGCAACAGCACAAACGATGGCACACACACAACAAAAAGTGTCAGCACAAGCACCAGCACTAGCACCAGCAAGAGCATTATCTCCAGCAGCAACAGCATTGTTAACAAGTGCATTCCCTAAACAACAATTTCAACATGTAATTCCACAGCAACACATTCCAAAAACGACTTCAACATATTTAACCTCAAGGCCACAGAATTCACACCAAATACTACCACCACAACAACAACAACAACTACCATCATCATCATCTTCAAATATTATTTTTCTACAGCATCATCATCCCAGCAACTCTATGGCAACAATAGCAACATCATCATCAGCATCATCATCCTCAGCGCCACCAGTGTCATCCACGTTAATAGTATCACCACCGCCTGCCTCAATCTCTCCTTCACCCTCTATAATGGCCATGAATACAGTGGATATAAGTCAATTGGGCACACTGGTCTAGTGTTTCTACCATTCTGCTGCTGCTGCTTCAAGCTGCTTCCAATGCTGTTGACTCATCCTGTGAAGTGTTTTCGGATGCATGAGTGTTTATAAGTGTGCGTTTGTGTATGTGTAAGTGTGTGTGTGTGATATTAAAAAAGTCGTTAATTGTAATTAAGAAATTCATTCATTAAATATTTTCTGTGTAGAATATTTAAGTGATCTAAGGAAGGATAACAATTTAAACGAAAAGCAAAGCAAAGACAATTTCAGTGTTTTAAAGACCCGAGTGCTTTAAGACAAATTTTTATTTTTTATTTAAGAAAACAGGCAAACCTATTGATAAGATTTTATATTCTTAAATTCTTAGCTAAACAATGTAATTGTTTTCCTTATTTTAAGAGTTTTTTCACATATATTTCATATAATTTAAGCCAAGTTATCATTGGTATGTTTTGTTGAATTATATTTAAAGCATCAGCATATTTTGTATGGTAGTAGTGTTAACAAATGATCAGCAGTTTTCAGCAATTTTGGCCTTCAGAGTTTAATAGAAAAACTTTAAATTGAAAATATTTTTTTGGAATGAAAGAAAGAAAAACACACCAAAAAAATGTATAAGAATTCTAATGCAGTTGCATTATTTGTAGACGGAAGTGGTAATAAAATAGAATGATTTGCCGGAAAGAAATTTGGAAAAAAATCTTTTTGTTAAAGAAAAAGGATTTTTGGATTTAAATTTTTTGTTTACTTAATTTCATAATACACAGTGAGCGTCAAAATAAACTGTACACCAAGGATAAAATTTTAATTTTTGATCATACTATTAAAACATCGGCACCAGATGTACTTAATAAGGCAATTTTTATTTTATAATGATCTTTGCGAGAGCGGTTTAAAATTAAAGGCGTATCAGGGTGTACGGGAACAGGGAAGCTGTGCTCTAGATGGAATCATACTCATAATTTCTGATACTTATACGCATTCATACTTATTTTAATATCATACTCATACTGGAGGCCGCCAAAGTCTAGTAGGTAGTATGTTGGCTTCTTAGACGCGAAGCCAAGGTTCATTTCCCCGGTCAAACGAAATATGAAAAAATATTTCTTCGGCGACTTCCTTTCAGCAGATGTCTGGCAAAAACTCTGAAACTAAATAAAAAGTTGCCATGAAAAGTTTCTCAAAAAATCTTTCGTTCGGAGTCGACTTCAAACTGTAGGTCCCGCCACTAATGTATAAAATTAACATACACAACAAGAGTGGTGTTGAGAAGCTAGGCCGTAATCCTGACTGAAAGGTTGTAATGGCCAATTATGTAATCTTGACTTTGCCTTCTCGAAATCTCTATAAATCTCTATAAATGTAAACTTCATTCATTAGTGTTGTTTGTGTATTTTGTTTACATTTATTGTTATAGTGTTGTTTGTGTATTTTTGTTTACTTGTTTACCATTTTTTATGCTGGTGTTTGTTGTTATATTAAGCAGTATGATAATATGTAAACAGTTTTGTTTACTGCATAGTTTTGTTTTTGTAGCTTCTGCTTATAATTTTAATGTTAAGCGATGTAAAAGCAAAACACTAGTGTCTTCTTTTCAATGTAAAATTTCTTTTGATGCTCACTGTATTAAAAGTATTTTCAATTCTTATTTAACTTCAATTTAAATAAAAATAAAAAATATAAAACCAAAAAATAATAACAATTTAAACTGATTTGAAACTGTTCAAATAAAAACGGCATTTAAAGTTTATCGTGAATGGTTATAAAATTTAAATTTTTGTGGTTCAATTGCATAGTTTTATGATGTTTTTTTATTATAAATTTTTAGTAACTTTTATTACTTTTTATTATCGTTTTATCGTTTCAATGCAATAAAAACAAAAAAAAACAATTTATTTTTGTTTTATGAATTGTAATACACACACAAAAAAACAAGAAAAATTTACAATAAAAAAATATGCTTTTAATCTGCATAAAATATCATAAACTAAGTTTTTATTCTTTTCGCAATTTAATAATATTTAGCATTTAAAACAACAAAAAAATATAAAAAATTGTATTTTAAATCTGTAGTATATTTCGTTTTATAATTTATTATTCAAAACCAAAATAATGTTAATTAACCAAATATAATAAAAAAAAATAAAATAAAAAATAAATCTGAAAAGAAAAATAAAATAAAATCAATAAATGAAAAATCATACTTTTTAATTTAATTGTTAAACAAAAGTCTTCTATTTATGTATGTACAATATAATATGATTGTCTTGATTAATTTAGCATTTATCGTTTAATTTTTTGTTTTCTGAAATTGAAATAAATTACTTGGGGCACATATGCATTATATGCATTATAGCAGGTCAATATTTTAACGATTGAATGTAAATTAATGATAAATGTAAATGAGATATTGTTTTGATGCTGTAAAATAATGCTTTACATTCAAAACTCATTTCATAAAAGTGTTACCCAAGACTACCTCGATTGTCCACACAATTTTCACATACTTTTTTATAACATTTCGTTCTGTACCTCATGCACTTAGGTCAGTTGTAATATTGTATTCCATGGTTGAAATTGAGCTTGACTTATCCCAGTACACGAGATATGTTACGAGTCTCCAAAAAATGCACTAATGGGATAAGAACATATTGTATTAGTTGGAAATGGACTACTCCGAAACGCCAAATCAATTGTTTACCAAAATTGCATCTCAATAGATTCATGTTATCGCAGGCGGTGTGATACGTAGTACCGACACCACATATCAACCAAGTACAATTTACCATTTTTGGAAAAAAGAATTTCAGTAATTAAGCAGGGTACCTTGCTTCACTGGCTGTAAAGTTTCGGTTTTCCTAAGGATGTTGTCGGAAAAAAAATTTCAAAAAAAGTTCAATGATTCAGGGTTTACTGGCTAATTTAAACAATTTTGTTTGTTAACATATCTGTTTGCCCAAAAGTGAACTTCGTCACTGAAGGCAGTTTTGAAATGGATAAATGCATTTCAATCCAACTTTCTTGGCTCATTAAGCTAACAAATGACGTTGAGCTACGATAGGTTAGTGTTGTGAAGCCACACGTTATTTCGCCAACTTATTTTGGCCTGATTTGAATAATCTGGACATGAAAGATCTGGACTTCTACAGTACGGCTCAACGTACCACCCATCTGATCACAGTGGTTCTCAATATAAAGCATGCACTCCATAAAATTCATACTGTTTCATGCACCAGATTTAACGTAACTGAACTTTTCGAATGCTTGGAAGCCGGAGCGGACATATTCAACACATAGTGGCATCAATAGGGCTTTCAAACTAATAAAAATTGTCGGTGATATCTCACACACACTTTGTTTTATCCGAATTTAAAGATAGGCGCCGCTTAATAAAAAACCCAATAATTATAGCATCGTCTTCGTGAAACTGAAACAAATTTCAGCAACCTGCGAACTATTCTTACCTATTCTTACAAATTTTCATTCATTGTTGATGTAAATAACTCTTTATAGAATAAGGTGATCTAAATAAAATCCACTAACAGAGTGAAGTTTAAAATTGCATCTTTTCAACTTTAACACTGTATAGTTATACAGGATGTAATTAAAACTATCAGGGAAATTACTCATAACTCGAAATTTTCGAATACCTTACAGTTGATGGTCACTATGGACTGTCCTTAAAAGTTCTTAAACAACCACTTTTATTGTATAATAAGTGTCGGCAAAGTGTGAGTAAAAATTATACTTCTAGAGTTAGCGGTTTTTGGATTTTCGGAATATGCTTTGTTCATCAATACATATTTCGACAATATTTTGTTGAAGCAAAATTTTTCGAATTTCGAGTGTTTTACAGTCTTTATGTTTAGGCAGGAATCGATTAGGATCTTATTATTGTCTTGGACATACATACGTATTAACACAACTACTTCTTTAAATACATATGTATATAATTTTATTCTCTACTACAGTTATACCCTAAGCGTATGAGTAACATTTATTACTTACCTTCTATGTTAATATCATTCATACGTCATGTTGAATATAATTGTCGCAATAAAATTAAAGAAATAGTCGTAGGAATTATATTTTTTTAATTTTTTTATGTTCAATTTATTTTGTTTTCATTTTGTTATTCTTTAATATTATTTTTTAAATTAGTTTCTTATTACACACTAAGTATGATTTATCATACATAAATATGTAAATAACACATACTTTATTCAATTCAATACAATTTATTCCATTTAATTTCATTTAATAACGATGAAAGAAAGACGAAGAAATATATCATAAGAGTAGAGAAAGAATATTTTCCAAATGCAGACACTGTTTAGCACATACATACATATATTAGATAGTGATTTATGCACTTAATCACACACTCACACATAAAGAAACTCTAAGGAAGCCATTGAATATTGTAAGAATTGAGCATATTTTACAATTTTTATACATTTTGTTGCCAACATAATTTGAATATTTCATGTATTTATTTAAAAATTTATTTAAAAATAAATTTTTTTCTCCATTTTGTGGCATTACGGAAGGATTTGTTTAAATGCTCAATCAGTTTTTATTGTAATTGTTCTTGATTTTTGAAAATACTTTGTTTGTGTAGAAAGATTTGACTGCATAAAGCTTATTCAGCATAATTTACTTCTCAATTTAAATTTTAATATCCTTGTTCAGTTGAATATTGAAAAAAAATCTCTTACTCCTACAAAGTAATTAAAAATTATTATTTAGAGAAGAAAAACGGGTGATTTTCTTGCTATTTAGGATTTTGCAGAAAAAAAAAGGAAAGGCCATGCAGTAAATGCTGTGTAAAGTTTGATCATGAATAGATTAATAAGCGAGAAATACATGCAAATTATTGCATTTTATTATCACAATTTATTGTGTGTTAGAAATGTGGGAAATCGTCAGCTTATCTGCAGCTATGAAGCTCAATTTTAAGCAACAAATCAAACTCCAACAAACAAAATTATTAAAGCCTGCATCTGACTGCTCCAGGAGCTGCCAATCTATCTTTAAAAATTCTGTTTTTGATGTGAATTCTAGTTCGCAACTTTACTGTCAATTGGGACAATATATAGTATTGTTACGAAAATGAAAAATCTAGATACTTGTGTTTTGTTTTTACATCGTTTAACATTGAAATTATAAACAAAAGCTACAAAAAGAATACAATGCAGTCAACGAACCTGTTTACAAATTTCGTACTGCTTAATATAGTAACAAACACCAGCATGAAAGACAATGGTAAACAAAAATCCACAAACAACACTACAATAATAAATGTAAACAACGACGTCATGAACCATCGCCTGCAAGAATATTCAGCAGCCTGTTTACTCTGCCATATAAAAGGCAAGGCAAAGCAGGCGAGTAAGTTAGTGAAGTTCAGTCAGCCTGATGAATGTTCTTGCAGGCGAATGTTCATGGCTTCGCCTTCTCGGAATCTCTATATATGTAAACATCGTTGGTTCATTATTGTTTTGTTTGTGTATTTTGTTTACATTTATTCTTGTAGTGTTTGTTGTTGTATTTTTGTTAACTTTTTTACCATTTTAATGTTAAACACCAGTATCTAGATTCTTCATTTTCGTAATAGTATGTACGTATGAGCGATTATAATAACGAAATCAATTCGTAGGTCAGTTGAGCTAAAGGAAGACGAATAAGAATTGAATATCAAATAGGCCAGGCACTGTTTTATTTATACCTGGGAAGCTGACTTGGTCTCACATACGACAATTAAATATATCGTTGTCGATCGCTCTTAATATTGTTTATACTATATTATTCCATGTATGGCATTCAAAAAGTTAATTATTGTGCAACAATAATTATGACTTAAGCAGACTTGATGGCAGTTAATTTTCAAAGTTGTTTGCTGGTAAATGAGTTCCTGAAAATCTCTCATTTTTATATACGAATGCCTAAGGATTTGCAGTAGTTGTGTGCTTGGCAAATATACAAAATATTCCCTGAAATGTTCTGTTCACTTATGACTTTTGTTCGTCTTTCATTTCATTTCTTCATTCCATTTTAGTCTAAACTTTGTAAAAGATAATCTTATAAACTAATGACCAGAAATACTAGAGTTCTTCTTCTTGTTCGTTACGATGCAACTACACAGTATAATTGTTTCTTTGTTATATTTTTGAAATACTTATACTTTGTTGCCATTGTTGTTGTTGTTCATTTTATTCATTTCAATTATTTTATAACTATAAACAATAAATTTTTCATTTTATTTCTACAATGATACATACAAAAACAAATTCAATTTATTTTCTATTATTTTTTAGAATTTTTTTTATTTTTTTTTTAGTTTTTCTGTTTCATTTAATTTTTTTAAGTGTATTTTTTTTTTGTTGTTAAATATTAGTTTACAATTTCCTGTATAAGTAGATCAAATAAAAATTCTTAAATTAAAAATTCATTCGTTTTGAAAATATTATCTGATGACCTACAACGGCATGTTGTGCCTATAAAGTTGGTTATCATTTAGGGAAACTTAATTAATTTTGTTTGTTTAGATTGTGGCAGTGTTTCTATGTCCAGCTAAAAAGCTTTTAGCCCTGTAAAGTTAATAGTACTTTTTTTCAGACGTTTACAATGGTACATGATTTGTAGTTAAATTCGTACTCACTTCAGCCAAGCAATGCTTGGTATATGTTAGGTGAACTATTTTTCGAATCTCTGTCGAGTTCTATGGTATGACAATTGAGGTCAATTACTGGCTTCAGATTCAATCGGTTTCCTTCATGTATATAATGTTTGATCTCTTTTGGCAATGCTAATCTGCTATGTTAGGACTGCCGATCAAGTTATATAGGCTTTGTAGGTTCAGATACATATAATAAGGATATGCCATCTATTCTAAATCGACTGCACTTTTTTGAATTATATTCAGAACATTATTAATTAGAAATGATGAGAGGTCCTCGTACTCATTTTCAGAGAGATATTCACCGATCTGCCATGTAACCATCCTACCCGGGTATCATCTTTCTTTTAGTGTCTTACATATCCAGGACTTACTAGATCAACGAAACTCCAAGACCAAAATAAGTCTTCAGTTAAATTTATTCTACTATAAATTACATACATACGTACATAATTGGTCATCCCAACTCTTTAGTCAGGACTACGATCTAGTTTCTCACACCACTCATGTTGTGTTTGTGAATTTTATGCATGAGTGGCGGGACCTAAAGTTTAAAGTCGATTCCGAACGACAGATTTTTGAGAAGCTTTTCATGGCAATTTTATTTACTCTCAGAGTTTTGCCAGAAATCTGCTGAGAGGAAGTTGCCGAAGAAATATTTTTTCGTATTTCGATTTGATGTCTAATCTGGCGTTTGAACCGTGGCCTCACGGCTAATAAGCCAACATATTACCTACTAGACTATGGTGACTTCATGCACAATTCTCTGTATAAATAATGTTGAGATGCGAAATAAGGAGATTTATATGAACTTTGCTGCTGTTTCTTCTTTTTCTAATCACTACAATCTGCCGTATGTAGGTCATCAATTGAAAGCAATTCAAATACGTAAATCAGTTGTTTTCTTATTCTAAATATGAATTTAATCAGTTGGTTTTGCTTTTAGATTTTCCAGTTTTTTTTCGTTATCAATTATTTGGAATCAGTTTAGTTTGTATGTTTGTATGGTAATAATCAAATGCATAATATTTAATGTTACATAAATATCATTGGTATTTTGGTATTTTCGTATTTTTGTATTTGTTTTATTAACTACTATTCGTATATTAGTTTAGTTTTAGTTTTCTGTTTCTTAAAAATAATTTTTTATTTTCTTTTATTTAATTTTTAACTAGATTTTCTGCTTCTTTGAATTTTTCCTTTTTTTTTGTTATTAATTTACAAACATTTCTTTATTATACTTATAAACTAAATAAATTATTAACATAGACATGTGTTTGTGTTTCTTTTTAAGTGTAGATGTATGTGTGTGTGTTTTATTTGTATGTTATTTTTAATAACATTATTATGCTAAAAAAAATTTGTTTTTAATTTGTGGTTTAATTTTTTTGTTCCTTTTTTTGTATTCCAAAAAATGTTTTCCTCATTAGAATATAAAAAATAACGAAATAAATTTATATATAACGAAATATATATATCTAATATCATTTTTAATTTTAATATTTTTTCATTGGAACAAACAAAGTATTTTAAGAAGAATTCTTCATTTTAATTTATTTCTTTTAAATCAAACTTATCTGAATATTATATGTATCAGAGATCGGCATTGAATGTTCAAAAAGATGAATAGAATCGAATGATACTCATAATTTCTGATATTTATACGCATTCATACTTATTTTAATTTAATGGAACCTCTCTACTCATATTCAAAGTTTGAAGTACTCATCATATTCATACTTAATAACACGTATGATATTATTGAATTCGACTCTCCATAACCCAAAATATACACGAATCATAAAATAAGTGTGATTCGCGTACGAACACTAAAATATTCACCAAAAAGGTTGTGTGTTTGCTCTGATTGCTGCACTGTCTGTTTTTTTTTTGTAAATGCAACAACAACTTAGACTGCAAATTTTGATGAATGATTCGAGTCACTCGAGTCATTTATAAGTATTATAAATTATTTTTCTAAGGCTATGAACCTAAGTGCCATTATTATATTTTGCCGTTAACTAAAGGGCGGATTTTAACGGGCAGATAAATTGTTTTTCATTATTATAAGTGGACAATAACGTAGAAGTGAGCGTTAAGTCTGCCTTTAACTTTTAAAGTTAAGTTTACGTTTCAACTTGCCATATTATGTATTATTTTCAATATGGTAACGTCAAATATAAACAAAATCAGCAAATACAATAAAATGAGGAGCTTATCGTTGCCACTGCGTTTTAAAAAACTTGTTTAATTTGGCAAATGTTATCGATATTGCTGCGGCATTGGCATATTTTTCAAAAAGTTAACTTTATTTTATCTTTAGGCTGTAATAACGAAAATATGTAAGTTAAATATGACTTTAAAGTTCACTTTAGCTAAGGTTACCTTTAACTAAATCCAACTTTAACGGCAAGTTGTAATAATGGCCCTAAATGAGTTAACTTATGAATCAACCATATTTCGAATGGTATGAGTTTGATGTCAACGATGTATGCATACTAATTGCAACATGTACTTACAAATCAACGTTGTAGTGGGTATGAACGAATCAGAGTACACAGTTAAATTTCAATGTTGTTGTTCAAAATTTCATGAGTGCTTATGAATGCCTAGAAAAACGATTCATTGCTGATCTCTGATGCAATAAATTTTAATATTGTTTCATTGGAACAAATGTGGTATTTTTTATAATTTCATATTTTAACTAAAATGTTTTTGTTTTGTTTTTTGAGAATTCTTCGTTTTAATTTATTTCTTTGAATTGAAAATTATGCGAATAAACACAAAAATATTTTATGAAAAACAATTTCATGTTTTTGTTATTTATTTTCAAATTAAATTAAATTCATTTAAAATTAAATTATTTTAATTTCATATTTATTTATTTACCTTACCATACACACTGGCATTTTACTATTAAAAATACTCATAAAAAAAACATTTTTTTCTTGCTTACTTTCCAATTCTTCTTCCCTAGGAAATATTATTTCTTTATATATAAACTATGTATGTATGGAATGGTATTCTGTGTTTTTGTATTTGTGTATATATATATGTGTGTATGTGTATGTATATTTAGTAGTATTACATTGAATTTTATCTATGTATATAGGCGGGTAGTAGCAGTAGTAATATTATTGCCAATACAAGATTAATTAGCCAGGTTTGTTGATTTAATTGCTGCCAACTAAAGCCACCTCCATGATGTAATTCGGCAAAACTTTCACCTGCAATGAACAGGAAATTGTTGTAAAACAAAAGTAAGAAAAGTAATCAGAAATAATTAAATTAAGTTAAGAAGACAAAATGTTCAAAGTGAATTGCACAACAAACTGTTCTTAAGGTCATTAGGGAAAAACGATTTTAAAATATGGCGTTGTTAAGATAATTGCTTTTTAAGCTGCTGAAGTGAAATTTAATTTAATGCTTCACTTGCTATCCACTGTAATTGCTGGCAATTGATTGTGTAGTAGTCGTTTTCCAATTAATAAAGTTAATATGAAATATTTCGTTTTTTTTCAAGTCGCGAAGACACGAACTATTATTTTTAAATGAAATTTTAATTTTAAATCATACCATACCACACAAATACCTGACAGTTGAGTTAAGCCATTATGAGTTAAGAGGGTAAGTACAGTTATTGATATCCAGTGAGTGGCAAAAAGAAACTGTACTCTAAGGATAAAATTCTAACAATCACCAAACTCCACTTTTACCAAGGAGAGTGACCGAAAAAATTTGACTATATTTCGAAATTTTTTGTAATTTTTTTTTGTTTCAATTTTACCAACTGGCAATGAAACATTTTTAAAATAAAATAAAAATAACAGTAATTTATTAGTGCATATATTTTTTAAATGCACAGTTTCTTTTGGCGCTCACTGTACATACCAATCTATACGAGGTTTTTGAATTGAAAATGGCCTACCCTTGCAATCCACTGATCGTTGACCTCTCATAGAGGATAACATCAACAATGATCATCATGTAAGGATCAACCTGGTACAATCTCTTGAAAAAGCAAAGTTATCACTACTATAACCAATACAGCAATTCAATATATCGTCTGGGGAACAGCAAATGCTACCCGTAATATACTCGAACCTACTCCAATCACCATCAGTGAAATTGAAAGAAAGCAAAAATAATCATTCGACAATTGGAAGCACGAAGCTAGTCATGAAATATGAATCTCTCAGTCATTAGAAACAAATATTGTCGTATAATGTTAAGCCGTAGCCAAAGATGCTCTTGTGAGCTTGATCACCAACTGCAATTTGACTGTAAGGCGATAGGACAGAACATCAGAGTGTTGCAATGTAATGGCCACTGGCGTACCTATAACAATGTGAGAGAGGAGAAGACACTTAATCACTTCCTGTTGTTGTGGTCGCCGTAGTCTAACTGGTAGTGTGAGGACACGGTTAAAATCCCAGCTCGAAAACGAAATTAAATATAAAAAATCTTCGGCAAAAACTGTAGAGGAGTTTCTTAAAAATCTGTCGTTCGGAGTCGACTTTAAACTTTAGATTAGAAATTTAAGCCAGAAGATTAATTTCAAATCCTAAAAAAAAATCTTCGAAATTATATGCCAAAAGTACGAAAGTGTTGAGTTTCCTATTCAATTAGTTTTTAAGATTTCTTGCCCCTATAAGACAGACGGACACACGTTCTTAATTAGTTCTCAAGCTCAAATATTCTTTTTAAATTCACTTGACTACATTATAAACATTTGCAATATCAACATTACAAAACTTTAATAAGTAAATGTAAAGCTAACAGCAAGAAACGCTAATAACCTGCTGCAATTGTAAATGTCAACAGCAGCAGTAATTGCACACTGTCAGCAAAAAACAAATTCCTTTGAGAGTTTGAGTTACAAAAAAAAAGTCAATTGACTTTATCTTTATCCTTAAAAAGATTAAGGAAGAGTGATTTGCGAATCGCTTTAATTAATGCAATTTGAATTGCTTTGCATCACCCCCTTAACTTAGCAGTTATCAGTTGCCTTATGACACAAACACAACGCATTTGATGTTTGACACTGAAAGTGCAAATGCTCATGTATTCATAACTTTTGAAAGGGTATCTCACATTTCTTAAATGGAATGAATTTCAATGGATTTTAATTGCAATTTAAATCACATTCTTTGAAATACTTTCATATGAGCTTTTATGTAATAAAAGGCTTCTTTGAGAGAGATTAAGAAAGTGTGGGGAAAATTATTTGCCCATAAGTTTAAGGAAACGTTTATAATTCTAATAATGGTTTTAAGTAATAATTTAAGTTGCATGAAATTATTTACTAATAAGGTTGGTAGATAGGTTGAAGTTGTAGGTTTCATACCAAGAGCTCACTTGAGCACGCATAGCGGCCCGTTGAGACGCCACAAATGAACGCAGTCCCTGTACTGACCAAGTTCCGTCATACCAGGGAAAAAGAAGAAGTTGATCAGCGCAAGGACTGCACATTAAAAGCACGACTACCCTACGCTGGAAAACTAACCCGAAAGTTTGATAAGCCAAGCTGTATCCTTGACTTCAGTGGATGAAGACATCATAAGAGAAGAAGGTATTTTTCACATCATCTGTTTCTTTTTATTAAACAAAAAATTTGATTTAAAATAAGCAATTTTACACGGTTTTGATGAGTTCAGAAAATAAACTAGAAGGACAAATGGCAAAACGATAACCAAATATTTTCTCAAAAGCCCAAGTTTGGAATCATTTCATCAAGGAAAGAGCAGCTGCAACTTTTGTTGATTCAAATCTTTGCATCTGCAGAAACCATATCAAAAGAACAGACATCCATTCAGCACCCTTAACCCTTATCCTTAATACTAAAAAATTACCTTCTTTGCGTCTTAATATTGCTTCAAAGCTAACAAAGGCATCAGAAAAGGGTTTGATATTTAAGTCACAGAGAAAAGGTGTCCAATACCATATGTGCCTTACAGAATATGCCTTACGTTGTCCCAATAGCCGACTATGTTCCTCCCAATTCGATCAACTAAATAAAAGACAGGCAGGTTTTCTATGAAAAGTGTTTAGAATAATGTTGATCGAACGTTTAATTTGAGATCATCACTTCATTTAGAATTTATGAAAATAATGTGGGCCTTTGGGCCTTTGTTACACGAAGCTGTATGCAAATTAAAGAGTTTCCAAGAATATATCGTAAATTAAATCTTTAATAAAAACTCTTTACTCTAACGATAACAGCCGCATCTTAAGTGATAGTCATCGCGGTGTCAGACCAGGCTGAGTGTCATCATATTTACTATTAAAAACAGTCTTCAATTCAAATTTTAGTGGCATAACTATAGGCATTTAATAAGGTAAACTTAGTATTAATACACGTATAAATCATACGCCCGGTTGTCTTTTCTTAATTATTTTGAACAAAAGTTTATCTCGCACTATCCACTGTAATATAATACTTCTCAAGTCCAAGTTATTTAAATTTCGTTTGAAAATCCCATTTGAACCGGAGCCTCACATTTAATAAGCCAACGCACTACCAACTAGACTACTGCAACTTCTCTTTGATTAACTAGTGAATTTACTTATACACACTTTTAGATAGACATATATTTTTACCAATAACTTCTCTCGAAAACTGTTAAAATTTTCAAACGAAATTTGTTTACATGAATCGGAATTGAAATTTTGCTCACACATTCATATGTACATCAACGAAAACATTAGCTCACAAAGCCTTCCTTTGAATCGTAATAATTTTGGGAAAAACTCAGTTATTTTGTTTTCGACAAACTGTTAAAATGGCGGCTGTAAAAGCGCTAATAATTCTGTATTTAAAATATTTGTTGTTGTTCTTATTTAAAATGTTGTTGTTTTTGTTGTTGTTTTCGTCACAAGGATAAGCTCATAATATTGAATTGATTATTATTAATGGCAATGACAGTGTAGTTATAAGCTCTTGTGCTCTCTACTCTGTAAGCTGGCACATACCAACTCACAGTGTTTAAATTCATACACATGCATATATGGTAGATATATGTGTGTATGTGTACATGTGTGTGCATGTAAGTAATTTTATATGAATTTAATATGAACGCTAACTTACCATTGAGTATGTGTACGACGATTGTATAGTTTTGATATTCACTAATTGAGCACGTATAGTTACCGGAATCGGCCTTATTGATTTTGGCAATAAATAATGTTGAATTGGCGCCATCATCCATCAATTCTGTTTTCACACTATAAACGTATTAAAACCGGCCAGCGGCAATACCAATCAAATAATTGGCAGCAAGTAAAAAAAAAGAAAAAATTTGCAATAAAAAAAAGAGAGAGAAAAAAGATACAGATTTTGGATGAAATTGAATAAATTTGGCAAATTGGGATATGTGGATAGGATGAACAAATTTATATCAAATAAACTACACAGAGTATGCATGTATGTATACAGAATAGTGTATATATAAACAGTGAGGTGCAAAAGAAACTGTACTTATAATAAATATATATATATATATATATATATATATATATATATATATATATATATATAAAAATTCTTATAATCATCTAACTCAACTTTTATGCACTTAAGGAGAGTGCCCGAAAAAATTTGTTAATATTACGAAAATTTTGGAAATTTTTTTCTGCTTCAATTTTAAAAACTGCTAATAAAACAATTTTAAAACTAAAAAATAACGGAAATTTGTTAATGTATATTTTTTTAAAGTTTAGTTTCTTTTGATGCTCACTGTATGTCAGTGTACGAATAAAAATAAAACATTCAATATAAAGTTCTTAATTTGATCACACACAGACATATTGGTGTGTAATTTTGAGTTTGAGTTGATAATTTGTTGATTTGATTAAATCATTAGTCAAGTTAAATGAATTTAAAATGGCATACAACGTACAAAGTATACAATGTACAGAGTACTCGTATATGAAATGTAAGTGAAGATTGTAAAAGAATGAAAATATTTAAAAAAGCCAAGTTTGCACTATGGGCGATAATTTGTGGAATTCTGTGGAAAAGGTTTTGATTTGATTTAAATGTTCAATATAAACAGTTGAAGACATGAAAGCGCTAAACGTAACAGCGTTAAACGGGGCAACTAATAAGTCAACGCTGACGCAGCAAAGATGCGTTCGTACTGTGATTGTGACTTCGGAAAATATAGTTGGAATCTTTATTCCGGACGGACTATATAGTGCACCGCTTTTGGCCGTTTTATCCGCTCACATATGCATACAACAAGTATCAATACATACATATATAATTGGCCACTACAACCCTTCAGTCAGGATTACGACCTAGCTTCTTACACAACTCATGTTGCGTTCCTTAATTTTATACTTGAGTGGCGGGACCTACAGTTTAACGTCAATTCTGAACAACAGATTTTTGAGAAATATTTTCATGGCAGGTTTATTTACTCTCCGAGTTTTTGCCAGAAATGTGCTGAGAGGAAATCACCAAAGAAATATTTTTTTTCATGTTTCGTTTTGATGTCTGAGTTGGGGTTCGAACCCGAGCTTTACGCTTAATAAGCGAACACACTACCTACCAGATTACTGCGACAAGTATGAGTATAGTGTGCGATTTAGGGTAATCTGAAACAGCGTTAAGGGGGGTCTTACTGTAAAAGAAGTTTAAAATGCTTCCTTTGTCCTCATTGTTAAGAAATAAGTCTCTTGAAATAAATACTAATCTAGGCAATGAATTGGCAATTCAAATTATTCATTTATAATTTGTAGCATCATGTAGTTTTCTCTTTCTGCATGAAATCATCTGTACGCATCCCCCCATGTTTACTTTAATAGTCCGCCAACTTGACCGTAACAATCTTAAGAATCAAAAATTCCGTTAATAGAACAGAAAGTGCTGATTCAAAATTTATTTTGTCAAATCATCACCGTAAAATAATCAAAAAAAATCAAACAAGAAGACGTAGAATTAAATGCAATTTCAGTAAAACTGTTACAACTGAATGGTTTCTTAATATTTTATTATGTCTTCACATATCATATCCATACCCATATGCATACATACATACACAAGGATTTACTTGTCATATGTAGTACAAGAATTTTTTTTGGCAAACTCACCTGACACCACCCCGTGTGACATCATAATTCAAAATGTCTTCACTGTGCTTCCAAAACACCACCGACGATGACATGGCAACATTTCGTACCACACAGGATAATTGTAATGTTGAGTCTTGTTCATAATATTTCTCCTGCAAAGGATCACCGAACTCATCGACAATCATTACTTTGGGAGCTAAAATGAAAAACCGAAAAGCAACAAGAAAAACATGAAAACATGACAAGTAAAAACGGCAACCGAACCGAACTCAATCAACAAAATTTGTTGAAAAAAAAAACTTTAAAATACATATTCATTTGCTTCGAGGCCTCCCATCAGCCAGAGTTCAGCAGATGAAAACAAAACAAAAACAAGAAGGAAAAACTTACCGTTGACATGCAAGTTTATTTGTATGACACGAGGCGGATGTGTTGATATTTGACATTCATAAGTGGCCTCATCGTCTTTCTTCACGTTGTTAATTTTTAAACGCCAATTACTGGGATATTGAAATTCCATTTTATAACGCTTATCACCGGTGTAGGTATGCAGGCCCACTGTTAGTAAATCCAAAGCATTTTCACCCTGTGCATTGCGTCGCACCCAGGAGACCTACAATTAAGTGTGGGGTTATGTTTTGTTGCATAAGCTTAAATGGTTTAAATTAAATAAAGCACTGCTCTAATATTGCTTTTATGGTAGAATTTAATTACATTTTTCGCTTAATTAGTTGTATTAAAAGCAGACTGTTAAAAACTTTTAAAATATGAGCTCGTAGATTGCAAATAAAATAAAAAATAAATTTGTGTTTAATTTAAACTAAAATTCTTTGTTATTCGCACTATTCTGTGTGCCACTGTTCACAACTTAACGTAAACAACAACAATTGCTTTCTTTTGTTATTCATCTATTTAAACCCTTTGCATATACAATAACAATTACTAGACAATTGTTAGACAGATCCTTGTAAAGGAGATCTTCAAACCACGATTACTCTCTTCAAATGCACCGCGTCTTCACATAAGACTGATAGAACTTCACTAACTCAGACGCTTGCTTTGCTTTGCCTTTTATATGGCAGAGTAAACAGTCTGATGAATGTTCTTGAAGGCGAATGTTCATGACTTCGTACATTTTAAAGGAAAAATTAAGATTGGATAAGTTTCAGTGCTACTACGCGGACAGTTATTATATCCGGGTTGCTTATATCCGGGAAATACTGTAATTAAATATTTGCAGTATTTTATTGTTTAAGCGTTTATAAAGTTTTCATAAGTTCTTCTATGAAACATGTTCATATTTAAAGGAAACCACAGTTTATTATTTTCTACTTAGATTTCAATGCATTAAATTTAATAAAAAAAATTGCGGTGCATTTGTCTGTGGTGAATGCATTAAAATAATGTCTATACTTTAATGGTATATTTGTAGCATATTTTTAACCCCATCGCAACAGGGTAAACGATAAAATTATTCTGCAGTAAACGAATTATAAAGAGAAAGAGATGCAGAAGAGCACAAACCAGTCAAAGTGCAATCAAGTGTATAAAAGCCCTATTATGGCCTTTAAGGAAATGTGCATATTATCAGAAGAAGAAGACGGAAGTTAGCAAAACAATTGCTGCCCTCACTAACAAACATGCACTTGCACTTGCATATATAAAGTGTTGGCCAAATAAATAGCAGCAATGAAATTTTCTAAAGAAACATGTTTTCGTTTAAAATAAGAAAAATATTTACTGAGATGTGTAGACAATCACTCCCCATGAATTGTCCTTTTGTGATTCAATATTTCTTTCTAAAATAGAAAAGGCAAGCAAAAGAAAATAAGTCACCGTAGTCTAGTAGATAGTTTGGTGGTTTATTATACGTGAGGCTACGATCCAAACCCCAGAACATCTCCAACAAAGCGAAATATGAAAAAATATTTCTACGTTGACTTCCTCTCAGCAGATGATGGAAAAAACTCCAAGAAAATTGCCATGAAAAGCTTCTCAAAAATCTGTCGTTCGGAGTCGACCTTGAACTGTAGGTTCCCCCACTTATGGATAAAATTAACGCAAATAAAATAAGTGGCGTGAGAAGCTAGGTCGTAATTCTGACTAAAAGGTTGTAGTGTAGGTGTGGAAACCTTACTAACGTTATGTATGGAAACACATCTCAAAAATAGTACCCAAAAATGAAAATAATTCGCGCTATTTTCGGTCTTGGGCTTTTCAAAGTGCTCTCTAACATCCACGCTCTTCCGAATTACTGCCAGTGCTCGTTTAAGTATTGCTTCGAAAATAAAAAAGTCTAGATACTGGTGTTGTGCTTTTACGTCGTTTAACATTAAAAAAATAAACAAAAGCTACAAAAACAAAACAATGTAGTAAGAAAACTTGTTTACAAGTAAACAAAAATATACCAACAAACACTACAAGAATAAATGTAAACAAAATACACAAATAACAATAATGAATCAACGATGTTTCCATTTACACAGATCTCGAGAAGGCGAAACCACGAACATTCGCCTTTAAGAACATTAATCAAACAGTTTAATTTGCCATATAAAAGCAAAGGCAAAGCAGGCGACTTAGTTGGAGAAGTTTAGTCAGTTTTGTGTGAAGACGCGGAGTGTGTTAATTGTGGTTTGAAGATCTCCGTTACAAAGATCTGGCGAACAATTGTCTAGTAATTGTCATTGTTTATGCAAAAGGTGTAAACAGAGGAATAACAAACTAAGCCATTGTTGTTGTTTACCTCAAGTTGTGAACAGTGGCATGCAGAATTGGGCGAACAATAAAGAATTTTAATTAAAACTAAACACAAATTTATTTCTATTTTCTTTTGCAATCTACGAGCTCATATTTTAAACCTTTTTAAAAAGGTAAAAACGTAACAGTAAACTAAAGTAAATTAATGGGACATAAGTTGACTTAAAACGTTACTCTTATTTTGACCATATTGGTCAGTGCTTATATGTAGGCAATCTTATAAAGTTAAGTAGTCGCCTTTAAGTTTAAGTACCAGACGGAAAAAGGAAAACTTAGTTTAAAAGAAGGCAACATTGAAAAACGCAACAGTTACAACGAATACAAGTTACTGTATAAGATTTAAAAAAAGATTCTTTAAATAAATTTCGAAATAAAATGAAAACTTCCCCCCCATGAAAAGAAAGAAAAAAGGGAAGCATACCATCATGGCATATTCTTGAAAAAATCTTTTACTAAATGCCAAATTCATTAATTAAAGTTAAGTAAAGTGTTGTTTTCCTACCAATTAACAAATTAAATTTACATTCAAGTCTTACAATTCTTTACTCCTTAACTCCTTATCCTATCCTATGCTTTCATTAAGTATCCATATATTCCAGCTTGAAGCCCAACACATTCTATACAATGTATCTACAATACTACCATAGAAGTTTGCTTAAGTAAAGTAGAAAAAAATTGTACAATTTTTCTTTCCTCTTCTTTCATTCTTTGCTTTAATTTAGTTGTTGTATTAATATTATTCCTTTTGCATCTTGCCATAAAGATAACATATAAAAATATTCTTTCTTCTCTAAGGATGGTTGCCAGCAACAACTTTTTGTTCAAGTGGTGGTAATTTCTTAGTGAAGTTGTTGCTTTTAAATCTTTGCCGTCGTTACAAAAGGAAAAACTTTCATTTCTTTTATTTTTATTTTTTAAGTTAAGCTGCACATACTTACAGTCTTATCTTGCAACAGAGATATTCTGCAATTCAAATGTATGCTGCTGCCCGCTTGTACTGTCATATTGGTCGGTTGTCCCACCAGCTGAACATCTTCAAAATGTGGTCCGTAACTGTAAGAAGCACAAGGAAAATGGAGAATAAAATATGAACGGAAACAATTTTAACTACATGGTACATAATTTTCTTTAAGTTTATGGCAGAAAATGAAAATTGTTACACAGAAATAATGGTTATAACGGTTATAAGAATACATTTTGCGGCGCTATTATAGGTTAGGATGTTAAATTTTCAAACATTTTTTTAAATCAATGAAAAATAAAACTAAGTTTACTTAGATGAAATTATTACTAAACGGAGTTAAAAGGCCATCTCAGCAATAATTCGGTAAACATATTCATTTGAAGAAGCGAGTTTCTAGCAGAGATCAGCAATGAGTATTCAAACACATGAATAGAATCATACTCATAATTTTTTAATATTATATTATATTATATAAAATATTTTAATATCATTGAACCTCTACTCATATTGAAAGTTTGAAGTACTCATCATATTCATACTTAACAACATGTATGATGTTGTTGATTTCTACCCTCCACAGCTCAACGTATACAAGAATAACAAAATAAGTATGATTCGCGTACGAACACTAAAATACTTACTTCGTTTTTTATAAATGCAACAACTAAGGCTGTAAATTTTGATGAATGATTCGAGTCACCCAAATCATTTATAAGTACTATAAGTATTTGTCTAAAGTTATGAATCTAAATGAGTAAACTTAGGAACCAAAGATACTTCGAATGGTATGAGCTTGATGTCAACGTTGTACGTATACTCATTGCAACCTGAACTTATAAATCAACGTTGTAATGAGTACGAATGAATCAGAGCATATAGTTAAATCTCAATATTGTTGACTCACTTATATTCAAAATATCATGAGTGCTTATGAGTAGCGAGAAAACGATTCATTGCTGATATCTGTTTCTAGTACAGTTTGTTTCTTAAATTTTTTTTCAAACTATTCTGTTGAAATGTTTAATTTCGAATATTGATTGAAAATGAAAAGTTATGCGCATATATCGAATCTTTCATTAAGCAATTCGCATACTTCTGGGAGTTAAGAAAACGGCATAAAAAGTCTAATGTTATCAAATTGCACGATCTCGGCAACCAGTTTACATCACCTCCATACAAGATGATCATGTTCTCAAATCGTTTGTACAGAATATCCAATGAGGCCTGAGCTGTGTGACACTTAGCGCCGTCTTACTGAAACCCCATATCGTTTGTGTCCAGATCATCCAATGCCGGTCAAATAGTTTTGGAAATCATTCTTAAAGATCCACATATGTGAACTTTTCATTATTCATTGAACGCTCTTGGATATCATGTATATTGGTGTTGTTGATCGGTAGGTTGGAGTGGTAGTTTTGGGAATAAAAGCTTACTTGAGCACGCATAGCGGCGCGTTGTGACGTCACTGATAAACGCAGTCCCTGTACGGACCTATTTCCACTAAACTAGGGAAGAAGTTGATCAGCTTAAGGGCTGCACAACCACGACTATCCTACGCTGGAAAATCAGCTCGAAAGTTAGATAAACGAAGCTATTATCATCAATGGATGATAGCTCTGCCAAGCTAGCAAGGATTGGAGAGCCAAATAACTTATATCTGAACCTCACAAGAGATGGGTATTGACAAAGAAAATGGATAACAATCTCCTCTTCCTCAGCGTATCTGCATCCACGGCAGAAATCGTTAGATGGTAGCTGGATTCTGTCTGCGTGTCTTCCCATAAAACAATGACTGACCTGTAAGCATGGTCACTGTGATCGAGATGATGTTACAATCAAGTCCGAGATTTATGTTGTAGTAAATTCGTCAATTTTCTTGTTCACTTACAAATTTATCCAGAAATGGGCCTCATTGCTGAAGAAGATTTTTTGATGAAAATAGGGGTCAGTAGTCTACGGCTCAAGAGCCTATCCAGGGAACACACATTGTTTTATAGGGTCGTGTAATGGTAATTTTGCAAAATAGACTGAATAAATGACAACTAGTTTGCGGGATATAGCTTCAAAAGATGGCCAGTCCTATAAATACGGAAAACCCTATTTATATACAGTTTTCTTTTCGCTTGCTAAATAGAACTGGGCATTCTGTAGCCTTATATGTTTGAAACGGATTCAAAAAACTAATTTTGTTGATAAAAAATGTCAGGCAAGACCAAGTGGTTTGCCAAAACTACGCATGGAACTTTCTATTTTTTTTATTATATTTCATATGTAAACTTTTAATTAAAAAGCCTTTCGATGCCTTGAAAGAGTGTAACAAACGCAATGATTAATGTAAAATGCCCTTTAAACATGCGAATTCACGTTATTTGCTTGGGTGATTATAACCTTGTAGTTAAAGAAGTTGCAACTTTTTATCTCATGCTACTTTTTGTTGCAAAAGAAAATAAGAAAGGGTGAGGCAGAGAGTAAAAGTATAAGAAGTGTTGTAAGAAGAAAAAAAGAATTAAAAACACGCAAATAAAGTCGAAAGCTTCTGGCTTTACATTTTAATAGACTTCCTTATCACATACAGAATAGTATACCCGACGAGGTGGGTTGGGTGCATAATTTTTTGTGCATTTTTCTTGCATTTAAATATGCTTCTGCATGTTTTATTATTTTTATTTTATTTCTTAGAATTTATCCTACCCACCTATTCACCGTCTGTTTATCGTATGTTCAGACAAACTATATTTTTTTGCTTGTTAGAGTTTGTTTTTAATTTTTTATTTATTTTCTACCTTCTTTTTTTCTCTCTCTCAGTTGTTTGGTTTTAGCTTTTTGTGAATGCATTAAAATGTTTAATTTTTGTTTGTGCTTTTCCGTTGCACCTTAAAAACAGCCTATTTTTTAATTCATTTACAGATTTCAAGGCATTAATAAAAGATTAAAAAGAAAGTGTGTGTGCGTATGTTATTTTTATAGCTTCTCACAGGGTCACAATGATAATTACTTAGATTTACATGTTCATGCGGATTAAAGAGGGGGAAAAATACAAAAATATTCGCATTTATTTTGATATCCTTATTTATTTAAGAAGAACTGCATTTATTCACTTATTGTTGTAGATGTTTAGCTTCCAAGAATTTTTTAAATTAAATAATTCTAAGAAAATCGACAAGGTATGTTTTGATCACTTAAAGCGCACTTTTATAGTTTTCAGGTGACTTTTCATGCGTATTCATTTGAAATTACAATAATTATGGATTTGAGGAAACAGGGAGTAAATTATAGAATTTATTAGACGTAATGCCACGGCTTAAACCCAAAACAGAAATATAAAAAAATATTTCTTCAGCGAATTTCCTCTCTCCTCTCTCATTTTTCGTCCAGATGTATGAGGTAGGGTTTGAAGCACGACCTTACGTCTAAAAAGCCAACATACCTAGCCCACTACGGCGACTCTAAAGTTAACTAGTATTTGTAATATGAATACCCAGGCGATTATTGAAAATACCATGGGCAGATATAGCCTCAATCAGCGGATTTCTAACAAGAATTAACCTATATGGGAGGAAGACTGTAACAATTATACCACTAGACGGGATTTCTAATTATTAGAGTGGACAAAACGCCCTTTTGAGAACATATCTTCAGAAGGTTATTAAAGATATTCCTTACCTGCTTGTGGCTGTTTAAGTCGTAGTAGTCTAGCCTACTGCAGTATCCCTAGTCTATTAGGTAGTGTGTTGGCTTATTAGACGTGAGGCCACGATTTAAACCCAAGGTCAGACATGTTCCACTCAACGGAATGTGAAGAAATATTTCTTTGACGACTGCCTCTCAGCAGATTTATGGCACTCTGAGAATAAATAAAAATGCAATGAAAAGTTTCTCAAAAAATCTGTCGTTTGGAGACGACTTTAAACTGCAGGTTCCGCTACTCATGGATAAAATTATCACGCACAACATAAGTGATGTGAGAAACTAGGTGGTAATCCTGACTAAAGGGTTGTAATGACCAATTATGTATGAATTTTATGTATGTATATGGCTGTTTAGTACGACCTAGAGTTTGAATCCCAGAATGACCTTCTGGCTACTGACTTTGATTGTAAAATCTGTAATCAATTATGAGATTTTCGCATAAAGTCCAAAAGTTATCCATAGAAATAGCAAAAGGCCCTCAATCCTCGGTGTTGAAATCAAAGGATCTTATCCGCCCAACCATAGGGTTGCTTTATGGTATCCCTTCGCTTTCAAAAGTGATGCTGTACACCGTTATCTCCATAAGTTGAAATAATTAAATAGAAACTATTACCCAAATAAAATTTCTGAGTTTTATGTTTCTCTATTAATTTTATAAAAATCCTTGAGTGAATAAATAAAATCTACATACCATATCCAAGTAAAATAAAATAAATTTTACACACCATATTTTAATCAATGCATGCTCAAGCAAATTGCTTTTAATTAAACTAATCTTCTAAATAACTCTCTTAACTCTCTCTCTCTCTCTCTCTATCCCTTCCTCTCCCTCTACAATTCACTATGTATTGGTATAAAAATTATTTCCTTAGTTGTTGGTTGTGGATTTTAAATTTTAAATTTTATTACTTTCGTAAAGATTTGGTAATTTATGTAGCAAACCAAAGGCATTTACCTTAAACGTACGCACTTGAAATAGTTGTTGTTGTTGTCCTTACAACAGCCTAAGCAAGTCATTGGCAATAAAATTTCAATATCTTAATTCAATCTACTACAGGACTCAGTGTACTACAGGACTCAGTACTCAGTATTCTGGTACTCATACTAAATGTAATGCAAATGGCAAATAAACCATGAGCAGTAGGAAGGAAAAATATTTCCAAACATTTGAACTATTTACGGTTTTGCAAATCTATTTAAGGAAGGTTGTTTTTCCTCTTTTGTATTCTCTACATATTTTCTCATTTTCCTTCTTTTTTTCTTGTTCTGTTTTCATTTTTAAGGGTAAATTCAATGTAGAGTAGAATAGGAATGAATATGAGAATATTTTACCATTATTTACAGGAGGACACGTTTTCCCCATTTAACCAAAGTACAGAACTTAAATGGTACCAAAAAAAACTTAAAATTCATTTTATTTAAGATTCTCTCTAAAAGTCGTATTCAACTAACAAATGGGAGAATAAAACATTGAAACGAAAGGGAGCATCATACCTATAACATCATACTAACATTAGAGAATGGAATTTAGTTCAAGTTTTTTTGATTAATATCTACGAGTGCTGAAGGCAAATTGAGAAAGAATTGAGAAACATTTTGAACGACTTACGCAAACTTTGTTGTAGAAGAAATATTGTTTCATTTTTTGGTTTTGATGTCTGGCCTGGGGTTTGAACCGTGGGCTCACGTATAATAAGTCAACACACTAACTCAGGACAATATCAGGATAAGTAAAGTTAAGTCTAAAAAGATGCGAATTAATTGCAGTTCGATTCAGCTACTGATTGATCTTCAAACTCATGTGTGGAAGTATTTCAGTGGGCTGGTAGTATTATTTCAGAAAGCGCTGGAAATTCAAGGAATTCGGAGTGGACTAATGCAAATGGTTAGGGTCTAAAATGATTTCTTAGAATATTCCAGCCACACATAGCCAGCAACTAATAATTTTGAACCATAACTGCAATGGAGTATACAAACTTAGAGATTCGGCAACAAACATTTGGCTGGGTCGGACAGCCACTTCGTAAACCATTTGAAGAATTATCATACCGTTAAGGAAGCCGAAAATCGGAAAGCTAATGACGATCCACATTACGGAAACAGAAACTTCTTAGTATTGGTAGAACAAGAACTCAACATCGAGGAACTCGAAGAAATACAGGCGCATAGACAAATATGAAGAAAACTTATAAACCGCCTATGTCCAGTACATTTTATCGTATGTCAAACAAACTTTATATACATATATACATAATTGGTCATTACAAGCCTTCAGTCTGGACTACGACCTAATTTTATACATGAGTGTTGGGACCTATAGTTTAAAGTCGACTCTGAACAACAGATTTTTAAAAAACTTTTAATGGAAATTTTATTTGAACTTCTACGATGACCTCAGCCTTATTAAACTCGTGTATAAAAACTCGGTTGGAGCCCACACTATCCATCTGCAGTTTGAGTTGAAAAGGCATCTGGCCAAGTACATACAATATCCAACTCAGGTCATGCGAATAGGATTGATTTTAATGCGGATAAGACCCAATACTCTTTACGTTCTGATAAGTTGAGTGGGTTTGAAAGTATTAAAGTTTTGGGCGTGAAAATTTAATTAAATGCTCGCTGAAACCAGTACATTTTTCATGATCCGAAAGAAGTTTTCACTTCTTAAGGGGGTTTAGTAATCCTTCACCTCTCCTAGTAATATAAACATTTCATATATCCTTTCGAATAAGAAATCAATTCTCATGTATGAGCCGGTACTTCCATGTCTATTTGTAACGGCTGTAGGGTATGGAACTCTACTGACTCATTGGAACCCAATCGCAATGTGGTTTGTGTTTGACTATTCGATTGCTGACTGTTCGAGTAGAAAAAAGAGGGAAGTCGTCGTAGTCTAGTAGGTAGTGCGTTGGCTTATTAGATAAAGGTTCAAGCCCCAGGTCAGATATCTCCATCAAAACGAAAATATGAAAAAAATAATTCTTTGACGACTTCCTCTCAGAAGGTGCCATGAAAAGTTTCTCAAAAAATTAGTGGTTCGGAGTCGATTTTAAGCTGTAGATCCTGCCACTCATGTATACAATTAACACACACAACAAAAGTGGTGAGAACCTAGGTCGTAATCCTGACTGAAGGGTTGTAATGACCAATTATGTATGTATGTATGTAAAAAAAGCATTGTGTCTGAAAATCAAATTATTCTAGAGAGTAATCGTTTTTCTCGTATTTTTCCAGTGGGCAGTGTAACGCACAGTGCCTCTTACAACTCGTTTTTCAGCCACACAATCCATATGTTAAATGATCTTTCTTTAGAAGTTTTACCTATCACTAGCAACGTAAACTGATTCCAATCAAATGTATTTTCTTATGTCCAAAACAATGCTCTGTGAAAAGTACATTGCATACAAAAAACAATATGTTGATCTGGTATAATGAGCAAAATCGAACCCACAATCCCTTACCTACTTGCTAACCATGTGTAAATCTTGGCCACAAACTCCAATTGCTAAATTCCAATAAATTTTCCAAAATATTGCTTTAAACGCTAACTGTTCTTTAAATCTGTACAATTAAAAACTTTCGAAACTTTTTAAGCTTTTTAAGATTTTTCTCAATGCTACAGCATAAGTTACTTAAAAATTAAACCACGTCATGTACCGTTGAACTATATTTACACACAGTGTTTGTGCGAGTGGTTGTGACCATGTTAGGAATGTGGGTTTTCATGTTTAGTATACACATACATATATGATGTATATGTACATATGCATGCAAGTATGCATGTTCATATGTATGTGTTAATGAAGAATGTACACTTTACAACCTCACAATTACAAATATGTACACCTACCCACATACATACATGCATACATACATATGTATGTTTATACATACATATATGCATTCTCTCTTAGATTTTTAAAGTTTTTTCTTCTTTTTTTTTTCTTTGCAATGAATTTGACTTGGAGTTCCATTTTAATGGATGTTCTCGATATGGGAATGAATGTTTTGTTTATTTCTCGTATTTGTTGTTCATGTTGTTGTTGTTGTTGTTGCTTATACAATATTATATTGCATTTGCCGTTGTTATACTTGCACCAAAGACCCTAGAGAATAGAACGAAATACAAATACACTCTCAATCTGAGACAGAAAAAAAGAGAAAAAAACAACACAAACAACTGGAACAGTTTCAATCATGAATCTTCTGCAAAACTTTTCAGTTGAAATATTGCACAATTTCTTTTCATTTCTTTCTGCTTTTTCTTTCTGTTTTTTATTTATTTTTTTTTTTTTACTTCAGTTTCCTCTTTCTTTTTCTTTTCAGGTGTACAAAACTAGTATGTTTCATTGCACACAGTCGACTGCATAAGAATGATGACGGCATGGCAGCAACAGCAACAATACTCCCCGAACAGATGGATAAGTATTGCTGCTGTGATATTGTAAATTGCTTAAGAGTGAAAAATAAATGCTTTTGTTGTTTTCGATTTACTTTCCCCCTTTTTTTTTTTTTTTTTTTTTTTAAGGATTTTAGTTTTCATTTTGTATTCATTTATTCCATGTTAACTTTCCACATTTTCAAGACTTTGTAGAGTTATGACAGCAGAATTATTATGAAATATTTAAAATTCTAATTTAAAGACGTAAAAGCAGAGCGAAAGTGTTTGCCAGTTAGTATGGTTAATTTGACAGAGTAACCGAAAATATTAGAAACAGAAATCGTTTGAATACTATTTAATAAAATACAGGTCCAGAGGATCCTAAAATGTATAATGCAGGCCCAAGCGTTGTAGAAGTGTGTCCTAATAAGGGGATTTGTTTGGACTTAAATAGAGTGGTAAATAAATCTATTATGCTAGTCCAAGTTGAACTCCATAGAGCTCCTTGTAGAAATACAATTTTACGATGAGTTGTGGTACATAAAACTTAACGTTGACTTCGAACGATAAATTGAAAAATATTTTTCAACGCAATTAGTTACTCTCAAAACTTTTGTCAGAAGAATGCCTACAGGTTCTCATATGTCTCTGGGCTGTTTGTGAACCTGTAGGCTCATAATTGGGAATGCGATCGTCGATTCCGTCAACGACAGATGGGCGGCTGGGTGAAGGGTGCACAAAGGGTCTGCTTAAACTTCAAAGAAGCGCGTTCAGTGTGATTGTCGGGGTCATTACGGGGCATTGCGTTATGGGTACGAATGCGAGGTGCATTGGTCTTGGACACCTTGCTATGGTGTAGGGATGAGGAAGAGGAGGAGAAGGTCTTCACTTGCGGGATACATGCCCGGCTCTTTGTCAGAGTAGAAAGAAGTATCTACATGCTTACTATATGGATGAACTAGAGGAACTGGCAAGGATTGACAGTTTGGCAGTTTAAATAGCTTTATCGGAAGCTCCGAGTGGTTTCGAGACTAGGAGATAGCGGAGAACTGTGGCAACACAATGCGGCCTAAGTGTGTCCATCAAATTCTCTTGAATGGACAGCTACTTCTACCTACCTACCAACATGCCTGCTGAGACGGTGTAGTTAAGTGAAATATTACTTTTTGCAAGATGTTAGAGTTGAGGTTTGAACTCTCAGCAGTCCCACACACTATCCCCTAAACAACAACGACTATCTGGTACTTGCACTTGCCATTATTTTCATTATTTATATTACAGTAGAACACATATTCCACGACGTTGAGATTTGCCTTAAGTCATTCACAAAAGTTTCTTCAGTTGTCTGACCTTAGACATTGTAGTCCACCTTCGCTTTAAGTAGACATCAACCAATTTGCCTGTGCCTGAAGTACGGTTTATGACTCCAAATTTTTTTGTTCGAGATGATGGTTTAGAAGTGCAGGTTGCAGTGAGTATGCGTACAGCGTTGACATCAAACTCATGCCATTCAAAATATGTTCGATTCATAAGCCTACTCATTTAGATTCATAACTTTAGAAAAAACTTATACATATTTATTTGACTTGAATCATTCATCAACATTTACAGTCTTAGTTGTTGTTGCATTTACAAAAAAGAGAAAAAGACACATAAGCAAAAAAGACAGAGCAGCAAGCAGGGCAAACACACTACCTTTTAGTAAGAAGTTTAGTGTTCGTACGCGATTCATACTTATTTTGTAATTCTTTTATATGTTGAGTTATGGAGTGTCGAACTCAACAAAATCACACGTCTTGTTAAGTATGAGTCTGATGAGTACTTCAAACTTTGAATAGGAATAGAGGTTCCATGATATTAAAACAAGCATGAAAGCGTATAAGTATCAGAAATTATGAGTATGAGTATGCTGACCTCTGCACTGTATGATAGATGTCTACATAAATAATGTTAGAAACAGAAGAGTATACTCCTGGCTGATTAACATTATGTATGCTTTTTTTAACGCAGTATATGGTGCGGGTAACTACCATGGCCCCTAAAATGTTATGTCATATTATATATATAACTTAGTCACATGCCTTAATATAACCATAACAGCAGTAGTTAGGAATAGTTAGTAACCCCCACTACATATTGTACATCCGGCAGCTCTAATATGATGATTCTTACAATATTAACGTTGAAGAATTGGTATCTTTCATCAATCTACTTGAATAAAGTAAAGTGAAGTTGGTTGAAGTTACATGAGTCATGAGTGTAACTAAAAGACTATCCTTCCAGCTTTTCTACTTTGCATAAAATTGGTCACAAAATCGGTCACAAAATGTCAAACGTAAGTGTTCGAAGAATTAAATAATTCTTGTCGATCAATTAAAATTTTAGTTGGAAATGAAACTTCTCTTAAATGATTTCTGATAAACGATATCGCTTTAACACGTGTCGAAATTTATAGATTTATAGATGCTCAGATTACGTAGAATTTAATATCCTGTTGAAAATTCTTTATCAATTCATACCGTTTGATAAAACCAAACATTTTCCACGAACATTTGTAACATTCTACAGAAACATTTGTGTCCAACTATGTTCTAAGAAATCAATCCTATACTCGTGTAAAACATGTTGGATTGTTTGCAAACCTTAGTGAATTGTATGGCATTGTATGGTGAACTACTACCGTTGCTAGGAAAAGTAAACAAAACTTTTTAAGTCAGTTAGATGTATGTATACCCCCTTTCCTACCCATTGTCCAGTGAACTGTACTGTATTGTGACTGTCAATTTATAAATTCTACTTTGGATTCCTTATTTTCATGTTTTTCTTGCTTATTTTTAAAGGATTTTTGTGTCAATTTATTTGATGTTGTTGTTGTTGCTGTTATTCAAGTTACAGGTACAAAATCCCTGCCATACTCATTTGTCAATGACACACTGACAGACGGACACACACACAGAGCAGTGAAGAGTTGAGTTGAGTTGAGTAGTCATGTTGTAGTTGTAAAAACAAATGAACGAACCAATGAACAAATGAACTGACTGACTGAATAAATGAATCAACGAATGAATGAATATTTGCCATTTTTGCTTTTCCTCATTCATTTTCCATTGTTGTTGTATTTTTTTTTTCGTTTTTTGTTCAGAGTTTCATTTCCATTGAAATATATTCACCATTTTAATGTCTTTTGTTTTTGTTATTGTTGTTGTTGTTTTTTGATTAATGCATGAATAATTTTTTCGAAATCTTTGTGTTTTTTTGTTTGTTCATTTTTACCACTTGTTATTGCTGTTGTTGTAAGAAAACTACATTCTTTTTTTTGTTTGTATTTTCATTATTTTTAATGAAAATATTTTCCAGGTTGTAAAAGTTTCACCAACAAAAAGGTAGAAAGACAGAACGCGAGAAAAAATTATGCAAAATATTTGATTGGCAAAGTTTCAAAGTTATGGCAGATACGTTTACATTGTTGATAAGGACTGCAGCCAGCTGGTTATTAACACGATGTGCTACAATTTAGTTGTGGATCTCTCATGAATATTGAAAAATGCAAATGAACGAGAAATCGATCTGATGTTAAAGCAAAATTTTACACAAACTTCTTGTATTAAATATGCTATTTAAGAGTGGCATCAGCATTTCAAAAGAATGTCGAAAGTATGGAGAAATTTTTTGATTTTTTAAAAGTAATTTTCATTTGTATTAAAATATTCAGTTTTTTGCGCTTCAGCAAATGACAAATATGTTTGGAAAAAGCTTGAAAACCATTCGGTATTAAGCAGTAGCTATGAGGGAGCTAAGGCGCTGTATTACATGGATTAAAAATTTCGGAACCTGTGACCACGTTTGTCTCTTATTGTGAAGGAATAAATCTCCTAATACGCGAATGAAAGCAGGCCACATGGTATTACACGGATGTTACATGTGCGCTCTACCACAGACTTGTTGCACTTTAGCAAATGCTTTGTGTATGGAGCTCAAGGAGTGTTTTGACTTATTAGACATAAGGCCACGGCTTAAAGCAGGTCAAACACCAAAACGAAAATATATCTTCAGCGACTTCCTCTCGGCAGACTTCTGGCAAAAAATCTGAAAGCAAATAAAATTGCCATGAAAACTGCTGAGAGGAAGCCGCCGAAGAAATGTTTTTTTCTTACTTTGTTTTGCTGCAGATGTCTGACCTGGAGTTTAAATTGTGGCCTCACGTCTAATAAGCCAGCACACTGCCTATTAGACTAGGGCGGCTTAGGTCATGCCCTGAAGAAAGTTAAAAAAAGAGGAATGCTAAGGACGAAGTACACAACAGGAAAACGACTTCATATTACATAGTGTTGGTAAAACCTTTAAGAGCATCGAGGAACTCGGAAATATATACATAGTTTGTATGTCAAACAAACTTTATTTATTAAATTAAGAAAAATAAGACAACAGCTGCGTTCGAATAAAAGCCATTGCAACATTGAAGTCGCCTTAGTCTAGTAAATAGTGCCTTGGCTTATTAGACTTAAGGCGACGCCATGAAAAGTTCCTCAACAGTCTGTCGTTCGGAATCGACTTGTATGAAATTAACATACACAACATAATGTGCTGAGAGACATCAGATCGTAATGAATGGCCAATTATGTATGTTTGTAAGAATAATTTTTTTGATAATAAAAGAACCACGCCCAGGTTTTGTAACGCCAATAACCTTGACCATGTGTTAGTATCAAAAGTTATTGTACAGTTTTATTATTCTATGTACGTATCAGAGATCAGCAATGAGTATTCAAAAAGATAAGTAGAATCGAATCATATTCATAATTTCTGACATTCATACTTATTTTAATATCAAGGAACCTCTATTAATAATCAAAGTTTGATGTACTCATCGCACTCATACTTAACAACACGTATGATGTTATTGATTTCGTCGCGACCATAACTCAACATTTACACGAATCACAAAATAAGTATGACTCGCATATGCACACTAAAATACTCACTAGAAGATTGTGTGTTTGTGTCTTTTCTGCTTATGTGTCTGTTTATTTTTTTTGTAAATGCAACAACAACTAAGATTTTAAATTTTGTTAAATTATTCGAATCATTTATAAGTATTAGAAGTATTCTTCTAAAGTTATGAATCTAAATGAGTAGGCTTATGAATTAAATATATTTCGAAAGGTCTGAATTTGATGTCAACGTTGTACGTATACTCATTGCAACCTGTGCCTATAAATCAACTTTGTAATGAGTATGAATGCATCAGAATACATAGTTAAATTTCAATATTGTTGACTCGCATATATTCAAAATTTCATGAGTGCTTATGAGTACCGAAAAAACAATTCATTGCTGATTCCTGGTACGTAGTTATGTATTGTGTGTCCACAGTAAAGTTCACATCAACCAATTCAATAAATTTTAAAGAGCAGTTTTCGTATTAAAATTACAAATCGATGCACTCACTACCATCGCTCCATTACTTACAGTTATTAAAAAAAAAAACAAAGATAAACACACACCCGCACACACAAAATTGTGGTTTATAATGTTGATGATAAAATAACAAGAATTTATTCCGGAAGCTTTTCGGTTTCTTCTTATTTAGAAATCAAACTTTTAATAGAGGAAGAAATATTGAGAAAAACATTCATTTATCGCACTTACCGCTGATCATGATGATGATGTTTATTTGCCGATGAAAATGTATCGAAAATATAATTAAGCATGGGAGCATCAGTTTTATGGGCTTTGGAGAGAATGTATTTGCTGTCAACTTTTCGGGCTGATATCCGGGTTGTGCCGGTGTTTGTATGACTTGTACTTGAATTTCGGCTACTGCTGCTACTACTAATACTACTTCTGCTACTGCTGTTGTTGCTGTTGCTGTTGCTGTCATCATTGTGACTCCCACTGTTGCTTGTAGTGATGGTGTTGCTGCTGTCAGTTTTTGAAGAGCCTTTAGCTATTGAACTTGTATTCTTTTGTGATGGCAATTTTATGGTTGTATCCTTAGAATGTTGTTGTTGTTGTTGTTGCTGTTGTTTATGTGATGTTTCTAATGTTTTTGTTGTCCTATCGTTGTCGTAGTTGTTGTTGTTATTGGACACAATAGTAGCATTAACATTGTCAACAGTCAAGTGACTGTTGGTATTGTGCATATTTTGTTCATTTCCTTGATGACCCAGGGCGGTGGCCGCCTCCTCATTCATTGGAAACGTTAAAGTTGATGTGGAAGCGGAAGCGGTTGTGGATGAGGATGAGGATGAAATTGCGGATGTCGCTGTGGATGCGAATAATGTGGACGATAATGATTGTAATTCTGTTGTTATGGGCGCTATTGTATCATTTAATGATAACGACAACGATGATGATGATAATAATGAGAGCGACGTTAAGACATCTAATTGAGTTCTGCTGCTTAAATGTTGCCTCGTTTGGTCATCTGGCATTAACATGGATGACATGGAAGATGAGGACATTAACGATGTTGAAGAGGATGATGATGATGATGATGAGGACATTGATAATAGTTTTCTAGTTGTACTTGTTGTTTTAGTTACTGTTGTTTCTGGTTCAATAGTGGGCATTATTAATTTCGTTGTTGATGTTTTTTGCCGCTGCTGTTGTAACTGCGTTAAGTCGCCAGGCAAAGCAATATGTTTTGTCCTGATGAAATTCTTTGACAATCCTCTGTCATAGTTGTCACTGTCATTACTTAAAGTATCGATTTCATTGGAATCTATTTAGTGGATATAAACAAGAAGAAAGAAAACATACGTTTGAGAAATTATTTGAATTAGAAAAAGCAAAAAAAAAAAAAAAAGGTCAAAGTGTCAAGAGGGGAAAGTAAGTGGGAATAAAACAAAAAAAAAACCTGGTTTATTTTTCTTACATTTCTTTTTCCAAAGAACACAGTGAAAGTAAATTAAATTTAGCAAACCCATGTGTATTTCTATACACAACAAAACCTTTGGAAATATTTTAAAGAAACTCATAAGTTTATTAACAGAAGTCTACTTTCTTACTTTCATATGACTTTAAAATGCTTTAAAGAACATGAAAAGTTAACTTAAAATGGAAACAGGGAAAATGTAATAGAATACGCTATACCAGATTGTAACTTTTGGTATATGACCTCTTTTGGGAGTAAGACAAGGAAAAAATTACAGGAGATACAAACAAATATCTTTCAATAAAAAAAAAATTCGAATTATTGTCAAATTATTTCGGGCACACTCCTTAAGTGATAAAAGTTGTGTTGGGTGATTGTTAGAATTTTAACCTTAGTGTGCAGTTTCTTTTGACGCTCACTGTATATAACGTTACTGGCCGTTACATTAGCATTACAATCTAGCTTCATACACCACCCATGAGAGTGGTGTCTGTTAAGAATTGAAAACTTTTGAATTGAAACTTTTTCATGGCAAAAGTTTTTGGCAAAAGACACATATTAGTCTCGACAATATATATTTTCTTTCAAGAGGTGTAATCTAGAAGTTGTCTGCTAGTAAATAAATATACTGTTCATTAGACTATGGTCAGCATTATTACTTCAGTAGGCCGGATCATTTTTTCTAGATGTCCACTCAATTGTTTTTTTTTTCATTTATTTTGCCTTTCGTTATGTTCTGTTAGTGACAGGTTCACAGCGAGGTTTTTATGGAGCTTGGAAATTTGCATCATTTTCCAAAAAGAAAAAAAAAAATTATCAATGATTTCTACTTGGGTCGCCTAAAATGATGACCCAATATATTGGGGATGGCACTATATCAGACACAACTCGTCTCAGACTAGTGGACTGGTACAAGTTAAGGAACTTTGTACAAGACACAGACTTTCTACAGAAAGGTATTTCTAATGGTGAGCGCACTAGACTTAGGGTAAGGCCTTAGGGGTATGTCAATAGGTATGAGACCCTTGGTTGGTCTTCTTTCCTTCAACCTACTTAACTTTGTAACTGTATCTGTCGAGAATTTATAAACTCCCGATCTAATAAATTAAATTCAATAAAATGAAATTAAATTAAAACCAAACCAAACCAAAACTATACCAAATCATTGTGCACAGTAAACATCGAGGAGTAAAAAACCATTTATCTTAAGCACTAAAGCGAAATCCTTTTCACGTCACTTTCTCAGTATTAAACAACAATACATACACACTTGCTTAATGCTCATCCATTATACGTATACTTTCTTCGTTTTCCTTTTACTAATTTCCTGTGTATATTTTCTTATTCCTTTTGTTCCGTTAATCTGTGAAATTCAATTCTTTAATACAACACAACTGAACACAGAGCAGAATTTGAAAAAAAAAAATGGAAAAAATTTTTAAAAATAAAGAAACATGAGTCTTAGATAAATGGGTATCCATTAGTCATTTGTTCTATAATATCGACATGGCAGGCCATGTTGTTTTTTAATTAAATTTAATTATAGAAAACGATTTATTTATTTTCCCTTCATAAACCAGATATTTTAAAATTGAAATTTAAAAAAATGTTTCCTTAAAATAAACGAATTTATTATTTTCAAGAAAAAGAAAACAAAGATATTTCCTTACCATCTCAAATGCAATGTAATTTTGCCATTGAAAGCAAAAATATTTTTATTTAGAAATTCATATGATAAGTTTAGTATGTTTGTCATGTTAGTTGAATATCATATTCATTCATATTCACCTTAATCCCCATATATTATCTCCCATAAATCTTTGTCTTTCAAATTGAAAGTAAAAACCAAAACATTATTCAAGAAATTTAATATGATTCTCTTCTTGTTTTTGTCTTCCTGATTGTAATACATCTTGTCTTATGGATTTTATGTTCGTATATATTTTTTTCAATACTTGTGGCTTTGTATGTACATTATTCAAATAAGAAGCAGCATTCTTCTGTTAAACTTGTATTACTTTTTTATATTTTTATAAATTGAATACCTCTGGATTTGCATTTTTTACCAAAAAAAAACATCAATTTAAATTCATTTACTTCTGGTTTTTCTTTTACTTTACTTTTCTTCATCCATTTTTATTTTATATTTTGTGGCTTGAAATATTGGCTTAAAGTAAAAACATTTTCCGGTTGTTTGCTGGTATTTTATATGTCATTTAAAAATGTAATGTTATGGTCAATGCATTGTTTAGTTTTGCTTCATATTATATTAGTTTCTTAAAGAAAGTTTATGTCATTGGATGGAGTATGGGAAAATTCTATTATGCATTAGCAACATGTTTAACGTAATGCTAAAGGTAGAATTAGTCTTTAGCCTCAGTTAGCCAAACGTCTATGAAAAGTACGTTCGTTTTTATAATACGAAGCGCAATAAGTACGCTTGCCAAACCTTAATGTAATTTCAGTAAGCATTGGCATTACTCTTCATATGCTAAAAACGAACGTATGTTAAATAACGTTCCGTCAAACGGGGCTTTTACGTTTTGTTACGTTCCGAATCAGCTGTTTTTGTCTTGTATGTGAGTCGTTAGTTCCGTGCTGCTTCCTTCTGGCAAAAACTCTGAGAGTAAATAAAATTGCCATGAAAAGTTTCTCAAAAAATCTGTCTTCGCAGTAGACTTTAAAATGTACATATTCACCGCCACTCATGTATAAAATTAACGCACACAAAATAAGTGGTGTGAGAAGTATGTTTGTATTTTTTAACAAAAGTACTATTTGATGCAAAAAAGTACTCTTTCAGTTATAGTTGAATACCATTTCTAAATTTCAGTTTTGTAACACTGTTGTATAGTGGCAAAAGAAGATTTAAACGAGAATTAAAGAAACTTTAAGAAATATATGTACGTAGCAAGGTGGTAAAATAGGTCGACTGCATATCCAAGTAATCTTAGTTCAATCTTCAGAGAACCAGTTTTTGTGAAATTCATGTCCATAGAGGAAATTTTGCTGTCATTCTAGATCAGCTACAACTGTCCAATAACTCAGTTAGAAAAAAACTATTAAGAAATAATAGGAATATAGAGATGAGGTTAATGGTCTACAACTCAATATTTAGACATTTGAAATACATTTATTACGTTATCCCAGCTCTCTGTGTGCCCTGCTAGCCTAACGTGAGGGTCGTGGGTTCGTTTACCGCCAAACGGTCCGGTCTGTTACACTACACCGAGCATATGGTCGGAGTCACTTAGCTCACATATCTATCATTAAATATAATTTGTAATTGTATTGTAATAAATAAATATTAGAGCTCTAACTTAAGCTTCGCCTAACATAATGATTCTGAATTCATCATTCTAAACTTGCGGCAGCCACAGATTACAAAGTTAAAAAATTTCCTGAGCTGCTATCTTTTTATTTTATTATTTGTATATTAGGTCAAGGTCATTAATGAATATTTGGATGCATTATTACACCCATACGACCTTTTATACTCCTCAAATTTTATAACTTTATAATGTCTCCTCATTCAGTAAGCTATTAGGTGTCAATAGGGGCAAAGCCTTGCTTAGAACTTATATGTACTCAGGTGTTTCCTTCTGAAAAGTACTAAAAAGTCTCACAGTTTCCAAGAAAGTGTTTGATTCTAATCATTACAGAATAAATATGTTGGTTTTAACACAATCCCCATTCTGAACAAGTATACTTTGAGTCTGCAGTGCTCTGTCAAAAAACTAGTTACTAACCTCCGGTTATTCCTATATAATCTGATACATGATGGATCAAATCTTCACTTATTGTAATTTTCCAACAAACATTTTTATTGCCTCAAACTTATTTGTTTTGAGAAGAGTATTTGCCTCTGTGTATGTTTCCTTTCATTGAGTATACCTTTGCACACATTTGTTTCCAACGCAGAGTTCGCATCACACTGTTTACTATTTTAACTACATTTTATAATAAAAATTTAAAGTCGCTGTAGTGTGTTGGCTTATTAGACATGAGGCCTCGGTTCAAAACTCAGGTCCTGCAACTAAAGGAAATATGAAAAACTATTTCTTTGGCGTCGTCCTCTCAGCAGATTTCTGAGAGTAAATAAAATTGTAATTTTTTCCAAGCAAGATTTTTTATAATCTCTCTGAAAAGTTAATAACTTATTTTAAATCCAATTTAATGTGATCAAAATATTTATATCATAACTTAAGCTATGCAAACCGAGAATTTAATCTAAAATTCAAATTTTCTTGTATAAAATAAATGCTTGTATGCTCTGCTCTATGAAAGGCAATTGTTCCTAGGACTTCTGTAATTCCTTTGTAGAGAATCCATGTTAATAAGGAATTTAATGCTGAAATATTTCATCATTAAGGAAGTATTCATTTAAATAAAATTTTAATATAAAAATAATGAAAATCACAAAGTTATTTATGCCATAATCTAACACAAAAGAAAGATTTTTTGAATATTTTCTTTGTCAAAAGATTGTATTTAAATAACGTTTTCAGATTATTTCCATCGTATTTAATATTTGCAAATGCAAAATGAACAAAGAAATGAAAAGAAAGAAAAGAATAGGAAGATAAGAAACCAAATTATTTAAAAATCTGTGCAGCAACCTTCAAATATGGAAAATCTTTATGGAAAATCATATGCATGTATGCTACATTATATACAATATACATACGTAAGTACAATATAAGTATGTATATTAAATATTCAAAAGATACATTTTAAAACCTGTGCATGAACAAATGGAATATTTTAAGAAATGTTTGTAAGAAAAATATTTTTACAAACAAAACGTTCAAAGGCAACATGACAATGATTATTTTCTACAGATAAAATCCAAAAAAAAAAATACAAAAGTGAACACAAGCAAGAGAGTTACAGTTGGTCCAATAATATAATACGATACAATATTTTGAGATTTTATCTGAAATCCTTAAGTCTTTAAGTGTTTGGTTAAGTTTATGTGGTTACGACAATTGAAATTGCATAGAACATATTAAGGGCTCAAACCATCACGAGTCTTTTAGACGATTTAGAGAAAGATTATAAATGGACCAAGGTAATATTATAAAATTAGGTTGCCTTAAGCTTTCCTGAAGCATCCATGATCAGTTAGCAACTGGGTCACATATTAGTTCAGCGCGCAATGCTTGTTCTCCATTCAAGGGGTTATATATCAGGGAGAAGGTGAAATGTCCATCTTCCCTTTAAACCGTTCTCCCATAGTGACTGCCATTTGTACATGGAAGCCCTTCGTTTCACCGCTTTTATAGCCGCTGTTTGTCCTGGATACTCGAGACGGCGAAAGTATCTCCACCTCATCTCATCCGCCAATATGTCTATCAGTATGGCCTTTGCCAATACCAGTACCGCTTCATCACACACCGATCTGAAGCCGCTTATCTGTCTAATAGCTCTTAGACGATACACTGATTACATTTTCCTTCTTATCGTTCCCACGGAGAGATATAGTAACGTGGGCATTATTTGAGTCCTGCTAACAAAGGTGCTGAATTACATGAGTTCAACCAAGAAAATGAAGAAAACGTGAAAGTAAGAGGTATAGTAGTAAAAATTATTAGGACACCATTATCAGATAACACATACATATATGCGTGATCATGAGCTTGTGAAGCCTTAATAAAAGATAACTGAGCCCTCATACTAAGCTGTCGTCGGCAGTTCGGTTCGAAGATGATATCCGCTCTTCAACGTTCTATCTACAGTGAGCGTCAAAAGAAAATATACATTAAAAAATTATACATTAATGAATTACCGTTATTTTTATTTAAAAATTGTTTCATTGCCCTTCATTAAAATTGAAAAAAAAACAACAACAAAAAATTACAAAAAATTTCAAAATATTGTCAAATTTTTTCGGGCACTCTCCTTAAGTGCTAAAAGTTGAGTTTGGTGATTTTTAGAATTCTATCAATATTGTATAGATTTTTTTGACGCTCACTGTATTTACCTAATCAGAGATTGTGACTTGGTTTTGCTGCAGAATGTAACACCAAAGTAATTTACCAAAGTAATTTAGCTATACGTTGAGATTTTTTTTGCACTGCATACTCTTACTCTGGTAATTTTCTATTTTTTCCATAATATGAATTAGTTCTCTCCTTTTTTGTAGTGAGACGTATGCATGAAATGTCAATTTTATTACTATGACCGAATAAGGATTACATCGAACATATTTTGTACTTCTATGTGCCATTTGACCTGACAGCATTTATGTCATCAACATATTTATTTTTTCTCTTTCTCCCTCTCTTCTTTTCCATTTACAATGGATATTTTATTTTGAATTCTCTATTCAATTGACCTTGACTTCAATTATGTGCAAATTTACATACAATTTTAGGAAATAATTGAACTTTTTTTGTTGTTATTGTATAAACTGTGACACCAATTATAAAATAAATATGAAACGATTTTCATAATTTCCCTCTACGTGCGTAGGTTGAGAAATGACCCCAATGGGAGTTGTAAAACGAAACAAATGAAAAACAATTATTTTTCCTTTCTTTTATTTTTCATTGCTTTTATTGAAAATAAAATTTCCATATTTCTGGTCGAAAACAACAACCAAAAAAAAAGGAGGCGGAAAATGAAATAATGGCGTTGTTTTAATGCTTGACTGACCATGTTATTTTAAGAAAATTTCTCGTCATTTATTTCATGGTTCTTAAATTCTATTGAAATTTCAATTAAAATTTCTTAGAACGAAGGCCATGTGTTTCTAATCAATAAAATTTAGTTGAATTTTTCCGTTTTTATAGGAATATTTCGAATGTTCTGTTTAATTTTCGTGCTTGTTTTTGTATTTTTAATTATAAAACTGGAAAAAGTTAAACATTACTTAACAATTCTTCTAAAATTGTAATAATTATAGAAATTAAAAACATTTTCACTACAAAAGTTTGCAATATTATGATAATGCGCATACTTCCCCTCTAAAGTCTAGTTCTTGATATAAAAACAACGATTTTCTTTTCTTTCTTTTAGGTTTATAGCACTAAATGTAAGAAGAAAAAGTCGTCGCAGTCTAGAAGGCAGTGTGTTGGCTTATTAGACTCGAACTCAACATTCAACGCCTAACTCAGACATCTCGAGACGAAATGTGGAAAAATATCTTTTCAACAACTTCCTCTCAGCGGGGAAGATAATTTAAATAAATATTGTTACGAAAACAAGAAAAAATCTTGATCCTTGTGTTTTGCTTTTACATCGCTTAACATTAAAATTATAAGGATACTTGTTTACAAATTATCGTACTGCATAATACAACAACAAATACCAGCATAAAAAATGTTTAACAAGCAAACAAAAACATACCAACAACACTACAATATTAAATGTAAACAACGATGTTTACATTTATAGAGATTTCGGGAAGGCAAAGTTCTAAACGTTCGTCTTCAAGAACTTTAATCAGACTGTTTACATTGCCATATAAAAGGCAAGGCAAAGCAGGCGACTGAGTTCTGAACTGAAGTTCAGTCAGTCTTGCGTATAGATGTGGTGCGTTTGAAGCGAGTAATCGTGGTTTGAAGATCGAACAATGGTCTAGTAATTGCTATTGTTTATGCAAAGGATATTAACAGAGGAATTAAAAACACAGAAATTGTTGTTGTATACATAAAGTTGTGAACAGTGGCACACAGAATTGTGCGAATAATAAAGAATTTTAATTAAAACTAAACAAAAATTTATTTTTTATTTTATTAGCAATCTACGAGATCATATTTTAAAAGTTTTTAAAAGGTAAGAACGTAACAATATAATTTAAATAAAAAGTTTCTTAAAAAATCTGTAGTTTGTCTATGACTTTAAATTGTACGATAAAATTAATATACGCAACATTGGTGGTGTTAGAAACTAGGTTGAAATCCAGACTGAAGGAAGTAAGAAGTAAGCAAGTAAGGAGAAAAAGAAATTTCTTTTGCTACAGCTTTTCTAATAATCTGTTTCAGCAAATACGCGTAAATATGGACGCCGAGCTAGAGTCACATTTAATAAAGATCCGTTTTGTCTACAAAACATCAGAGACAAGTTCGGAAGTGTTACTGGAATGACTGTTCCGCAAGATGTCGTCGTAGTCTATTAGTTAGTGAGCTGGCTGAGGCCACGGTTCCAATCCATCTTAGCTTATTTGTAGCAATTAACTACTCCAAGAGCTTTCAGCAAGAAATATTCAGCTTCAAATTTACCCAGTAATTCGGGTTGCTATCCACTAGACTATGCTGATTACAGCATAGAGAAATAGTTTTTCAATTAACATCTACACGAGATGTTATGTCTTAACAAATAATTTATTCTTTAGAAACAAGATTCTATTTACTAAAAACACTTTTTTTCTCAACACTCAACAACCATAAAATTGAAGAAAGCAATAAATCCATTCCAATTGGCAAATCCAACTCCTCCAGCTGTCCAAGTTGAAACATTCTTTCCATTTCTGACAAATTGATGGCATGACCCTTTTGTTAATTACTTCAAAGCCTTTTCGGTTAAGGGTTAATTGCACAAAAAGCAAATAAAAAGATATGCAAAAGTAGGGGCCATAAATAAATTAAACAGTCAGTAAACAAATTAATTACAAACGCCTTCAATGGCATATTTTGTTGCGCTTCTTTGGTTTTATATTTTTTTGGAAAAAAGCATTACAAACAGATTTATGGTGTAATTATGGTTGACAACATATTTTTCTGAATATTTTTAATATTTTTTTTGGTTTGAATTTAATTTTTAGAAACTTTTTGTTGTTTTTGTTTCTGTTTGTAATTTGTTATCAACATTAAAAACAATGCAGGACATTCGAATTATACTCCGAAGCTAGTAAAGCATATTGACATTAATTGAAGTTTTGTTTTGTTGTTTTTTTGTACATGTTTAAGCCACGTTCATAATTGTTTTGTAAATAATTACTTTTTTGGGGGGGGAGCGATATTGATAAAATTTAATTACAACATTATGAACCACAATGTCATTAACATACATACATACATATTTTCAAATGGCATCTTGCCATATAGTAATGAGGACGCCGTCGGTATGCCTTTAATATCCTTTAATTTGAAACGTTGACAGTCAACAAAGCCGAAACTAATCCGAAATATATACACAAGAACCTCAATTTACTTGTACTTTGTAAAATAAGTTGAAGTTTGGGTTTGTTACAACCGCAAAAAGGCATTCGTTTTTAACTTAAGAATGCTAAAATAAAGAAAAGGATAATTAGAGAATGAATTAAAAAAACAAACAAAATTAAAAAGATTTTGTAATATACCCTCCGTTACAAGGTTTCAAGTTTTTGCGTTCTATTAAAAATGTGTCTTGTTTTAGAACAATTAATCAACAACGTTTTTATGGAAATCAATCAACTTCAAGCTTCTTTTGCATGTAATTCAATTATAAAGACTTTTAAAGTTTAAAGGCTATAGTTAACTTAAAACGCAGAAATGTTATCAGGGCTTGGAGTCAAAGTTAGCAACGTAAAAACGTTGTATATAAGTTCTGAGGTTATCTCATTATATAACTTGCATTACTCTAGGATCTACAAATGCGGTGACTTTTACTTTCATAGTGACTAAATCTAAAACCCAAATAGCTGTGAAACATACTGTAACGAATATGAAAAATCTAGATACTGGTGTTTTGTTTTTACATCGTTTCATCGTTAAAATTATAAACAAAAGCTACAAAAACAAAACAATGCAGTAAACAAACCTGTTTACAAATTATTGTACTGCTTAAAATAACAACAAACACCAGCATAGAAAAATGGTAAACAAGTAAACAAAAGTATTCCAACAACAATACAAAAATAAACGTAAATAACGATGTTTACGTTTATAGAGTCACGAACGTTCGCCTTTAAAAATATTTCTCAGACTGTTTACTCTGCCGTATTAAAGGCAAGGCAAAACACGCGATTGAATTAGTGAAGGTCAGTACGTGTTGTGTGAAGACGCGGTGCGTCTGAAGATAGTAATCGTGGTGTGAAGATTTCCGTTACAAAGATCAGTCGAATAATCAGTCACAGTTTTATTTTTTATTTTATTTGCAATCTACTAGCTCATGTTTTAAATATTTTAAACGGTAAAACGTAACAATACATACGTAATTGGTTATTACAACCCTTCAGTCAGGATTACGACATCGCTTCTTATATTTATATACATTTATGTTGTGTGCGTTAATTTTATTCAAGAGCGACGGCGTCTACAATTTAATTTCGACTCGCGACTACAGATTTTTTGATTTTTGCCAGATATCTACTGAGAGGAAGTCAATTCAAGTTAGTATTTAGTAGTACTCGAAATATTTTCATAACAAGAAAGAAGAAATATTTTTTCATATTTCGTTCTGCTGGAGATCTCGGGTTTGAACCGTGGCCGTCGAATTAGTCAACACAATTCCTATAAGTCGCCGTAGTCTATTACATTTTAAAAATTTCAACTTAACACTTTAATTGTTGGTGAACTACTTACACTCGAGTCTGTCTTAAGACGAAGACAACCAGACATTTATACCCCTAGACTTACTCGTTACAAGTCAGTCAGTCAAATGGCCTAGAAATTTCGGTGCGAGCTAGTGACCCTAGTGTTAGCCAACAAGGTCATAGTAACTATTTTTTGGTACACGTGACTGACGATTATTATGTATGTCAACTTATTAAGTCGAATAAATGCCGATTTAGAAATATTTTCATTTGTTGGCCATCTTAATGTTTTGGGATAGTAATACAGTGATACACACATACGTTTGCAGTTTCCAATTGCAAAAATGCTTGATTTGGGTTGCGATATACCTATTATCTTAATTGGTCAGGTTTAGTTAGTCTTACAACCATCCATGTTAAGTGTGTTAATTTTATACATGAGTAGCTGAACTTACAGTTTAATATGGACTTCGAACGATAGCTTTCAGATAGCTCCAGAGTTTTTGTCAGACGACTTTCTATCAGAGTTGGTAAAATAAACATTTTTTTTATACAGTGAACGTCAAAAGAAACTGTACACTAAGGATAAAATTCTAACAATCACCAAACTCAACTTTTACCACTTAAGGAGAGTGCCCGAAAGAATTTGACAATATTTTCGAAATTTTTTGTATTTTTTTTTTCGTTCCAATTTTAAAAACTGGCAATGAAAGAATTTTAAAATAAAAATATCGGTAACTTATTAATGTATATTTTTTAATGTACAGTTTCTTTTGACGATTTAGAAAAAATGCTTGAAATTGTGTAATTACTGAGAGGAAACTGAATTGAAAATTAAAAAGTTTCTTAACAAAAAATCAATGTTTTGTTGAAAAGTTTTCAAATTTATTAACATGCCCTCGTGAGAATAGAAAGTTAGTGGAAAGTTTTTAAAGCGTTCTATTATTTTTAATATTTAATAAGTCATTCACCTTATAAACTATTATGTATGTATTAATAGTGTAGACCTTTTAAATTATGAAACAAAAAACAAAAAAAGTTTTGTTTCATTAGGGAGACTTTTTTGTTTTCTTTATTTTCGGATTTGTTTTTTTATTCTTAAAAAAGCACAGAGATTTTTAGTTGTTTTTCGAAAGTTTTCTATGCCAATCCATTATACGCTCATATGAGGAAATCTGTATTGCATGTACATACATTGTAAATAATTTAAAATAAGGGGTAAGGCTAAACGAATGCTGTATAAAATGGTTTTTATTTTTAAAACAAGTAAATAAGTTTTTAAAAGTCTGTAATAAAATTTTACAAACAATTAAAATTCAAATGGATTGTCTGAAAACTAATTTAAATTTTATGTTCTCCGTAGCTGGCATAACCCCTTAATATAGAAAAAAAAACATACTAACCGCCAGGAAAATATTATTTTATGTTTTTAGAACATGTTTAATGGCAAAACAACAAAAAGAAAAAGAAAATAAAAGTTTTAATGAAAATAACCGTCCAACCGAAAATAGCTACAAAAATAATGATTCTGGGGCTTATTTTTCATTTTTTCCTTTCCTTCTTTTTTCTTTTGTTTCGTTTAAAATTTCAGTAAATAAAAGAAAAAAAAAAGAGAAACTCTAAAACAAGAAAATCTTGAAAGTGAAGCATTAATTGAAATTAATTACACGCCAAAAAAAATGGCAACAGAAAGATACAAAAAATAGAAGGAAACTTAGATGCCACAGCTTTAAATGATACCAGGCCAGCTAAAGGTTTAATTAAAATTAGAAAATTATGAAACACAAGAATTGTTGTCGTCTTATTATTTAAGTTATGTTGCAATAAAACAACATTGTACTCTTATATTTCTAATTATTATTGTTGTTTTCTTTTTGTTCAGTACTATACAGCCTTATCCCCTGGGGAGCATGTTTAAAGGAAAAATGTATGATGGAAAGCCACTGGATGACATCGAAACTCAAGGGTGGTCTAATAAAAATCGTTTTAACAATTTATCAAAAGGGATATTATGCACGCTTAAGGCTTAAATAATTTAATCTTAGAAAATAAAAACCAAGAAATTTTCTCTACTTTTAAAACCTAATCCGTTATTCGGTTATTTATTATTTGTTCTTGTAGTGGTATTTGCCGAAAAAGATTCCAAAGATTATTTATTCTGTCTACGTTTTACTATACATACTGTTACATTTTTACTTCTTAATTTGAAATATACATAAGCTCTTAGATTGCAAATAAAATAAAAATAACTTTCTATTTAGTTTTAATTAAAATTCTTTATTATTTGCAGAATTCTGTGTGCCACAGTTTATATAAACAACAACAATTACTAGACGATTATTCGACAGATCTTTGTAACGGAGATATTCAAACCACGATTACTCTCTTCAAACACACCGCGTCTTCACACAAGACTGACTGGACTTCATTTACTCAGTCGCCTGCTTTGCCTTGCCTTTGATATGGCAGAGCAAACAGTCTAATGAATGTATTTGAAGGCGAATGTTCATGCCGTCGATTTCTCAAAATCTCTATAAATGCAAATATCATTGTTTACATTCATTTTTGTTGTGTTGTTTGTGTATTTTATTTACATTTATTCTTGTAGTGTTTGTCGGTGTATTTTTGTTTACATGCTTACAATTTTTTTATGCTGGTGTTTGTTGCTTTATTAAGCAGTACGATAATTTGTAAACAGGTTTGTTTACTGCATTGTTTTGTTTTTGTAGTTTTTGTTTATAATTTTAATGTTAAGCGATGTAAAAGCAAAACAAAAGTATTTAAATTTTTCATTTTCGTAACAATACATTACAGCCTACCTTTTCATACCACTGTGCTGTGTGCGTTAATTGTTATACATGAATGGCGGGACCTACAGCTTAAAGTTGACTGCGAGCGACAGATTTTTGAGAAAATTTTTCATTTTATTTTACTCTCAGGGTTTTTATCACAAAATCTGTTGAGAGAAAGTCGACAAAGAAATATTTTTTCGTGTCTGACTTGGGATTTGAACCAAGGCCTCAGTTCTATTAAGCCAACAATGTACCTATTAGATTACGACGTGTTACTTTAAATAGTAGAAATATTACACATTTTATGTTTATGCTTGCATGAGACCATGAAAATTTTCTCAAAAAATCTATCGTTCGGAATCGATTTTGAGCTCTAGGTCCCGTCATTCATGTATAATATTAACACACACAACATAAGTAGTGTGAGAAACTAGGTTGTAATCCTGACTGAAGGGTTGTAATGAACAATTATGTGTGTATGTATGTATGTACATATGCTTGTAGGAGGCATTACTCTCGAAATGTGCACAAAGTTCTTATACTTGGCTGCCTTGCATTTGGAGAAGATTTTTCGCATAAAAGGCAATATTCATGATGAGAATTTTACTGCCTTCTACGGAGTTTAAAACCCCAGATTGCGCATGTTACTATTCCTAAGCCTTAATACGTTGATGTACGATACTTATCCCAAATTTTAATTTTGTTTCACATGATGCTTGTGTCAAATCACCAAAAGAGCTCTTAACATGTTTAATACAACATTACGAAAATGTTTTTGAAATTGAGCGTCTGTTTGTCCTTTTTTTTTTGTTTCTTAAATGTCAATCACTTTTAGATGACACTTAAAAGCGTTTGTAATCCTCTAAAAATTAGCCTCAGCCTTTGAATATGTTTCGCACGACAACACAAAAGGTCGCTTTAAACGCTTTTCCCAAAAGTAAGTAAGGGAGAGTTATAAGTGTTAAGACTGTAATGAAGTGTGTATGTGTGCGTATGGTTGGTTAGAAATTTCAATGAAATTTAATGGAAAAGTGATAAATTTTTTCTTTTCTTGGAGACAGAAAAAACAAAACAAATGTTTCAAATGGCTGATGAACGCATACCGTTAATGTGTCAAAATCAAGTACGTCGCTGTCATAGTCATAACAGACATTTAAGAAATTAAACAAAATATAACAGAAGCGACAAAAAATATTTTCGCGAAAAAGATTTCCTTTTTGTCTTTCGATTTAATCCCAGAAAATTTAAAATTGCACACGTTTTGTGTAAAAAGTACTTCAAAAAAATAATTCTTTTAAGCTGATTTTAACAATCTTTACAACGAATAGGGGTGCTAAGATTAACAATTCTTGTTGAAATGCACTCGAAAGTGGATAAAAATACACTCGCACCATCCATCCATTTGCATAGTCTACTGGAAAGTGGTAACATACAGTTTGGTAACCATAAAAAATGAATTGTACCCAGTACGTGGACAGCAAATAAAGTGCTCTTTGAACATTTGTTTGCCAGTTTCTGTTTTTTTAATGCTACACTTCTACAAAAGGCGGAGGTATATTGTACGGAAGCTTTTGACATCTTAAAGGAAAATCTGAAAACCGCTTTTCATATGTCTTTACTTTGATGGAAGTAGTCTTATGAATACAATAAAGATTGGAGTAGTTTTAATACACACACACCATCCATAAACAGTTGCTTGAAAATCAAATTTGATCAAAGGCCGTGAGCACTGGCTAACTTCGCTTTGATCGCCATTATATGGCCAACGTTTTGTGGATGTTGGTTGTGAACAGTCGGCGGAGATCGATCAATCTATACCAAGTACTTAACCCCACAAAGACTTTGTTCGCAATTTTTAACTGGCTTCCTACAGTGCTTCTCGCTAAGCAGGTAGCTAAGTTCACTGCGACTACAATCAGTGCCCTATGTCGTTGGCGCATTGTCCCCTCTGGTCATTCCTCTATTTTGGTGATTAATCCTGTGGCTCCACTGAAAATCGATTATCTCCCTGTGGAATATTGTTTTGACAGGGGTTTTCTCTTTCTGATTCCGAGCAGGGACGACTAGGAACTTGAGATGATCGTCCTCCCGGAACTCCTGGATGTTTACACCGATGGCTCTAAACTCGATAAGAGGTTTGTAGCTGAGTATACTCTGGGGAAACTGAACCTGAACATTTCTCTCTGACTACCGGATTACAGTAGCGTGTTTCAGGCGGAAGTAATGGTCATCTACCGGACTGCTAAATGGATCCTCATCACCGGTGTTCCTTTCACCCACATCTCGACAGTCAGGCTGCCATAAGATCTCTGTCGAACGTTGTGTATAACTCCAGGATTGTCAAGGAATATCGCCACTGTCTCGACCTTCTTATTGGGCGGTTCAGTGTTACACTTATCTGTGTCCCTGGGCACTGAAATATACCGGAAAACTGCAGAGCCAGCGAACTCGTCAGGGCTGATGCGCTACCTCCGACTTGGGGATGCCACTTACGTCGGTCAAAATGGCCATCACGCGGAAATGCTTTCGAGACGTCAACCTATCCTGAGTCAATGAGGAGTCCTGCTCACTCGGCTCTCGGTGGCCATGCCTACAGGTCGTTGTGTTATGGGAATACACGCGAAAAGAATGGAGCTCCCACCAATTAACTTCTGCCGTTGGTATAGATCTGCTGAGGAGGAGGAGACTGTTATCCACTTTCTTTGTCAATGCCCACCTCTTACGAGGTGTGTTTGGCTCTTCAACCCTTGTCAGCTTAACGGAGCTATCATCCATTGATGTCAAGAATATAAATCGTTTATCAAACCTATGGTCTAGTTTCAAATGTGCATCCCTAGCGCTCACCAACTTCTTCCCTATTTTGTTGGAACAGGGACTGCGTTTATCTGTGGCGTCACATGTGAAAAGCTAGGCCGTAATCCTGTTTGAAGGGTTTTAATGAACAATTATGTATGTATGTATAATGGCAAATGTAAAAAGTCAAGAACTCCACAAATATTTTGTATGACTTTGAATGTGAGCGTATGAGTTATATTTTCAAATGAATAAGTTTCAAATAAATATTACGTATACGTTCTGGTGGCCATATATGGAACATTAAATTTTAATTACTGCTGGGTTTAGCAAACACTACTGTGGATATGTAGAATTTTTGGATTTATTTAAAATGTTAAATGAATATCCTTTAATCGATTGTATATTTAAATAATAATTATGTATGTATGTATAGTATAAAGTAACGCTTCTAACTGATTAACTGAATTCAGCTTGGACTGGGATCAATAAAATATTTGCAAACCTACCATAATAAAAGCGAATTATTCTAATCTATCTTTTTACAGCCCAAGGCAAATAAGGTAAGTTTAACAATACTTCTTAACAATACACTTTTTTGTTATAGTGTACCTCCTAGCATGTCCTGAGTCACTGGAAACCTCTTTGTTGTTCTACTGTTCATATTTGTTTTTACATTTTTATTGTTTTCTTCTTGTTTTTTTTCATTGATTTAAGCAAATATTTATTCGATGTCATGTACGTGTTTTGTTCGATTTTATTTATATTTCGAATAAAAACAACAACAGAAACAGAAAAAAAAACAAATAAGAACGAATATAAACTTATAATTCATGTTACTCATGGTCGATCATGCACAATCTCTGGCACATAAAAACCTTCAATTTATTTCCTTCCAAATACTCTCCGTGTAAAATTTCCGTTATACAGTGGCAAGAATGATGGGTGTTCTGTATAGCAAGACTGAGTAAGACTTAAAAAGCGGAATATCAATTGAAGGCAACCAGAGAAGTGAAGAGAATAACAAGCACAAAAGAGTAAATGGAAAATGGAAAATGCTGGTGTATTAAGCTTTATCACGAAAAACTGTACAAAACTATGGCAATAAACTCTTAAGGGCTACTTTGTTGATTTTATGTTTTCAAAAAGTTTCATACAACGTATTTTTGAATTACTATGTTGTTTGTGTTTTTGTTTTTCATTAATAATTAAATGACTATAAGGAAATCAAAAGCTCTCTTTTGTATTCTGTAATGCTTACAAAAGTAAAATTGTGTTCAAAAAGGTCAAAAATTGTGGTGAACGATTAATTAAAAATGAAATCAAAATTCATTAATTTAATCAAGTGAGCTTAGATTTAACAACAATGCAAATCTCTCCTATCCTTGATTTGCGTATGGTTAATAGTGTTGAAAAATTCAGTACTTTAGTACTTTTTCATTTCAAAAATACCGCAGTACTTCCGCCAGGCTTTCAGTACTTTTCTATTATTACATATTTTATGTCTTAGGCTTTTAAAATATTAATGCATTAGCAACGTGTTGCTAATGGTAGAATTAGTCTTTAGCCCGGATTAACCAAACGTACACGAAACATATGTCCATTTTTAGAATACGAAAAGCAATGAGAACACTTGCCGATCCGTAATGTAATTTCGATAAGCATTTACGTTGCTTTTCATATGCTACAAACGAACATCGGCGTTTGACTAAATGGGATGTCTACATTTTGTTATGTACGGAATCAAAAGTTTTTGTTTTGTATGTGAGGAACACGTATAAGTCGTTTGTTTTTCTATTTCGTATTAAGTATAAATAAATAAATAGTATAATAGGTAAAGTGCTGGCTTACTAGATGTGAGCCCACGATTCAAAACCCCATGTCAGATATTTCCAACAAAACGAAAAATGAAAAAAAATATTCCTTCGGCAAGCTAATTCTGTCAAAAACTCATAGATTAAATAAAACTAAAATTGCCTTGCCAAAGTTTCTCAAAAATCTGTCGACTTTAAACTGTAGGTCCTCCCACCACTCATGTATAACAAATGAACACACACAAAATAAGTGGCGTGAGAAGCTAGGTCATAATCCAGATTGAAGGGTTGTAATGACCATTTAGGTATGTATGCATTTTTTTTTACAAAAGTACCATTTAATGCGAAAAAGTACTCTTTCAGTTATAGTTCAGTATCATTTTAAAATTAAACAAGATCCACCAAACAAGTAATCTCGAACAAAGCAAGCAAACAACGAGAAGAACTTCTTCTTCTTCCCCTCAGTAGTCTTCTGATAAAAACTGTGACATTAAATAAAATTGCCATGAAAAGTTACTCAAAGTTGTCGTTCGAAATCGATATTAAACAGTAGGTCCCTTTACTCATGTATAAAATTAACATCCACAAACGTAAGCGGTGTGAGAAGCTAGGTTGTAGTCCTGGCTAAAGGGTTATAATGGCCCTGTCGTTCGAAGTCGACATTAAAAAATTAACACTCTCGTCACGGTTGGTGTGAGTAGCGAGGTTGTAGTCATGACTAAAGAGTTATAATGACCAATTAAGTAAGTACCTTAAAATTAAAATAAAGTCATGCAACACGGTTGTTGGGTTTCTCTAATACGTGAAATTATTTCGAGATTGAAAAATAGAACTCATGTTAAAGTTAAAGGTTTCTAAAGGTAGAACTCATGTTAAAGTTAAAGGTTTCTGTTGATATCACATAAACGCCTAGTGAAAAGATAAAAATGATGTTGCAACAATAAAGAGAATCACTTGTGAACTGAAATTCTGGCCATAATGCTTATAACTTTCGCTCATGAACTGAAAATCTTAAGAGGCCGTAATGCGTAAGACTCATTGCTGACACGCTCTATATTCTGTATATTCTATGGCAAACTATTGCTTTCCTCATAAAATTAAAACAAAAATGTACCTTTATAAGGCTGTATCTCATAAAAGAAAATTGGATTCTAGCCAATGCTTGAATTAGTGGCATTCTTTTTGACAGTGTTATTACAGCATTCGATTGTCGAAAGAAATATCATTCTAAGTATCATTATTACAACTTGCTGTTAAAGTTGGGTTCTGTAAATAGCTACAGTGAACTTTAAAGTTAGCTTTAACTTTTTTTCGTTATTACAAGCTACAGATGAAATAAAGTTAACTTTTATAAAAATATGCCAATGCCGGAGCAATATCGATAACATTTGCCAAATTAAAGAAGAAAACGCAGTTTCAACGATGAGTTCCTTTTTTGTTGCATTGCATATATTTGAAGTTGCCATATTGAAAATAATATATAATATGGCAAGTTCAAGCATAAACTTAACTTTAAAGTTACCGGTAGGATGATCTTCCCTTTAGCTTAACGCTTCTACCTTCTCATCCTGTTATAATAACGAAAAACCAATTAATCTGTTCGTTAAAATCCTGCCTTTACCTAAAGGCAAATTGTAATAAGTCTGTAATTAGGAAGTACACTGTTCTATAGGCTAATCCATTGTGATTTTAAAAGAGCTGCTGTTGGAAAACTCGCTGACACTAAGATTGGTTTCAGCAGGGCAATGAGACGATTCGTAATAATAAATTTAAATTCATGTTTGGTTTTAATTAAAATTCTTTATTATTCGCACAATTCTGTGTGCCAGTGTTCACAGCTGCTTTTTTTATTATTCCTTTGCATAAATAACAACAATTACTGGACAATTGTTCGACAGATCTTTGTAACGGGGACCTTCAAACCACGATTATTCTCTTCAAACCCACCGCGCCTTCACACAAGACTGACGTTTCTTATATCGTTTTGCTGGAGATTATCTCACCTGGAGTTTGAAACGTGGTTTATCAACAGTCATAATACACCATACCTGAGGAGTCTTAAATGCATTTAGTTTAGAATAGTTTTCTTAAATTAAACAGAAGAAGTATGTATATGTGACCATATGTGAAATATTTGTTATTGTCTACACATCTATTTTTAGTTGGATTAACTACTCTTTGTACCCGATATTCTTTTGGGTAACTAAGCAAAATCCATTTATTCTTATTTCAATTTCTATATTTCGTTCCGTTTTTTTTCTCTCCGAATTTTATGTATTATTTATGGAGTGTAAGTGTATTTTGGGTGTACAAAAGCGATAAATTTGCTTAAGGCATGGTTTATTTCTTGTTATTCATTGAATTCTCTCCTTTAGATTGCCTTTTTACTGGCTTTTCATTTCTTTTTCTAGTCGTTCTTTTTTATTTTGCTGCTGTGAAGAATAGAAAATTTAAATGAATATTTTTTGAAACTTTATTTATAGTTTATTGCAGAAAATAGACTGGAAAGTTTTTAATAATTGGATTCTTTTGTTTTATTATATTTTTCTTTATTTTTTTAATAAAACGATACATGGCAACAAAAAATTAAGAAAAAGGAAAAAAGTAATGTCACGATGTTTAGCTGCCTGGAAGAAAAAAAAGTTGCAAACTTTTTGCAAATAAAAGTTCTGTCCTTGACTCACAACAAGTGAAAGTAGGCTTAGAGAGAGAGAGATTGGCATAGAGGCCATAGCAATACTCTTAAGAAAACTTTTCTAGAGTAAACGCATTTATAGGCACCCCTTTAGTCTGGTGTATCATAACTGTAATTTTCAGTGCTAGTAGAGATCTGAATTCCTGTGGCCTCAAATCCATCCTAGATACTCTTCTCTTAAAGTAATTTTTTATCACAAAAATTAATTAAAAATTAAGTCTTCGCTCAAGCCACTGCTTAACAACGTCGCCCTACTCTATAACATTTCCAGAAAAGCAAGAGAGTCTGCGAGAGGGAATTAAAGAGATATTATCCTTATAAATGGCGAAAAGCAATAGTCTGTCATAGAATATATAGAATGTAGAGCGTATCAGCAATGAGTTTAAAAAAGTTATAAGCATTATGGCCTCTTAATACGAAAAGAATTGCAGTTCATAAGCGATTCAGTTTAGAGTTGCAACATCTTTGTTAGCTTTTCACAAGGCGTTTATGTGAATATGGTTTGCTAGATTTAAATCAGAGATCAGTAATGAATCCTTTTTTCGCTACTCATATGTACTCATACAATTTTGAATATAACTGAGTCAACAATATTTAAATTTAACTATGTACTCTGATTCACTTGTACTCACTACAATGTTGGTTTCTAAGTACAGGTTGCAATGAGTATGCGTACGTCTTTGGCATCAAACTCATACCATTCGAAATATGTTTGATTCATACTCCCACTGATCCAGATACATAACTTTAGAAAAATGCTCATAAATGTGCTCGAATCATTCAACAAAATTTACATTCTTAATTGTTGTTGTTGCATTTATAAGAAAATAAAAATTTCAGAGCACCAAGCAGAGCAATCACACTACCTTTTAGTGAGTATTTTAGTTGTCGTACGCGAATCATACTTATTTTGTTAGTCGCGTATATGTTGAGTTATGGAGAGTCGATATCAACAACATCATACGTGTTGTTATGAATAAATATGATGAGTACTTCAAACTTGGAATTGTAGTAGGTGGTTCCATGATGTTAAAATAAGTATGAATGCGTATAATTATCACAAATTATGAGTATGATTCGATTCTACTCATTTCTTTGAATTCTCATTGTTGATCTCTGTATGCTACATTTGAGAGCATCGCATCAGAATGGCAGGTATGTTTTGTACTAATGTAGGAAGGAGTACTACGTTGAAGGACTAAACTCTTAGACTTAGAGAAATAGCAAAATGTTATTCTAAATTTAAGCGCACTTCCATCGTGATGCAAGTTATGGTTGGCAATGCGTTTTTGTACTAAAAAATACAACTCTGTATAAGGAACAGTTATATTTTTTACAAAAATAAAAACACACATAAACTCTTAACAAATCTTAAGAAAATGTTATGTAATCTAAAGCGTTTCAATTCTGATAAAGATTTCTTTCAGATGTATCTAAATTAACTACCAAGTTCGTCTTTACTTTTTGAATGTCTGTATATGTCATTATTTTTTAGTGTTTATTACTTAAAATATTAAATAAATGGCATTACAAATACGAACATAAAATTAAAATCTGCTATTCCACTCTTAAACAGTATAAGCTATAATGACTTTGTATTTGATTTTGTAAATACAATATGGAATGAATGGTATAATCCATCTAATTTACCTTGACCTGACGATTGTAAGTGTAAGCCTAAATAATCTACCGTAAACACAACATAACAGCCATACTTAACCTTACAATATACCAACACCACTACTGCTATACTACATAACCCTTTTAACCTATATTTATACAGATGCTCTTACTTTTATTCATTACATTAGTTTTTCTCTGTGTTTTTTCTCTGTGTTTTTTTATTTTTTTTTTTCATTATGTTTCCCTTGATAATAACCCTCTTCTCATAAAAGTTGAACTTTTACTTGCTGTTGTTTTGCTATTATTTTAGTTCATCAGAGAATACTTCAAAACAGTTTTTGTTTAATTTTTTTTCTTTCTTTCTTTACTTTTCTTTCTTTATTTTTCTCTCATTTTCCTTTTTGAAACAATAACAACAACAGCAACAACATTAAATGGCTGTTTATACTTTCATTTCATTTTAATATGTTTAAATGAATGAATGAAGAAAAACACACACATACACACACACAACATTAAAGAGAATTTTAAATTTAAATTGACTTCAAAACAATTAACCTTCTTTATAATGAATTTAAATTCCCATTAAAAACTCTAAAACATAGCTACCTACCCCCTCCCCTTCCATTGCAAACGAATGGATGGATGCATGATTGATACACAATTCTTTGCAGAGAAGATTCTTTTACAGAACAACTACGCAATTTACTTTATCATCATGAATAATAAAAGAATTGTAGTAAATTAAGTTAATTTTTCTTTTTAGAAATGAAAAGGAAAATTTAATGTGGGAAATTATAGAAAAAATAACATTTAGATTGAAGTATGTATGTATATTGCCTGCAAATATCATTTAGAATGGCATACAAGTTACAACGTAGTAAAATTGGAATTTATCATAACCAAAATGACTTAATAAACTTGTTTATTGAGCTCAAATACTTCATTCATAAATGTATTGTTAGGTTTTTACCAATTAAAAACATTTAAGATATAAGATCGTAGATTGCAAATAAAATAAAAATAAATCTGTGTTTAGTTTTAATTAAAATTCTTTATTATTCGCACAATTCTGTATGCCCTTGTTTACAACTTGATGTAAACAACAACAATTGGGTTTCTTTGTTACTCCTCTGTTTATAACCTTTGCATAAACGATAACAACTACTAGACAATTATTCTACAGATCTTTGTAATGAAGATCTTCAAATCACGATTACTCTCTTCAAACGCACCGCGTCTTCACACAAGACTGACTGGACTTATTCTTGTAGCGTTTGTTGCTGTATTTTATGCTGTTGTTATATTAAGCATTATGATAATTTGTAAACAAGTTGGTTTGTTGCATTGTCTTGTTTATGTAGCTTTTGTTTATAATTTTATTGTTAAGCGAAGTAAAAGCAAAACACCAGTATATTGATCCTTCATTTTCGTAACAGTATTATGAATAGAATACGCTAAGAACTTATTTACTTAATTGATCATTTCAACCCATTAGTCAGGATTACTACCTAGCTTCTCACAGTAACCAAGCTGTGTGTGTTAATTTTCATTAATGAGTTACGGGATTAATAGTTTGAACTCGAAGCCAGAGTTTTAGCCAGCAGACTGGCAGTGTCCTACATGGGCATGCCTAAACCGGATTTTGAACCGTGATAAGACAAAAAGCACAACGATTTCAATAATAATAACTCTGTCGATTAAAACATTGTACTCTAAGATATATGTATGGATCTGCTTAAAATTTTGCAAACGTATACATGTATACAGTGAGCGTCAAATATTAATATTATTTTTATTTTAAAATTGTTTCATTGCTTTTAGTTTTTAAAATTGAAACAAACCACACACCACTCATGTTGTGTGAGTTAATTTTATACATGAGTGTCGGGACCTACAGTTTAAAGTCCACTCCGAACGACAGATTTTTAAGAAACTTTTTATGACAATTTTATTTATTTACAGAGTTTTTGCCAGAAATCTGCTGAGAGAAAGTCGCCGAAGAAATATTTTTTTCTTATTTCGTTTTGTTAGAGATGTATGATCTGGATTTTCAACCGTGGCCTCACGTCTAATAAGCCAACGCAATACCTACTAGACTGCGACGACTTAAAGTCAGCATAGTCTCCTCAATATATTTTTATCAGCGATATTCACTTATTTAACTGCCCTATTTGGAGCTTCCTTAAATTGCTACTTATCACGATCTTTATTCCTCTATTGCTGGCAAATCCTATAACAAAAAAAAAGAACAAATTGAGGGGACTACATCTGATGAGTAAGGTGTGTAGCATAATAGTCGATGTGTGAACTGGTGAGTTTAATTATGCCAAATACAGCCTTTCTTGTTTAATGCCTACTTATTCACTGGATTAGTTTTGTTATGATTATGTCTTGTTTTCGAATACAATCAGTAGAAATTATTTTATGCAGATGACATAATCTTATAAGCAAATAAAACTATCGTCGTAATCTTTTGTTTGAAATGTAAAGGGCTGCGTCTATGCCGATAGTAATTTTTTCTTATTGTCGCGTAACAGTTCTTGTTCTGTCATGAGCTAGTACGACATCCATCTAGAGAACAGTTTTCCTATCTCCGTACACTATGAAATTCCTTTAATTTTACTCCGCTCACGCACCACTATTTTTTCCGCCGACGTGTTACTTGCGTTGACAGCTCAGACAACCTTCCAACTAAATGGATTGTAAAGGTCAGTAAATTAAGTAGGTTACGTCAACAAGCCAATTTGCTACATATTGGACTCAGACAACTGATTGTGAAAGAAAGGCAGTGATTGTGAAAGAAACATTGCATCAAGATGAAAGTAATTTCAGAGGCTTTATTTCATAGGAATTCTTTTGAGTCCCAAAATTTATTAGCACAGTGAAATCGCTTACTACTTAATTCATTTTACAATCCATATTTTTTAAATTCCACAGCTAAATACCCAACGAAAATTTAAATTTAAATTCAATAAAGTTTCATTTTTATTTTTTTAATTAAAAATCAAGTTTTTTTTTGTTGCAAATTTAAAAATAACTTCGTAAGCAAACTTCCAATAGGAGGCAGATTGGTTATGCCTACCAAATTATTCTCGACAACAGAGGACAATGTACGCAATCTAAACTTATTAAAAATTCATCTCTTTCTTTTTTTGTTTTATTATGAATATATACTAGAATAACATTTATTTTAATCAACCTCATAATTTATTTCAAACAACACAAACAAATTTCTTGTTCGGCCTTTGAATTTTAATATTTTTTTAAAGTTTTTCTTTTCAACACAAAATTAAACAGACCTCTGTGGTCCTCTAACTTTTCGAAAAGAAAAACATTGTAGAGAAAATACATGGTGAGTAGAAACACAAGAAGAAAAAGAAGGAGAAGAAGTAGAAATTTATATGAATTTGATTAGATCACACACCCACATCCCCACACACGCAGTAAAATGAAAAATGAAGAGTAAAATTAGTCTGTCTGTCCGTCTCACCAAAAATTCTTTTTTTGTTTGCCTGTATGCATCATATCTATGAAACAAAATGTGTGTGTGTGTGTGAGTGCGTGTTGTATTCGAATCTTTGGGAAAAATTATGCCAAAACAGCAGAAAAAGAAACTTTTTTAATTAAGGTTGTCCATCATCATGTAAATATTGGAAAAACGAAAGCCAACCAAGCTCATGTATTTAGTCACTCAAATCGTGTGTGTATGCTATGTCAGTCAGCCCATTACACTGTCATAAATACAACAAAAAAGAAAGGAAGAAAAAAGCCAAACCAACAAATAAAATTTAACCAAAAAAAGAAAGTGAAAGGAAAAGAAAAATAAAAACGAAAGCCTAACACAAGACAACTAAAAAAGGGGAAAAAATGTTCACAAAAATGTTGAACATGATTGGAATATATGGGCCAATTAGGAGCCAGAAATAACATTCATGACCATAAATACAATTTGGTTTTTGCTCCTTCTTCTTCATCTTTATATTCTTCTTCATTTTTATAACACAATATTAAATTATAAGGACAATAATGGCATGTGATCTTCCACTTGCATGTCTCATAATGGGTTGTATCAGGCAAAACTAATTTGTATCATCGTTGGGTTTGAAGAGAACAGAAGAGAGAAATTAAATTTTTTCTTAATGTTTTCACAAAAACACACAAACCAAGATGGGCATCTTTTTCTTCTTCTTCTTTGAAGGCAATGATGAGACAAGTAAAACTAAACAATTCCCTGAGATGATGAGATGGCTTAGGATTATGGGGCGTATAAGCAATAAATGTTATTAATGTTACTCATACCCCACATACATACATATAAAATTAAATTTTGTGTGAAATAATTTGTATAGGGTTAGAGGTTAGAGTAGGCCCTCATTATGCTGAATGCGAACATTTGAAATGATGTGAGAAAAAAAGAAGAAAGAAATTCAACAATCAGCATAATACAATGGGACAGAGGCAAACAGATACATACACTTTTAATTTTTTTCTTAAATTAACCACAAATCGTTTTTGACAGAGTGTTCACTTTTAATTAAATTGAATAGAGAGAGAGAGAGATATCTTGAAATAAAGTTTATTAGTGAAGAGCTTCAAATCTCTCTCATTTATTGAAAATGTAAAATGAAAATTTATGGCGATATGAGCTCACTGATATATGTCAGTGAACGTCAAAAAAACTGTGCATTAAAAAATATACATGAATAAATTACCGTTATTTTTATTTTAAAATTATTTCATTGCTAGTTTTTTAAATGACAAAAAATCAAAATTGTCAAATTTTTTCCGGCACTCTCCTTAAATGATAAAAGTTGAGTTTTGTGATTGTTAGAATTTTATCTTTAGTGTACAGTTTCTTTTGACGCTCACTGGAAATATATGTGCGATGACTGTGAGTTGAATAAGTCGTCTTATTCTTGTATGTTGTGTGTTGGCTTAATAGAGAAGAGCCCGTGGTTCAAACCCTAGCTCAAACATTTCACACTAACCAAAATATGAGAAAAAAAAATATTTCTTTATACGAATTTCCGCAACAGTCTTCTGGAAAAACCTCTGAGAATAAAGTAAATACTCTAGTATGTTAAACTACAGGTTCCAGTACTCATTGATAAAATTATAACACACAACATGAGTTGTATATCGTCTCATGTTGTAATACTGACTAAAGGATTGTAAGAAAATAAGTGACTAAAATAAACGTTCTCACTTGCCAGAAATATTCAATATTAATTGAAGCATCAGCATCTGATGGTAATATCCATTATATGGATCGGTAATGTATGGAACGCTTGCTTTCAAAAAGCAAACACCCATATATCGTATCAATAATTTTGTATCAACTGCCGCAATTACAGTCAAAGGTTCTTGTAAAAAGTAAGGTATCACAAACGAGATTTAAACTCTCCTCTTGTAAACCAATGCAGTACTTATTGACCAGAGGCGACCATCATACTTTGACCATCTAAAGCTATGCTTCAGATTTATGTTTGAATTTTTTATTCTCTTTAGTTCCTTCAAGGGACAACAAAGAGTTTTCATCAAGAATCTTTACCCAAGTTTTATTATATATCTTTCGTTGTTTCGGTTATCAAGTTCAGCTAAATAGATGTTTTTCTGTTGTAATCCTAGGAAGAGAAATTTGTTTAAAATCGTTTCATACAACATAAACCTCTGTCAACATGTAATGCGTGTAATAGTGAAGACTAGTCCTACGACTTCCTACATTGTTGATGTTATCGTCTCTAGGAGGTATGGGTCTTTATAAGTGTATTTGAACTTATATAACGAGATTTACTGGTTTGTAGATGAGCACTTTAATCACTACACCCGACTATGATGCTTCTAATAAAATGACTAGATTAAAGGCAATAACAGAGAAGCTATGATGCAGAACATAGGTATTGTTGGCTCAGTTAAGGTCTTGGAAAGACTCAGGGTTATTTTCTTAAAAATGATTTTGAGCCTAAAGTCGAGTCTAGTTTCGACTTGAATTGATCTGCTGCACGCTTTGGTCAAGTTTGCTTAGTAGCTTGCATTGTAAAAAGATAATTAATGGAACGCTTTAATATATAAATGCTACTCAAACGAGGCTTACAATTTTTTAGTGTCTATTTATAATGGTTAATTAGTTTCTGATTGGTAATAAAATACAATTTTTTAAGCATTTCATTTTCCGTTTGATATTCTTTCGTAGAGCGTTAAAGGGTAAATATTTTGACACTTAAATTTTAACCATTTATAGGCCAAATAATGTATTTTTGTAAAGTCAACAGAAATTTTGATATTTGAACTCTTAATCAAACAAAAAAAGAGGAAAAACAAAATTGTTCATTATATTTATGACTTTACTTGTCTTCATATTTTTGTGTTGTTTATGTATTGGTGTATAGGCAAGTGCATGAATATGAGTATGAACTGAACTGAACATACATAATGAAATTATAAATTATGTACGAATTCTGTGCACAACTGGCAGTTCAAAATTTATGTACATACATACATATATGCTTTGCTATGCAACAACTACTATTTCATATAACATATACATACACATATATACATACATACATACATAAAGCATACAAGTTCGTACATTTTCATATTTGTATGTAACAAACATACACATGTTTACACACCAAGAAGCTGCACATATGTATGTATGTATCCAACACACACAAGGTATTTATTTGTTTACAGCTGAGAGCAATTAAATAGCGTAAACGTTTAAGCTGTCACTAAGTAAAGGATTTAAATTGGCTTAACCGTTTCCCCTCTACTATTTTATTCACCTCAACTATAAATTTTATTTAAGTTTAGCCAGTAACACAGTTTAAAACATTTTTAAATTTCAAGGCATTTAAACCATCTGACTACTACTGGCTGCTGGCTGCTCCAGTTCTAAAAGGTGAAGGTTAAGTTGTGGTTCTTTTGTTGAATTTATATTTCATTTTCTCTCTCTATATTTTTTTTTCTGTGTGTTTAAATTTGTTTTTTGGCCTTTAAGTTGTACGTACATACATATATAGTATACAGAGGCATACCTTCTGTGTGCGTTTGAGTGTGCAAATTAAATATTAAAAAAAAATAAACAGAAACCCAAGTAAAAAAAATACGTTTACTGCAGAATGAATTTTTCACAGAAATTGCAATTTAAAATGAAATAAAATATAATTCGTTGGAAAGTGTACACATACACACATAATTGGCCATTAGAACCCTTCAGTCAGGATTACGGCCTAGCTTCTCAACACCACTCATGCTGTGTGCGTTAATTATATACGTGAGTGGCGGGACCTACAGTTTAAAGTCGACTCCGAACGACAGATTTTTTGAGAAGCTTTTCATGGCAATTTTTACTCTCAGAGTTTTTGCCAGAAATCTGCTGAGAGGAAGTCGCCGAAGAAATATTTTCATATTTTCGTTTTGATGTCTGACCTGGGATTCGAACTCGGGCCTTTCGTCTAATAAGCCAACACACTACCTACTAGACCACGGCGACTTCCGTTGGAAAGTGTAGACGGTTTAATTTAGTTTTTTTTAATAATGAATTTTTTAAAAATTATTCTTCATTTGAATTGCGTTGATTTGTTTAAATTTGATGGATTCTGGTAAAAAAGATGCCATTGAGTTTTCACAGAACGTTTTAATATAAAATACCGTGAAATTGGTGGTTTAGAATTCCCTCAAAAAGACAAGTGATTTTTCGATTTCGTATCAAAACAGACTTCCGAATAAGGAGGCAACCAAACTTGGTCATTACAACCCTTCAGTCAGGATTACGCAGGAGGCAATCACTTCTTAATAATTCAGAAATTTATTCTAAGCATTCCTCCACATCTGGACGTTAGGCAAAAAGAAAGAGTCATGCTTATGACTACAAAATGGCACGTAAAAAAAAGATACGAAAGTTTGATTTGACAACTGAATCTGAAGAAAATTGATAAGTATAAAAGTTCTGTCCTAAGTAAAAAGCCAATATTTAATGGACATGATGCCTATAGTTAGTAAAGACTGACAAACCAAAGAATGGAGGAGGCAATTTGAACATATTATGAATGCTGATGCAGTTAGTTAAGAAGAACGGAATAAAACTGAACTGAACTAAACTAGACTGCAAAAGAGCATTAAAACTTCAACATCAATAAGCATTGCTAAGTAAGTAAACTGAAGTATGGTAAGGTACCTGAAATAGTTGCACTTAAAGCATAAGCAATGATATGAGTGCCCTGTTTTGAAAGTTTCGAGATTCTTTCAAATTGATTGAAAAATTAGTTTGAATACCATACGCTGCTGAAAGGTAACGAAATCGGACTTATTCTGACACGAATAAAGGGTGGATAACAGACATATGTATATTCATAATTGATCATTACAAGGATTTAGTCAGGATTACGACCTAGCTTCTCAAACCACCATGGTCTAGTAGCTAGTGTGTTGGCTTATTAGCCGTGAAGCCTCGGTTCAAACCCCGAACCGAGATTAATAAAATTGCCATTAAAAGTTTCTCAAAAAAATCTGTCATTCGGAGTCGACTTTAAACTTTAGGTCCTGCTACTCATGTATAAAAATTAATGCACACAACATAAGTGGTGTGAGAAGTTAAGTCATAGTCCTGACTAAAGTGTTGTGATGACCAATTATACATATATATTAGGTTCTCAAACCACTTATATATTTTAATTTTATTCAGTAGTGGCGGGACCTACAGTTTAAGCTCCAATCCGAAAATGAAAATTCTTTCATTACAAGTTTATTTATTTATCTCAGAGTTTTTGCCAGAAATCTGATGAGTGATAGTCGCCGAAGAAAAAATTTTTTGTATTTTATTTTGTTGGAAATATCTGACTTGGTGTTTGAATCGTAACCTACCTACAATACTATGGCGATGATACTATATGCGAAAAAGTTTGTGAATGAACCAAAATGAAGCTTTGCACATGGTGTCCATGATATGTATTTGTAGGGATTAGAGTAGTAGTTCATTGCAAAATTCTATTCTAATCATGCTAATGAGTTCTAATCATTAATGAGTTGAAGTCTATGAAGGATTTATAAACAAGATGTATGTATATTATGTCTGATAAAGTCTGACCGTATACAGTGAGCGTCAAAAGAAACTGTACACTAGGGATAAAGTTCTAACAATCACCGAATTCAACTTTTAGCACTTAATGAGGGTACCCGAATAAATTTGACAATATTTTGAAATTTTTCGGAATTCTTTTTTTTTCAATTTTGAACCGGCAATGAAACAATTCTAAAATAAAAATAACGGTAATTAATTAATGCGTATTTTTTTAATGTACAGTTTCCTTAGACGCTCACAGTGCATGCTTTCATAAGACGGCAAAAACTGACAGAGCTTGACTGGGAAGTTTCACTGCATCCCACCATATAACAAGAACTTGGTACCCTTAGATTGAAATTCAAAGAAAATTTATTTAAAGTACAATCCTAGGAAACGAAATTAATTGATTTTTTTTGCTTACAAAACCTGGAGGTATTACCTCATAAAAGATAATATATTCTCACTACAAATATGTATATACAAACGTAAGTTGTGGTTTTTTTTTGCTCTACCATGATTATTTCGAACGTGTCTATAAAATCTCTGACGATAATGATTATTTTTCTTAATAGTTATACTTGAAAGTAAATCGAAAATTTTAAAATGCTTCCGTAAGTTTATTTATAAATAGACCAGCACCGCATGCCATTTAAAAATGTTTTATTTGAATCTCTTTAAGTAGTATGAGAAATTGTCTTTCCGAATATATTTATGCTGGCGGTGCATAAATTTCCATTAATTTATTATGCTTTACAATAATAATAGCTGAATCCTGGGTGTATACAAAAATATTTTCGCCTCTATTCAAGTGTAAGTGAATGAATGAATGTTTGTGTGTATTAGGAGGAGAGGAGACTGACTGTATGCTGATGGCATAATAAATTTGTTTTTCTCATCGTACTTACCATTCCTGTCAATTACTTGTGCAAACGTTGAATTATACAAATTGTTTGCACTGCTGCTCGCTGGTAAGACGAACAATGAGGCGTTTAATGAAGATGCGGATGCTGATGCCATTGCTGGCATGGCTGGTGTTGACAGTGATGTTGCTGATGTTATACTTGTTGTCGTTGTTGCTGCTGCTGCTGCTGCTGCTGCTATTGTATACTGTTGCTGGGGGTATTGATGTTGATGTTGGTGTGGGAGATGTGACGTATGGTGTTGCTTTAGCCCACCATCACTATTTGCAATTATTGTTGCCAAAGTTAGTTTTGCCGTCGAAGCCATCACTACAAAGTCATCGATTTGTTTAACATTGAATGGATTACCGAGCAGTATAGTTATTAGCAATAAATGAAACGTTTCAATTATAATTGTGGCAACATTTTTAAACTTAAACCACATTTTGATGCTTTACATACTTGAGCGTATTTGAAGCAGTCTTTAACATTTTAAATTATAAAAAAATTCCGTCTTTCTTTCTTCGTTTCACCTTTTCACAATATCTACTCATTTAGAACACAAGAGTCGAGTGTTTAAGTATTTAAATACAGTTAATAATTGCTGAGGGGAAAATTTAATTGAATTTTATTTTATTTTATTTATATTTTAAATGCAGGTTCTATTGATAATGCTTTTAAACAAAAAAATTTAATTTTTTTTTATCGAGAATTTATAAATAAATTTCAATTAACGATTTCAAGTGTTGTCAATGAATGGCCTTTTCACCTCTCACCACATACCACTTATCTCACAATTGCAGTCTATTATTAAATTAGATTATGTTTTGCATAATAAATATGTACACTTTTTTCTGTGGTTATTTTTTAATTCAATTTCAATATTTAAATTAAATTTCTGTTTATCACCTTGACTCGTGTTTTCTTTTTTGTCTGTTAATTTTCATTTCTGTTTTTAATTGCATTCATACTTTCACCGCACACATCTACTTACTCACCACTCTGTATTATGACTAGAATATTAAAATAAATCATACGCATCGCTGTCCGTTTCTAAATATTAATCATGTTCAATACATAATCACAAATACAGGAGTGTAATAGAGAGAGAGAGTGAGAGAGAGGGCGTTGTATTAAAATGACAAATTCATTAACATTAATTTACAATAAAAAACACGAAAAAAAACAGAAAAAAATATAATTGTAAGCACAGTAAATATTGAGGGAAATTAACAGGCGCACTTAGTATTCAAAACGAGTAGAAAAGTTCATATTGGGTCAGTTAAATATTAAAAAAAATTATTTTTGGTAGGAGTTCTTTGGAAAGATTTTCATTTACATTTTGTTCACGTCAAATTTAAAAATTCTAAAGGCAAAAGTGATAATATTGTTGCTTAAATAATAATAATGAGCCCCATAAAATGTGTTGACAAGGAGCATAGGCGATATGAAAGCTAATTACTGTGTATTGTTGTACAACATCATTGATTGTGATATTTATTACCAATACAAAAATACTTATAAAGAGAAGTAGTTAGTTTAGATTATTATGAGCCAACATTTAGAATGTCATTAGCTTAATTGTTAATATTATTAAAAGGAATGAACCGATTCAAGTCAAACGAAAAAAAGCTAAAGTATTGCTCTAGAAATTATAGCTCTGATTAAGTATTACTTCTTTAGTCAGTATTATAATCCAGGGACCTACTGTTTAATATGGACTCCGAACGACAGATTTTTTAGAAACTTTGTCACGGCAATTTTATTCACATACATACATACATACATAATTAGAGATTGCGACCCTTCAGTTAAAATTACGGCCTAGCTTCTCATTCCACTAATGTTGTGTGCGTTAATTTTATAAGTGAGTGGCGGGACATACAGTTTAACGTCGACTCCGAACGACAGTTTTTTTTTTGAAAATCTTCTTCATGGCAATTTTTTATTTTCGCTCAGAGTTTTTGCCAGAAATCTGCTGAGAAGAAGTCGCCGAAGAAATAATTCGTTTTGTCTGATATGTCGGAGTCAGGGGTTTAACTACGTACTCTCGTCTAATAAGCCATCAGACTACCTACTATACTATGACGATTTTTTAAGAGCTCAAGGTTGGCTACAGTTCAGTATTGAAATCTGTATTAGAAGTACTATATGGTCAATAGAAAGATTCCAGTCAGCAATACATACGATTTTAGCTGACCATATTTCGTGTGTCGCGTATGGCTACTATTGAGTATCTGAATCAGAAGTACTGTGTGGTCAATAGGGATATCGCAGTCAACAGTACCTATGATTTAGCCATGATTAGCATTCTTTAGCATCACACTGTATACATAGATGGTAGCCGAAAGTAAAATATACCAATTAACAAAATCTTATAGTTTTTATTCATTTTCTGAGTTAGAACCTAAATTTGGACCTATCAAAACCTATCAGGTTTTGCAACAATCAAGCCTTATAAGAGCAATGTTAAAAACATTTCCTCTGTAACGTTGGGTGTTGTAAGCACTAAAGGGTGGAGAACTTTTGATGTTCTGGGCATGTAAATTCAATAGATTCTTTAAGGCAGTGAAAGATTTCGAAACATATAGGAGAATGCGTCCGTACCTATGAATAAGAGTTGGTTATTCCACTCTATTTATTTATTGAAGCACTGTTTCAACCTGGTGTGTTTCTACCGTTTAATCGGTATTTTAATAAATGTGCTCGAGGAGAAATGGGTTTTCTCTCCTTTTCTTACTTGTCTATACCATAGATTACATTTATTCGATTGGCATCGTCTAACGATTGTAGATTTCAACGGGCACATTGTTTTTCATTATTATAAGTGGACAATAAGGTAGCTACGTAAAGGGAAGATAATGCTACCAATAACTTTTAAAGATAAGTTTATGTTTGAACATGCCATATTATATATATTATTTTCAATATGGCAACTTCAAACAAAATGATCAAATACAACAAACAAAATGACCAAATACAACAACAAAAAAGAGGTAATTCATTGCCCCTGCATTGACATATTTTTGAAAAAGTTAACTTTATTTTATCTGTAGGTTGTAATAACGAAAAAAAGTTAAAAGTGACTTTAAAGTTCACTTTAGCTAAAGTTACTTTTAAGTAAACCCAACTTTAACGGCAAGCTGTAATAATGGCCCTAAAGGAATTTAATTCTTTTAGGGATTCAAGTCACTCGAATCATTTATAAGTATTTTTTTATTATTTATAAATCTAAATGAGTCGGCTTATGAATCAAACATATTTCGAATGGTATGAGTTTGATGTCAACGTTGGACGCATACACATTGTAACCTGTACTTATAAATCAACGTTGTAATGAGTACGAATGAATCAGATTACATAGTTAAATTTCAATATTGTTGACTCACTTATATTCAAAATTTCATGAGTGCTTATGAGTAGCGAAAACAAAAAAAAAACTATTCATTGCTGATCTCTGGTGCGAAATTCGAATACAGCATGGCGTGTGAAATATATAAAATTGCACTGCACTTACAAAATATGGTGTATTCACCCACTTTTAATTAAAAAAAATTCTTTCAATTGATTTAAACACTTAAATGCCATTCATAATTTACTGCACAATTTGAATTCTTTTTTTTTGTTTTTTTTTTTGATTATTTTTTTTTATAAATATTTGATAACGAAAGAGAAACATAAAAAACAATTACATTTTAACAAAAGCCATTTAATGCAATTCTATTTTAAATTTAATATTATTTATGGTTCCATTGTTTCATATTCCATATTTTTTTTGTTATGCTCGTTTATAATCCGCACATCAATTTTTTTCTAATTTTTTTTGTCTTTTCCAGCCTTATTGTTTATGAATGACATACATTTTGTGATTAAAATTGTCATTTTGCTAATATGCAAATGTATTATTTTTATTATTATTATTTTTTTTATATCATATATTATTATTATTTCAATATAAATCACGGTTTTTTTATTGTTTGATTTATTAAATCCTTATTTTTCCATCATTTATTTATACCGAATTTCTGTTCGAATATATTCAGTCTTTTGTTAATTTAATTTCGAATTTCTTTTTCGTTTAGTTAAGTTCGTTTTTTTTTGTGGAAATTTGTTATTCAAATTTCTATTTTATTTGATAGATATTGCCAGGGCAACAATACATACATATTCCAAACTACAATCAACATTTTCTTCGTCTTCTTCTGCTTTCTTAAATGACAAAAACAAACAAAAAAAACGAAATGCCATCGAAGTTTGTTGAACTATTTTTTTTTCTAATTTTTTGAAACTTTCACCAGCAACAATAAACAAAAAATTGCAACAAATGTTGCTAAAAATATTCTCATAAAAAAAAATTAATAAAAAAACAGAAGTTTATATAACAAACTTTTATGAAATTAGTTGTTCAACTACTTTTAATTGTTTATTCAAATTTAAAATGACTTCCGTCAGACTGACTTCCTAAGTAGTTACAATAACTGCTGCTGCTTTGTTACTGTCATAATAAATTTCTGAAAATTCATATTTTTTTCTTTCTTACTTCTCACATACACAGTTAATTTAATTTAATTTCCAGTAAAGGTTAAAGATGATTTCAATGCAACATACAAGGGTTATGCTTTAAGGGGTTTAAAAATCACTAGGCTGGCAAGGCTAAATCGTTAAGTTACAGAAGAATTCGTAAAAATATTAAAAGTGGTTATAAAAACGTGACTACCGAGCATTACGGAGTAATTCGCTTCATCATAAAGATCTACGGAAAGTCTTATAAATGCGGTTGACATCATCAAAATTAACGCATTTCGCTTCTGTCAGAAAAAGTGTGGTGAACAATCAGAGTTTGTCACATTTGGCGTTTGAGCTTGCACTTACATCTATATACCTAGATACACCTACAGCACAACCGGCTAACCATTTACCATGGTCAACCAAACCCGATTTAGCGGTACAGCAAACGGCTTTCAATGCTGATTTTTCAAACAGTATTTTGTTCAGCGATGAATCCTAACTATCACTTATTGATTACGACAGCAGGCAAACTGTAAGTCGGAGAACACAGAATTTACTGTAGAAAAGCTGTTGCATTCCGGCTGTTTCGTGTGTATTTTGATCTGGAGGTGTCATTGGGATATTTCGAAAAAATTATCCGAAAATAACCATTGCTGTTTAGCCACACATAAATCAAGCGATTTAGCCTTTTTTGCACTAGAAGTTTTCAGAAATAATAACTTTTCTTTTTATCCACCAAGAGAATGCAATTTGAAGGCGTTAGAATTTTTTGTAGTGCTATGTCAATACCTTTACGTTGGAGTATTTATCGACTAACATTCGTCAAAGTGTCGCCGAAATATCGCCAGAAACGCGCAAAAATTTTCGAAAATCAAAAGTATCGAATGCTGCGGCCAATTTAGGGGTGTTCAATTCAACAAAAACTAAGCATTGCAATAAGCAAAAAGTTTTATCGAAAACAGAGCTTTATGGATATTTTATTTAATTTTGATTTTGAAACCGAAAAATGGATAACCATTTAGTAAACAATGAATAGAAATATCACGAACATTTTATGAAAGTAAATAAATTTTCAAAATGTACGGTCAATATTGTCTTATTTTAACTACAAGGTTTCGCGAAAATCATAATCCTAACGCAAGATGCTTTAATAGACCTGCTTTTTCATTTGAGTAGAACACGTATTCAAAGAAATCAGATATGAATCGCTGCACTCCGCGAGAGGACAGAACAATTGTTTCAGTTTCAGTGTCAACACGAGTATCTGTCACGTCTAAGCGGCTTAAGAAAACCCGTTCTAGAGAGAATAGTGCGGCTATAGCTGTATGTATTTCTGGCAAAAACTGTGAGAGTAAGTAAACCTACCATGAAAAAGTTTCCCAAAAATCTGTCGTTCAGAGTCGACTTTAAACTCTATTTCACGCCACTCAAGTATAAAATTAAGGCACACAACATGAGTAGTGTGAGCAGCTAGGCCGTAATCCTGACTGAAACGTTGTAATGGCCAATTATGTATGTATGTATGAAGATGTTTCCTTACCAAGTGCAGACAGTGCGCCAAATGCTAGCCATTGAATGTTTAGCAATTCTAACATACATTCCAGTCATTGAGAACTTTCATCGAATGTGACAAAAACTGAATTATCACTACTGGGACCCTAAAATCCACATATAAACCCGAAGTAATACTACTTATACTTATACTAATATTTTGTGTAAATTTTAAAATAGAAGCTTCATCGGGAATTAGTTTTTGGAAAATTACGATCGCCTAATGACTCCTATAAGCGAGGACTATCGACCAGTGCAAAACGACTTGCTTCTACCTCAGCTGAAGAAAATATCATTCCATCAGGTCATACTGTTTTCGAGGCATATTATCAAGTCTTATTATTTCTCTGTCGAAATAGAGAAAATATTTTTCTTATTCATCAAATATGTTATCTTCTTGTGTTTTAAAATTGAATTTGAAAGCAATATTATTTGGAATACGGTTCAAACCCCAGACATCTTCAACAAAAGGAAATTTCGAAAAATATTTCTTCAGCGACTTCCTCTCAGCAAAAACTCTGGGAGTAAAATAAAATTGTCATGAAAAGTTTCCCAAAAAATTAGTCTTTCGGATTGGACTTTAAACTGTAGGTCCTGCCACTCATTTATGAAATTAAGGTACACAACATAAGTGGTGTGATAGACTAGGTCCACAATGCTGACTGAAGGGTTGTAATGATCAGTTATGTATGTATTTGATAGGGACTTAATTTAAAAAGAAAGAAAAAAAATGTATACTTGATAGATAATAAATCAAGTTTTTGATAATTCTATTGATAACGTTATTGCGACCATTACTCTCTCTCTAGCAGATACATTTTTAATTTTTTTTTTTATATCCTTCCAAGTCCTTGAAAATTACTTCTTCTCTTAAAAGAATGAATTGTTCTAATACTTGACAAGTTACACCAGTGAAGTGAATCAATTGTTTGATACAGCTTTTTCTGTGCTTTCCTAGCATAGAGCCCAAAAAATATATGGTTAGGAATCAATAACACTTTCACTGAAAATTTCAAAATTTCAAAAATACTTGACCAGTAAATATCGCTTTATATATATTATGCCGTATATATATCATATTGCCTTATAATAATCATATTTTTAATGAATATTTTAATAATAATCATTTCAACTTTAATATGATCATAAATTAACATTTTTATTGCATATTTTCTTACACTGAATTTATAATTTTATGATCTAAAACTGTTTTTATTATATGGTATATGGCCATAATTGTTTTTTTTTCTGTTGGCTTGGCTTTGGGTTTTTATTTTTATGGCTTAAATTGATTTATTTTTTCATGTTTTTTTTTCTTAATTTCCAACTCTGTATATAATTCAATTGGTTTGTTTCGAATTATTTATTATGGTTTGAAATATATTTTTTTTTCTTTCAATTTCTTGTTTGTTTTTTTTATTATTCATGACACATTCATACATAATCCCACAGCTGCTTTTATCATTTTTCATGTGATTTTGTTTGGTTTCCTGTCTAGAATTTGTTTGCTTGTTGTTGGTTGTTATTTATTCTTATTTATTCTGACCAAGAGAGAGAAAGAGAGATATTTTATCGTGTTTTATTTATTATAATATTAGATTTTTATTTGTTTTTTATTTTTGCTTTATATGTGGGACATGAATTTCTTTCTTTTTTATTTATATCGGTTGGCAAAACCAATTTATCATTTCTGTTAAATTGCTTGCTAGGAAGCATCATCACACATGGTATACATGCATGAAGAACAGAACACATTTGGTCAAGATGGATTTCTGTTTAACAAGATTTTTATAAGCTGAGTTATTTGGGTTTTTATTTATTATTTTTTGTTTTTATTTATTTGCTGCAATCATTTGGTTTTCATATTTTCATTTTTATTCATTTTCATTTCAATACAAAAATTGTTTGTTTTTCATTTGTAATACAAGATTAATTGGCTTTATTTTCTACAATTTTTTTTTAATTAAATTTTGTTTTTTAATTTAATTTTTTTTTTTTATGATTTCATTGTATTTCTTTTAATTTTTTTATTTTTTTTATTTGAAATTTTATTTCACTTTTATGAAGGGCTTAACATACCATATAGGCCTTTATTTTTATTAGATTTTGTTTGGAAAACTTTACATTTCATTTCACATTTGTTGGCAGTTGCTTTTTTCCTCTTTTTTTTACTTTTTTATGATTTTAGAAGAAATTATTTTTTTTTATTTTCAAAACGACTTTCGCTTTTTTCATTTTTATCTGATTACGTTTGTTGTGGCAGTGGCATGTGGCATGTAACTTACTCAAGTAAAACAGAGAGAAAAAAACCAGAACGAAACCAAACACGAAACTTTTACTTTTTATGCCGTTGTTATTGTTGTTTGTTTTACACTTGAATCCTTGAATCCTTTTCAAAGCACTTAACATACATACATTTGCTTTCACTGGCATATCACATTTTCTAGATGATGATACACCAGTGATGTGTAATGAAATATTATTTCAAAAACGTTGCCGTTGTTGTTGTTATCGTATTTATCCACATACTCTTAGCCATCTTTAAAATATACAATCACATCATACGTACGTAACATACGTACACTTCAACACATTTAAAAAAAGTCACTTATTTAAATACAAACAACAAAAAAAAAATACGTCAACGTTTACATATACACAGACACGTACATCCGTTGGTTGTTTGAGTCAAAGGACTGTGTAAGCTTAAGCGCGGAAGCTGACAATGACAAGCCACACCAATAATAATAAAAATAATGCACACGAACACACATACAGAGAGAGAGAGACAAAACTTACAACAACAATAATACAATACAAAGTGATATATGTTATGACTTTAACACACTTTAACTGGCAGAGTGTGCTGTTTTAAAGAGGCCCGATTCTTCCTAAATGCGCACATTACTTATGTAAATTTTTGTTATTTTTTCTTTTTCTTCAATTTAATTTCATTTCATTTAATTTTTAATTGTTTTTATTTTTTCTTATTTATTCATGTTGTTGTTATTAAAATTGAATTGAATTAAACTTTGTCTCTTAGATTTCGCCTTTTTACGTTCGCGGTACGTCCGTTTCGTTTTAGCCTTCGTTTGTAACTGTTTTTGAAAATTTTCGCTGTTGTCTCTGTGTATAAAATTGCATTCGTTATTAACTGGCTTCGAGTGTTGTTAGCTTTTCATTGATGCTTTCAATGCTCGTTAACTGAGAGCAGTAACACAGTCACAGACTCTTCTATAACACGAAGATTTTTCTATACAACCCCGTGCTTTAAGCTCTCTTTTGATTTCACCATGAGCACTGAGCATTACAGAGGCAGAGAGTTTTGTTTAAAATATTACCAATTCAATTCATGAATGACTATATTCGAATAGGAAAATTTACCACAGTGAGAAATACAGAGTAAATTACGGCATAACATTATGCTCTCAATGATGTTATGAGAATTCAAGTTTAGCTTACAGAGCAATTTTGGCAATAATATTTATGACTGTCGCCTAAAATATCATTGATCAAGTCGTCTTTGAAAAATCATAATTCACGGAAATCATAAAATACCACTGATTTCCTTTGTCTAAGATAGTTATACTCCACAGTTACCCGTTTAAGAGCCATTATTACAACTTGCCTTACTTGCAGAAGTAAGCGTTAAGCTAAAGAGAGGATCATCCTTCCTGTAACTTTTAAAGTTAACTGTTTGAACTTGCCATGTTATATATTATTTTCAATATGGAAACTTCAAACGTAAATAAAATGAGCACACACAATAAAAAAGATGCTCGTTGTTGCCACTGCATTTTAAAAAATTGTTTCATTTCGACATTGCCCCGGCACTGGCATATTTTTGAAAAAGTAAACTTTATTTTATCTGTAGGTTGTAATAACGAACAGAAGTTAAAAGTGACTTTAAAGTTCACTTTTCTAAAGTTACCTTTTACTAAACCCAACTTTAACTGTAAGTTGTAATAATGGCCCTAAAAGTGAAAAATATAGTTACATTTTCACCTTTTAAAAAACGTTTAAAATATGAGTTCGTAGATTGCAAATAAAATAAAAACAAATTTGTGTTTAGTTTTAAATCAATTCTTTTTTGTTAGCACAATTCCGTGTGCCACTGTTCACAACTTGATTTAAACAACAACAATTTGCGTTAATTGTTATTCTTGTTTACACTCTTCCGCGTACAAACTAACAATTGTTCGTTAGATCTTTCACACGGAGTTCTTCAAACCACAATTATTCTTTTCACACGCAAGGCGTCTTTACACAAGACTGACTGAACTTCACTAACTCACTCAGGCATGCTCGGCCTTGCTTTTATATGAACTTTTATAAACAGTCTGATGAATGTTCTTGAAGGCGAATATTCATAACTCCGCCTTAAACAGTAAACAGTCTGATGAATGCTCTGGAAGGAGAATGATTTTGTCTTCGCGAAATCTCTATAAATGTAAACATGTTGTTTGTGTATTTTGTTTACGTTTGTCCTTGCAGTGTTGTTGTTGCCTGTTGGTTTACTTTCTTTATCACCTCTTTTATACTGATGTTGTTGCTATATTTTCGTTTATTCGTTGATCATGTAAACAAGTTCATTGTTTTGTTTTTGTAGCTTTTGTTTATCATTTTAATAATACCATTTCCATTTTCGTTACAATATGAACAAACGCGGAATTATATCAGGGTATTTACAAATGAACATTGATACTGTTGCGCCGCGGGTTTTAGTAACCTTCATTTCGATTTTTAATCATATTCTGCTCATGATTATCTTAGGTTCCTTCAAACTGGACATTTTAGATGATAGTCTTTCATCATTGATGTAGTTATTAACATAAAAGTACAGAGCCCTATACGAGTTATAAAGTGTCTGTTGGGTGAAAAATATCGAGTCTTTTTAAGAATGTACCGGTCTATTGAAATAAAAGGCATAACATTACATAGCATTAAGTAACATCTGTCAGAAACTGGTTCAAATGATTGAATGTATCAAATAAATATTGGAAAATAAGTTTCATGGTACTGTTGAACATTTATTTTCATCAAATTTACACCCTAAGGGAGAAATGTTATACTACTTTCGTATCTGGGTTAAAATCACTAATAAAACAATGTTGAAAATTTCTTGAAACTATTTTTCTCCTTTAAAAATTATAGCATCCCCGAAATCTCTAGTATTAACATTAAATTCATGCCATTACAATCCACTCCTGTATAAGATAGTAAAATACAGAGATTTCTATTCACACATTTTCTCCTTTAGAAGTTTACTGAACTGCTTTATCGACATCATAATATTCAAACAATTGCAATTCACTTACATCCCCTTATAAAACATATAACCTCGCATGTTGAGTTTCCTTTATGTATACAAGTTTCACCACATTTTTCTTCTACTCCTGGATAATTCGAAAACCAACGTACTTTGCTTTACCATCAGAAAATTTCAACCCCTTAACTATACATATTACCCCTAAGAGGTGAGTAAGTGTTAAATTATTATGAGCATGTGTTTATTATTACAGGGAGAAGAGGATAAAATCGTTTAAAGTGGTGAAATTATAACATAGAAAGTGCTAAGCAGTGACAGAGTAAAACTCTCTGTTAGAAACATTATTTCACTCTTATTATAATTTACAGTTATTTTACTGTAATGTACTCTGCATTTGTTGTGTTAACATTAAATAATAAATTAACGTAAACACTGAAACATTTTGAGTCTTTAGGATTTGCTTTTTACATCTAAAATCGTATGTAAATGACTTTAACTGCTAAGAAAGTCCCTGAATGTTATGCTATTTGATATAACCTTGCTGTTAGATTTAAAAACTCACGTATTCTAGATTAAAATATAATATTTTTTTAAATTTCAAGAGAAATTTTAAAGCTAAAATCCTACGCAATATGATAACATAAACACACCACATAGGAATTACTTCTAGAAATATCGCTGCGGCATAATTTACTTGTAAAGGGTGTTTTTATAGAGGTATAGAACTTTAAGTTGGCATTACTTTTCAAGATGGCGACCGATTTAAAAGCTGTCAAGTGATTTATTCTCAGTTTGGTTTGGCAATTCATCATGAATAGACTCACGTCTGAACAACGCTTGCAAATAGTGCAATTTTATTTCGAAAATAATGGTTCTGTGCGGAAAACGTATCGCGAACTACGTCCATTTTATCGTCGACAAAATCGTCCATCAGAGCAGTTAATTCGATTAACCATGGAACGTTTTCGCACCACGTTTACTCTTATTGATAACTCGCATCCCCAGAGACGCTGTACGGTGCGTACAGAAGAAGCTATTGCTGCTGTAGAGCGTAGCATTGAGGAAGAACGTTACAGTCAATGGTGATCGGTATAGAGCAGGGATGCCCAAAGCTAAAACTGTAGTAGTATTGGCGAGCGAAAGAGAACTGCACTGAAAGGAAAGTTGTGTAAACTGAAATAAAATGTACGGAAAAAATACAAAGCACTTTTAAAGCTATATGGTTGATACATTTTTCAGAATTTAAGTGAAAAACGTGAGATCGCTCTCTCGTGGAACTTCATTTACGTGTTTACAAAATTTTGTTCAACCAGTGACTATGGAAAGACTAGAAAAACAAAACAAAAAATTGATACAGGGTTATTTCTTTCATTTATATTTTAATAAAATCTTCAATATTTTCGATAAGCTTAAAATTAAGTTTTTGAAAACAATTATTTAAAATTTTTTTAATGAACTATCCATCAGAAAATGGTCTACCATGCCTAACAATATCCAAGCTTATTAAGCTTGATAACTCCATTTTTAACATTTTATTTTCTGAGGTTTTTTCATTGTTTTATTCTTCAATTTTTCCAAATAAATTTTTTTATTTTTACAAAATAAATCTTTTTTTTCACATCATTAAAATCATCCATATCACTATGATAAGATCAATAGTGCCTTCTAAATATTCTCTACATTCCTTCAATATTTTATATCATAAAATGCATTGAGCATCACCAAACGCATTTTTTATCATAAAATATGTTTCGTAAGTCATAGTAAATTTTGTTCAGTGCTTTAAGCAAAAAAAATCGTACACCCGCTACGCATGTGTATTCGTCGCTGTCTGAGTGACGACTAACCAAAGAGAATAAGAATATGTGTGTTTTTAGTTTGCGCAAAAGCACTATGAAATGGGCATCAATGGTATAGAGCCATGATTACTAACTTTTTCATTCCTGAATTGAATAACCATGATGTCCAGGAGATGTGGTTTCAACAAGACGGCGCAACATGTCACACAGCTCGTGCCACAATAGATTTATTGAAAGATACGTTTGGTGACCGCCTAATTTCACGTTTTGGACCTGTGAATTGGCCTCCAAGATCTTGTGATTTAACACCGCTAGACTACTTTCTGTGGGGCTATGTAAAGTCATTGGTCTATGCGGTAAAGCCACAAACGCTTGACCATTTGGAAGACAACATTCCCCGTGTTATTGCCGATATACGGCCACAAATGTTGGAAAAAGTCATCGAAAATTGGACGTCCAGATTGGACTACATCCGCGCCAGCCGTGGCGGTCATATGCCAGAAATCATATTTAAAATGTATTGCCACAAGATTATCTTTCGGATAAATAAAATTCATGTCAATCGAATAATCCATCGTTGTTTTATTGCAACGTAAAGTTCTATACCTCTATAAAAAACACCCTATATTTACAGAGAATATAAAAATCATCAAGTCTAGTTAAAATACTTGAGAAGTAAACTCTTCCTCAACTAATAGGTAGGTGGCCAGCTCAAGAATAGACATTAGGAATCTAAGTAGCTTCATCAGAAGCTCTGAATAAGTTCACAGGCATGTCTACCTAATTATCTACGATGATATAACATCTCGTAGTCTAATAGTCGCTAATCTGAAGTCGCTGTAGTCTAGTAGGCAGTGTGTTGGCTTATTAGACGTGAGGCCTCGGTTTAAATCCCAGGTCAGACATCTCCAACTGCAGGAAATATAAAAAAAAATATTTCTTCGGCTACTTCCTCTCAGCAAATTTTTGGCAAAAACTCTGAAAGTAAATAAAAATTGCCATGAAAAGTTCCTCAAAAAAAAATCGTTCGGAGCCGACGTTATACTGTAGGTTCCGCCACTCATGTATAAAATTAACACACACATCATAAGTAGTGTGAGAAACTAGATCACTGCGAATACAGGGTAGATATCAAGTCCCTCAATAGCATTCCTTAGCACAGTTAAATATTGAAATACAGACATTATCCTCTATTGAAAGGATTCTCCAAGCAGGTGCAAAAAATACTTGTTGAATATGTCGAAGTCTTTGACGTTTAAGCCCAATTAAGATTAAATTTATCAGAAATATCTCTGTGTAGTGCTTAAGGATGTTCGAAAATTGTCACTCATGAAGAAGCAAAATTTTACCAAAATTAAATTGTAGTTTAGAGTATAGTGCTCAACAGTAACATATTTTTTTCCTGTTTTGTTTTTAAACACTTTTCCATTTCAGTTTACTTTTATCCGTAAACAATTGTTGGAAATTTCATTATTTTGCCTACGGCAAGGTACAGTGTGTGTACAATGTATGTGCGTATACACACAGAACGGTAATAAAAGGCAACTCAAAAAACATTCTCCTTTAAACTCAGACTTCTAGGTATGAATGTGTGTGTGTATGTGTAAATTCATTAAATTATTGCAAATAAAAATGTTTATTTTCAGACACACAACAGAAACAAACAAAAATAGGAGAAAAAAAAAATAACTTTTTATTGTTCTAAAAAATATCAACATTAGACGACATACAGATGTACATATGTATAGAAATATGCATAGAGAGATACATATATTCAGACTGTTTTTGTTAAAATAACAACAACAATGTACATTCATAGTGTTGTACAAAAACTCAAAACAGTGAACCACAAGTCTTGTTAGCTTCCAGCAATACGACAAATTGTGTCAAATTTATATAAAACAACGACACAAAAAAAGAGACGAAAAAAGAAATAGAAAAGAAGAAAAATTTGAGTTCAATTCGAAACAATTGAACTCCTATTTTGGAGGCAAATATGTTGACAAAATCCAAAATATAATATTTAAAACGAGTTCTGTTTTGATTATACATACATACACATATAATTGGTCATTACAAACCTTCAGTCAGGATTACGAACTAGTTTCTCACACCACTTCTGGTGTGTGCGTTAATTTTATACATGAGTGACGGGACCCACAGTTTAAAGTCGACTCCGAACGATGACATATTTTTTGAGAAACTTTTCATGGCAATTTTTATTTACTCTCAGAGTTATTGCCAAAAATCTGCTGAGCGTAAGTCGCCAAAGAATTTTTTCCACATTTCGTTTTGATATCTGATATCTGGGGTTTGAACTGTGGCCTTACGTCTAATAAGCCCACACACTACCTACTAGACTACGGCGACTGTTGCTTATTTGTCTCTGGATTGCCTATTTAATTATCTATTATTTGCAAGGATATGCAAGTATTCCAATAACAATCAAAAAATTATAGTTATTGCTCAAGTATGAGATTATCAATCGAGCCTTCTATCTCATCCTAGTATGGTACATTGCCTAGAAAGCGTAACTGATTTCAGAATCCAGATATGATTTCAATTCAAATCCCCATACAATGGTTACAATCACATGCCGCTTATGTGCGGTGGTTTAGTACACCATATTACCGGGATAAATGTATGTTACTATTCTGGATATGAAAAGCTTGCAAAGAAAAGTATAGGCTCACCATCACTGGTTTGTAATACGTTCAGCATAGGTGTTTTAGAAAGCACACAGGAGTACAAACATACTCGTAAATAGTTAAAATTAAATAAAACATACAAAGCCAAAGACAAGCAAAATATATAGAGAGAAAGAGAGATAGCACGAATACAAAGAGAGATAGAGAGAGAGAGAGAGAGCATGTACAAATTTTCATTTTATTTTTATATGCAACTCAATGTGCATTCTGTATGTTCACAGTGTGTATTAATTTTATTTCTATTTATTTTTCTCATTCAAATAATAACAACAACAAATTCAACATCAACTATAATAACAATAACAACATGCAATGCAAATTTCAACAACATACTCTCATCATAGAGATGTATGTAATTTACACACATTTTATTCTGTCATTGTCCCTGTTGCATATGTATTAATTGTTATGCACAACAAACAAAAAAATGGAAAAAATTATTCTTCCATGCACACAACTATACCAACCGTCTCTCACTCTCCCTCTCTCTCTGGAATGTTTGTATCATGCATTTAAATTTAATGTATTTTATTTTTATCGTATATGGTATGTATGTGTGTGTGTATACAGAGAGATGCTCAAATCTAAAGGCATTTTCTTTATATGGGTTTATGGAAATTCACATACTATATGCCCTCATAAGTAGTTTTGACATTTTAAACAAAAACAATAAAAACAAAATTAGAATTGAAGAGAAAAATACTTAAAGGTTCACATACCCCAGTAATATATCCAGAGAGTTTTAAGTTTAGTTTCGTAGTTCAGTTTTATTTAAAGTTTGATTTTTAAATATAAAATGTTGTGGTTATTCTATATGAATATTAAAAAATTTAATTCGAAAATTGAATACTTATAGGAATTGAAATGTTCTTAAATGTTTCAAACGCCAATCGAAAGAAAACACACAAAATTGGTAGCAAAACGAACTTAAAAGCAATCACCTGGGCTGACAACATCAACAAATATGAATTCACATTGATTGGTAGTGTTGTGCTGCTCGTGGCAGTTAATAATTTTCAATTACAGGCAAAAAAGGTCGAATATGATAGAGTCATAGCACTCCAAACGATTATTACTGAAGCACTTATGGAAGTATACGGCCCAATGTCACCTCCAGACGTTGCTCTAAATAAATGACACTTCATATGAAAGAGGCTGACAGCCTCACTAGGCTGGCCGTGTTGAAACCACAAAATACTTCTTAACAAATTCTGAAATTAGGAGAACTATTTTAAGGATAACAAATGAATTACACGAAAGAAAGAAACCTAAAGTAAAATTAACAGAAGCTGCCATAGTCCAGCAGGTACTGTGTTGGCTTATTTGAAGTGAGGCCATGCTTCAATCTCCACGTCAAAAATTTCCAACAAAACGAAACATGAACAAATATTTTTTCGGCAACTTCCTCTCAACAGATTTCTAGCACAAACTCTGAGAGTAACGTAAAATTACCACAATATGATTTTTCAAAACAAAAAAAAATTGTCGCTCAGCATCGACTTTAAATTGTAGACCTCGCCACTCATGTATAAAATTAACGCACACAACTTCAGTGGTGTGAGAAGCTAGGCGGTAATCTGGACTGAAGGGTTGTAATGACCAATTATATATGTATGTACGTATGGTACAATGGGTCAATTCGACCTACGGGTACTGTACTTGTGTTAATTGACAAGTACACGTCCTCTAACATGTATCCTTATACAGTCTCCAGAATTTCTATTCGCAGTCAAACTGATTGAATTCTAGGCAATAGCCTTATGGAGATACTGCAGTCGGCATCATTAGAATACCTGCGTTTCTGAAAGAGTCAGGTCATGCTACACGATAGACCAGTATCTATAAAAAATTAAGGAGTATTTCATTTAGTTGGCAAAATTTAAATCATTCGACTGAATTCTTATAGGATTTTGTTGACTAATTGTGACGCGATAGATTTTTAGTAACAATCAACCAGCACTCGTAGATCTAAGCAGCTGACAACATTTGTGCTGTAATTTGTTCAGACATTAGAGTCTTCGCTCAATAGTTACTCACTGTAGTCTAATAGGTAGTATGCTGGCTTATTAGACGAGAGACCAAGGTTCAACCGCTGGTTGCTTTTTTTGAAAAAGTTCACTTTAATTTATCTGTCGGATGTAATAACAAAAAAAAATTTAAAGACGACTTTAAAGTTTACTTTAGCTAAAGTTAACTTTAACTAAACCCAAGTTTAACGGCAAATTGTAATAATGACCCTTAGTGTATAACAGATAGTTACCGCCTAATAAATAACACAATTATTCTTTAAAAAATATTTTCATTAAAACTGTCATATTGTTTTTAATTTATTAACAACGATCTGAACTCAAAAGCTTACGTACATAAATTAACATTAAAGAGCAAAAATAATTTGCCTATGCATTTTAAATCCAAATTTAATTTGCTTCGTGGGCAAATAGAAGAGCCGTCTCGTCAAATTGTACACAACACAACCATAAATATGATTAAGATCATAGACACAGACAGACAGTATAATGGTCATTCACTTTCTTTTTTTTTTTTTGTAATTTTTCAAATAGGCGTGGGTGTAGGTAGAATACATTTCGAAGTTCGAAGTAATGTTTACCGAATGAAGGTACTGGCCTAAGGATGATGGCAATGCCGACTATAATGATGAATAATTCATCTTAATGTTATGGTAAGCTCTTCGGTATTTTCATTTTATATTCCCTATGGAGTACACAGACAATTATTATTTTAAACAAACGACTTGCATTACTACACACTGAGTATTCAGATGATGATGATGATGATTTTTCATTTAAAATTTCACAGAGTAAATCCTAAAAATTTCATTGAATGCCAGTGTCCCTTTAGTTACAGGCAAACAATATAGAGAAAATATAAAATTTGGTTAGAATTTGAAAATAAGTTGCATGGAAAATTATGTTACATGAAGTGCCACACTTTCTGGATCAGAGAAACATCTTAATAACGTAAGGGATACGTTACCAGTTACCATAGGTGAAATAGTCTATTACTACCATATATTTTGCGAACATCGATAGTTTGCTTTCTACTGCTAACACTGATGACTACATACGCATACACTGAGATCAGCAATGAATCGTTTTTTTGCTACTCACTAGCACTCATGAAATTTTGAATCAAGTGAATCAACAATATCGAAATTTAACTATGTACTCTGATTCATTCGTACTCACTACAACGTTGATTTATAAGTACAGGTTGCAATGAGTATGCGTACAACGTTGACATCAAACTCATACCATTCGAAATATGTTTGATTCATAAGCCTACTCATTTAGATTCATAACTTTAGAAAAATATTTACAAATGTGCCCTAAATATAAAATTCTAACAATCACCAAACTCAACTTTTGCCACTTAAGGAGAGTGCCCGAAAAAATTTTGACAATATTTCGAATATTTTTGTAATTTTGTTTTTTGTTTCAATTTCAAAAACTGGCAGTGAAAAAATTGTAAAATAAAAATAACGTTAATTTATTAATGTATATTTCTTTATAGGTACATTTTCTTTTGATGCTTACTGTAGATACGTAAATCGGAAGACCGTTTTTATACGTTTATTGAAGCTAAGTAATGGCCACGTTTTTATTTTTTACTTTTTTGTTTTTAATATTCAAATAAGTGCCTTACACGTAAAATGAACAAACGAATAATAATTTTTGGGGGAGTTTTTATTTTACTTCATACACTTTGCTTTAAATGCTTATTTTAAGGTTTTACGACAAAAAAAAATCATGTAGTAAGTGCCCAGGAAATTAAACACATTCACAATCGCCGCCATTGCAACACAAGTTATGTGAATAAACTTTTAAAGGACACAACATACATATGCAATATTTAATCTCATAGTGAAATGGGAAAAAATAATGGCTCTTAGCTTCCAGAAATACAAAGGTGCTGTGCATTCGCAGAGGTATAATAAAAAGCGTAAAAAACAGGGCTAAGCAACTGATAAACACGGTGAAAGAGAATCAACATTTGCAGTATATTAAACATGACGATCAAAATAGGATCGTTTCAAACCGATCAACTCAACTATTCGGTTTTACTGGAAACCAAGATAAAGTGAACGTCAAAAGAAAACATAGCAAAAAAATGTCCGCTTTAAATTTAAGTACCTTGTAAAGTACAATATTACATATTGTGTAATACTTTCCACTACGATGTAAAGTTTATGCGTGCATGATTTCCACATTGTAAGCCAACACATGCATATGAATCTCCCCAAAAATAAAAGTGCATTTAACACACACAGGAGCAAAAAGTTCAGTAACGTAAGGATTTACGATATTGCATGTGTGCTGTAATACAGTGTACGTACATACAGTATAATAGTGAAATAAAATTTATTCAAAATTAATTTTGCTTATCATAAAATCCCCTCGAGGTATATTGTTCGAAACCACTTAAGAGCACGTGAGCTACATTGCAGACCAATGGTCTGCGTGCGTGAGTTGTTGATTTTCGTTCAGCATAGTTTTTTTTTCTACCTTCGCTTAGGGGAGGGAAGAAAAAAATCGAGGTCAGAATTAATTTTTTTTAATATTAAATTTTAAACTTTAATTTAAAAGTTTATTATTAAATCTGTATGCATGCATGTCTAAACCTGCAAAATTGTGTGTTCAACAAAAATTTTGAGAACAAAAGTTTTTTAAAAATACGAAAAAATAATACAAAATATTTACATATGAAAGAATTTTGGTTGAAAATAATTTTAAATTTTTGTAAATATTTTTATTAATTTAAAAAACATTTCATTATTAAATATTTTATACAGACTACAAGTAATTTTTCTCTTCAGGACTTATTTAAAATGAACTTTTGGGATCGATGAGAAATTCTATTCCTTGCAAACAACAACAAAGGACTTACGGTACAAATAATTATAAAATTAAAGCGCTAAAGAAGTTAGTAACATACAAACATTTAATTTCAATAACATTACCACATATAATCTCGAAGTTGCCAGTGAGAAACGTATATTTGTAACAAAAAGCATGACGTTTAGCACCATATTATTATGTACTGGAATTTGTAAGTGGCTTAGGTTAGGTTAGGTTAAATTGATATCCACGTCACAGGGCATAGCTTACTTGGGTCCTGTAAGCTCTTATATCAAAAATTATATCAGTCTGAAGATCAAGCGCAGTATCACTCTTGCCAACAGCTGCTACTATGGTCTCAATAGGCAATTGAGTAGCAGAGATCTCTCTCGTACGACAAAACTAATACTCTACAAGACGCTCATCCTCCTCATGCTTCTTTATGACGCAGAGGCATGGACGCTATTAAGCACTGATGCAGCAACATTGAGAGTATTCGAGAGAAAAGTACTACGTAAGATCTTCGGTCCAGTAAGAGTTGGCGCTGATTTTCGCATCCAAACCAACAGTGAGCTATATGAGTTCCTCAACGACATAAACGTTGTGCAACGTATTAACATCCAGCGGCTGCGCTGGCTCGGCTATGTCGTTCGAATGGAGGAGTATGCTCCGGCGGGACGGATATTTGATGAGAAGCTTGAGGATGTCGGCGAAGAGGACAACCTTGTTTGCGTTGGAAGGACCAAATAGGGGAAGCCCTGTCATGGATTGGTGTGACCAACTGGCTTAGATGCGCAAGAAACAGAATCGCTTAGGAGGATGTGTTAAGGCATTATTCCAGGGTTTTACGTGAGTATCGCCATGATGGCTTATCCCACGGTGCTCTAAACATGGGTGGAAACAATGCACCTACCAGCGCCCCCACGCACAATGATGCAACCACATGACATGCAAAAGCATACCATTGATTGCATCACCATAGGTGAGTACAAATTCGAAGCCATGCATTTCGACATGACTTCCCTCTTGGTTAGGTGACGGAGACTATCTAAACTCCTTTGTGAAAGTGGTTGAGAGTGTTACGCCACACCGAGCTTGCACTGTGACTGTGATTTGGGTATAAACCACAGCCACCTTGTTGCTCCCACAGGGGGCCGCACCATTGTCGGGTTCTGGGGCTCCCGACACCCGTGGTACCAGAATTAAGCCTCCGGTCAGGCTTGTGTTAAGGCAGTCCGAAATCCGTTAATCAGGTTGTTAATGGCTGGTTAAGGAAGAAAGTAAGGTCCTAATACCAATTTTACCCCTTCTGCCATATAATTGTAACTCCTAGTTCACCACCACCCTGAGAGTCTTTTATACGTGTGAATTTTCCTCAAATCGCTTTTGGCTAAACATATTCTGTCACAAAATTCGGAGTGGACAAGAATTCCACTTCTCAAGCTTATGTAGTTGCCGAAGAAATATTTTTCGTATTTCGTTTTGTTGGAGATATCTGACCGGGGGTTTGAACCGTCGTCTCACGTCTAATAAGCCAACACAGTATCTACTAGAAAACGGCGACTTTACACTCTATAGGAATCTAATGACCACTTAATTTGAAGGTAAGGGATCATGTCTTATAAATGTTATTGTTATTTATTAATTATAATTATAACTTTTATGCTTTCAAAATTAAAGTCTCCTTTTGAAATAGTTTTTTTGATTTAATTGCTTAAGAAAATAAATAAATAAATAAAATCAGTTGATGTCAGTTAGGGTTCCATTTTACGATTAATCACAACCATAATCCCAATAGATTTTCATAAACTTCCATCAGAAACCGAAGCTTAAATAATTTAATTTTCATATTTTTCGTAGAAAACTTTAATGGCTTTCTAGAAATTTTAACTCGTTATCAGGCGAAATGGTGAAAGAAACATTTTAAGCCATTTATTCTCTCAAGTGGTGCTTACGCCAATCGACAATCAACAATTTCTCCTTACTCACCATAGATTTTCTCAAGTCCTCATTAAATAATAAAAAAAAAGACCACTAAAAACCTTTAAGAGCTTTTAAAAGTTTCATTATGGTTGGCAACTTTATGATTTTAAAATCGCAATTATCGTCAGTTTTATGACAAATTTAATTAATGCTCAACGCAACGACAAAAAAACACTTGTTACACTCATTCATTCATTCAATTCAGTTATGTAAAGAGGGCAGTGCGATTATAAGGCATTGTGTGCGAGTGCGAGTGCGGCCAATACATGAGTCTTTATGGCTTACTGCATACCATTACCATACGTACGCCCGTTGTATTAGGAAACACATCAAAATTTCTAATTATTTTCCATCCAAAATGTGGCCATTAAATGAAAACAAAAGTTCGTTCCGTTTTAATTTGCCACATTTAAATGAGTTTCAGGGAAAACAACAAAAAAATGTTTGCCTCCACTTTTTGCCAACTTTATGGCCATTAAGGTAAAGAACGCCTGCCTATCCGCATACAAATTTTACACATTCATGTACGCATAAACGACATGTAAATACACTCCTGGTATTTAAAAGTTTTGTTTTTTTATATGTTTCGTCTAATTGCTTGGGCTTGGTTTTAGTGATTTCCATCAAAAACAAAGAAAGAAAGCTAAGAATACTAAGCAAATTATCAGAAAACATCATTAAAAGGAAACTTTAATAAAAGAAAGAAAACAAGATTGTGGGCATGCTTGATGACGACGGGCTAAATTGATGAACGACTTTTTAATGTGTCTGTAAGAAAGCAAACACATACGCAATAAAATGCGAAATAAATGAGAATTTTAATTAAACAAATACGAAAGTTGTTATCAGTCAAGGCCTTATATCACTGTGTGTATTTGGAAGCTCACTGACTGATTCATCAACACGTATGGAAGTAGAAACTTGAATTGTGCACTGTAGGCCATACACATGGCGCACATCAGAGATCAGCAATGAGAATACAAAAAGATGAGTAGAATGGGATCATACTCATAATTTCTGATACTTATACGCATTCATCTTATTTTAATATCATGGAACTTCTACTCATAATCAAAGTCTGAAGTACTCATAATATTCATACTTAACAATACGTATGATGTTGTTGATTTCGACTCTCCATAACACAACATATACACGAAACACAAAACAAGTATGATTCGTGTACGAACACTAAAATACTCACTAGAAGGTTATGTGTTTGCTCTGCAACAATAGCTAAGAATGTAAATTTTGATGAATGATTCGAGTCACTCGAAATTCGATTCGAAATACATTTCGAATGGTATGAGTATGATGTCAACGTTGTACTCATACTCATTGCAACCTGTACTTATAAATCAACGTTGTAGTGACTACGAACGAATCAGAGTACATAGTTAAATTTCAATATTGTTGACTCCATTATATACAGCTGTGTGAAATATAATAGTAGCGCTGTATTAAATATATTTTACTTAAGTAAAAAAATTAATTTTTATTCAAGTTAAAAAAAAGTTTGTTATTACATTTTATTACCACAAGTCTAAGCTATTGAAAAATATAAAAACTTCAAGACAAATGTTAATTTTCCAAAGAAAATGATGCTAAATTGTTAAAAACCCCAAATATTTGGCGTGCAAAAAAATAGTAGTAGCATTAGAAAACGTATCTGCAACAAAAAAATGTTGTCACAAGTGATTACTTTTGTATCTTATTTTGTTAGACAGCGTTTCACAGCTGTAATGGCCAATAAGGGCTTTTCAACTAAATATTAAGGCATATCTAACAAAATAAGATACAAAAGTAATCACTTGTGACAACATTTTTTTGTTGCAGATACGTTTTCTAATGCTACTACTATTTTTTTGCACGCCAAATATTTGGGGTTTTTAACAATTTAGCATCATTTTCTTTGGAAAATTAACATTTGTCTTGAAGTTTTTATATTTTTCAATAGCTTAGACTTGTGGTAATAAAATGTAATAACAAACTTTTCTTAACTTGAATAAAAATTAATTTTTTTACTTAAGTAAAATATATTTAATACAGCGCTACTATTATATTTCACACAGCTATATAAAATTTTATGAGTGCTTATGGGTATCGCAAAAACGATTCCTTGTTGAGCTTCGGTGAACATATTCTATGAGAAATAACCTTTTACGTTGAACAAAAGCAAATATTATCCGAGATGTGGTAATTATTAATTATTATCAAGTGTCCGTATCCTAATAGGTAGTAAGGCCATGGCTCCAGCCACAGATCAGACATCAAAACGAAAATATGAAAAAAATATTTCTTCGGCGACTTCCTCTCAGCAGATTTCTTTCAAAAACTCTGAGAATAAATAAAATGACCACGAAAAGTTTCTCAATAAATCAGTCGTTCGGAGTCGATTTCAAACTGTGTATACTCACGTATAAAATTAACGCACACAACATGAGTGGTGTGAGAAGCTAGGCCGTAATCCTAACTGAAGGGTTGTAATGGCAAATTATGTATGTATGATAACTACCATTGTAAGCTAAGCAGAGAGATTGCGGTCTTGTTACTCGTATTTTGTTATGATAAAATGGAGAAAATCTTTCTTCTATAAATTTTAAATAAAAACAAAAAATCATTTCCTGCTACAATGTATTGTATCGATGAGTTTCCCCCACAAAAAAAAAAAAATCTTTTAATTCCTATGATTATCAATCGCATTGAAGTGTATTTAACATTTTTGTAAATTACTGTATAATTGTGGTACAGGAAGTTAAAGAAAAATAGAAAAAAAATGCGAACATATTTTTGTACATTGAAATTTCAAACTATAGAGTGAAGCATCAATGGGGTTGTGATATAAAATGATTAAGAATCCCTGGTTGCGCCAGTGAACCAGATCATATATAGTGAGCGTTAGAAGAAACTCTATGCATAAAATTCTAGCAATCACTAAACTCAACTTTTACCACTTAAGGAGAGTTCCCAGAAAAAATTTGGAATCATTTCGAAAAGCAAAAGTCTGATGAATGTTTACGATTTCGCCTTCTTGAAATATCTATAAATGTAAACATCGTTGTTTATTTTATTATTGTAGTGATGTTGGTGTATTTTTGTTTACTTGTTTTCCATTTTTTATGCTGGTGTTTGTTGTTGTATTTTTGTTTACTTTTTGACCATTTTTTTTTATGCTGGTATTTGTTGTTATTTTAAGCAGTACGATACTTTTGTAAACAGGTTTGTTCACTGCATTGTTTAGTTTTTGTAGCGTTTGCTTATAATTTTAATGTTAAGCGATGTAAAAGCAAAACACCAGTATCTTGATTTTTCATTGTCGTAACAATATGTATTGTAATCCCATTGTAAGATACACCCTTTATTACATTATACAATGGGTGGGTACACATACATACATACATATTTCAATAAATAGAACACATAAAAAGCCCCTTGTGTATTTTTGTAGGTTTGTATTTGTGTGAATTAATATGTCAACGTGTGTCAGTGTGTCAGTGAATTGATGAAATAAATTTATTTCCTTCGTATCGATAGATTATTTCCACAATTTTTCCTTGACAAATCAGCCAGAATTGAATTGATAAAAACATTAAAAATGTATGTTTTTATAGGCTTTTTTCTCTCTCTTTCTCATTCTCTTATTCTCGTTTTCTGTTTTTTGTTTTTGGTTTTTCAATCTCATTTTTACAGCCATTAGATGAATGGTTGGTTGACAGGGAAGGATTCCAAAATTTATTGGCACCAAGATTTACTATCGCCTGCTGCTTAAGCGAGAGTATCTGCATGCTTTTTTGGGTTTTTTATGAGGAAGTATTAACGATTTGGAGGAGGATTGTAAACAAGTATTAACCGAAGAATGTGCATAAAAACATAGAAAAAGGGGTTTATTGTCGTATTTTATAACATGTTGTTAAAGCAAGGGAATGGATGGATTTGAATATTATTTTGTTTGTTTTTATGCCATGAAAGTTTTTTCTTTCATGTTTAGAAATGGGTTTCTTTAGAATTTACAAGGACTTTAATATTAAAAGATAATGTGCAAGAGCCATAAATAACTTGTAAAGTCCTCAACTGTATAAAGTTTATTAGAATATAAAAGCTTTTGTACGTCTTTATTACTACTCTTCAAGAGGATGACCATAAAAGAAAAAATTAATTGGAATTTCAATACTAAAATCCAATATATTTACCACGTTAGGGTATGAGTTATGATGTTACAAGCTTTGCTTGTTGCATTAAACTACATATAGAGGAAGTAAAATTCTGAGAAGAGAATTTACAATTTCAGTAAAATGTTGAATTCTTATGAGATTAGAATGAGTATTCAAAAAGATGGGTAGAATCGAATCATACTCACAATTTCTAATACTAATACGCATTCATACTTATTTTTATACCATGGAACCTCTACTCATATTCAAATTTTGAAGTACTCATCAAACCCATTCATACTTAACAATACGTATAATGTTATTGATTTCGACTCGACCATAACTCAACATATACACGAATCACAAAATAACAATGACTCGCATATGCACACTAAAATACTCACTAGAAGATTGTGTGTTTGCTCTGTTTGCTGCATTGTCTTTTTTGCTTATGTGATGGATTTCTTTTTTTGTAAATGCAACAACAACTAAGATTGTAAATTTTGATGAATGATTTGAGTCACTTGAATCATTTATAAGTATTTTTTTAAAGTTATGAATCTAAATGAGTAGGCTTATGAATCAAACATATTTCGAATGGTATGAGTTTGACGTCAACATTGTATGTACTCACACTCATTGCAACCTGTACTTATAAATCAATTGACTCACATATATTCAAAATTTCATGAGTGCTTATGAGTAGGGAAAAGACGATTCATCTCTCTCGCTACGAGATTTTGAAAAAATTATTCGAATTTAATTTTCTTCTGGCATAGTGGTTAAAAGTGGCTATCCCCTCGATGGAGTCATGAGCGGACACACTTAGGCCTCACACAGGGCCCATTGTGATAACACAGTTTGCCATTCTCCCCTATTCCAGGAACCACTCGGAACTTTCGATGAAGCTACTCAGACTGCCAATATCCATGCATAACAGTTCATGCAGATCCCCCTACTACATACCCAGGTGCCTCTTTCTTCTCCGACCAAGTGCCGGACAAGTACACAATAGGTGAAGAATAGTCTCATCCTCATCCTCATCTCCACAGCTTCTGCAGAAATCATTCACAAGGTGTCCAAGACCAATGCCCCGTTATAACACCGATAACAGTTCTGAGCCCACATCTTTGGAGTTTTAGCAGAGTCGCCGTGCAACTCCTATCGAGCCTTGGCCAGATTTTTTGCGCCGCTCTGCCTTTGTCCTAAGCTGCCCACCTACTGTTGACAAGATCTATGATTGCATTGTCAATTATAAGCTTGCACGTACCCAAATGGATCCCCAATGTAGAGAATTTATCAGAGAGTTCGTTAGTCGTGCCCCTTCTGGCCAGTTCATCTGCTCTGCAGTTGCCGGGAATATCCTTATGTCCCAGTACCAATGTGTGTGGCATACTTTCCCAGAAAAAAATGCCTTTCGCATTGCCCTCAAATACCGTCATTTCTATGTGCAAATTTCTTCATGCAATTATTGTATACGATTGGAGTATGAATTCAAATGACAAGAATTTCATGCCATCAATGGAATCATTCAATTTTTATTTTTTGTTTTACAGCAACAACATGAAAAAAAGCAACAAAAATTTTAAATATCACAATAAAAAAAAAAAAATAACACCAGTAAACAATAAACATTTAAAAAGTCTGTACCATTAATTAAGTAAATCGAGCGTAAAAAACATTTCGCGCGAATTATCGAATTATTGTCGATTATGTTGGCTGCACAGGAAGAAGGATTTTGTCTGTCATTTATTGTTTTTCATAGTGACATTATCATTTCTTTTTATTTGTTGTTGTCTTTGTTGTTATTGTTGTTAAAATAAATGACCAATTTTTTTTTTGTTTTCATGTCAACAAATCTGAATAGCCAAGTTCATGCCAAATTAATCACAAATGATTTATGATGATAGTATAGTCAATGCCATAATTTTCATTGGTTTTTTGTCTAGTTTTTTTGTAAATAGTTTTGTTAATATTTTGAGGTCAAGGCAAGAAAAATAATACGTATTTTCATTGCTATGTAGACAGAATGAACATTGAACAGTGTAAAGGCAGAGATATTCTAAAAATTAATCTCCAACGTTTTACATGAGATGGTTCTAGGCTTCCATTGGGATGTGATTCATTCAATTGTAGAGTGTAAATGTGTGAACAAGAAAGTAATGAACATTGAATGCATTTTCAGATTTTAGAAAAAAAACCTCTTAAGCGGTACAATATCTACACCTTTTTGGTTTCTTAAAGGCACTTAAAGTTCTTATAAAGGTTCTCACCAATTTTCTTTTTCATTAATCAAGCTTTTCTTGTTTAACCGATTATTGGTTTGTAACAAGCAGTTTCAAGATGATTTTACTATCATCTATCACGGTAAACAGCCTGATGAATGCTCTTGAAGGCGAATGACTTCGTCTTCTCGAATTCTATTCTTGTAGTGTTATTTGTGTACTTTTGTTTACTTCTTTATCACTTTTTTATGCTGCTGTTTGTTGTTGTATTTTTTGATTACTTGTTTATCATTTTTTGTATGCTGGTGTTTGTTATTACATTACACAGAGCGATAATTTGTAAACAAGTTCATTGTGTTGTTTTTGTAGCTTTTGTTTATAATTTCAATGTTAAATGATGTAAAAGCAAAACACCACTATCTAGATTTTTTATTTTCGTAACAGTACATATTTGGTGTAGTACTGAGGAACTTTTTTGTTACTGAATGTTAATATTAAAGTCTGTGCACAACATGGATGGTGTGTCAAGCAGGGTTGTAATCCTGTAATGACTAGTTAAGTAAGTAAACAAGTTTGAACATTAAGATACATACATACATAATTGGTCATTACAACGTTTCAGTCAGGGTTACGGCCTAGCTTCTCAACACCACTCATGTTGTGTGTGTTAATTTTGTACATGAGTGGCGGGACCTACAGTTTAAAGTCTACTCCGAAACTATAGTTTTTGAGAAACTGTTCATGGCAATATTACGTCCTAGAGGAAGTCATCGAAGAAATATTGTTTCATATTTCGTTTTGATGTCTGACCTGGGATTTGAAACGTGGCCTTACATCTGATAAGCCAACGCATTATTTAATAGACTACGACGACTTCAATTTTCAAAATGTTCAATACTCAAGGGATTGCCACCTGGTCATTTTTCACGGCATTACGCTGGAATTCGGAAAGTAATTTATAGCATTAATGTCCACTTAATTAATATTTTCCAGACAATTTTATTTCCTCTCAATAAAAAGATTCGGTTTTTTGCAGTCTAGGCTATAGCGAATTTGCTTCATAACCTCCTTAGCTACTATTATTATGAAAACAAGCGTAATATCTAATTGTTAGAAGTTGTTGTAGTTGTTGTTTTATTTTGTACTTTTCATACCTACAAAGGTACTAATTTTAGAATAAATTCAATTACTCAATTCTAAATTTTTTCCAATACTTTGTTGTGCATTATAAATCTCTATTGTTGTGTGAAATATTTTTTTTTTTGTCGTAACAAAGAAACAATTCTTAAGAAAAATTATTTTATTTTAAGCTTATTATTGTTTCTATTCATATTGTTATTTGGGGATTCTTATTATTATTATTTTTGTGTTATTTTTGGATATTTTCCAATTATACCTTGAAACTAGTAAATTAGCATTTTAAATATGTAGTTGGCAATGTGTTGGCTGGCCTATTAGACGTAAGGCCAGGGATCCAATCCCACGTCAGACATCAAAACAAAAATATTTATTTATTTATTTATTGATTAACTTCAGTACAACAAGCATTTAATATAATTTAATAGTACTGTTTATACAGTGTTATGATTAAGTTAATGGTTATATTTGTATAGGTAAGAAAGCAGAATTATATGAATTAAATTTAAGTTAGCCTCAACTTGGATTAATTAAATCGTGAATTCTAAAGAAGAGAGAAGTGTGTTGAGATTGCAGTTTTGAATTTCATTACATTGCTTTTCAATTGAATTTTTGGTGGAAGTTGGTTCCATGCACGAATTGCATTAATATAAAAGTGCCTCTCAGACATCTCTTTTAGGAATCTTACGGAGTTTATCCTATAGCCCCTGTTTGTCCTGGAAAATTGTAGTCTAGTAAATAGATAATTAGGTTCCCCTGAATAAACAATCTTGTGCAAGAAAATTAGAATACGGTATTTTAAGAGGCTTTCCAATGTCATATTGTAAATTCTGTAGGCAAAATGAGATATACTACTATATCTACTGCGTCCAAAAATATATCTTGCTATGTTATTATAAGTTATCCTAAGTTTATTCCTGCTGACAGAGTCCAAACCCGCAAAAAGCTCGCATCCATATAAGAGGGTTGGAATTAGGTATGTCTTGGCCAAGAGCATACGTATACTAACAGGCGTAAAGGACTGAGTCCTCCATAGATTTCTCAGCATAGCATACGTCTTACCACAAATCGAATTAACATGGTTTGTCCAGGAGAGTTGGCTATTAAAAGTAATACCCAAGTTTTTAGCACATTGTACGAATTCTATGGGCGAGTCCCCAACGAAATGAAAAAAATATTTTTCGGCGACTTCCTCTCAGCAGATTTCTGGCAAAAACTCTGAGAGTGAAAAAAATTGCCACGAAAAATTTTTCGTGGTAGTAATTACCAATTATGTTATGTTACTATTTCAATGAAAACTTCTATATACTTAAGTAATTGTGGACGGAGTAACGTGTTCGTTATGTATCAATAACTTTGGGCTCTACTTTCAAATGCTTCTTTGCCTTACAATTGATCTTTTGTTATGTCGTACGTCAAGTAAAAATAGATTCCTTTTGTTTTCTTTTTTTTCTAGGAAACTTCAACAATAAATCTCTGTTTTTCTTTCTTTGCATATTTTTTATTGTTACTCAATTTTCTGCTACCACGTACTATACAATTCTACGTTATTTTATTAACACACGCTTATTTTTATTTTTATTTATTTTTTTCATACAACTTTTTCTTTTTTATTATCACAATTTCATTTTAATTTCAAAGTTTAAGACACATGCTTGGGGTATTGTTATTGTGCCGTGGAAATTTTCAACATCATTAATGGCTATTTGTATAAAATATCCCTAAAGTACACGTACGTAGTGTTGGTAAGTGTTCTTATTTGATACCCTACTGCATCTTCTCTCCAAATATTGATTGAAAATTAATGTGTTGTGAAAAGCGTTGTGCATGCTAAAGATATTTAACAAACATAAATTGGTATTAGATTTGCCTTGCATGGTATTTAATCCGTAGGATTTCATATAATCGGCCATGACTAAGTATAAAAATCAATGCGTTTGTGTTAGGCTTAAAGAAGGAAGGAAGCAAGGAAGAGCAGATCTTTGCCTATGTTGTTTTGCCTATGTATTGTATTTGCAAGTTTTTATAATAGTCCTTGTGTATGTTGTTTTTACTATTTTGTTGTTGTATGTTGTGCTTAAATGTGTTTCCATTAAAGTACATTAGCACCTGTTACACCATCTGTTTACCGCTTTTACTTTTTAAGTACTTTAACAAATTAAAATTATTCAAATGCACGGCATTGAAACGAGGAATATTAAGGAGGACGCACAGTGAGTGTCAAAAGAAAGTGAACATTAAGAAAATATGGTCACGAAAATGAAAAATCTAGATACTGATGTTTTGCTTTTACATCACTTAACATTAAAATTACAAACAAAAGCTACAAAAATATAACAATGCAGTAAACAAATCTGTTTACAAATTAACGTACTGTTCGATACAACAAACACCAGCATAAAAAAATTGTAAGCAAGTAAACAAAAATCCACATACAATATTACAGGAATAAATATAAACAAAGTACACAAACAACAATAATAAGTGTAAACAACGATGTTTACATTTATAGAGATTTTGAGAAAACGAAGTCACGAACTTTAGCCTTCAAGCACATTTATCAGACTGTTTACTATGTCATATAAAAGGCAAGGCAAAGAATGCGACAAAGTTAGTGAAGCTTAGTTAGTTAAGTTGTGTGAAGACGCAGTGTGTTTGAAGAGAGTAATCATGGTTTGAAGATCTCCGTTACAAAGATCTGTCGAATAATTGACTAGTAATTGTTATTGTTTATGCAAAGGGTATAAACACAGGAATAACAAAGAAAAGCAATTGTTGTTGTTTACACCAAGTTGTTAACAGTGAAACACACGATTTGAATTAAAACTAAAAACAAATTTTTCACACTTTTATTTTAAAATTGTTTCATTGAAAAAAAGAAAAAATTGTAAATATTGTGAAATTTTTTCGTGCACTTTCCTTAAGTGGTAAAGGTTCAGTTTGGTGATTGTTAGAATTTTTTCCACAGTGTACAGTTTCTTTTGATGCTCACTAGCTGAAACAGAACCATAACATAACTTCATAGAGGTTTTAATAGTGAGTTTTAAACCAGTACCATACGTGTTATAAACTTTAAATATTTCTTTAAATTTTTTTTATTCTCAGAACTTGTATTATGCAATACAATGTAACCTTAAATACCACCTCTTGGTATTATCGATAAATATTTGTATCAATACAATCTAGTAATAAAAAAACCGTGAATACTTTTTAGATAAACCAAAAATTTACAACACTTTACGTATTAGTTTTGGGTTACCACCAAGGGAAAGTTGTATAAAGTTTGTGAAATTTATGGCCAAGCATATGAATAAAATTGCAAAACGCAAGACCTTGTAGAAATGCTGGTGATTTCTCTTCAGGAATTTTTTACTTATTGGCATAGCTGCCACATATGTATGCACGTGCGATAAATGCAAAGTATCGTTAATAAAATAACAGAACAGAATGTAAATACTGGAATGTATAAAATAAGTCTTGAAACCTTGAAAAGAGGCAAAGGAAAACAGACAATAAATTTTATATAAAAACATTAATAAAATCAAACTTTAAAAGCTCAAAATCAGTGTTAAATAAGGGAAATAATATTTAAATTTAAAATTTATACAATAAACTATTGTATACATTTATACATAATTGGTCATTACAACCTTTTAGTCAGGATTACGATCTAGCTTCTCACATCACTTATGTTGTGTGTGTTAATTTTATACATGAGTGTAGGGGTCTACAGTTTAAAATCGTGTCCGAACGACGAATTATTTCAGAAACCATACAAGGCAATTTTATTTACTCTCAGAGATTTTTTTTTTTGCCAGAAATGTACTGAGGGAAAGTCACCGAAGAAATATTTTTTCATATTTTCGTTTTGATGTCTGACCTGGGGTTTAAACCGTCGTCTTACATCTAATAAGCCAATACTCTACCAATAGCTTGTATACGACCCATGCAGAATTTTGCCATAAGGAGAGCTTTGAGGATATAAATCACGACAGGGACTTTAGTCGTGTGTTCGATAACAAACCATATTGGGTTTCAATCGAAGATTCGAAACTATCTTCTCTTGGGAAAGGATTTCAGGTGAGTCTTGTATACACTCCAGTATCCAGGAGTGGTTTAAGGACAGTGGAAGCTCTGACACAAAAGTTCTTTTGGGCATATGAAATGACCATATGTCACTCACGCAGGGATTCCGACTACCTATGTATGTATATGTAAGCTGGAAGAGACCTACTCCGGGGTATGAAGGGTACATACATAATTATATCTTAAGATAATCAGGCTCACTGACAGTACTGCCTACAGATTCAATGAAACAGCAATTGTTTCAGAAGCCTATGAATCAATATACATATGTCGTAGTACTTGCTTGTGACCCAGCTCACTTGGATATTGTTGGGCAGTGTCTGTTGCGAAATTAATTAGACATATCAGAGGATGGGAGTAATAAAAAATAGTGCACATTGAGGGGGCCTTCCGGCTTTACCTGAAAGAGTATTAAGACATAGCGAATTACATACTGAGTATGGCTGTTTGCCTGTTCCTTTATACAAGCATAATAATCCAATGAGATTCAGGCGTCTTTTGCAGCCTAGTTTATGCCGATTATTATGTTGTTCTAGTAGGTAGTGTGTTGGCTTATTAGAAGTGAGGCCCGATTCAAGCCCCAGGTCAGGCATGCTCAACTAAACGAAATATGATGATGAAATAAAGATTTTTGGCAAAAACTCTCTGAGAGTAGGTAAAATTGCCATGAAAAGTTTCTCAAAAATCTATCGTTCGGAGTCGACTTTAAACTGTAGGTCCCGCCACTCATGCACACAACATAATTGGTGTAAGAAACTAGGTCTTACTTCTGACTAAAGGATTCTAATGACCAATTATGTATGTTTAAGTATATATGATGTGACTGAAGTAAGGCGGAAAAGAATTTCTAGTTGGCAGTACCTTCCGTTGGGCAGCCTAGTGAAATAGTAAAGTACTTCCAGCAAATGTCGTTTTTCTTAAGTTCCTATTTAAAAGTTGATGAAATTTTATTTATTATATATTAGTTAGACAAACAACACTTAAATATTTAACCTTTAATAAACATATAAAAATATTTTTCAAATAAATGCTAAAAAAGCATTCATATTCATACGAGTATGAACTGAAAGTCATATAGGTCCTAATGTTTTAATGCCATCGTTTATCATTTTCCCTTTGTATGTTTGGAAATGTGCCTTATTTTCCCTGTAAAAAGTTTTTTTTTTTGAAATCACATTGAATACACATAGTACGTACTCCCAAAGGATGATGACACAGCAGCATGGATACCAGACATTCTTGTACCTGCTATACCAGTAGTGAAAATGGCAAATCAAATAATTTTTAAAATTCAAAAGGCAGTATTTCGTTACAAAACGTTTAACATGGTAATGACTTTTAGGAAAAACAAACAAAAAACAAAAAAAAAGTTCAAAACAAGCTGATGATTTTCTGGTTTTTTCTGGGGCTTAGGATGTTTCTCCTTCAACGCTTATAAAGTGGAATTTAAGCAGATCAACTCACATTTACAACTTCAAATAAAAAAAGAGTCAGGGAAAGGAAATAATATACATACTAATGTAAGAAAAGATTACATAACATATGTACATATCGTTAGTATAATTCGCAAAGACGCTAAGTCCACTTTTTTCCAAACTTGAGATTTTAATGCAAAATGGTAGCACTATACAAAATACATACATATATTACGACAACAAAAATGTTATTATGTAGTTTAAAGTTGTTGTAATTTTGTGGTTTGCAAAAACGCTAAGTCCACAAAACTACAAAAATATTAAAACCACGGGCTAATTCCACTAATATTAATTATTAATTATTATTAATTTTTGATCTAAGTCATTTAAAGAGAGCTATTTTGTAAAAATAATTGCGTTTAAAAAGTTTACAAATTTTAAAAACTGAAAAAGCTACAATGTTTTTTGTGTCTCCTGTACAATTTGAAAAAAGGGACTTAACACATTTGCGAATTATACTAACGATATGTATTTGGTCATTACAATCCTTTAGTTAGCGTTACGACTTAGGTTCTCACGCCACTTATGTTGTGTGTATTAATTTTATACATGAGTGGCGGGACCTACAGTTTAAAGTCGACTCCGAATGATAGATTTTTGAGAAACTTTTCATGACAATTTTATTTACTCTTAGAGTTTTGGCCAGAAATCTGTTGAGAGAAAGTCGCCGAAGAAATATTTTTTCAGTTTTCGTTCTGCTGAAGATATCTGACCTGGGGCTTGACCGGAGGCCTCATGTCTAATTGGCCAACACACTATCTACTAGACCATGTCAGTTTCAAAATGTTTTCAAAATGTTTTCATTATTTAAATTGTGTTAAAATATTATGTTTTGATTTAAAATTTGTTTAATATTGATTTGAAAATAGTTTTGGACGTGATGGAGCGTCCTCATTGAAGGAACTTGTACGGTTTACAATATTTTTTCCCTCAGAATAAATTTCCTAAATATCTCCATCAACATATGAAGTCTGTTGTATTCCAACCAGAGATCACCAATGAATCGCTTTTTCGCTACTCATACGTACTCATGATATTTTGAATATAAATGAATCAAAAATATTGAAATTTACCTATGTACTCTGATTCATTCATACTCACTACAACGTCGGTTTATAAGTATAGGTTGCAATGACTATACGTACTACGTTGACATCAAACTCATAACATTCGAAATATGTTTGATTCATAAGCCTACTCATTTAGATTCATAACTTTAAAAAAAAATACTTATAACATAAGGCAAAAATGTAGAGAGTAAGAGTGAGTATTTTAGCGTTCGTACGCGAATCATACTTAATTTGTGATTCTTGTACATGTTGAGTTATTGAGAGTCGAAATCAACAACATTATACGTGTTGTTAAGTGTGAATATGATAAGTACTTCAAACTTAGAATATGAGTAGCATGAGTATGATATTAAAATAAGTATGAATGCGTATAAGTTTTAGAAATTATGAGTACGATTCGATTATACTTATCTTTTGAATACTCATTGCGGATCTCTGATTCCAACACATTACTTTCAGCAAAATCTATGTCATTCCTTTTTCTTACTTTCAATCCTTCTTCACAGGAATTGTTGTTCTTCTTCATAATATTCCAAGAATACATACATATTTAGATGAAACATATCTCCAAAATTTTGGGAAACAATACATGTCAAAAATTAAAAAAAGGCTGTACTACGCTCTCAATAGTGTCACAAGTACTTCTTGGACAATGCAATCTAACTGCGAAAATTTTTCATAAGAGATAAACAAACATCAAAAGTTCTGTCACAAATGTTTACATTTCAGGCCTCTTCCAAAAAACAAACGTCATATTTGAAATTAAAACTGGAGTTGATTTCTATTGAACTGTGCTTTCAACACAAACGCAAAAATACTTTGTCAATTGAGACAGTTTTTGCTGCTGACAAATTGTCCGGTTGGCAACGATGGCATCAATGCTTTTATTGATGAAATGAAATGAAAAGACGCCAGTCATTTCTATGCCCCTTTTGCGAGAAAAGTCAAACAGACAGAAATATTTTACAGTTCAAAAGGAAATATTGTTTTGTGTAAAAAATACTCCATGAATTCTCTCTCAGCTGTTGTATCAGTTTCCATTGCGCTACTATTGCTCTGAGAGTATTGACACTCTGGCATGTAGAAACAAATAGCCTCAACTACATCATACCCAGTGTTTATTCAAGGCAAAAAAAAAGATAGGAAAACAATGCATTCTCGAATCGAAAGTGTTCAAGAGAGAACACCAAACGGCAGGATGATAATTTACTATCCATGATACGCATAGTAAGAGAGAGAGAAAGTAAAATATCGTGACAGGATTTTACTGGAAACCTTATAGTGGCAAATGAATGTCCTCACGTACAATGCATCATTCGAACACACGAATGCTGAATACTTGAATGCCACTTCTGCTATGCCTTACCATGACATCATTGACGACGCTTGCTTGCTTTGTTTTGTATGTTCAATAAAGTATTGACGTGACATCAATACACTGCAATTTTATTAATTCGTGAATTTATTAACAAACAACAACACAATGCCTTACCGAGATGTAGAAGTGAAGCCCAAAAATAAAAGCCCATCAGAAATGAAATGCAGAATTAAAATGGGTGGCGGGGGGATTGTTTAATATTTTTTTTAAAATACAGAAAATCCTTATGAAATATACTCTATGCTTAAAGTTGTCCGGTCCCCCACATAAAATAATGGATCAAACTTTAATTTTTTTTATTGTGTTGAGAACAAACTACTCAGAGGTATAGGCCGACGGGAGTTTGAAGAATATAAAAATACTTTTGCTTTTGATTACCTTTTCACCTTTTAAAAAACCGTTTAAAATATGAACTTGTAGATTGCGAATAAAATAAAAATTAATCTGTGTTTAGTTTTAAATCAATTCTTTATTGTTCGCACAATTCTATGTGCCACTGTTCACAACTTGATGTAAACAAAAGCAATTGCTTTCTTTTTTTTTTTTGTTCCTCTATTTATACCCTTTGCACAGACAATAAGAATTACTAGACAATTGTTCGACAAATCTTTGTAACGGAGATCTTCAAACCACGATTACTCTCTTCAAATACACCGCGTCTTCACATAAGGCTAACTGAACTTCACTAACTCTGTCGCCTTCTTTGCCTTGCCTTTTATAGGACATAGTAAACAGTCTGATAAATGTTCTTGAAGGCGAATATTCATGACTTCGCCTCGTTGTAGTGTTGTTTGTGTATTTTTGTTTACTTGTTTACCATTTTTTGTATGCTGGTGTTTGTTGTTGTATTTTTGTTTACTTTTGTTTATAATTTTAATGTTAGCAAAACACACTAGTATCTAGATTTTTCATCTTCATAGCAATATGTTATTGTCTTCTTCAGAACAACAACACAATCTTTGGAGGTTCAATTTTGATGTGTTGCTGTGCTAAGCAAAACAACTATTACCAAGACATATACAAATTTGATGTGTCGCCATGCGCCATAAGACCTCTTCCTCGATAACAGAAGATGCTCTTTCGAGCAAAGTTCAGCAGTAAAACCCTAAGGATGCTGTAATTGAATAAACTGTCCACTTCCCTCCTGGGGACATTGTAGGCAGCCCTATTACCGGGATCAGATGTTTTAATCTTAAAAAGCATTTGAATACTGTAAATATAGGGTCTCCCAATGACTTCTGAAATTTGACAATTTATAAAGGCCATCTTGTGAAATCTTTCAAATTAGTTGTCATTTATTCAGTTTGTTTTGACATGTGTGCTCTAATTACTGATTTTCATAGAAACAATTTTATAATAAAAATAGAGATAGGTTATTAATGTGTATTATTCTTTTAATGTACAGTTTCTTTTGACGCTCACTGTAGGTGTAAACTTTTATGTACGAGCCTGACATATTATATATCATTTTCAATATGGCAACTTCATATATAAACAAAATGAGCATATACAACAAAAAAAAAAACAAACCCGTCGTTGCCACTACGTTAAAAAAAATACTTGTTTAAATGAGCAGTTTTATCGACATTGTTCCGGCATTGGCATATTTTTGAAAAAAGTTAACTTCATTTTATCTGTAAGTTGTAATAACGAAAATAAGTTAAATGTACCCTTAAAGGTCCCTTTAGCTAAAGTTATCTTTAACTAAACCCAAGTTTAACGGCAAATTGTAATAATGGCCCTTAGAGGACGAAAGAATACTAAGGAAATATATATTTTTTTTTTTATATTTTAATTCGTAATATTAATCATGTTAGTATTAGGGATGAAATAAAAATGTTATTAAAATGTATAGAAGTGTAGAATTTGCATGCATTAGTGAGAGGCTATGGTTAGGTCAGCAACAATTGCTTTTTTTACATGGGGGATTACATCTTGATATTGTATGTGAAAACAGCAAGGACAATAAGATACCATTATGGGTCTAAATCCCTCGATACGTCGAAATAATGTCGAACTTTGAAAGTATACCCAATACATATTCTCTTCGCCTATAAATAAATAAATATTATCGAACTTTAAGCCAACCACTGAAAATGTTTGTATATCGTCAGATATGATGTCCCACTGATAATAGCTGCGGCCTAAATCACGTGGTATTAGTCTGTTCTCATTGGCAACTATTTGATCAAACTAAAATTGTGAAAAAAAATAATTTTTTTTTAATTTTTTGAGAAATAAATTACGAAACATGTATGCGTTTCTTTGTAATGTTACCCAAGTGCGCACTGGTTCCATAGTGATTTGTGGCCTATGATCGTTGCGTGTTAAAGTAACTCGGGTAGTATCTGTTGGTCTGTAAATAACAAAATTCTTCTTAGAAAGATTTTCATTAAAAAATAACAATTTTTTTTTACTTACATTACTGCCATATATTTTAATTTTAAAAAGACAAACTGTACTTCCCTTTGTTCAACCATTGAAAATAAATTGTTCGTTTCCGTGACCTGTGACCTTTTATTGAAGGAATTTTTTCACTTTTCTACAAACAGAATAATTAACAAAATTTACTTTAATTTCTTCAACATCTTATTATTTTTCGTGATTTAGTTGGAATCTGTTTAATAATATATTCAGAGCTATGAGCTAACGATTTAATAAAATTCTGCTCTCAAAAGTTACAAGTTTTCTAAACTTTTAATAAAATCTCAAGAGTTAAGAAATTAAATATTTAAAGCTAATGGTGAAACCCTTACAGATCGCTACATATGTACATATATAGTCGCCGTAGTCTAGTATATAGTTTGTTCGCTTATTAGATGTAAAGCCCGGGTTCGAGCTCCAGGCCAGACGTCAAAACGAAATATGAAAAAAAAAAATATTTCTTCGGCGGCTTATCGTAATCTGTCTCGTCTGTATTTTAAGGTCAGAGCTATAATAACATAAGTATATACAGTCAGCGTCAATAGAAACCGTACATGAAAAACAAAATATACTTTAATAAATTACCGTTATTTTTATTTTAAAATTGTTTCATTGCTAGTTTTTAAAATTTAAACAAACAAAAAAATTCTAAAAAATTTTGAATTATTGTCAAATTTTTTCGGGCACTCTCCTTAAGGGGTAAAAATTGAATTTGACGATTGTTAGAATTTTATCCTCAGTTTATAGCTTAGTTTGACGCTCACAGTATATTTGTTGCCATAATCTCAAAAGGCTGAGATCCTTAAGATCAGAGCTATAAGGATGTATACATTTGATATCATTACACTCATATTATATTTGTGCCTCAAAAGTAAATGTGCGTTTAATTTTTCCTGACAAAAATATGATCCTGATGAAATAAAGCCTACCTGCTAGGTGTAGCACACAGATATTAAATTTATCTCATTATATATCCTGATCGGACAAATATCACAAAAGAAAAAAGCTTAATAAGCCCAAACTGTTGGCAAGAATTTATTTGAACCTGCATTGCATTGAACTAAACAGCTGTGTCTCAGTTTTTACAATTGGAATATTTTCATAGTCGCCATAAATAAATGTTATGAGTGATTACAGTATGAATCTCAAATGGAGACATGTAGTTCTTTAGTCTTGTGAGAAAGCGTATGCATTTGAATACTTATTGTTATGTTATGTCAATTGATGGAAATGGTTCTTGGTTGCGTTATAATGTGTCATAAATACTATTTATTCGAACATGATTGGAATTTCTTTATAGTTTACACTACGACTGCAATCAACTTGAAAATATTCCAGACAAATGTTACAATAATCTTTAGCATGGATAAGGAAGTAATGTATGCAACATGTATTCAACACGTATCCAACATTCATGCAACATGTAACATACAATCTTACTTATATCGAACTAATCAATGGATTACATTTACTTTCGCAAAATAAATCTATCTTTTGATGAGTAAAACATACTCTTTGATAAGCACAAGTAATATCTATCCAGCATGCATGCAACATGCAACATATACACTTACTGCCATAGAAGTAATCAATGGATTACTTATCTACCTTTACAACTTTATCTATACATACAACCTTACTGCCATACCAATCAATTGATTATTTTTACCTCCGCAAAAGAAAACTATATTTTGATGAGTTAAGCAACAAACACTGACGATCATTTGCCAGTCTTCCATGAATTAAGAAGTAATATACATGACACATCTATCTAGCACGCATGCAATTTGAAACATATATACAATCAATGGATTACTATCCGATTATCCGATGAGTAAAGCATGTTCATCAGAAAACACACTGATGATCACTTCTGAGAGTTTCATGGACAGGGAAGTAAGATATGCAACATCTATCCAATACGCCTGCAACATGCAACATACAACCTCACTATCTTTAATTTCGCAAAGAAAATCTAGTTTTTCGTGAGTAAAGCATACTGTTCGGTAATTACACTGGAGATCACAGCTGAATGCTTTATGGATAGGGATATGCAACATCCCTATCTTAATGTTATGAACTAATCAATTGGTTATCTTTACTTTCGTAAAGAAAATCTACGTTTTGGTGAAGTAAGATACGCAACATCTATCCAACACGCACGGAACATGCAACATGCAACATATAACTTTACTATCACCGAACTAATCAATGGGTGATACTAATGAAATCAATGGCTATTGCAAAGGCAATCTATATTCGGTTAGCACACTGGCGATCACTTCACACATAATTTTTTTTAAATTTAAATACATGGCTTTCTTTTTAATGAAACAAATTGCTTTTGAGTAATTTTTTACTCCAATAAATTATAATTTGGTTATTTTTAGAATATTTTTGCAGTCAGTGCTCCTTATACAATAATCACTACAAGATGAAAGCAAAAGGCCAATTTGCCAAATTTCACATACATACATAATTGGCCATTACAACCCTTCGTCAGGATTACGGCCGAGCTTCTCAACAAATTTCCAATTTGCCAAATTTCAACTGTGATCAAAAAACCTACATACATATATAGCCGTATAATAGGTGGTTAATTTAGCAGATATTTTTAAGACAATTTATGTATACGACCTCACTATCACTTTTTAAGATAAATTTTGTTTGCATTATATTATTATTCAATCACATAGTAAATCTTGCAAATGCTGATTATGATTCCATGTAATATTTGTGTGTGATCTTTTTAAATGTTTCTTACCTCGATTGTATTTAATATTCAAAAATTTTTTTTAATACTTTTTTAGTAATCTTTTCTTTTGATTTTCTTCTGTTAATATGTCTCTCCTTATAAAGAAATCTTAAAATGAATTTACTTTGTAAGGTAGAACAGCTGTTATTGAAACTGTAAAATTCTTTGTATATTTTGTTTTGTTAAGTAAGTTCATGTGTTATTTTTAAATTTTAACACTTAAATGGTCACAGTACCTTTTAAGGCACTGTCATTAAAAGCCTTCCCAATGCTTTATTTTAAAACCATCTTCGCAAAATAAGAATTTTTATTTTCTTAATTTTAAAAATTTTAAAATTTTATATGAAAATAAAATATACATGTCACAACGTAAGGTAGGTGTACTTTTCTTTGTAAAAACTGAATTTAAAATTAAAAATTCCACCAATTTAGTTGAAGTAAAGAAATTATTAGTACATAAGTAGTCTAGATAGTATGTTGGTTTAAACCCCAGGCCAGGCATCTCCAACAAAACGAAATATGGAAAGAAATATTTCTCTGGCAACTTCCTCTCAGCAGTCTGTTGGTAAAAAAAACTCTGAGAGTAAATAAAATTCACTCTTTCGTTCGGAGTCGACTGTAAACTGTACGTTCCGCCGCTCATGTATTAAATTAACAAACACAACATAGGTGGTATGAGAACCACGTTGTAATCCTGACTGAAGGGTTGTAATGGCCTATTATGTGTGCTTGTATGTATGTATGTACGTATCGTTTAGGTATTCTATTACTTGCCTTGTGTACAGGCCTTGCGTATATTTATTTAAAATGAAATTTCTGAAAAACCTTTCGATATCGGGCAAGGTTTCAGACAAGGGGATCCATTATCATGCAACCTCTTCAACTTTGTCATAGAGAGAGTTGGCAATAATTTCCTTATTCGATCCAACAGTGAGTTGAATAAGCTCCTTAACGACATACAGTGGTGGCCTTATAATTAGAAACGACTTGGTAAGATGTATGTTTGTTAATTTATCCGCGTTTCTGGAGTAAAGTTCTTTGGAGTGACCAATCCAAGATTAATTTGTTCCAATCTAATGGAAAAACTTATGCAAGACGTCTTCCAAACAAAGCCTTTGATCCCATGTACACAGTGAAACCGGTGGCGGCTCTATTATAGTCAGGAGTGCTTTTTCCTGGCGTGGTGTGGGTCCAATTGTAAAAGTTTAAGGAATAATGGACCAATATCAATATAAAAGCATATGTAATGGAACCGTATTCAATAATATTAAATATCAATATCAATATAAAAGCATATGTAATGGAACCGTATTCAATTGAATTTTTCAGCATGACAATGACCCAAAGCACTCTTCAAGGTTAGTGAAGTGTTGACTTTCGGGTCAAAATATTGACGTTCTGGACTGGCCACCCCAAAATCCTGCTCCCAACCCAATTGAAAATGTATGGGCAATTGTTAGTAGAGATCTTAAGGACAAAAACCTTCGAAATAACGATAAATGCTTTCAGCTGGTGCAACAAAGTTGGCAAAACATATCAGCACAAACATGCCAACGTTTGATACAAAGTTTGCCGAAAAGACTTGCAGATGTTGTTCAAAACAAGGTCTATCCGACAAAATATTAAATAATATGCCCATTACATGTGAATATATTAAGATATTTTTAAGCTGAAATAATTTTTGTTTCTAATTATATGACCAACCTGAAATTGGCATTTTTTGTTTTTAGCTAATTTTTTGAAAAATGATAATGATGCTGTGAATTTTTTTATTATAAACATAAAGCTAATTTGTTTAATTGCTTTTTTAGCTATTAATGTTAAAGTGAGTAACAAAAGTTTTGAAAATAAATTAACAAGCATACATGTTTCCAAGTCGTTTCTAATTATAAGGCCACAACTGTAGATGTGGTGCAGAGTATTAACATAAAGCGGCTGTGCTGGCTCGACCATGTCGTTCGAATGGAGGAGGATGCTAGGACGAGACGGTTATTTGATGCGGGGATCTGCGGAAGTCGGCGAAGAGACCTTGTTCTTCTCGATTTGTTGGTGGTGTGAGTAAAGTTTTTCAGAAATTACACATATTAAAGTCAACATTAAATTTTTTGGTAGGTTAAGCTTTTACTTCAGGACCTAATTTTCTCGTATGGGTTCTATAAATCAATCACTCCTAAATACAATAGTTTGCCCGTAACTCGGTGAAATTCTAAAATTAAAAAAAATGTATGTAATAAATATTGTATGACGATATGAGGGTTAATATTTAAATTTTTTTTTTTCATTTGACATAATACATAAGGCATAATGCTCGAAATGAGGTCACCTTTTATAAATCTCTGTTTGTACTTTGTGGAAATGATTTCTATTTGTGACTTTGACCAAATCTAAACAAAACATTTTCAATCATTTCGGTTTACAAAGAAATGTACACAAAATTAATCATTCTCTGTGAGAAAATACACAATTTCAGAAGTGTTTGTTGAAAGTTTGTTACAAGGCTTTCAACTATTACCAAAGTTTGTTACACTGTAAAATATTATCAAAGCTTTCTAAACAACTAAGTAGGAGTCGAATGAATTTGGTCATTTTTTATCAAACTGAGCTTAGATGCTTAAATTTTATGGTTTCCCTTTAGAAAGAAGCTTTCATAGTTAAAAAAATTGCCTTAAACTGTTAATTTTCTTGACATAAAAATTTGCTTTTCAACTTTTTGATGCAAAAAGTCAACTTTTCTTTAATTCTTGTCCTTTTTTTCGTTGTTTTCTTGTTTATCCTCTTTTAAAAGAAAAAATTTCTGACCATTTTGGCCTGCAGTTATTTCTTCACTCTTTATTTACACATCATGAATTCTATTTCTTTTCTTTCTTTTTTTCTTCTTGTTCATCTCAATATTGTTATTGCTCTTGATGATGCTATTTTTAGAAGAAAAAAGTCTTGATTCTTGATTCAAGAATTCACTTCTTTTATTTTGTAAGACAAAATATTGTAAGAAAAAAAGAGAATTTTTTTCTCTCTTAACTCTGTTGGAACTTTCAATTACCACAGTGCCACCCACCATTTGAACTTTAAGCCATCAATTCGCTCCAGTTTAGTATTTTTTGTTTAAATTTTTGCATTTCTTTTCAGAATTCTTATATAAAAGTTTGGAATATTTTCGAAAAAAATGGGGGAAATGAAAATGGAAAACTTTGTTGAATTTCTTTTAATATTTAATAGAATAATGCGCCGGATTTATGAATATAGTTTGACATTAGATAGGAACCTCAAATACCCTTTCAAGTTGGTGTTTAAAAAGGAGTTTTTTATTTGTAGGTGTATTGCAACGAGCGTTGTGAATAACTTCAGGATCGTTAGGTAATGTCGCCGCTGTCTCCACCTTCTTTCTGGGCGCTTCAGTGTCTCACTTGTCTAGCTCCCTGGGCAGAGTAACATTCCGGAAAAATGTAGGACCGACAAGTTGGCCAGGGCTGGTGCAGTCCCTCCGGAATCCTTTTCAATCGACTTGGGTATGCCACTTATTTCTCGTTAAATTGGCCATTGCGCGGAAATTCTTTCGGGACGCCAATCTTTCCTGAGCCTTGGTTGTAACATCATCTCAATCACTGCGATCACGCTTACTGGACATTGTATTATGGGAAGACACGCGGAAAGGATGCAGCTCTCATTTAACGCCTTCTGCCGGTTTTCAGATCCTCTCAAGGAAGAGGATATTGTTATCAACTTTTTGTCAATGCCCATCCGTTGTGAGAAGCATATATTGGTTATTGCCTCTCCAATTCTTGCCAGCTTGACGGAGCTATCATCCATTGATGTCAAGGCTATAGTTTCGTTTATCAAGCTTTCGGACTAGTTTTTCAGGGCAGTGTAGTCATGCTTTTACTGTGCAGCTCTTGCGCCGACCAACTTTTTTTTCTTTTCTAATTTGGTAGAACTTGGTGAGTACAGGGACTGCGTTTATCTGTGTCGTCACAACGGGCCGCTATACGTGCCTAAGTGAGCTTTTGGTATCATAGCTACCACTCCAACTTAAGCTAACCTAGGTGTAGTACAAAGAAATCCAACCGTTTAAGAAGACAATGATATACAGATTTCGATTTATATGCGCGAGAAATTACCAACTAAGGTTGAAGTCGCCGTGGTCTAGTAGGTAGTGTGTTGGCTTATTAGACGAAAAGCCCGAGTTAAAATCCCAGGTCAGACATCAAAACGAAAATATGAAAATATTTCTTCAGCGACCTCCTCTCAGCAGATTTCTGGCAAAAACTCTGAGAGTAAAAATTGCCATGAAAAGCTTCTCAAAAATCTGTCGTTCGGAGTCGACTTTAAACTGTAGGTCCTGCTACTCATGTGTAAAATTAACGCACACAACACGAGTGGTGTGAGAAGCTAGGACGTTGTACAATGAGTCAATTCGACCTCAGGGTACTGTACTTGTCACAGTTGATAAGTACACGTTTCAGTCGAACTCGGGCCTTTCGTCTAATAAGCCGACACGCTACCTACTAGACCACGGCGACTTCCCAGTGTCATGTATCCTTCAAATAAATTTATTCTATATAAGAAAATATGCATTCTTTCTTAACTTTCACTTTAATTTACATATTCGGCTACTTAACTTTATAAATTTTAAATTTAAATTGCAAAAAATGAAGCTATTAACGCTATCAACGCTTTGTTGTAAATTTATATTTCTTGTTCACTATTGATGGCATTTCTTGTAATATTTTTATAAGGAACCTTTTAGGAAAACAACAACAACACTCTGTGTTTTTTTTTTCTTTTTTTCATTTTTAAGACAAGCGTAAAATTGTCTTTTATGGCGGTTTCCGTTAAAATAAATCATAATTTATGACTTTTACAAAACTGAGTAATGTATTTACGAACTTTCATAAATCCTTAGCGCCAACATAGAGTAGCTTAATGTCTATAACGTTATTTTTAATGCTACTCACACACACTCTCACACACATTTTTCATTTTCATTTTTCTTTGACTTTCACTGGCAAACTCTAGTGAAGATGTCAGGGAAGCTGTTGAAACTACTGCTTGCTGTTTAAGTTATTCTTCAGCTAGAGTACTACCAACAGACAATAGACGGCATTGAGGAAAAGTAGGAAATCCTTACAGTAACAATAACAATAACAAAATTTAGCTGTTCACTTTTAATTTTAAGATGCGTGAATATCTTGTTTTTTTTGTTGTTGTTGGATATAAAAATTACAATTTCCTCTAAAATGAATGTAATAACGAGATGGCGTGGTGTAGAGTAAATTTATCTGTACATGAGGAATTTTATGCATAATTTATAAATGCCTGATGGCAGGGAGAAAAACAAATTATGAATCATTAAGTTGAATACAGACATTTTAGCTGAAGGTTTTATAATAAAATGAAAATATTTGATCGGATTCATAAACTCAAAAATACAATAGGTTTTAAACTTACTTACTCTACTTACTTACTTAATTGGCTATTCACAACCCGAATAACGGATTTCGACCTGCTTTAATACATCGTTTCAGGCGCCTCTAGTTCATAAGCACCTACGCCAGTTGGTCACACCAATTGATGACAGGGCTTCCTCGATTTGGTCCTTCTAATGCAAAGAAAGTTGTCCTCTTCACCGACTTCCGCAGATCCCCGCACCAAATACCCGTCTCTCCGGAGCATCCTCCTCCATTCGAACGAAATGGCCGAGATAGCACAGCCGCAGGATGTTAATACGTTGCACAACGTCCATATGTTTCAGAATTCATACAGCTCACTATTCGATCGTATGCGAAAATTATCACTAACTCACAGTGGACCGAAGATCTTAGGTAGGACTTTTCTCAAGAATACTCTTAAGGCTTTAAATAAGCACGGAGAGGATGAGCATATTGTAGAGTATTAATTTTGTTGTACGGGAGAGGTCTCGGTTACTAAATTGCCTATTGAGACAATAGTAGCACCTGTTCGCAAGAGTGAAACTGCGCTCGATCTCCAGACTGACATCATTTTTGGTGGTAACGGCGGAGCCAAGATAAATAAATTCCTTGACTACATCGAAAGTATAGTTATTGGCCATAATCTGAGATCTAATATGCCACATGTCTCTACTTGTTGACAACATATACTTCGTTTTGCCCTCATTTACTGCCAGAGAGCCATCTTAATAAACTCACTCCCCTTCAATATCACTGAAGGCAGTAGTAACATCTCGCTTGGTACGCCCTATGATATCAATGTCGTTAGCGTACGCAAGAAACTGGACGCTTTTTTGAAAAATAGTGCCATTGCGATGCACTGCCGGCTTCCGCAAAACCCTCTCCATGACGAAGTTGAGAAGAGATCGCATGATAAGGCATCGCCATGTCTAGAATCTTGACCAACATCAAAAGGTTCGGAAAGGTCCATTTCAGAGATAAAGGAATTGCTCAACGTCATTCTACATAGCCTTATCAGCTTCGCAGATATACCAAGCTCAGACATTGCAGCAAAAAACACGATTCCTTATGGGGCTATCGAAGGATGCCTTATAATCGACAAAAGAATAGTGTGTGCCGACTTAAAAGCTGTATTTAATTAGCATAGAAGCTTCATGAATTGGGTTTTTTTTGGTGTAGTTGCGTGGGCAATAAGTTCTTAACATTTATAATTCAATGACCCAATATAACGATAAACTTTAATTCATTTCATATTTAAAAATATACGTATTTTTAGAGTCTTAATCTATGCAGCTGTACTACTAAACCCACAAGTATTTTTAATTCACATGCTACAACAAATTTATTTTGCTACTCGAGTAGCATTCATTCATATAATGATTGTAATGAATATAACAAGATATATATGTATGTATCTTCTGTACATACATACTAATATTTAAAATTATTCTATAGAATACTCTCTCGTATACGATAAGTGAATAAGCGAATTGTCGTCAAATGATAAATGATTTAAAAAATAAAAAATAAATGTGCTGTAGGCGCCTCTTTTTCTCTTGGCAATTGTGCAAGTCTATGATAATCCCACAATAAATTAAAGAAATTTGAAAAAAGTTTAAATTTTGTATGAATTTTTTTATGTTTTCATTCTTTTAAGAAAATTACATAAGTATTTAAGCTTAAAGCATGTTTTCTTATTGTAGCAAAATAAAATATTAAAATTAATGAAAGTATTCTTAATGGAGACCTTAAACTACGAGTGTTTTGCAATGGAACTATAGGGTTTCGTATGACTGACTATACACATTCCTGTGTTTACTTTATAGTTTCATGTATTCAAACAAATTTAGATCCACACTTGTCTACTACATTACACTTTATATATAAAAGTAAGGCCACAGCAAAGCAGAGTTTTTAGGTATTTATTTATCTTTAAAACGATATACGTATGTCCGAGTTTTAAGTGTACTATCACAGAGCAGCTGTTATCATCTTAAGGTTTTGAATTCGATTTCGATTCGATTCATCATTTGTTTCATCATAGAATAGAAATACGACTTCAAAATACAGGTTTACCAAAAGACCCTTAGAATTTCACCGAGATTCAGGCAACCCCTATGAGAAATTAGGTGCTGAAATAAAAGCTTAGCCTACCAAAAAATCTGTTGTTCCACGAATAAATCGGAAAGATAGAAATCATGCGATAGTACTTTGAGTCTACTTACTTTACTTGCTTACTTAATTGGCCATTAACAACCGGATTACTGGATTTCGGCCTGCCTTAACACATCCTTTTAGGCGCCTCTGCTTCTTGCACGCTTGCGACAGGTCTTCCTCGATTTGCTCCTTTCAACACAAACAAGTTCGTTCACGCATCAAATACCCGTTTCGCTGGAGCATTCTCCTCCATTCGAACGATCAAGGACAACATCTATGACGTTGAGAAGCTCACACAGCTCACTGTTGGATCGACTGCGGAAAGCGCCTACTGGCCAAGTCGCACTGGACCGAAGATCTTACGTAGGACTTTTCTCGCGAATACTCTCAAGACTGTTGCATCAGTGCTCAATAGTGTCTATGCCTTTGCGCCATAAAGAAGCACGGATATCCTGAGCGTCTTGAGCCCTTCAGTCTATTTTACAAAGTATGATCCTTGTGATCCATGGCTGCACGAGTTATGTGATGGAATTTTTAATCAAAAATTCTGCCACTCATTAAAAGCTTCTTACAGAAATATAAATAACTCTAATACACTTCCTTTATTTTCGTTTCAAACGCCAATGTCGTGTTCGAGACCTGTTGCCTTTATAGTGCGTACTATATCGTTAAAGTTTCTGAATAGAATCTCTATGCCATAATTATACTTATAGCTCTCACATCTTTAGATTGAGTTCCTGTTAGAGCTCAGATGTTAATAATAAACAAATCGCAGTGTAATCAGAACTGTCATGTCTTCCCAAAGAAAAACTCATTTCTGCTAAAGATTCGATTTATTTAACTCTTCGATGAAATTATTTTCCTTTTAATTTGCAGGATTTTTTTTATTTTTAATTACGTTGTCACTATCTTCTATTAAGAAATGTAGTTGATATCGCCGTAAATTTGTTTACAAAAAATCTTATTGTTCCTATGTTTATATTACTCTTTATAGCTGCTTTTATATAAACTTCTTTTTTGTACCTCCTTTCTTTTAATTTTCATACAAACAACACAAAAGAATCTCAATAAACCACTGCAATCTCAAATCTATAAGCAAAACTGTGATAATAGATTATTTTCATCGAAACATGCATGCCCCAGAGACTCAGACAGATATTTGAATACATGTATTTATGTGTTATATACACATACAAATATAATCATCTATTATAATGCAAATATACATATATGCGTGCGTCCTTATAAGGTGATTTAAAACCGCAATCAAGTTGGTTGGACTGCTTATTATACTTACCATGTGTACACATACATATATACAAACGTTTGATTAATAAGTCTATTTGAATACACGTGTTTGCATTGATTCAAAATGCTTGCAGTTGTGAGTGTGTGTGCGTTGATTATCCTTTCTTCACACTCTCCTTATACACATAACTGTGTAAACAAGTCTATGCATGTGCTGATGTATATTAAATGTGGTGATGTTGATTATAAAATTGATTGTGTAACCAAAATCCAAATATAATAAGGCACCAAAGCTGGTTTCTGTTGTCATCATTATTATATCGGGTTATCCAATTTCGTGGTTTCAAAAGTAAACGTAAATAAAACACATATAAAATATTTTTTCATGATATTTCTTTTTTATTGTAAAGTTTGAACGGTGACATTACGTGTGAAACATTACATCATTTAAAGGACCTCCACGTGAAGTGTTGCAAGCATTGATTCTTTTGAGGTAATTTTTTGACCACTTTTTGACACATAATGGGCGGCATCTCAGGTTTATCTGCATAAACACGGTCTTTCGCGTAGCCCCACAAAAGAAAGTCTAATGGTGTCAAATCGCATGATCTTGGTGGCCAGTTGATATCGCCACGACGAGAAATTACGCGGCCAGGAAATGTCTCTTGCAATAAAGCCATATTCGCTCGAGTTGTGTGGCATGTGGTCCCGTCTTGTTGAAACCACATATTTTCCAAGTCGTATTCTTCAATAGCAGAAGAAGTAAGGTCCAATCACACCTTTGGACCAAAGAGCGCACCAAACAGTGACTTTTTCTGGATGTAATGGCCTCTCTTCAATTACTTGAGGATTCTCAGAACCCCAAATACGACAATTTTGTTTATTAACATACCCACCGAGTATGAAATGTGCTTCATCGCTGAAGAAAATTTTGTCCGAAAAATTGCCGTCCACCGCCTGTTGTTCAAGCACCCATTCCACGTATCTACGACGTTGTGAATGGTCAGCTGGCTTCAGTTGTTGCGTGAGCTAGACTTTATATGGATGTAGGTGTAGATCTAAAAGCATAATACGCCATAATGTGCCGTACGACAATCCTAATTCCTGAGACCGACGAGGAATCGACACATTCGGGTCTTCGGCAACACTTTCACTTACAAGAGCGATATTTTCAGCGGAACGAGCGAAACGATGATGCACAGGCCTTTCAATATTTGTAACCACTCCAGTCTCTTCAAATTTCTTCACAATTTTGCCAATTACTTGCGTAGTTGAACGATTATGTAAACCATAATCTCCTCTTAAAGCACGATACATGGCTGTGGCAGAATCACCATTATTGTAGTAGGTTTTGATAATTTTTATGCGTTGTGTGATAGTTAAGCGATCCATTTTCGTCAATGTCAGACTTTCAACTGAAAAGAAAAAAATTGGTTTCACAACTTAGTTTGACAGATGTCGAATTCCAGTCCCATACTTTTGAAACCAATAAATGGATAGCCCTTTATTGAGATTCGATTGAGAGGCTCACTCACACCATTGTTACGCCATTGTTTTTGGGTTTTATAATCTTAATAAATCGATAAAACATAATGAAGTAGGGAAGGCAAGCAACATCACCTAATCCAAACTGCCAATTAAATTGATGAATTAAAGTCACACATAAGAATACAATAGTATAACCAGCGAATTCTTCCGTAATACGAAAATAGTATAAGACAGCCCTTTATTTGTAAGCATGTGTGCCAGATTCTAAATTGTAATTTTCTTTTATTATTAACAAACATACAAACATACAATCAAACACACATTCATTTTTATATATAAGATATTCCTTCCCTACTGTTACATTCAAGACAATGCACAGATACCGGATACATTATAGTGCCAATCTAGTCGACAATTTATTTATCAGGCCGACCACTTATCCACAAAACCCCAACATTTATGTAAATATCTCTTATTCCGTTATTGCCTGAACTGGGGTTTGAACCGTGACAATTTGGAGCCATTTTTATATCAGTTACGAACAAAGTCGTTTCGAACTAGCCCCCAACAGATTGTAATATTTCTTTAAGGGCCATTATCACAATTTGTCGTTAAATAAACACAGAATTTTAATGGGCAGAAAATTTGTTCTTCATTATTATGACAGGATAATAAGGTAGAAGTGACTATTACCTTTAACTTTTAAAGTTAAGTTTGTATCTTAATTTGCCATTTTATATTGCTAGGTTTTTACCTTTTTAAAAGCATTTAAAATATGAGTTCGTTGATTGCAAACAAAATAAAAACAAATATGTATTTAGTTTCAATTAAACTCTTTATTGTTTGCACTACTTTTGTGTGCTACCGTATACAACTTGACGAATACAAAAATAATTGCTTGTTCGCTATTTTTCTTTGCTTACAACACAGACCTTTACAGCGGAGATCTTCAAACCACAACTGCTTTCGGCACACTCAACGCCTCTTCACACAAGACTGACCGAATTCTCACTACTCGTTGCCTGCTTTGTTTTGCCTTTTTATGTGCTCACGTAATCAGTCTGCTCAATGTTCTTGAGGTCGAATGTTAGTGTCTTCACCATCTCGAGATCTCTATTGCGACTTCATTGTTGTTTGTATATTTTGGTCGCATTGCTTGTTGTTGTGTTCTTGCTTACTTGTCTATCCGCTCTCTTGCATACTGATGTTGTTGGTTTATTTGTAACAAGTTCGTTGTAGGTGTTTGTGTAGCTTTGCTCATTTTAATGTTGAACAATGATACACCATTTCTACTTTGGTAACAATATATTATTTTCAATATGGCAACTTCAAACATAAGCAAAATGAGCAAATACAACAAAAAAAAACATGCTCGTAGTTGCCACTGTGTTTTAAAAATACATAGCTACGGCATTGGCATATTTTTGAAAAAGTTAACTTTCTTTTATCAGGAGCTTGTAAGAACGAAAAAAGTTAAAGGTGACTTTAAAGTTTACTTTAGCTAAAGTAACCTTTAACTAAATCCAACTTTAACGACATGTTATAATAATGGCCTTAAGTAATGAAAAAAAATAAATAAAACAACACAATATTATCTATGAGTATACTCCCTAGCATCGTAGCAGTTTATTATTCCATTGAATTTCTATTTCATTTGTCAAATGTGGATTGATACTCGTATTATAGAAGTAAAAAAAATTTTTACTATCAGTTTTGCCATTAAAACTTGACCAATTAATATTTTATTCTGTTTTCTATAAATATCTGCAGAAATGTTTTCTAATTACTTTAAACATTAAAAATAAGAATATTTTTTTATTAGTTATTTTTTTATATGAAAAGTCCATTAAAATGAGCTTTTAATTACTCCTTTTAATTGTGTATTATTATTATTATTTGAAAGCAAAAAGATAAATTCCAGTTTCATTCATAAATTAGAAACCAAATAATCACCTCCTAAAAGTTTTTACAACAAAATAAAAACTTTATTGGCCAATTAAGTGGCTGTGGCAGCCTATTATAGAACAAAAAGAAAAATAAAGAAATTAAAGCCAGTACCTTAATTAACGCCTAATTTATATTTTAATCAGGTAATTATATTTTGTTCATAGTACTTCGCATTTAAATATTTGAGTTTAAAAGGCTTGAGGATATAAAATAACAGTAAAATGCGGAAATCTGTATATCTTTATGGGCCATATTGTATAGTTACCTCTTTGCAATTCTGCTTAGAAGGAGGAGGAAACATCATAATTAACGCAAAACAAACATTTAAATTTAAACACTTTTATGATTGTTTAATAAAAACTATGCTTCATGGTATTAGTACACCCTACAGTCTCATCTAACCAAACCTATCGTTTATCGTTTCAGCCCCTGTACCATACAAATCAATTGCCTACTTAGGCTTAATATTGGGCGAGTTATTTAGGACTTATTCAGATGTCTGTAACAGCTAATAATGTAATAACTGTTATGGTATACGTCTTATTGCTCAATATGGCATATTTTCCAATTGGGACGCTTCAGACTTTCAATAATAACTTATCGAGTAAAATTTTCTTCAACATTGAAGTCCATTTCTCATTCGATCACATATGAGTGCCAGAGAACCTAACCATGTGATTGTGAAACAGCCATTGTATTTGGAAAAGTTGACAGTTAGTGTTGCGGGAGTTTTTCGGTTACGGCAAACTCAGAAGCCTATAGCAGCTTGAAAACCAACATCAGTTGAAAATTGTGAACTAGATGGTATGTGGTTTCATCAAGACAGGGCTGCAAGCCACACTACAGAGACGATTTTTTTCTTTATGAGAAAATTGATGAAATCTAATGTGTTAGAAACGTCAGTTGGCAACCAAGATCATGCAACTTAATGCCGTTAGAGTGTATGTCTGGAAGAGTTAAGCGGATAACTCCTAAGTATAGCAGCAAAGCAATAATCGAAAATAATCTGAAAATGATAGACTAGTGCGAGGTTAACGACTAGCCAAGAAGGGCAAATTGATTCTTGTAATAGTGCTAAGAAAATGATTTCTATCTAGATATTGGTGTTTTGCTTTTACATCGCTTAACATTAAAATCATAAGCAAAATCTACAAAAACGAAACTATGCAGTAAACAAAACTGGTTAATGTAACAACAAACACCAGCATAAAAAAATTGTAAACAAGTAAACAAAAATCCACAAACAACACTACAAGAATAAATGTAAATACAAAATACACAAACAACACAACAATAATAAATGTAAACAACGATGTTTAGATAACGAGTACGCGAAGTTACAAATATTCGCCTCCAAGAACGTTCATCAGACTGTTTACCTTGCCATGTAAAAGGCAAGGCAAAAAAGGCAAGTGTCTTGTTAAGTCAGTCTTGTGTGAAGACGTGGTGCGTTTGAAGCGAGTAATCGTGTAGTCGCCGTAGTCTAGTAGATAGTGTGTTGGATTAATAGACGCAAGCATAGGGTTCAAGTCCCAGGTCAGACATCAAACCGCACCAGATTTCTGGCAAATAAAACTGCCATGAAAAGTTTCTCAAAAAACTGTAGGTCCCGCCACTCATGTATAAAATTAAAGCATACAACATGAGTGATGTGAGAATCTAGGCCGTAATACTAACTGAAGGGTTGTAATGGTCAATTATGTATGCATGTATGTAGTCGTGGTTTGAAGATCTCCGTTACAAAGATCTGTCGAATAATTGTCTAGTAATTGTTATTGTTTATGTAAAGGGTATAAACATAGGAATAACAAGGAAAAGCAATTGTTGTTGCTTACATCAAGTTGTGAACAGTGGCACACAGAACTTTATTTGTATTTTATTTTCACTCTACGAGCTCATTTCAAACGTTTTTAATAGGTAAAAATGTAACAATAGGATGAGTAGTCGCCGTTGTCTATTAGACGTGAGGTCACGGTTCAAACCCCAGGTTTAATCTCCAGCGAAACGAAATATGAAAAAATATTTCTTTGCCAGTAGATTTCCGGCAAAAGCTCTGAGAGTTCAGAGTCGACTTTAAAACTATGGGTTCCGATGCTTATGCATAAAATTAACACACACAACATAAGAGATGTGAGAAGCTAGGTTGTAGTCCTGACTGAAGGGTTGTAATGACGGAATATGTATGTATGTATGTATGTAATAGGATGATAAAATCTGGTCTCAAAAGAAAAAATATTATGTTAAGAGTGCAGGCAAGTAGCATTTGATGACGATCAAAAGTTTACTGAGGTTACTTAAATATTTATAAGCCCGGGGGGATTATGACAATCAAATCAAATTCTGATCAAAAATAATAACAAAATTTAATGAATTCCATCAAATTGTGTTTTAAATTACAAAATAAAACCTTAAAGCAAAAACTCTTCTTTCTTTCTTTATAATTGAATTAAAAAAAATGATCAAAAGCTTAAAATACCTCACCAATCGATATGTATAACGAGGTAACAGGATATTTGACAAGAAATAGTTGCCTGGATAAAGGTACAAAGAAAATCGAATTCATTGAGTGTAATAAACTTTATCTAAACAAGTGCAGAGAGACAGTAGAGAAATACAAGTATTGGCAATAGTGTGGTTATGGTGGAAAAAAGGACACCGGAAACGGATGTTATTTATGCTATAGCAACTAAATATTTACTACAAAATAAAAAACAGATAAGTTTGTTACAAATACAAATATAAACACTTACTTGTAAAAACCTTAAGGAAAATGTACAAAAAAGGCAAAGGAAGTAAACCTAGAAGTATACATCGTTTTTTTTATTTTTTCTTGAAATTTTTTGTTTACTTTTCTTTTGTAGTTTTTTTTTGCTTCATTTAAGTTACACAGTTTGTTGTTGTTGTTGGTATTGTATCTTTTATTGAAATAAATTTTGGGCGTTACTATGAGCAGTGTAGTCGTTAACAAACAAACAAACGAACAAACCATTTTCAGTGCCTGGAAGACAATTTCTTCTAGTTGAGTTGTAACTTTTCTTTTTAAATTTTATTTTTTTTTTTTGCCTTCGTTTTTTCGCTCTTCATTTTAACAGCATAACAGCGTTTTGTGGTGTTCTTTTTAAAAATTTTGTTCTACGGTTTTCTTTTAAAACACTGAACTCAACATCTTTTTCTTTCTAATTCCTGTTCTGTGACAATATCAAGTTAAGAAGCAATTGGTTGACTTCTAGTTATTTGAGAAGCAGAGGAATTTTTTGTGAAGACTCTTTTCTCTTCGAGAGTTTATAAACGAATTTTTAATATTATCTCAGCCATTGTACAAATGTTATGTTTCTTTTGTTGGCAATAAAACTAAGACTGAACAACGAAATTTAATAGAATTTTTTGTTTTACTTGTCTGTACACCAGAAACATTTGTCTTTTGGCTCGTAGAAGGACAAATAAAGATGTTGTCAGTTAATCATTTCAATTGGAATCTGCTCAAAAAATGTAATGTCTAGTAAGGACATATTGCAGTTCATTGGCATCCAAAACGTGGCGTTAAGTGATCATTAAATTCTCTTGAAAGTAGATCCATGATTGGTGATGCCGGTGATGAATCAGTCAGTACCAGCACAGCAATCAGATCATCAGTCAGACCATCAATCAGATCATCAATCAGATAATCAGTAAAGTCATCAATCAGATCATAAATAAAGTCATCAATCAGATCATGTATTCATCAATGTTAGAGACACCTAAGTTGCGTACAAATTAAGGGCTTCAACCGTGATCATTAGAGTCCAATTTTATAGTTGGATCTGCCAATAGACAACAAACTTCTTAATTATTCGCTTAATTGCTCATTAAACGCTCTTCAAAGTAGCTCCATGCTTGGTGATGCCGGTGATGTATCAGTCACTATCAGATCATCAATCAGATAATCAATCAGATCATTAATCATATCATCAATCACATAATTTATTCAGCAATATCATACCTAATTTGCGTACGAATTAAGGACTTCAACCGTGATCATTACAGTCCAATTTTATAGTTGGATCTGCTAATAGACATCAAACTCCTTAAGTATTCGTTTAATTGCTCATTAAACTGTCTTAAAAGTAGCTCCAGGCTAGGTGATGCCAGTGATGTATCAGTCACTATCAGATCATCAATCAGATCATCAATCATATCATCAATCAGATCATTTATTCAGCAATGTCAGAGAGACCTAAGTTGCGTACTAATTAAGGGCTTCAACCGTGATCATTAGAGTCCGATTTTCTAGTTGGATCTGCTAATAGATATAAAACTTCTTATTTATTCGCTTAATTGCTCATTAAACTGTCTTAAAAGTTGCTCCATGCATGGTGATGCCGGTGATGTATCAGTCACTATCAGATCATCAATCAGATAATCAATCAGATCATCAATCAGATTACCAATCAGATCATTCATCAGATCATCAATCCGATAATCATCAGATCATCAATTATATCATCTGTTCATGAATGTCACGTGTCAATGATCATTAGAGTCCGACTTTCTAGTTGGCTCTGCTAATAGACGTCAAGCTTCTTAATTATTCGCTTTTTTCTTTGGAAACAATCCTTCACATAAATACTTCGCAAGTTACTAAGGTGGTAGCATCTAAATTAACGATCAAAATTGAATCTCACACACGAAACCTTATGTATGGAGATCAATTTAATGAATCCATGTCACATCTACAAAGCGCTTCAATCACGAGGTCTTCCGATGAAAAAACAAATCATCAGTTTGATGATATTTCTAATCGTCTGATATAGTCAGGAATGATGAGTGCAAATATATTCGCTTCTTAATTTAGTATTTCCTTCAGGAGTTACAAGCACTACCAATTCCCTAATGTATCTTAACAACCTCAAATGCACAGCAGCGTTATGTGTCATATAAAAATGCAATAACATGTTATGGTAAAGCTTTTAACTTAAAAATTCCATTTAAACATTGAAAGGAATCGTTTTTATTTAAACTGTTTTACTGCTTCTGGTACGTTGTATGTCTCTCTTTATGTTGATGTTGATGCTGTTTAAGTGATTGTTTATGTTACAAAGTTACGATGAAATTATGTTCCTCTTTTGTTTTAGCATTTAACAATTTCATATGAACAGTGGTATACACAAAGAAACATTGTTAAAGGATGCAAGCAGAGGCGTTGCAAGTTTTCAAAAAGATGTATGGTAAACCAAGTTGTATTGTAAACATAGTCTAGTAAATAGTCTGTTCGATTATTAGGCATGGGGGCATGGTTCAAACCCTAGGCCAGACATCTTCAACTGAACGAAATCTGAAAAATTTCGGCGACTTCCTCTCAGCAGATTTTGACAAAAACTGTCTGAGAGTAAACAAAGTTTCCATGAAAAGTTTCTCAAAAAAATCTGTCGTTCCGAGTCGACTTTAAACTGTAGATCCTGCCACTCATGTAGAAAATTAACACACTCAACATAAGTGATGTAAGAAGCTAGGTGCAATGAACAATTATGTATGTATTTTAAACCACGAATAATTTGAAGAATAATAATTGAAGCTGGTGGAGCCTGTAAACGACTTTGAGCAACAAACGGGAGACACGATTGTCTACATGATTAACAAACTGGCTTTCGGCTCCCTATCAGAGATCAGCAATAAGTATTCAAAACGACGAGTTAGGTGTTTAAAACATATTCTTATTATAGCTGATCTCTAATTTACAGTTATTTACTCGTCCCTGAATTAGACGCCCCTGGTATTTGCTTGTTTTATTTTTTGTTGTTTGTTTTTAAGCTTAAAATGCAACAGAAAGTAAATAAATTACATCAAATTAATTGTGCCTTTTTATTACTTCCTCTTTTATTGTATTGTTTTCATTCTTTATAATGTTCTTTGTTTTTGTTGTTGTTGTTGTTGTTGTTTTGGTATTTGTTTTTCTTCTTAACTTTTAGCTCATTTTCCCCAAATGACATTCTACCATAAAAAACAAACAAACAACATCAGCGAAACAGGGGAAAAAACCGATGCAATATCAACAACAAAAACGAACATTAAAAATTCTAGTGTTTGTTGTTACAACCAAAAGTAGTAACCAAATGAGACCAAAATGCCATTAAAAAGGCAAAATGTTGCAGCTTTACTTAACATTCTCAAAAAATGAGAAGTAATGTTACCAACAAAGGATTCCCAACACTACTCTACCAAACACGAGTAAATGGCAATACAAATGTCGACGACAAAGACAACAAGAATGCAAAAACAGACTAAAAAATAGATGTGGGAGTTAAAAAACAAGAACAGAAAAACTACAAACGCAAATTAAAAAAACATTTTCAAAAACCTCTAAAATCAACAAACAATACTTTTTGTTTTCTAATACTACTAAATAACAAAATAGCATTTCCTAATATATACACAAACACTCACATACATACACAGAGACACATATACTTGCGCTTATAAACGCAAAAGGACAAACGCGGAAATATATGTCACCACCATAGCTTTTAATTAAGACTGAATTTTTAAGGGGAGCTCCCTAACATTGCTGCAGAAAAATAAGTTTTTAAGCGAGAATTCCCAAGAAATTTAAAAAGTCAATCGAACATAACGAAGGTCATTCTCAGGAAGAAGGTTAAGAAGAAGAAATAGCACAAATAGAAAAAGTTTTTATGACAGGATATATTCGGTACGGATCAGAGATCAGCAGTGAATATTCAAAAAGATGAGTAGAATCGAAGCATACTCATAATTTCTGATACTTATACGCATTCATACTTATTTTAATATCATGGAACCTCTACTCATATTCAAAGTTTGAAGTACGAAACAACACGTATGATGTTGTTGATTTCGACTCTGAATAACTCAACAGTTACACGAATAACAAAATAAGTATGATTAGAGTATGAACACTAAAATACTCACTAAAAGGTTGTATGTTTGCTCTGCTTGCTGCTCTGTCTTTTTTTGCTTACGAGTCTGTTTCTCTTCTTGTAAATGCAACAACAACTAAGACTTTAAATTTTGATGAATGATTCGAGTCACTCGTATCATTTCTAAGTATTATAAGTATTTTTCTAAAGTTATGAATCTAAATGAGTAGGCTTATGCATCAAACATATTTCGAATGGTATAAGTCTGATGTCAATGTTGTACGCATACTCATTGCAACCTGTACATATAAATCAATGCCGTAATGAGTACTAATGAATCAGAGTACAATATTGTTGACACACTTGTTTTCAAAATTTCATGAGTGCTTATGAGTAGCCAAAAAACGATTCACTGCTGATCTCTGGATCTCGGATAGATTAAGTGTGATAGGTAGAAAGACAGGAGGAATATTAGCTTCCAACTAACATCCGATCCCTATTGATTGCAATGTGTGGTAGTGTATTAGAGATCCAGTTGTAGTTTTGGCGATTTATTTATTGCACGCAATAAGAAAAAAATTCGCCGTAGTCTAGCAGCTCGTGAGTTGGCTTATTAGCCGTGAGGCCCACGGTTCAAACCAAAGGCATTAAAATTAAAATATAAAAAAATATTTCTTTGGTGACTTCCTCTCAATAGATTTCTGGCAAAAGCTCTGACAGCAAATAAAATTTCCATAAAAATGTATTCCCATTTATTGAAGAAGGCTAAAGGCTAGCCAGCCACCATTTTTGATCTGAGAGCATCAAATAAAATGTTTATAATTAAATTAAACTGTTTTAAGGACATCTCTATCCCTTAATGGCAAACAAAATAGAAAATCTTTTCAGCTGCTGTTAAAAACACTTGAGCATTTCATTAATTTTTTCTGTTTTTCATTTCATTTCTGGTTTTGGGACAGTGTGATGTCAGCGTAAAATCATTAAATATTAAGTTAAGTTTCTGGATTCTTTTTTCTCTTTTTTCAATTTTGTGTTGTTTTATTTTGTTTTCAACACACATATAATGATGTGGCATGAATTGGACAAGGACAGTTGAGAATATTAAAAAAGGCATATATAAAACAGTAAGTAAGTAAGCAATTAAAAACGTTGAGCAACAGCGACTTGATTATACTCCAAAGAAGAAATGCCTTAGATACGACCATTGAAGGAATTATAAACAAAAGCTACAAAAACAAAACAATGCTGTAAACAAATCTGTTTGCAAATTATTGTACTGCTTAATATAACGACAAGCACCAGCATAAAAAATGATAAACAAGTAAACAAAAATACACCAATAACACTATAAGAATAAATATGAACAAAATACACAAACAACACTACGATAATAAATGTAAACAACGATGTTTGCTTTTATAGAGATGACCAGTACTCGAAGTAATTAACATTCGCCTTCAAGAATATTCATCAGACTGCTTACTCTGCCACATAAAAAATAAGGCATGGAAGGCTAGTGAGTTAGTGAAGTTCAGTCAGTCTTATGTGAAGACGCGGTGCTTTTGAAGAGAGTAATCGTGGTTTGAAGATCTCCGTTACAAAGATCTGTCGTATAATTGCTTAGTGATTGTTATTGTTTATACAAAGGGTGCAAACAGAGGAATAACAAACAAAGCAATTGTTGTTGTTTACCTAAATTTGTGAACAGTGGCACACAGAACTGTGCGAATAATAAAGAATTTTAATTAAAACTAAACACGAATTTATTTTTGTTTTATTTGCAATCTACGCGCACATATTTTAAACGTTTTTATAAAGGAAAGAACGTAACAACATATTATTTTCGATAGTATTTCAAGCATTAACTACAAGACCTACGATAGTGTAGGGTATACAACCAGTGGCGACATTTAATTTCAAGTGCCTTCACACACACACCAACAGATTTATGGTATTCTCTTTCTCTTTTGTAATTAATTTAATGCTCTAGGGTTTGTGGTTTCTTAATGCGAGCAGATCAGCAAATTAAAGAAGCTTTTCAGTAATTTTTGGCAAACAAAAAAAAAAAAAAAAGAAGTTGAATAAACAAATTCCACGAAACTTTTTTTTCGAAGATTAGTAGTAAAAGAGAATATAAAACAGCTCGACGAACTATGAAAATTTTATTTTATAGTTGACTAAATAATAGTCAGTAAGGCCATGATACTTGCTTACTATTCTTCATACATGCTTGGAATAGAAGTGAAGTGTGTTCCACTTAAATACTACAATAACTATGTAGATACTTCATTGGTTATAACAACAGTCTAGTTAGATTTACGACCTAGTTCTCCACGCCACTTATGCTGTATGTGATATTTTTTGAGTACCAACACGGATGGCCACGGTTCAAACCCAAGGTCAGACATCAAAACGAAATATGAAAAAACATTTCTTCGGCGACTTCCTCTCAACAGATTTCTGGCAAAAACTCTCAGAGTAAAAATAAAATTGCCACGCATGTATAAAATTAATACATACAGATGAGTGGTTTGAGAAGCTAGGTCGTAATCCTGAATGAAGGGTTGTAATGACCAATTATGTATGTATGTAAGTGTAATTCTATCAGTAGTGTTGTCGAGTTATTGTAAACCACTCGCTGTAGTGGATCGTTAATTTAATTATCGAAATGCAAGTAACAAGCCTTAAAAGTGTTTATCAAAATGGAATTAAAAATAATAGAAAAACCCTTTCACTTATCCGTTTGCATACCTGAAACGGACAACTGAATGTTGATTGTCGCCAAAAATTAAATGAAAATGTCAGAAGAAGAAAATGGTCGATAACTTCAAAACATACTTAAAAATGTTGGCAGATATCCAGAAACAAATACAGAAAATCGTAAAGGAAAATAACAAAACGTAGACAAACCAGCACTAGGAAATAATTTAAAAATTAAATATAAATTCAATATGAAAACAAAAGAATTTCACAGCTTTACTCCACATAAAATAGGAATTGATTCGTGTTTCGTATTCATATCAGTATTAATAAAATCTATTTTAGATTGCGAATGATATTTAAATATTTCTATTGTAATTATTTAATTTGAAAATTTTTAATTTAGTTTATTGAATGCTATTAGTGCCTGTGGCATTAATGTCATTAAGAGGTATTTTATGTCTGTTAAAAAGCCAAAGTGAGTCTGGTTTTTCTATTTACTATGGTCTCAAGCAATGGAAAATTATTTAAAAGTGTAACTTAATATCGTATTAACCCAGTAATAATTAATTAAAACCAATAATTGAATTTTATTGTAACCAATTACCACTTCAGAGTGGCAGTAGTACATATACAGTGAGCATCAAAAGAAACTATACATTAATAAATTACCGTAATCTTTATTTTCAAATTGTTTGATTGGCAGCTTTTAAAATTGAAACAAAACAAATATACAAAAAATTTCCAAATATTGTCAAATTTTTTCGGGCGCTCTCCTTAAGTGGTAAAAGGTAAGTTTGATGATTGTTAGAATTTTATCCACAGTGTACAGTTTCTTATGACGCTCACTGTATGTTACTATTGAAATGTGCTTTGATAACCTTAAATGAGATTGAGATTAAATGATTAAAGCAAATATACGGTACACAATAAATTATTTTGTAAATAGACAAGAGCCATAATAAGTAAAATAAGAGCTTTTCAAAGGATTGATGACGGTGTATTGCAGGGTTTAATGTGGGGACCTGTTTCACATTTAAAGTATACTTCGAAAATGTTATTAAAATGTCTATTTCGGTCGCATTGCTTCCCTTATTACAATTTAGAACACATTTTCTTATTACAAAAGTTATTTAACCGTGGACGGGAATAACTAACTTAATTAAACTGCATTCACGTAACATTTACCTTGTCTTTTCATTCAAATATATAATTAAGAAAGGCCTCTATAGTATCATATAAGATGCATTAGCATTCAGATGACTTTTTGCAATACAAAGTCTAATCCTTGCCTTAGACTAGACAGTCAACTCTTACTGATAATTTCCTTCCATGTTTCCTAGCTCGTTATGTATTAAACTACTTAGGCCTTTTAAAAACATTTAAAATATGAGCTCTAAGATTGCTAATAAAATAAAAATAAATTTGTATTTAGTTTTAATTAAATTCTTTATTGTTCGCACTATTCTATGTGGCACAGTTCACAACTTTATGTAAACAACAACAATTTCCTTTTGGGTGAAGTTCAAACCACGATAACTCTCTTTAAACACACCGCGTCTTCACACAAGACTGACTGAACTTTTCTAACACAGTCGCCTGCTTTGCGTTTCCTTTTATATGGCCGAGTAAAGAGTGTGATAAGTGTTCATGAAGGCGAATGTTCGTGACTTCGCCTTCCCGAAGTCTCTATAAATTTAAACATGTAAATATCGTTCTTTACATTTATTATTGTTGTGTTGTTTGTGGATTTTTGTTCACTTGTTTAAAATTTTTTGATGTTGGTGTTATTTGTTGTATTAAGCAGTACGATAATTTGTAAACTGGTTTGTTTACTTGCATTGTTTTGTTTTTGTAGCTTTTGTTTATATTTTTAATGTTAAGCAATGTAAAAGCAACACAGCAGTATCTACATTTTTCATTTTCATAACAATATTTACAGCTTTTATTGTTCATTTAAACTTTAAATCAATTAAAATATCGTTTATTTATCACTCTTGCCACTTCTCTCTTGTACGTACGAAAGTAAAGCCTGAAATAAAACTACTGAATATTGTTTACTTTCTTAACCAAAAACAATTTTTCCTTTTAACACACACTGTATAAACAAAGAAAGAGGATGAGACAGTTATGAATTATGCTCCAGTCAATCTTGAAGGATTTACTTGTATAGCATGTTCACACACAACACACACAAATACACACACATGCTCGAACATGCATGATGTAAAACATAAAAGCAACACGAATCTATTCAACATGTGTAAACATTGGCTTTAAGCATACATACATATATGCAATACCGAACAGTGAGAATAAAAAGATTTCCGTAAAATTTTGAGTCTAGAGAAAAATAGCTTGTGCTCTTGATTTAAAAATTCAGCAGTCTTTTTCCATTTATAATCTCCTACTTGATTGTTGAGAATGAAAGGAATCTTTTCTCGGAAAAAATTTGAATTTTATTTTTTCTTTGTTAGGTGGTCCTACTTTCGTTTCCCAACATTTGTGTTACACTGTAAAATATTTTAAAGCATGCGATACAATATCCCATAACTTAATCACTAAATCATACACTGACACAGGTGCAAACACACACACACAAATGGTTTTCATTAATTGACAATAGAAACATGAATCTTTTGGTTACATTTCTTTACTTTACTTACATAAATTTACAGGATAATACATGAAATGCTACACAAACTGCTTTAATGTTTAAATGCACTTTCGTTGATGAACGTTTGTGTAGACAAGTTACAATAGGAAGCCAAGCATGGAGTGTAATTTTAATTTATAGCTTTATGAACAAAATTAACAGGAATTGTACTGGCAAAATGAAGACGCCATAGTCTAGTAGGTAGTATGTTGGCTTATTAGACGGTTGGAGAGGTCACGGTTCAAACCCCAGGTTAGATATTAAGACGAAAATATGAAAAAATATTTCTAGGGCGATTTCCTCTCAGCAGATTTCTGGCCTTTCACTTTGGATATCTAAACATTGAAGACTGAATGGTTGGCATACAGTTTTGAGTGAATGGTTGGATTTGGACGTTTAATTTTGCAAACAAAAAAGGATGAAGTTGAACTGGAATGTAGAAATGAAATGTTATTTAAATATACAACTGATTGAAAGAATGTATATTAGTTTAACACTTTAAATAAATCCGAAAATTCCACAAATCCGAAGTATTGTTTGCTAAACGTGGCATAATTAAGATTTAATGTACCATGTATGGCCACCAGTACGTATACGTAATATTTATTTGAAACTTCATTTGCCAATATAACTCATACGCTTACGGTTAAAATAATACAAATGATTTGATCTTCTTAGATTTATCACCACAACGGATATTTTCAACGAATAGGTTCCTTGTCTGAATTAAAATTGTATATTGTAGTTAGCTATTGAGTTGAAGTCGCCTTAATCTAGCAGAAGTGTGTTGACGTAAGGCCATGGTTCAATACACAGGTCAGACAGACATCTACAACAAAACGAAATATAGGAAAATATTTCTTCAGCGACTTCCTCTCAGCTGATTTCTGGCAAAATCTCTGAGAACAAATAAAAATTGCCATGAAAAGTTTCTCAAAAGTCTGTCGTTCGGAATCGGCTTTATACTGTAAGTCCTGCCACTCAAGTATAAAAATTAACACACACAGCATAAGTGGTGAGAGAAACTAGGTCGCAATCCGGACTAAAGGGTTGTAATGACCAATTATGTATGTATGTATGTCTTATCTTCTTCCGAGACGCCCAAATGTATCCATCGTTAAGGCATTTGTAAGTTAATTCACTTTTGTTCTTTAGAGATGTCTGTATATCTACTAACCTCATTACTCTGACCTACTAACCACACAAGTAACTTAATTAAGATCCTTTTTTTATGATAAAAGCACTCAGCATTCTATGATCATCGACAAGATGCCAACAATGGACACTTAAATGGTTTTATGATGCCTATTCCTGTCTAAATATGTTGCATATCTACAATTATGGTATTCATAGACATTCGCAAACGAAATGTCTATCACTCCTGAAACATAAAAAAGGATTTATAAATGGATTTCAAGAAGAAAGAATACAAACAAAAGAACCGCATGTACATCAACATCAACATTTTTCAATAAATGACAGGTGGAAAGCTATAAAAGAAAAGCAATAAGAAAAGTCATAAACAAGGATATACGATGTTAAAAGGATACAACAACATTGTGTAAGGATTTATGTTAGATGTCCGTATGATAAATATTTGCATATGATATAACAAGGTGTTGCAAGAAACGACACAAAGAAGACAATAAAAAGAACAATTTCAGTTCATATGTATGGAAATGAAATGAAAAATTTTGTTACAATTCTGCTTTCTACTACATTTCAGGTGATGTGATGAAATGTGGAAATTCCATAAAAAAAATTTGGATGGTTTAATACTCTCAGCAACACTGTAGATGCCAATTGATATGCTTAGGAATTTAAAGTTTGCAGGGTGGGTTTATAAGTTTTTTGACTCTCGTCCTAACCATAGCCAGCTGTCTGTTGACTCTTTTCATAATTTCACTATTTACAGTGCTGATTGAATGGTGGGATTTAGAAGTTTAATTTACAAACAAAAAAAAATATGGAATTCGAATGAAATTTAATTTAAATATACAATAAATTGAAAGAACGTATTTGCGTTTAAGATTTGAACATCCTAAATACAGCAGTAATAAAAGTTCAATGTACTATATATGGCCACCAGAACGTATACGTAATATTTATTTGAAACTTCATTTGCCAATATAACTCATACGCTTAAACTCAAAGTCGTGAGATCATGATTTATGAGTGGATTTTGTACTCAATAGTTGGTATATACACTATGAACTAATTGCATCACATTTCTTAATACCTTAAAGCTTATTTACATCCTCTATATAAATACATCCTCCTTTGTATTCACTTGTTAATTAAAAGTACTAACGTATCGTATGTGCAACGAATAATATATTCTCTTAATTTGTATCATGAAATCTGATTACATATCAGCCTTGTTTGCCTTTAACAGATTTTTGACTTCCGCCTCATGTCCGGTTTACATTACCGTTTCTAATTATCGTTTTCATATCGTGTTGCAATCAATACTCAAATACATGAGCCCTTAGATTACAACTATGTTTTTTTATAAGTAATTTTTCATTCTTGTAATAAATATTTTAAGGAAATAAATTAAATTGAAGTATTTATTTGGCATCCGTTATAAGCGACAGCATTTGTTTGTTGTAATTTACAATACATACATAGATGATAATTCATTTCAATTCCTTAGCATTCTGTTAAAAATACAACAACAAACACCACCATAAAAAATGGAAAACAAGTAAACAAAAGTATACCAACAATACTACAATAATAAATGTAAACAACGTAGTTTACAATTATAGAGATTTTGAGAAGGCGAAGTCATGAATATTCGCCTTCAAGAATATTCATCAGACTGTTTACAATGCCAAATAAAAGGCAAGGCAAAGCAGGTGAGTGAGTTTGTGGAGCTCAGTCAGTCTTGTGTGAAGGCGCGGTGTGTTTGAAGGGAGTAATCGTGATATGAAGATCGTAACAAAGATCTGTCGAATAATTGTCTAGTAATTGTTATTATTTATGTAAAAGGTGTAAACAAAGGAATAAGAAACAAAGCATTTGTTGTTGTTTACATCAAGTTGTGAACAGTGGCACACAGAATTGTGCAATAACGAATTTTAATTAAAATTAAACCTAGTCTATTTTTATTTTATCTTCTATCTACTAGTTAAACGTTTTGAAAAGGTAAAAATATAACAGAATTGTAAACAATAGAGCCGTCTTTACATAAAACTAAAAGTAAACAATTTATAACCTGTAAAAAGTTACAAATAAAAATCATATTTAAGAACTAAAAAAAAAGAAAATAAAATACAAAAAAAATTGCAGCGACTGAACAGTAAATGGGTTCGCTAATGTTACTTTTGGCAGTATGCCATATACATGAACATAATATAACAACAATAAAGCAGTCTTTTAATGATGTTGGTGGCATATAGCATTTGTATAAAGAATATATAAGTCTATAAATATATTGAAGTATATGTACATTGATGAATGCTGAAATATATACATGGTGGCCAAAGAAGATATACGAAAATTATGGCGACTTCAGGCTGCGAGACAGTGGTTCGAAAATAATTCATCTGTCCCAACTACCTTCATTTTAGTCAGTTGGTTATTTCTGTAACAATATTTCATTTAATTTTAAAATTTAATCTTATGCATCCGTAGAAAATTGCGATCATACTGCTATCACGGGTTCGTTAACAACAACACTAGTGGCTTTTAGCCGGACTACTCTGTATTTAATTACACCATATATCGGAGAAATAACAGGGCATGTATTTATAACGTCTGAGTTGATTAATAATTAAAACTGATGTCTTTTAGTATTCTGTGCAATGTTGAGTGAATGTTGACGGCTGTTATTTGCCGGCAAGTTCTGTTTGTAGCCGCAACAGAATAATACTTTTGTATACAGCGTGGGTTATATGTATGGAAAATAATGACGACATTGCTGTATACGGGGTTATAAATTATGTTGGAGTTGCTTATAATTATGATATTTGTGCGACGTTGTGAGGGTAAATGGTTTGATAAATATTAAGACTTAAGTTCTGGTTAGAAGTAGTAGCAGTCGCCGTAGTGTAGAAGGTAGAATGTTGGTTTATTAGACGTTAGGCCACGGTTCAAATCACATACCAGCAATGAGTATGATGAGTGAGATGAGTAGTATTCATACTTATTTTAATATCATGGAACCTCTACCCATATATAATGCTTGAAGTACTCATCATATTCATACTTAGCAACACGTTTTCATAATAAAACATTTCCAAGAATCACAAAAGAAGTATGATTCGCGTAGGAATACTAAAATACTTGCTAGAAGGTTGTCTGTTTGCTCTGATTGTTGCTCTGTTTTTTGCTTATGTATCTGTTTTCTTTAGTTGTAAATGCAACAAGAACTAAGACTGTAAATTTTGATGAATGATACGATTCAATCGAGTCACTCGAATCATTTATAAGTATTAGAAGTATTTTTCTAAAGTCTTATGAATCAAACATATTTCGAATGGTTTGAGTTTGATGTCAACTTTGTACGCATACTCATTGCAACCTGTACTCATAAATCAATATTCCATATTTTTGACTCACTTATATTCAAACTTTCATTAGTGCTAATAAGTAGCGAAAAAACGACGCATTCCTGATCTCTGGTTCGAACCACAGCTCAGAAATCAAAAGGAAAATATGAAAAAAATATTTCTTCGGCGACTTTCCCTCACCAGATTTCTGGCAAAAACTCCGAGAGTAAATGTAATTACCAAATCTCCAATCTCCAAAAATTTATCGTTCAAAGTCGTCTTTAAACAGGAGATCCCACAACTCAATTATAAAATTTAAGCACACAACATAAGTGGTATGATAAGCTAGATTGTACACTCCCCGAAATATTTATAAGACCAAACGTATTTCTCGAAAAACTTAAAATCTTTTAGGCCAATTCGTACCATTTTTGGGTTAAATATAACTAACTATAATATAAATCTTTTTATGTAAAAAAAATATTTTTTTCTTTGTTTAATAAAAGGATAGCACAAAATGAATTTCATTTTCAAACGAAAAAATTATAAGACCAAAAATAAATAATATTCACCTAAAGCTAAAATAACAATGCTAAAAAACAACTACTGAGTAATTTTTGTATTTATTAGTAATTAGTGTATCCACCGTGATTAATAATGACTTCCTGAATAAATTCTATGCCCCGTCGACTTCAGGAAGTCATTATTAATCACGGTGGATACACTAATTACTAATAAATACAAAAATTACTCAGTAGTTGTTTTTTATCATTGTTATTTTAGCTTTAGGTGAATATTATTTATTTTTGGTCTTATAATTTTTTCGTTTGAAAATGAAATTCATTTTGTGCTATCCTTTTATTAAACAAAGAAAAAAATATTTTTTTTACATAAAAAGATTTATATTATAGTTAGTTATATTTAACCCAAAAATGGTACGAATTGGCCTAAAATGTTTTAAGTTTTTCGAGAAATACGTTTGGTCTTATAAATATTTCGGGGAGTGTATTTCTAAGTGAAATGTTGTAATGACCAATTATGTTATGTAAGTTTTGGTTAGAATAAGTGCCGTATTTAACAAAATATATAACATAATTGATCACTACAATCCTTCAGTCAAGATGACGACCTAGTTCTGACACCACTAATGTTGTGTGCGTTAATTTTATTCATGACAAATTTATTTGCTCTCATAGTTGTTCCCAAAAATTTGCGGAGAGGATGTTGAAGAAATATACTCATATTTTTGTTTTGATGTCTAACCTCGGTTAAAACCTTAGGTCTTACGTCTAATAAGCCAACATACAACAGAATACTCAATTCCACATCGAAATCCCATGTGATTTTTTGAATTTTATTAACTGACATTAAAAGTCGCTATTCTTGCAATACACTTCTAATGTTCTTTTTAGAAGGAGTGTCACTCTGTTCCCTTTAATTTAACATTAGGATTCCTTTTTTTAATTCCTTAAGGATATTATCCTACACATTTCCCATTAAAAAAAAAAAAACAATTTAAATTGAATTATTCGTTAACATTTAGGATCATATCTTAAATAACAAAAATTATCTGCATTTATGAGTGAAATCAATGTAAACCAAACTCTTTTCCATAAAATGGTCACATTAATTTTGAATTTTTCTTTTGAAGCAGAAACCTCTTTTCCTGCAGGAAATTACTTGGCTTTTGTCAAGCATTCCTTTGCCATAAAGATTATCTATTAATGGAATGGAAATTTAAAAAAAGCCAACAACACGGGTTTTCATACTTATCACCCTCTCTCTCTCTCTCTCTCTCTCTATGGCTTTACAATTTTCTTTCTTCTTGATATTACTGATAAACAGTGGCAAAGTATCGCATTAACCGGAACAAAACTTATGAAAAAATATTACAATTTTGCACCATAATGGAATGGTCTTGATGTTTAAAGTACACAAATTGAATAATAAATGCTTGAGGTATTAACTTTGTGCACCACCACTACCAGCACCACCACCACCACCACCTTTTGACTCCTTTTATTCATTCAGGTTGATGGAGGAAGAATGTGTATGAAGAAATCAGGAAAATAAAGTTAGTGACGGTAGATGATGCTCCTGTAGTATTCTTCGTTATTATGATATCGTTTATGTTTAGCAGCTTAAGCTGGCTGACATAGAATCCTCTCGTCTGCATGACAATGTCATTAAATTGCTTTTCAAGAGTCTCAAGGCACTTTTGCAAACATTTTACACTTAATTTTATGCTTTAAGAAAGTTTTTTCTTTGAATTTAAAATTTCCATGGTTTTCTTTAAAACTTTTGTTTAAATTTCAATGAATTATTATTTACAGTTCTGACATAAATTAAAAGGAATTTAAAAAATTGTTTATTAGAAAAATTATTTACAAATAGTTTGTTTAAGACATTAAGGTTTGTTACTAGGCGAATTCATGTAATAGGTGGGATTGAGTAAACAGCTGATACTATTCCAAGTGTCAAAATTTGTGTGTGTTTGTTGTGCGTGTGTGTTTTGTTGTTAACTTTTTTTTCTTTTCAATTTTTTTTCTTCCTATTTTGACAGCCGAAGGAGTGTTTTACAAAAACAAAATGCCTGTTGTTTTTGCATTGTTGTACTTGTTGTAGAGTTGCGGCTACCTTATATGAATTTGCCGTGGTTTGTTACTTAAAATAAATGTACAGTGAGCGTCAAAATAAACTGTACATTAAGGATAAAATTTTAACTGTCACCAACGTCAACTTTTACTTCTTAAAGAGAGTGTCCGAAAAAATTTCACAATATCGAATTTTTTTTTTTTTTTGTAAAAATAATAATAATACAAAAACAAAACAATGTAGTAAACAAACCTGTTTACAGATTATCATACTGCTTAATATAACAACAAAAACCAGCATAAAAAATGATAAACAAGTAAACAAAAAATACAACAACAAGCACCAGCCTTAACAATGGTAAACCAGTAAACAAAAATATACCAACAACGCTACAGTAATTGTAAATTATTTAAACATCGTTGTTTATATTAATTTCTGATTTCGAGAAGGCGAAGTCACGAACATTCGCCGTAAATAACATTTATCAGAGTGTTTACCCTGCATTTAAAAGGCAAGCCAAAGCCGGCGACTCAGTGAGTGAAGTTCAGTCAGCCTTGTGTGAAGACGTGGTGCGTTTGAAGAGAATAATCGTGGTTTGAAGATCTCCGTTATAAAGATCTGTCGAATAATTGCCTATTAATTGTTATTGGTTATGCAAAGGGTGTAAACAAGGGAATAACAAACAAAGTAATTGTTGTTTACATAAAGTTGTGAACAGTTGCACACAGAATTGTGCAAATAATACATCATTTTAATTAGAACTAAACACAAATTTATTTTTTTTACACGTTTTTAAAAGGTAAAAGCTTAATAATATTTTCATTTTAGTTGGTTGCCCAAAAATGTGTTTCAAATTCTTCTATTTTTTTATCATTTTATTTCTAATTATTAGTTTTAAAAAATTTTGTATTAAACAAATATTAAAGAGGACGTGAAATGAAACGAAAAAGAAATTGTAAATTGGTTAAATGCTTTGAAAACATTTCTAATTGAAATGAATTAAAGAACTTGCCGTAAAAGTCGTAAGTCCTTGATAATTTTTATTGATTTATTCGTTCGTTTTCTACTTCCCTTTTAGTTGGAACAGCACAGGAAATGAGTAAAAGTTCTTGTAATTTTCATATAAAATGTAAAATAGGGTAGAATAATTTATTATATTTTCTGCATAATTAATGTTAAATACTCTGTTAAATGGTTAAAATACTTTTCATTTCACTACCAATTAGTTGTGAATAAATTTTCTTTGGTTTACGAAATATTTTGCTGACAAAAGGTATTCAATTGCCACACTTTATTCAAAGTGGATTTGGTATGTAATGAGAAACACTTATTTATTACATTAGCAAATGAGTTTTAAAAGTGAAAATGGAAGTATACAATGCTCTTGGAAACTGTAGAAGGACTGAATTAAAATCTGGAGCGGGACTTACATTCATCTTGTTGAATAATTTTTTGGCTCATTTAGCATTCAGAACGCTAGCAGTATATCAGTACGATACGTAGTTTTTTTATTTATTTTTTAGCTCCTCTACTTACATACTTAAAAAGTCATTACAATCTTTAGTCAGCAATACGACCTAGCTGCTCACACCACCATATTATGTGAGCTAGTTTTATACACGAGTGGCAGGACCTACTGTTTAAAGTCGATTTCGAACGACAGATTTTTGAGAAACTTTTTGTGGCAATTTTATTTACTCTCATAGTTTTCTCAAGAAATCTGATACCATATGTGGCCACCAGAACGTATACGTAATATGTATTTAAAACCTTATTCATTTGCCAATATAACTCATACGCTTAGGCTTAAAGTCATACAAAAGATTTGTGGAGGTCTTGGCTTCTTATATTTACAAACATACAATCATAGTTTCTCGCACTACTTATGTTGAGTGTGTTAATTTTTATACATGAGTGGCAGGCAGGACCTACTGTTTAAAGTCGACTGAAAACAAAAGATTTTTGGGAAACTTTTCATGGCAATTTTATTTACTGCCAGTATTTTTGCCAAAAATCGACTGAGAAGAAGTCGCCGAAGAAATATTTTTACATATTTTGATGTCTGATTTGAAACGTGGCTTCACGTCTAATAAATCAACACACAACCTATAGCGACTTCAGTCACATATGTATCTCTTATAGTCATTTATAATCTACCTAAACTTATGTAATGTTAAGTATACCTACAAATCTGATATGATTAACTATCACACGCTCATTTAATCCTTTTTATAATAAAAAATATTTCTAATACATATATATAATGTCGGTAGATTATACCTTCTCCAACTTAAATCATTTGTTTCTTTTTTTGGAATTTTATTTAACATCGCTAATCTTTGTGACAATTTCATATCATGCATGAATAGTTTTTCAACATACCATACACACAGATTCGTATATATTTTTGAAAGGAGTTCGTTTGATGCAAACACTTAATCGAGAAAATGTTTTTTATTTACACATGAGCACAAATATTAATTCACAGGCGAAAATTATAAATTCAAAAGGCCTTGTAATAGGCCTACATTTTTGATTATCTATGAAATCTTTGCTTTCAAATAGAAATTTTTAAAGTGTATTATTTTACTAGAAAAGTAAAACAAGAATGCGTACACCATCGCCCTCCAAGAATACGTACAGCACTGTATAATACTAATATGTGTTCATCATTAAAGTCGTTACATTTCTGACAGTTGCTGCTCTCAGCTCATTACGAGGACGGTACTAAAATTAGCAGGAAATTTGAGAATAAGTTGCATATGTTTTGTGTGGGACGATATGCTGTTGACGATCGAACCTTAATTATTTTTTAAGTGGAGGATCCACTTTATTATCTTACAATAATGCTCGCTGTAGATGTTATACTGTCTTAGGGAGGCTGACTTCTTACTGTTTCGCGTTCAAAGCTAATTGATGAGTTATATTCAATATTCGTATTGCTTTCTATGTCCATTACGGATGTGAAGGCTTTATAACTTACATGTGACTTACTACTCACTTTTCAAATTACATTTAAACATAAAATTGTATACAGTGAAAGTCAAAAGAAACTGTAAAGTCAAAAGAAACTAAAGATGAATTTCTAAAAGTCTCCAAATTTAACTTTTCCCACTTAAGGAGAGTGCCCGAAAAAGTTTCACAATATTTCGAAATTTTTTGCAATTTTTTTTTCAATTCTAAAAACTGGCAATGAAATAATTTTAAAATAAAAATAACGGTAATTTATTAATTTATATATATTTTTTAATATAAAGTTTCTTTTGACGGTCACTGTATGTTGAATACTGTTACTTGACTTTCAAAGGCAAAATAATGTCAAGAAAATTTGCGTTCTCCGGAAATTCATGTCAAATATTATTTCTCTTGCTGGTGTCTTTCTTTGTTAAAATTTTTATTGCAAATATTGCTTGCTTTTAAAGCTATGAAGTGAACATAGGGCATTTATTTCATACTCTTCCATATGTAAAGTTTCTCAATGGCCATCTGAAATTCGTTTAGTACGCAGTCTGCTTATACTACTACTACTACTACTACTACTACTACTAATACCACTTTTACTACTACTACTACTACTAATACCACTTTTACTGCTACTACTACTTATCTTATCTTAAGTCAGAGTGGTATACAGAGTGCTTCCCACTGGTATTGCCATTGTAAACCTCCGCCTTCTAACTGCAATTGGCAAATGCATACTTATTGCTACTTGATGATTGTATTGCTACTATTGTTGTTTCATATGATTCCTGAATAGAGTACTCAAAATGTGAGCAACAATACCTGCAGAGATAGCAAAACGACGATACTTCAGCAACATAAACTAACAGCAAACGAAAAAGCTTATAGACAGTGTTGAAAATGAATTTACACACGTGCTTAATCTAGACAGAAGTAAAGTAAAGATTTAATACCAGCACAGGGTGTTTTTTTTGTGTTGTTCCCTTTTGTTCCATTAAAAATGCAATGCGACTATAAAGCATGTTCCTCATCATGTTATTTCTCTGTTTTATTACAGTATCCTTAATACAGTTTTAAATCCAAATTTGGAGCCCATTGTAGAAACTGTATAGCAGATAGCATTATTAACTATTAAATAAAATGTTTACAAGCACTGTACCTCCTTAGATTAGAGAATACCACAGATATTAAACTGAAGAAAATAATGCGCTTTTTAAGAGCATCAAGTTGGCTCTTTTAGTGCAAGCGAAATTAACAGACAACAGCCGACATAAAGACACTTAAACTAGCCAATTAGATTCAGAGAACGCATTTGCTAAGCGGCCTGTGTTCGAATGTTGCTGTAATCCTTTAGCCTCTTCGACTATTAAAACCAAAAATAATCGTTAATCGACTATACTATCAGAGTTTAAAGCTGCATGCATGGTTTCAATGCATTTGAACTTTATTCAATATATTTATGACACACATATTGTTACGTTTTTACCTTTTAAAAACGTTTAAAATATGAGTTCGTGGATTGAAAATAAATAGCAATAAATCTGTGTTTAGTTTTAATTAAAATTCTTTATTATTCGCAGAATTCTGTGTGCCCCTGTTCACAACTTTATGTAAACAACAATAATTGACTTTTTTGTGATTTCTCTGTTTACACCCTTTGTATAAACAATAACAATTACTAAACAATTTTCGACAGATCTTTATAACGTAGACCTTCAAACCGCGACTACTCTCTTCAAACACACCGCGTCTTCACACAAAACTGTCTGAACTTCACTCACTCAATGACTCACCTGCTTTGCCTTGCCTTTTATATGGCAGGGTAAACAGTCTGATGAATATTCAGTCTGATCACTGTTTGTTATTGTTTGTGTATTTTGTTTCTATTTATTCTTGTAATGTCTGTTTCTGTATTTTTGTTTACTTGTTTACCATTATTTTATGCTGGTGTTTGTTGTTGTATTTTTGTATACTGGTTTACCATTATTTTATGCTAGTGTTTGCTGTTGTATTTTTGTTTATAATTTTAATGTTAAACGATATAAAAGCAAAACTCCAGTATCTATGTAGATTCTTCATTTTCGTGACAATATTTACAAAGGAAGTTGGATAACATTTATGAACTTTGATTGCTTGTTACGTGTAAAATTGTGACAAGTGATGATCAAATATTTTTCAGCATCGGCGTTATGAATATTGTAGGTGTGTGCTTCCGTACCTAAAGTGTGGTATGCCACTTTATTTACAGTTCTATACAAAGATGTCTCCGCGAAAGGTATAGAAATATATCATTGTACGTGTATACTTCAGTTAATATATGTTTATATGAGTTGTAGAGATAAAAAGAAATGTTTGCTTTTGAATCCTGCTATTATTGCTGTTGACAGAGAGTAAAATTATTTCTATTTAAAACTTTTATGTATGTATGTATATGTATATGTTATGGTATGTACATACATATGTATGTATACATTGCTTATTTACATTTGTTAAATGTTTCTTTACATTTGTCATCTTTTCTTTGTGTTAAATGCATACGAACAAAAGATTTTTTTTTTTAATCTTTACAATGTTTTTAAGAGTTTGACACAGATTTTGAGTAACTTTTTAAAATACAAAATGTATGCTTTCAAGGTGAAATGGAAGTGAATTTCTTCTGTTGCATCTGTTTCAGTGATGCCCTTCATTGATAGATTTATTCGACAGTTTGTTCATATAACATGATGCTCTCAGTGATATTATGAAATTAATGATTGTATACAGGAGATATCCTGCTAGAATAGCTAAATACTTACTTACTTCCATAATTGATTATTACAACCTCCAATAAGGTGAACAACCTGGCTTCTCATACCACTCATGTTATGAATGTTAATTTTCTCCATGAGTGACGGGAACTCCTGCATAATGTCGACTCCCAACGGCAGATTTCATGGCAATTTTATTGCAGTCTCAGAGTTTTTGCCAGCAGATTACTGCGACTAAGTTTTCGAAAGAAATATATATTTCATAATTCATTTTGTACGAGATGTTGGGTTGAGGCAGGGGTTCAATCACGTGCTCTTGTCTTATAAGCTAACATTCTACGAAACTACGGTGCCTTCGAATTGCTAAATATCATACGCCTAATTCAAGCCCCCAAGTAGGCGTGAGAGATCGTAAATAGGCAATAAAACCAGGGTTATTATTAAAAAAAAGACAATTCATCTGGATTTGATCTTTGGCCAATGATTTACTTCAATGTTTTTATTCCTTCTAAAGGTAAGATTTGTTGCATTTATCGAAATACATTTGATTTCCGAACGTATACGTAATATTTATTTGAAACTATTCATTTGCCAATACAACTTATACGCTTACGTTCTAAATCATGAATTTAAAATTACAGTCTTAGTTGTTGTTGCATTTACAAAGGAAACATACACATAAGCAAAAAAGACAACGCAGCAAGCAGAGCAAACACACAAGCATTTAGTAGTGTTCGTACTCGAATCATACGTATTTCGTGAGTCTTATAAATGTTGAGTTATGGATATCGTACGTGTTGTTAAGTGTGAATATGATGAGTACTACAAACTTTGAATATGAGTGGAGGTTCCATGATATTAAAATAAGTATGAATGCGATTAAGTATCAGAAATTATATGTATGATTAGATTTTATTCATCTTTTTGAATACTCATTGCTGACCTCTGGTCCATACCTTTGAAAGTCACTAAGAATTCGTAGAAATTGTCAACAAAATCTTTTTAAATGAAGTATTGTTGTATATAAAAACCAAAATATTTCATCAAAAACTAATTAACTACTAATAAAACCTAATTTAAAAAAAGAAAAACTATTTAATTAAAAATATTTCTAATTTGAAACTAAATGAGATTTCGTTGTCATTCGGAATTTTAATAATTCTAAAAATATTTTTATAAACATAAGCAATATTTTGCTACTTACTTATTTATAATATTTATGATAGCATTGAACCATTTCATCATAGAAGACCGTGGACGGAAAATTGTGTTCAAGCTTCATATCAATAATTATTCCTGAGCTAAAGGTCATGTACATGTACGTATTTGTAAAAAAAATATCATATTTTTGTTAACATTTCCGATGTATTTGTAAATGAAATGTAAATGCAAATGATTGCAATGACATACAATCTATTTTGTATATGTATGGTATTTGTATGTATTTGTATATTGCATTGTATGTTTATAATTCCATTTCAAATCCTCTTCACCTTCACCCACATCCAATATGTAAATTAATATGACAACGTGTTAATATATTCTATGAATGGAGTGAGAAAATAAAAAAAACGCAAATTGCGATGGCACAAAGCGAAATCAATGAGTTTTACAACATTTTTTTAAAATACATTACATACAGTGAGCTTCAAAAGAAACTGTACGCTATGGATAAAGTTCTAACAATCACTAAACTCAAATTTTAATCCTTAAGTAGAGTGCTCGAAAAACATTTAACAATATTTCGAATTTGGAAATTTTTATTGGCAATCAGTTTTAAATAAAAAATAACGGTTACTAATTAATGTATATCTTTTTTAATGTACAGTTTCATTTGCCACTCACTGTACATATGTATGCACAATACATTATATAACATGTATATTCAATACTAATCATTGCTACAAATAGTATTCGAAATAGAAGCTTTGAAAATCTAACCATTGAAGACTGAATAACAAAGATACCGTGTTCAGTGAATGTTTGGATTTGGAAGTTCAATTTCGCAAACAAAATAAAGATGAAATTAAAATGAAATGTAGAAATGAAATGTTATTTAAATATACAATCGATTGAAAGAATGAATATTCGTTTAACATTTTTAATAAATCCGAAAATTTGCTAAACGCAGCAGTAATTTAGGTTTAATATACCATATCTGGCCACCAGAACGTATACGTAATATTTATTTGTAACTCTTCATTTGCCAATATAACTCATACGCATAGGTTCAAAATCATACATAAGATTTGTGGATGTCTTTTAATAATCATACATTCTTACATACATAATTGGTCATTGCAACGTTTCAGGCAGGATTACGAGCTAGCTTCTCGCACTACTTATGTTGTGTATGTTAAATTTATACACGAGTGGCGGGACCTATAGTTTCAACTCCGAACGACAGATTTGTTGAGAAACTATTCATGGCAATTTTCTTTGTTCCTAGAGTTTTTGCAAGAAAAGTGCTGAGAGGAAATCACCGAAGAAATATTTTTATTTTCACATTTTATTTTTATGTCTGACCTGGGGTTTGAACTGAGGCCTCACGTCTAATAAGCCGACACACTACCTGCTAGAGACTACGGCGACTTTCAACACTTACACGGCTTATATTTAAAATCGCGCTGGCTATTTTCGTAGAGTAAGTGCCTTGTTTGAATTAAAATTTTATTAGTTATTGAGGGATTTTATCCAATCTCTTATGAATCTTTTTTAGAGTTTATGAACGACTTCGTTTAAGTTGAGCTGCATTTAAAGGTATATAAATCCAGGCATGTGGCATAATATGAACTTAACTCAAGTGAAACTTGCCTCAATATTCATAGTCACGTTGGCAACAGAGATCAGCAATCAGTATTCAAAAAGATGAGTAGAATCGAATCATACTCATAATTTCTGATACTTATTTTAAGATCATACTCATACTACCCATATTCAAAGTTTGAAGTACTCATCATATTCATACTTAACAACACGTATGATGTTGTTGATTTCGACTTTCCATAACTCAACATCTATAAGAATCACAAAATAAGTATGAGTCTCGCACGAACACTAAAATACTTACTAGAAGGCTGTGTAATTGCTCTGATTGCTGCTCTGTCGTTTTGCTTATGTGTCTATTTTCTTTCAAACTTATTTCGAATGGTATGAGTTTGATATCAACGTTGTGTTCATACTCATTGCAACCAGTACTTATAAATCAACGTAGTAATGACTACGAATGAATCAGAGTACATAGTTAAATTTCAATATTGTCGACTCACTTATATTCAAAATTTCATGAGTGCTTATGAGTAGCGAAAAAACGATTCATTGCTGATCTCTGGTTGGTAAGAGATGGTTTCGGCTTTACGATATCAAATAATAGACTTTAAATGCCTTTAATTTTTTTACTTGCAAGCAAATATGGATACACGTAGGCATAAATAAGGATTTGAAAAGATTTTAAATATGCGTTTGTCTATGTACTCTTTGAGTTTTAAAGCTTCAAACAAGAAGCTTCATTTGTATATAATACATTTGAATATTTATTTCAGAGTGTTTGCCTATTAAAGTGTACCCATGTACATATAATATAGGAAAGAAAATATGAGTTACAGAATGCTTTTGTAAAGAGACAGAAAAGGGCAGCCTTAGTCGAAGGGAAAACTCTATTTATATCCTCTAATACTTATGCGCTAGAAAATGTTCGTATGAATTAAAGAGTGCAATTCTTGACTTAAAATTTTTTGTCTCGCTTTTATCTTATTTTGTTGCCCTCGTGCAAGGGCTATTACAATATTTACTTGTGTGTTGATTTTGTAAAACCGATTTATACTCAGGGATAAATTCAAGTATGTATGCATGCATGCATGTTTGTTTTTTACTATGTGTGTGTGTGAGTATTTGTGTTAATTCTATTGTGTTTATGAAAGCATGACTGTATTTCACTATGCATGCTGCATGCGTTTAACAAAAGCGGCTGCAACAACAACGACAACAAAAATAAACACCATCACCATCAGTACCAAAATTATTTCGGCAAAAAGTACTTGACTTGACTTGCCTTGCCTTGCCTTGTTGTATGTGGGGTGAACAAGTATATGTATGCATATAAATGAATATTGTTATAGGAAAAGTTTTCACTTTATTTTCGCTTTCTCTTCCTCTTTGGAATTTTTTCTCTTTTTTTTTTTTTGTTAAAATATTGTTGACGTTGCTACTTGACCCAATTGGCAAATGCCAGGGCACTATCAAACAAATATTTTTCTATGCAAACAGATTAAAACGCATATTTTCAAACTTTGTTCATGACGTTTTAGTTGTTTTTTATGAAAACAATTTCGTTTAGAGATGACTTCTCTTAAACGGAATTGTATTTGAAATGTTTTGTTCAAATCAAGTATTACTTTCATGCGTATACTGTGTAGGTGTTTGTTGCTTTCGTTTTTATGGACAACAGGAAGTGAAACTAGAGCCGTTTGTTACGATATAATAAACAGCAATAAACTGACGGCATTCATGACATGACAGTATACATTTGTTGTGGCAAGCAGCATACGAAAGTAAAACTGCTTTGATCTACTTTTGCCACGAATTAAGTACATCTGTGGGTACATCTGTGTATTTATACAACACAAACCAAATGTGTTTCGGTAGGAAGCAAGGCTAGGTATATAGCGCATGTAGTTTTACCTAATTGAAGCTAAAAGTCTGAGTTTATTAAAGGCTATGCCGCTTTAATTTAATTTTTTAGATCCCCAGATGATTGCAGAAAGCTAAACACACATTCCAGGTAAGGACATTCAAGGACATATCTTGTCACAGGACATGTTGCGAAAAGGACCAACGCAAGTGTACTTATGTATGTCTTCTTACTTAGTTGCAAGTATTCTTTTGTCCTGTTGCATACATCATCCATGTGACATAGCAATGCAGCACACAAGTGGCAGGCATGCATATTTCGGAATAATTACTGCCATTGAGCCAAGTTTAATCATGAATAAAATTTTTAAATTCCTTGGCGTACAATATTGTCATGATAACGAAAAATCTAGATACTGGTGTTTTGCTCTTACATCGCTTAACATTAAAATTGTAAACAAAACCTACAAAAACAAAACAATGCAGTAAACAAACCTGTTTACAAATTATCGTATTGCTTAATTTAACATCAAATACTAACAAGAAAAATGGTAAACAAGTAAACAAAAATACACAAACAACACTACAAGAATAAATGTAAACAACGATGTTTACATTTATAGAGATTTCTAGAAGGCGAAGACATAAACGTTCGCCTTCAAGAATATTCATCAGATTGTTTACTCTGCCATATAAAAGGCAAGGCAAAGCAGGCGAGTAAGTTAGTGAAGTTCAGACAGTCTTGTGTGAATCGGCGGTGTGTTTGAAGAGAGTAATCTTGGTTTAAAGATCTCCGTTACAAAGATCTGTGGAATAATTATCTAGTAATTGTTTATGTAAAGGGTATAAGCAGAAGAATAACAAAAAAAAAGCCAATTGTTGTTGTTTACATAAAGTTGTGAACAGTGGCACACAGAATTGTGTGAATAATAAAGAATTTTAATTAAAACTAAACACAAATTTATTTTTATTTTATTTGCAATCTACGAGCTCATATTTTAAACGTTTTTAAAAGGTAAAAACGTAACAATATGTTCTTTAATGTTACATAAATTAAGCCTATTTACATCCCAACTACTGTATGGTATTGCAATTGGAATAGTTTCTCAAAATGTAGCAAAAATAATATGAGAAGAAAAAAAATTTTTTCATATTTTTTTTAATATTCATTCGGCGCAATGGTTTCTAAAACACTTTCCTTTTTCTCAATAATATTTTTGCATGAAAATCGGTTTCTTAGTGGACAAAGAAGTGCTTCTGTACATATTAATTATCCATAAAAGTATTCAAACTAAAGAAACACAAGAATTCAACAAAACTGCTGCCGTTTATGTATTTCCAACTTCGTTTTCTACGAGTGTATGTATGTTTCAATGTCTATATCCCCCCGTTCGGGAATTTTGGCAAGCATTTTTGTTTCTGCTACATTGTCATTCAATTCAACAATGCCAGCAGCAGCGCAAACAATAGCATCAACAACAGCAACAACAACAACAACAAAGACTAAAAATTGCTTTGAAATCGCAATTCAGTTGTTATTGGATACTCAGTGTTCAATAATGTTTAAAAAAATTTTTTTGCGGACATTTTCAACACACACACACACACACAAATTGAAACAACTAACAAGAAGTAGTGAGTGAATGAATGTGTAAAAGATAAAATGTTTGTTGAACCAAATCGTAGTTAAATGTCAAACAATAATTGTGTAGGTTCCGCAAGAGATGCCACAATTCGATTTGGACTTTCATTTCGTTTCGTTTTTTTCTGTATAATCAAGGAGAAAAAATTGAATTTATTTTTTGGTCTGTCAAAAATGGCGCCATGCTTCCAATGCTGTATTCGACAATATTGTAGAAAAAACAATTCATTTCAGTTGTTTAAAAATTAACTTTAAAGAAACGAAAAAACAGTGCATTGTTCACCACAATTTAGATGCCATTAAAATTTATAAAGCGTTTAGAATTTGTTTAAGAGTTTTTGAAATGCCTGGAACAAAAAAAAATTATTGGTTGTAATAAAAATAAAAGAAACAGAAATAAGAATATGCATCTATGTGATATGAACAATATGTAGAGAGATGAAAATAAAGAAATATTTATATATATGTATGTACAATGAGCGTCAAAAAAACTGTATACTGTGAATTCTAGCAATCAACAAACTCAACTTCACCATCTAAGGAGAGAGCCCGAAAAAATTTGACAATACATATTTTGAAATTTTTTGTAAAATTTTTTTTTTCAATTTTAAAAACTGGCAATGAAACAGTTTTAAAATAAATGTAACGGTAATTTAATATTTTTTTTAAGGTACAGTTTCTTTTGACGCTCACTGTACATATGTACAATACATTATATAACGTGTATATTCAATACTTATCACTGCCACAAATAGTATTCGAAATAGAAGGTTTGGAAATCTAAACATTGAAGACTGAATAGCAGGCATACAGCTTTAACTGAATGTTTAGATTTGGAGGTTTAATTTACAAACAAAAAATGATGAAATTGAACTGAAGTAAAGAAATGAAATCTTATTTAAATATACAATCGATTGAAAGAAGTAAAGTAGAAGTAAAGAAATGAAATCTTATTTAAATATACAATCGATTGAAAGAATGTATGTATATTCGTTTAACACTTTAAATAAATCCGAAAATTCTACAAATCCCCAGTAGTGTTTGCTAAACGCAGCAGTAATTAAGGTTTATTGTACCATATATGGCCACCAGAACGTATACGTAATATTTATTTGAAACTTTACTCATTTGGCAATATAACCAATCTGTATTAATGTATATTTTTTTACTGTACAGTTTCTTTTGATGCTCACTGTATATGTATATAAAAGAAACCTGGGAATACTTTAATTTTTGGTTCTGACGTTAATTATATGCTTGTCTTAATCATCATAGTTTTCGAATTTATAAAATTTAAGAGGCTTGAAGTATCTCTCCCGACAACAAACATTTTATGATGGTCAGGCAATGTCACCTCTTGAGAAAATGTTGGACTTAACTATTAAAAACTACTTACCTTTATACCTATTACAGCGGTTGTTGTGACAAACTAATCGCCAGCTTAATTGGAATTAACGAAACTAAATCAGAGCCAGAAGTCGCTGTAGTCTAGTAAGTAATGTGTTGGGGTAGTGTATTGGGGTCAAGGGACAACAATGAAGTTAAATGAATTAATTATTATAACTCCGCCAATTGTAGCACAGCAATGTGTCATAGTTCTGCGAGAGCCCGATCCTTTTTCACTTCTGTGGTTATTCAAATTTCGGATGATGTTGGTATTTTGTTTAACGTTGGGCTAGTTGGTGGCTATCTAATGTTCATTACTGGTAACATGCATGTGCTGTTCATGCGTTACTGTTCATGCGTTTCATGATCAATATTGCTGATACCTTCGATACCTTATCTCCGATATTGGTTCTCCGGGGATATTCACGGTTTAATTAAGCTTTAAGTCCCGATTGATTATAAGGTGCATCACATTGATATTATTGACTTCTGTTGTCACTTCAACCTCATTGGCCTTATCCTTACAGTGTTAGAAACACAAGAACATTATTTCGATAATGGATAGACCGCTGCCCATGGGGTCTAGTTGCCACTCGAACGGGATAGGACTAGATTGAGTGTCCATATTGAATAACAAGGAACCAAATTATGTTATGTTGGTCATTACAATCCTTTACACAGGATTACGACCTAGCTTCCCACACCACTTATGGTTTATACATGAGTGAGTGGCGAGACCTACAGTTTAAAGTCGCCTCCGAACGGTTGATTTTTTTGAGAAACTTTTCATGGCAATTTTCACTTTCGGTGTTTATGCCAGATATCTGCTGACTTGGGGTTCGAACCATGGCCTTACGTCTAATAAGCCAACACACTACTACTAAACTACGGGGACTTGATACTATACTGCTTTTAAGCCGTAATTAATTGCAGAGTTAAATGCCTTAATAATTCGCAACAAAGGGGTAAAAGGCAAAAATATTATTACAAAATATTTTTCAACAAATATGTTGATACAAATGTATTCCACTTATTACCAATCATATAAACATAAGGTCTGTAATAATACCACGGAAGTCAATTGTTTGCATTAAAAATGCAACATTATTTCCTCTTTTTTCTAAATATTATAAACGAAAAAAAATGTAACATACATATGTAAATACAAACGTAGATGTTTATATAAACATATAAAATAACCTAACTGTATATTAGGTAATGGTACAAATGTACTGCATCGATATTATCAATGTTAAATAATGCACATACATTGTGTTGGTATATGCAACTCGTATCTGTATTACATTTCCTACTGTCTCTGAAAATGTATTTCAACATGAAATGTTTCCTGTTTGTAACTGTGGTAGTTATATCTGCCACTTGCCACTTGCCACTTGCCACTTACCACACTTAGTGGAAGACTTTTAAAATATTTTCTTTGAAAGGAAACATATTGTGAGCACAACAGTTATGCTGGTAGTAAAGATTTAAACACAGAAACTAATAAATTTTTATATTTCTTTTCTTTCTTTCTTTTTGGGTATGAAATGTTTTCCAGAAATACAAAATTAAGTGATGAAATTCTAAAATAATATTTTATGACCTACTGCGTTTGGAAATAATGTGAATGTGATGATATTATAATGTCTTATGAATATCAACAAAAAATTAAGGAAAGAAAATAATCTGTAATGCAAAAGAATTCCATTAAAGTTTAGATTATGAAGGTTTAGGTATAGTATAGTATAGTATAGTATAGTATAGTATAGTATAGTATAGTATAGTATAGTATAGTATAGTATAGTATAGTATAGTATTACGATATATATCGATAAGTAAATCTACTTTCAAATGAGCCAAACAAAAGTTAGATTCTTACCGCATTTAAAAATGCACAGACATTATAGCTTTTGGGCTAAAATCGAAGTGTTCTTGTTTCTAACCCTTTTAATAAAAGAGAAAAATCAGATTGTATAAATCTATTGTATAGTAATGTGTCATCAGAAACTTTGTGTTGTGGTATCAATTCCTGAATCTTTGGATCTTGTTGCCAAATAGGAATGAAAATTATCTTGTATATTTTAAAGTTATTACCTTTTAAAAACTCGTACTTGTGTTTAGTTTTAATTAAAATTCATTATTATTCGCAGAATTCTGTGTGCAACCCTTCAGTCCGGATTACGGCCTAGCTTCCCACACACTGTTCACAACTTTATGTATACAACAATAAATGTGCTATTTTTTATTATTCCTCTATTTATACCCTTTGCATATTTGCATAAACAATAACATGTACTAGACAATTGTTCAACAGATCTTTGTGAAGGAGATCAACCACGATTACTCACTTCAAACGCACCGCGGCTTCCCACAAGACTGACTGAATTTCACCTACTCACTCGCCTGCTTTGCCTTACCTTTATATGGCAGCGTAAACAGTCTGGTAAATTTTCTTGAAGGCGAGTGTTCATGACTTCATACAGACATACATACATACATAATTGGCCATTCCAACCCTTCAGTCAGGATTACGGCCTAGCTTCTCACTTGTGTGTGTTAATTTTATACATGAGTGGCGGGACCTACAGCTTAAAGTCGACTCCGAACCGCAGAGTTTTAAGAAACTTTTCATGGCAGTTTTATTTACTCTGGTAGTTTTTGCCAGAAATCTGCTGAGAGGAAGTCGCCGAAGAAATATTTTTTCATATTTCATTTTGATGTCTGACCCTTTAGACCGTTCGCATAAATAATAACAATTACTGCGTATTGGGACTTTTCTAAAACTATTACTTCAACAGATCTCTGTGACAAAGATCTTCCAAACACGATTACTCTCTTTAAACACACCACGTCTTCACACAAGACTGACTGAACTTCACACATTCAGTGGCCTGCTTTGCCTTGCCTTTTATATGACAGAATAAACAGTCTGATGAATGTTCTTGAAGGCGAATGTTCATGATTTCGCCTTCTCGAAATCTCTATAAATGTAAGCATCATTTATTATTGTAGTGTTGTTTGTGTATTTTGTTTACATTTATTCTTGTAGTATTGTTTGTAGATTTTTATTTATTGTGTACCGTTTCTTTTTTATGCTGGTGTTTGTTGTTGTATTAGGCAGTACAATAATTTGTAAACAAATCTGTTTACTGCATTGTTTTGTTTTTGTAGCTTTTGTTTATAGTTTTAATGTTAAGCTATGTAAAAGCAAAACACCAGTGTCTAGATTTTACATTTTAATAAAAATATTCTGGTTTACTATTCTTTTAACCATTTTGGTCAAACTCTGACGTAAAAGTCTTTAATGTTTCACAAAATAATTTTTTTCTTGGTATTTTAATAAAGATATGCTTCTTCTTTCCACTTTAGATTACATATTCTTGTATTCCAAAATTATAAAATTTTTTGACAAAGTTTTGAATTTATCCCTGGAGCAATAAATACATCAGAGTATAGTTTATGTTATAAGATACCTCAGTTTTTATTAGAATTTCCTTACCAATGTACCTCATTCACTTCTGTTTGCAAAGATGTAGTTATTGCTTCCTGGAGCAATACATGAGAGTCTAGTTTGTGTTATAAGATACCTGAGTTTTTATTAAAATTTTCTTACCAATATACGTCATTCACTTCTTTTTGCAAAGATGTAGTTAAGACATGTATAGTGATTTTTTATATGATTTATAAATGGAAGATACATTTTAATTACTTAAGCTTTGGACAAAAAGGAAGTGAACCTATGCGTTCAAATATAGAAAACTATCATAATTTCATAATGGTGTGGCCATGTGGCCTAAAATCTTAAGTGTCGTATAAATATTTTCTTCTATTCTGTTAAGACGTATCTAAATTAGGGGTTGGGGGTTTATTAATAAATATTAATAACATTATTAACTACATAACTGTGGGCCCATATTAAACATTTGACACACATTTCAACAATGAGCCAATGCCCCAAGGGCATTAAAAGCCATCATCATTAATGAATATCAAATGAAAAAGAAGAGAAAAGAACAAAATAGAATAGAAAACAAAAGAAAAAGAAAGAAAAAAGGAAAATTATGAATAGAAATTTATCTTAATTACACCTGCCAGCCAACTATATATATATTTTATTTAGTGGTGATGACACTATAATTTATTTCATTTTATTTCATTGCCTTCTTCGCTTTTATATTCCATTTATATTTAATTTGTCCTCTGCTTTCGGGTTCAAAACTAAAGAAGTGTCACCTTTCTTTTATTGAAATTGACTGATTTTTAATTACCGTCAATTATGCAAATATTTCTCATTCATTCATTCAGTTTCATAAATAGCCGTTTGACATGCTAAATTTACTGTAATTGGTTGCATTATCGTACGAAGATAATTAAATTCGTGTCAAATGTATTGTTTTTGCAAATTAATTGCATTGAAATTGAATATATTTTCGTATTCCATGGAGTTCATGGTTATGATTAGCAAAATTGAATGCAATTGTTTAAGTTTTATTAGCGGTATTCGTTTGACATTTAAAATTGACATACAAGACAGTATGGCAGAATGATTGAAGTCTTCAAAAATAGAAAATAATTAAATTTTAATTGAAAGATGTATGTCAATAATAGAAAATTAAATTTAAAATCAAAATAATTTACAAAAAAACACAGTTTTTTTTAAAACAAAATTCAGCATAATTTTATTTTAATTAAATTAAAAATAAAATCAATTATTATTCGATTAATAGGATTATTTTAAAATGTTATTTTATGGAAGATGCTAGGCTGTGTCTTTAGATACCCCTTGTAAAGAGGTTAACAGATAGTAGGGATGCAGTAAAAAAGGAGAGGAAAGAGAGAAATCGAACAAAATAAATCTATAAAGGACAACAAGTTAAGAAAAAGCATGCGTCCAAAAAGGGAAGCTTAATTTCTAAAGTAATTGACGTGAAATAAATCTCTACTCATTAACTCATAAAATAACTTTAAGCGTATTATAATATGTGCCAGAGATCAGCAATGCGTATTCAAAAAGATAAGTAGAATCGAATCATACTCATAATTTCTAATACTTAGACGCATTCATACTTATTTTAATATCATGGCACCTTTCTCTACTTGTATTTAAAGTTTTAAGTACTCATTATGTTCATAGTTTACAACACATATGATGTTGATGATATCGACTCTCCGTAACTTCACGTATACACGAATCACAAAATAAGTATGAACAAAATATGTATGAACACTAAAATACTCACTAAGGTTGTGTGTTTGCCCTGCTTGCTGCTCTGTCCGTTTTGCTTTGTTTTTTTTTTTTTTTTTTTTGTAAATGCAACAACAACTAAGGTTGTAAATTTCGATGATTGATTCGAGTCATTCATTGTAAGTATTATAAGTATTTTTCTAAGGTTATGAGTCTAAATAAGTAGGTTTATGAATCAAACATATTTCGAATGGTATGAGTTTGATGTCAACGTTGTACTCATACTCATTGCAACCTGTACTTATAAATCAATGTTGTAGTGAGTATGAATGAACCAAAGTACATACTTAAATTTCAATATTAATAACTCACTTATATTCAAAATTGCATGAGTGTTTATGAGTAGCGAAAAAACGATTCATTGCTGATCTCTGATATGTACTAACAATTCCCAATTTCCCCTATTTTCTATTAAAGCAGAGTGCAGAACGCAACCTGAACTGTAGGCCTGCTGCAATCCTGCAAACATTTTAAGTCCATTTCTAGGTGTTCAAGGAGAAATCAAGGGTAACTGTTAGTAGCTTGAGTGCACTTGCTGGAGTGTGTGAAAATAATTAGTCAAATTGTTACAATTAATCAAAATGACTACTGGAAAGGATACAAGTAATTACGTCTAGTCATACGATATTAGAATTCTAACTGGGGACTTCAGGGACTGAAAGTATAGGGTTATGCATTTCGTGGTTTCAAAAGTAAACGTAAATAAAACACATATAAAATATTTTTTTCGAAGTATTGCAAGCATTGATTCTTTTGAGGTAATTTTCGACCCTTTTTGACACATATTGGGCAGTATCTCAGCCAGTAAGGTCCAATCACACTTTCGGACCAAAGAGCGCACCAAACAGTGACTTTTTCTGGATGTAATGGTCTCTCTTCAATTACTTGAGGATTCTCAGAACCCAAAATACGACAATTTTGTTTATTAACATACCCACCGAGTGTGAAATGTGCTTCATCGCTGAAGAAAATTTTGTTCGAAAAATTGCTGTCCACCGCCAATCACCATTTTTGTAGTAGGTTTTGATAATTTGTATGCGTTGTGTGATAGTTAAGCGATCCATTTTCGTCAATGTCAGACTTTCAACTGAAAAGAAAAAAATTGGTTTCACAACTTAGTTTGACAGATGTCGAACTCTAGTCCCATACTTTTGAAACCACGAAATGGATAGCCCTATATATTTATTTACTTTCTTATAGGATGGCTGAGCATTACAGTGTTTTCCATGCAGAGGTCTTGTGAATTTGGAAAGCAGCACAATGCTTGTTGATGGCGGAATTGAAAATCTCTTGAAAATTGATGAATTATAGTGTTGGATTTAATTTCTTCTCAATCAATACGAACAGTTTTCCTAACGTATGGCACGTATCTATATTTGCTTTGACTGATTATTTGATACCGTATACCACATCTGCACATGCTTAACTATTATATAAAAACGTCATATCAGATACCATGTACAAAATATAAGATTAATTTTATTCATTTTACGTCATTACTTAATGTAACAACAATTTATTGGCAAATGTAATGATCTAAAATGAAATTATGAAAATTGGTTATTTTATGTTTTTTTCTAATGAAATATAATTAATGGACATAAAGGAGGCCACATTGTTACATACAAACGAGTGAATGTAAATAATTGTTTATTATAATGGCCACATTATTCCAAGCGCTTCAGTAAATTTTGTTTCAATAATTAAGATGATAAATTATGCTGTAATTAATGTCAGCATAGTCATAGAGAGGGCGAATTATTATTTATTTTTACAACAATCTATGATAATATGCATCATCATAAAAATAAAATTTATGTCGTGCATTAATATAAACATTATAAATGTAATAAATAATGTTATTTACATACCACAACCTAGTTTATGTATGTGGATAGGTCGTCCTCAATTACGCACATAGTGTTTCAGACCAAATTGTGATAATAAACAATCTAATTGGTTGTCTTTTACCCTTTTGAGTGGATATAATGCATGTACTTATGTATTCCTCCAATTATAAGGCGAACTTATTCGATATAATTTATTCCTATGCTATTCGTCTGATCTTAGCCAACCGGACATGGTGGTTAGTGGTACATAGATACTAACAAGAAACATACATACAGACATAATTTGTCATTACAAACCTTTAGTCAGGATTCCAACCTAGTTTGTCACATAACTTATACATGATTGGAGGAACTTACAGTTTAAAGTCGACTCCGAACGATAGATTTTTGAGAAACTTTTCATGGCAATTTTTTTGACTCGTTTTTGCCCGAAATCCGCTGAAAGCAAGTCGCCTAACAAATATTTTTTTCATATTTTCGTTTTGATGTCTGACCTGGGGTTTGAATCGTGACCTTACGTCTAATAAACCAACACAGTACCTACTAGACTACGGCGGCTTATATTATGGCTCCAACATATTGCGTTCCTATTAAAAAACTATCCTCCGATTAAATTTTATTAATAAAATATTATTAAATGTGAATATTATTAACTTCTAACCAAATGTTACAATTGTTTTTACATTGAAATTATATCAACAGAAGTTATTTCTTTATTTATTCACCAGAAAACAAAACAACACAAAACATTACCATTCCTGCTTATCATTTTAAGGAATTTTCATTAAAGTAACTGAAAAAAAGAAAACAATGAAAATAAAATCAAATCAAATTACTTTGAGAACAAACAAACAAATACCTGGGACAGAAATAAAATCACAAAAAAGTTTTTATTGTTTCAGTTTGTTAGCAGTTAGTTTACACAACAAACAATAACAAAATATTGACCAACAAACCACGCAATTACTTTGCCTAAGCCTAACAAGTTTGTGATATAAAAACTTCAGACTTTGTGTTGTTCTAGTCAAATATGAGAAATTTTATAAACAAAAAAAAAGAGAAATGTGGAATTCCAATACAGTTGTGTTGGAAAAAATAGGTGGTGTTTTATTTTTTATTTAATATTTTAATTTCAAACAATATTGTTACAAAAATGAAAAATCTTAGATACTGGTGTGTTGCCTTTACATTGCTTAAAATTAAAATTATAAACAAAAGTTACAAAAACAAAACAAGGCAAGTAAGCAAACCTGTTTACAAATATCGTACTGCCTAATATAATAACAAAGGGTGTAAAACAGAGGAATAACAAACAAAGCAATTGTTGTTGTTTACATCAAGTTGTAAACAGTGGCACACAAATTTATTTTTATTTTATTTGCAATCTACGAGCTTATCTTTTAAACGTTTTTAAAAGATAAAAACGTAACAATATATAGAATTTGACAATAATACCAATAACCTGCAAAAACGTTACCCATAATTTAAAGTATAGAGTGGGCCATTCGAAGGATTTAAATTTAAAAATGCAATAAAACAAAAAGAGTTTGATATTTTGTCAAATTTATTTTTGTTGTTGTGAAGTACAATTGTCCCGTTTTGATATGAAATATTATTTCATTCATATGGCCGCCACGGCTGATCACACAATACCTCATTCGATCGGACCAATTTTCATGCAATTTTTCGAGTGTATGTGCTCGTATCTCGGCAATGGCATTACAAGTGTTGGCCTTCAAATATCTCTGATTCGTCGGCAGACCATTATTCTTTAACGGCACTACACAGATTATATTGCAACGGTGTCAAATTGCAGCTTCTTGATCAATTCGGCTAATTAAACGGCCATAAAACATTTGACTCAATAAATCCATTGTAGCATGTGATCTGTGGCAAGTTGCACCATCCTGTTGAAACCAAACATCGTTTCCATCAATACCATGAAGAGCGAGTACAAAAGAAATATGGGCCTTCACTTCACGAGACACACCAAACAGTCTCTTGAGGGACGTTTCTCTTTCTTTTTACTGGAAATGAAATCACGGCTACGTTACATGAAATGCTTCCGCAGACCTTTAGGTATTTCGCTTTTAAATACTTTCTTTCAATATTTAATGTTTCGAAAATGAAATGCTATTATTTCCTCCACTATCGTCAACAGTAGCTAATTTGGATTTCTCTTAAAAAGGAACACACAAAAAAAAAATACAACAGCAGAGGGTCTATAAATAAAAACAATAAAAAACTTTTAATATATATTTTCTAAATAATTTCGTTTCTCCTTTCTCCCATCACTTCAAGTAGGAATCACAATATGAAACTTATTCTTGTGTGGTAAACCGAATTAAAAATATCAGAGAGAAAGAGAGCGGGAGAGAAGGAGAACAAAAGTAAACACAATATAAACAATTTTAAAACTTTTCTTTCATGCCTAGTTTATGAGGGAGATCAATATTTGCATTGTTTGGTTTGGTTTCAGTAAATTAAAGTGGCTTAAAACTTTTTTACCACCACAGACCAACCATTCACTTACGTTCAGTATTCAACTATATGCAATTTTTTTTATTTGTGGTCACCTCAGTTTTTTGTGTTGCATATTTTAGTTACAAAACAATATTTTAAAAAAGTTTAGTTAAACGGATTTGCAGTAACAATTTCAACAATCGAAAATATTTTGTAAAATAATAGAGAGAAAGTAGGGTACCCCATATATGAAGGAACTCTGGTCTTCAAACTTAATATATGTCTACGAGAAATATTGGTGATGCTAACTATGTTACTGCTTCGGTTCGGAAGGTTCGCATCTAATGTGTGCTGTTGAAATAAAATAATTTTTTTTTTTTCAATTTTAGAAATCTGCCAATGAAACACTTTTAAAATAAAAGTAACTGTAATTTATTAATGTTTATATTTTTTAATGTACAGTTATTTTGACGTTCACTGCATTTCCCGTAGTGCTAATAATCTTCAAGGTTCAAGACTTTTATGTTATTTTTGCAAGCGGTAATTAATGTCCTCTACATGTACTTATTACTTCTATTGATTTGCCAATCTTCTTTTCTAGTGATTATCAAGCGGATTCCACTCTATGAACGTGCGATGTTAGATTTGGATCATAGTGATGTCTATGTGATAATAATCAAACAAAAACATTGCTTTGTTAAATTGAATTACATTGCTGTTAAATACTTCATGAACCAAATGCAATTTTAAAATATTTTCACTAATTGCATGCCTACATACATATTTAAAATAATTTAATACCTCTTCTCTTTAGTAATTATAGAATTAATTATTCAGTGAGTGACTATTAAACACATTCCAAAAGTTAAATACTAAGCATATTTGTTGTTTATTTTATTGAAATGTCACAGGCATTTTAATCAATTTAACTAATTTGCGAAAATAGGAAAAAATATACGAAATAATTACGGCAAACGTTTAAAATTATTTTGTGATTTTGTTAAATCACATCTACTTTTCAGTTTCAAATTAAATATGAGTGAAAAAAGGCTGTATGATAGGTACATATGTATATTATGTATAACATATAAAATTATTGTGTTTCTACTTTTAAAGAGAAAATTGTGTAATTTTAAGAATATTGGTATACAATGCCTAATAGTTACTGCATAACAATCACATCGCTTTTTATGATATTGTTATCCAAAGTATCTAGCTATAGTAGAACACAAATCCAATAAAGGATTTATATTTTCCAAATATAATAGAGTACCCATGGTTCAAAGCCTGGATTAGACTTCTTAAACCAAACGGAACATGAAAGAATATTTCTTAGGCGACTTGCTGTCAGCTAGGTTGTAATCCTGGCTAAAGGGTTGTAATTACTAATTAAGTAAGTACTGTTACGTTTATACCTTTTAAAAACGTTTAAAATATGAGCTCGTAGATTGCAAATAAAATAAAAATAAATATCTCTTTAGTTTTAATTAAAATTCCTAATTATTCACACAATTCTGTATGCCACTGTTCCCAACTTGATGTAAACAACTCTTCTTTGTTATTGTTTATTCGAAGGAGATCTTCGACACACGATTACGTTCTTCAAACTCACCGCGTCTTCACACAAGACTGACTGAACTTCACTAACTCACTCGCCTGTTTTGCCTTGCCTTTTATATGGCAGACTAAAAAGTTTGATGAATGCTTTTGATAGCGAATGTTCGTGACTTCGAGCGCTATCGATCTCTATAAATGTAAACATCATTGTTCAATCATTGTTGTTAGTGTATTTTATTTACATTTATTCTTGTAGTGTTTGTTGTTGTATTTTTGTTTACCATTTGTCATTCTAATGTGTGTTATTATATTACGCAGTGCGATAATTTGTAAACAAGTTCATTGTTTTGGTCTTGTAGCTTTTGTTTATAATTTTAATGTTAAGCGATGTAAAAGAAAAACACCAGTATCTAGGTTCATTTTCGTAATAATATTTTGTTCACATATCTTTCCTACAAAACAAATTAACGTAAAAAATTGCCAGAGTAATATAAAGTTTGCATTTTAAAACTATTTGTTGTTCAAATAATTTTTTAAATCTAAATTGACCTTTTCTTGGTTCGTGTATTTAAACTAAAAGTCTACCGTTTTTTATACTTAGTAAACCTAGTAACATAAATAAATGAAAGTTTAGATATGTGGGTAAAACAGGGTTTAAAATTTGGATTTGCTGAAAGTAAAATATTTAAAAAATATTTACAAAATATTCAAATAGTATGACTAAAAAGGATTTTTAAACTTTTCTGAGCATCTATACTTATTACCATTTGCCTGAATAAATAATCAGAGAAGTTTTCTATAATTATTGTTTCGGTTGTATTTCTGCCCATTAGCCCAATGGAACTTGAGTCTCATCTGCCTTTTTTATAAATGCTTTCAGGCCACAACCAAATTCTGACCACAATTAATGTGTAAAGTTATGTAAAACAAGTACCATTGCGAATTGTTAATTTTATTCATCCATGGTGGTCTTTCCTTATTTTCCAGGAATAAGAAGGCATTTACAACAATCTTTACAAAATGTACGTGATCGTAATGTTAAAAGAAGTAAGAGAAAAGTAAAAATTGTCTTAAATTGAAATAAAAATTAGAAAAACTTATAGAAAACCACAATTATTTAAATGCTTTTATACAATTTAATGCAATTTAAGAAGAAACCATATTTAAAAATTTATATTTACAATAAGTATGTTTAAACACTGGCAACATATTCGATTAAATTTAATGTATTCAGTTTGCTTTATTCAATCACATCAATGTAACCTTATTAACTACAGTGAACGTTAAAAGAAACTGTTTACTATAAATAAAATTTTAACCAAACAATAAACTCAATTTTTGGCACTTAAGGAGAGTGTCCGAAAAAATTTGACAATATTTTGAAATTTTTTGTGATTTTTTTGTTTCAATTTTAAAAGCTGGCAATGAGACATATAAAATAAAATAAAATAAAAATAACGGTAATTCATTAATGTATATATTTTTTTAATGTACAGCTTATTTTGCCACACACTGTATATTAATCAAAAGTCAGATTGCACTGAATTTGTAGTGCCACTATCAATTAAAACGTTTAAATTTTTAGAATAAAATTGTTTACACAAATAAAATTAATTTTTTAAACTAAAAATAATGCAACACAATTGTTTACGATAACATACGGTCATATTAAAACGATAACATATTAGTCAAATGAGTTTTAATGAAATTAAAATTATTTTATAAAATTGACAAAAATTATGCATAAAACTTTTGTAAATATCATGCTTTAAATAAATGAATCTGTAGCCCTTGAGACAAAATATGAAAACAGGCAAAAGGGGAAAACAAATCATAAATGAATGAATGAATGTAATGAAATGATTTTTATGCTTTTGTTCATTGCACTTCATATACGCATTGTACGCCATTGTAATCCACACATTATGGACAACATCCCTTGGCGCAACATACAGTAAGCATCAAAAGAAACTGTACATTAAATATACATTAACAAATTACAGTTATTTTTATTTAAAAATTTTAATGAAACAATTTAAAATTGAAAAAAAAATTACAAAAAATTTCAAAATATTGTCAAAATTTTTTCGGTTACCCTCCTTAAGTGGTAAAAGTTGAGTTTGGTGATTGTTAGAGTTTTATCCTTAGTGTATAGTTTCCTTTGACGCTCACTGTACATATGTATGTATGTATGGCAAAAAATTGGATTTCCCAGAACCCTAAACACAGAGTGAGCGAACCTCAATGTTAAAACAAACACGACCTCTGCATACTTTTCTAAATTACAACACAACACAATGTGTTAGAGGTTAGTTTCTTTATCACACAACACAGTCACACAAAGTTAATAAACCCATTAACAAATTTCATGGAAAACTAAGGTATGTATGTATGCATATGCAACGGCATCAGCAACAGTACACGCAATGGTGTACACTGTACACAGTATATGCTTGTATGCAAATTGGCCATATTTTTAGTACGTTTGGATTAAAAGTGAGTGAAAATTTAATTTTGTTAATAAACTGTGTGTAAATATTTTCGGTATGCTCAAGCTGAAAAAGGTGACGCACTGGTGGTTTAAATCCCTTATGACTTCATATAGTGGCACAATTTTATCTGGAAAAATAGTCTGTCATTTGAGACTAATTATTATCATTCAAAAAAATATTTGAAATTCTCATCATAATTCTAAAACAAATTCTAAAAAAGGAGGTCAATAGCCATAAGATTGTTATTTACATGCATGTGTGATTTTAAGCAGATCTTCTGCTACCCATACTTAGAACAATGATTAAATTTTTAAAATTCCTAAATAGTTTTTAAGCCAGGGAGCCATTAACACTTAGGGAATGACCCCTATCCTCGTAGTACATTGTGGTAGAGTACAAGAAAGCGAAATGTTAACGAAAAAAAAGGAAAACTGTGCGGTTTATAGTATTTATTTTTTTCTTTATTAGTTCGAAAAGTTGAACTATATATACAGACAATGATATCAGGGTGATTAAACTCTATGTGGAATGAAGGAACCTTAATCTGGCAGAGCAAAAAGCAGTAGCTGTCCGTAAAAAAAGGAAATGCAAGAAACGATAAAGATGTCATAGTAAAAATTGATTTACACAGTATAACGTCGTCTAAGTGAAGCAAATCCTGCGTAAGTTTCCAAGAAAGAAACAGATTTTAACGTAGGAATACCTCAACTGACCAAATGACTATTGTTGTCAAGGGTTACTAAATTATTTTTATCTCTTCGGAAATATTATGGAAAGCCATTTCAATAAATACAATCAAAAGAAGAAAGTTTCCTATATATAGAAGAAGCTGCTTAAGAATAGTGCTACGAAAATAAAAATTCTAGATACTGGTGTGTTGCTTTTACATCGTTTAAGATTAACATTATAAACGAAAGCGATAAAAACAAAACAATGCTGTAAAGAAACCTGTTTAGAAATTATCGTACTGCTTAACGCCAACACCATCAAACACCAGCATAAAAAAGTGGTAAACGAGTAAACAAAAATATACCAACAACACTGCAATAATAAAAGTAAACAACTGTGTTTATGTTCATAGAGATTTCGAGAAACCTAATTCATAAACATTCGCCTTCAAAAATATTCATCAGACTGTTGACTTTGTCTATAAAAGGCAAGGCAAAGGAGACGACTGAGTTAGTGAAGTTCAGTCAGGCTTGTGTGAAGACGCGGCGCGTTTGAATAGAGTAATCGTTGTTTTGAATTGTCTTCCAATTGTTACTGTTTATGTGAAGGGTGTAAACAGAGGAATAGCTAACAAAGCAATTGTTGTTGTTTACATCAAGTTGTGAACAGTGGGACACAGAATTGTGCAAATAATAAAGAATTTTAATTAAAACTAAACATAAATTTATTTTTATTTTATGTACAATCTACGAGCTCATATTTTAAACGTTTTTAAAAGGTAAATACCTAACAATGTCTAGAATATGTCATACAATACGAAAGCTATTGCTGCTGTATCAGAAAAAAGAACATTGATCCTTCTATACCCCGTTATGTAAGAGAAATGAATTTTTTAACATAAATAATGCTCACCATATTTGAGAACATAAAACGAGCAACGTATAGAATAGAGCCAGATATAGAATAGGGCATAATGGATCAGACACTACTTAATCCAATTTTTTAACCAAGTTCCCAAGCTTTACTTAAGGGAAAACTCGTAGTATTTAAATACTCGAACTTCAAAGAACACTGATTGTAAATTAAATCTGTTATCGAACGAAAACAGTTGTATAGAAGTCATGTCGTTGTCAGAGACAAATGGGACTCGGCCTACAGGGTAATTGCAGCAGTTAAATAAATTCTGCTAGGGGAAGTAAAGCAATACATACATACATAATTGGTCATTACAACCCTTCAGGCAGGATTACGAAATAGCCGCTCATACCTCTAATATTGTGTGTGTTAATTTTATACATGAAATCTGCTGAGAGGAAGTAGCCGAAGAAATATTTTCTTATATTTTCGTTATTATCTCGACCTGGGGTTTGAACCGTGGCCTATCGTCTAATAAGCCAACACAATAGCTACTAGACTACGGCAACTTCAACTCAATAGCTAACTGCAAAATAAAATTTTAATTCAGACAAGGAACTTATTCTTCGAAAATATCTGTTGTGGTGACAAATCTAAAGAGACAAGACCTCACAAACGAATCTTTTGTATGACTATGAAGGTAAGCGTATGAGTTATATTGCCATATGAATAAAATTTCAAATAAATATTACGTATACGTTCTGTCGGCCATATATATCATACATTAAACCTTAATTACTGCTGCGAAATTCGTCGACCCCGAACGACAGATTTTTGAGAAACTTTTTAATGGCAATTTTATTTACTCACAGGGTTTTTAGCCAGAAATCTGCTGAGATTTCCTTTAGTTCGAGATGTCTGACCTGTGATTTGAACGGTGGCCTCACATATAATAAGCCAATGCACTACCTACAAGGCTACGGCAACCACAAAAGATAACTCGTAGTATTTAAATACTAGAACTGCGAAGAATAATTATTAGAAATGGAATTTGTTATCGATCGAATGCTGACAATTGTACAGAAGTGATGTCGTTATCGAAGAGGAATATTAATTTCAGCAGTTAATGAAATGCTGCAAAGGGAAGTAAAGCAATAGCAGTATAAAGGTATATGAAAGAGGTTTCTACATGCTTAGATGAGGATGCTTTGTGACATATTTCACACCATCTATTTCCATATCTCATACGTGTGGCCTGGGGACGTGCGAAGCAAACTGCTTACCATACATTTATGTGCCGAAAGTTGCCCCGCCACACATCAAATTCGTGATCATACTAATCTCTTTTGTTATTGTGTTTGTAAATAATACCCACACGGATAGGCAGAGGTATGAGTTTGAAGAATATCAAAATACTTTTGATTTTCAGTACTTGGGTTGCATTAAGAGTTTTCTTCTTCACAACAGCAATAACAACACAATGAGTTTCAAGGCTCAATTTTGATCAGTTAAATTTGAAGCGTCATCATGCACCAAAACAAAATCTTTACAACCAAAATTGGATTTGCGAAAAATTTGAATAAATTTTACACTTAAAAACCTTCTTGAATATTGCCTTCCTTTTTCTTCAAAAATTCGAATAATTGAGGGGAGCAAAAGAAAAGAAATTAAAATGAAACCTTCATAGCCACAATATGTGAATGTCACTGAAGCACTAAGCACAACAATTGCGAAATAATTCTTGCCATCGACATTTGATATACAGTGGAGCATGAAAATGTTAAGGTTTTCTTTTTCGCATGGTAAAGTTTCACCTTGAACAGGTAGCAAGGCAAATGAAACAATATTAGTGTATGCTACAGTTATTAGAATTATTATACTCTTGCTAGATGATTTCTATAAAATATTGAAATTATTTTGCTTGTCACATACACTGAGCGTTAAAAGAAACTGTGTACTTTAAGGATAAAATTCTAACAATTACCAAACTCAACTTTTCGCACTTAAGGAGTGTACACGAAAAAATTCGACAATATTTCGAAATTTTTTGTAATTTTTTTTTTGTTTTAATTTTAAAAACTGGCAAATGAAACAATTTGAAAATAAAAATAACGGTAATTTATTAATGTATACATTATATGTATACATTTTGTAATGTACAGTTTCTTTTGATGCCTACTTTATATGTGATGAAAAATTTCCACAAATTTATTTATTCATGGGAACAGCTGCAAATACAGCCGCTAATGTTGACATAACCAATAAACAAACAAATTTCTCAATAAACTGTAACACTGTATTCAAAAAATCAACAAAATAATGGTAATATGGTATACGTTTAAGGGCTGCTATTTATATTTGAGTAAAGGCAAGGCATATTTGTCCTCAAGATAATTTCACCATAGTAGTCTACACCAAAGATCAGCAATGAATCGTTTTTTCGCCACTCATAAGCACTCATGAAGTTTTGAATATACGCGAGTCAACAATATTTAAATTTAACTATGTACTCTGATTCATTAGTACTCACTACAACATTGATTTATAAGTACAGGTTGCAATGAGTATGACTACAACGTTGACATCAAACTCATACCATTCGAAATATGTTTGATTCGTAAGGCTACTCGTTTAGATTCACAACTTTAGAAAAATACTTATAAGTGAATAGAGTGACTCTAGCAAACACACAATCTTTTAGTGAGTATTTTAGGGTTCGTATGTTGAATTATGGAGAGTCAAAATCAATAACATCAAACGTGTTGTTAGGTATGAATATGATGAGTACTTCAAACTTTGAATATGAATAGAGGTTTCGTGATATTAAAATAAGTATGAATGCGTATAAGTATCAGAAATCATGAGTATAATTCGATTCTACTCAGCTTTTCGAATACTCATTACTGTCCTCTGGACTGCACATGCCTGCTGATGGTTTTTCATAATTCAAAATGCTTAACACTTTAATACAGGCGCTTTAATTCATGCTTGTCGCCTACTGGCTGCTACGTTTAGAGCTTATCGCTCTATCGTGACGTAACTTTTGGTATTATGTGTCGTCTAATAGCATGATAAATTGAGTACCACCGGTGGTACGCGCCGCCCAGTAAGGCAGTCTAGTGCGTACGAGTCAGCGTGAACGTGTTAATCAATTCATAATTGATCAATTAATATTTAAGTTTTTCTTTTCTTTTCACTTCGGAAAATAAAAATATAGAGCCCTCGTATAACATTTGTTTTGTATTCTCACAACTTTCAAGCATAAAACGCAGAAACCGTAGACGGTGAGACGTTAACAGCGCACAGAGAAACTGTAGGAAAATATTTAAAATTTTTTGGTGATTCTTGAAATACTGCCAATTAGGTCAACTCTAAGAATTGTGGTTAGGAATGCGGATTGTTATTGTATTTTTCTTTGTCGCCGTTTGCTGAAGCTACAAAATAACGCAAAACGACAAAAAAAAGTCCTTGATGTGATTTCTTTTTTTTTCAACGAAATTCCATTTACAACTGTATGAAAACAAGAAGAGCAAGAATTTTAGCGTCTATATGGAATTTTTGTTACAAAATAAGACGTAAAACTAGAAAAAGGAATAGAATTATTTGTGAACAAAATTTGCTTAAAATGAACGGATTCTGTTATGGGGTTCAACACATACTGCTTTGTGAGCCGTCCTCACAATGTAAGTTCTGGAATGCGTAGCGTACAACGTGACCTTCTGTTTGTTTCAGAAAATGATTACACTGTCAGTCTTCTTTGCAAATGTTGTGTTTATATTTAGATGCTGCTAAAAAGAATTCAGTCTTTAAGTTTTTTTACAATTGAACATATTTGAAGTAACAACACATGGATCATTGCATTTCAAATAAAGAGAATTTGATCAAAATAATCAAGAAACAGGGAATATGAAATTAGTTTTGTTTGCAATGCAGTTTCTTTGTGTGAAAAATTGTAAGGAGAAACGGAATTGAGTACAAGGAGAAGACAAAATACATATGTAATCATGTTATCTTCATTTACTCCTTTCTAAACAAGTGTGAAATAAATTGTGAGAGTGTTATACGAGCTTTATGTCAATTCAATTTTTGTTTTGTATTTTTCTTTTACTTGAAATATGAAATAAAATATTTCTTTTTCACAAAAAGTTTTGGATAACAAACTTCATACAGTGAGCATCAAAAGGGACTGTATACCTTGGAGTGCCCGAAAAAATCTAAAAATATTCAGTATTTTTTTGTAATTTTTTGCTTTAATTTGAAAAAACCGGCAATGAAACTGGCAATTTTAAAATAAAAATAACGGTAATTTGGAAGAGGTATTCCTCAGGGATCAATATTAGGGCCCTTTTTATTATGTATATACATTAACGACCTACCTGATGTCTTGAATACATGTACGCTGATGACATTTAAATTTATAGGAGCACTCGTATTGAGAATATCAATATCGACTCATAAAAAATTGACAACAGAGCCAAGGCCAATGGACCTTGCATTAATCCCTCCATATCTAAATATTCATTACTTTCTAGAACAAAGAGAGCATTTGTTGTGCCAGATATAGTTATCATGGGAATAAAATTGATTTTGTTGAAACAGCATCCAATCTGGGTATTATCTCTAATGGTCGACTAACGTGGTCTAACCACATTAATGACATCGTTAGCAAAGTTTACGGTATGCTTAGAAACTGATGAGGTGTTAACACGTTGACTGCCGACTACAAGATACCTCGTAGATTGCGTTCCCTTCTAGGTTGCCAACTACGAGTTATCTCGTACTCATTAACCCTGCCATTTTTGTGTAGCTTCGAATACAATCGTATTATATCAGTGCTAGTATCGATAAATGGCTTCTGGGAAAAGGACAAAAAGTCAATGTTGTCGTGCGTGGCCAGTTTTCTGAACATTGCCGCGGCAGTCAACGTATTAAAGATTCGACTCCCTTTGCCATACATATGCAATCGGTTAAAACGTATTTGATCCCTGTTCTTTTATACGGGTGTGAAATTTTCACGAACTGTGATACTGATGATAGGCGGAAACTCAACTTGGCTTATAATTGGTCAATTCACACAAGCCGTTGTATCGTTGTATTCATTGTATTGTTGGAAGAACATACAACAGTGTATGATTGTTATTGATAATTTTCATATAAAAATCTGATACACTTATACACATTTTTTTCCTATGTTTTTTGGAAGTTGTATTGGTTTCGTGCTATCAAATTGTGTGAATGAACAATATGTAATCTAATTAACCTAATTATATTCAGAACATAGGCAATGCCATTTAGTTCAAGAAGGAGTTATACAATCTGTTTAAGTAGTTTTTTAGGATATTTTGATTATTTTGCACATTTTTACACTCTATTTTTATTAATGATTATTAATTTTTCCTCTTTGTTTTTGTATATTTCTTGATATTTGTATATACTGTTATTCGTATTTTACTACTTTATATTTTATTATAAATAAATAGTTTTTTAATGTACAGTTTCTTTTGACGCTCACTCTATACTTAATTAAACATTCTGAAACGTAGGCCTCAGTATCGCAAAATATTTGGGCAATTCACACAAGCCCTTGTATCATTGTATTCATTGTATTGTTGGACGAATATACAACAGTGTATTCTTGTTGTTAATAATTTTCATATAACATTCCGATACACTTATACACATTTTTTTCATATGTTTTTGGAAGTTGTATTGGTTTCGTACTATTAGTTTATGTAAATGCCAGTAATTAAGAAGAAGAATAAAAATAAAAAATATTTTCTATGTAACTTGTGGTAATAATTATCATTTCAAAATTTGAATTGTTCGCACAGATAGTTAATTAATTTACTTTCTTCCGTAATATTTTTCATTTTGTTGCTTGAAAATCAAATTATGAATACTGGTCTCCTTATCGTTTTTTGACATTTGGAATATGAAATACACAATACAGCCCAGCAATGAGAGTGAAAAAATAAAAAGTGTATTCAATACAACATACACAATACAAAGTCGTGTGAATTGGCCAATTGTATTAAATTAAAACAAAATGAACTGGACTTTGTTTTATTCAGTTTATAGTCAAATGTTACCTCCAACTATTTAAAAAATTTGGTAAAAAATTTAATATGAAATAGGAAAGCACATGTAAACCTCAATCCTTTAACTTCATATTGCACCTACGCAGGCTAATAACCTTTATGTAACATTTCACTGCTGAATAACGTTAATTTTCCTTTCAAACCAATATATTAAAACACATTGGTTGTAGTGATTTCGTTTGAGGGCGTTCGTTATTTATGTTTTCTTATAAAAATGTCCAGACACAATAAAAACAACAAAACAACAACTGTTCTAATCCTGTTACTGTTTTTCTTTTTCTTAAAACCATTAATAAAGGATTCACTTTTATCTCTCAACATGTGTAAACGAAAATTCAAATTTGTTGTGCCATTAATAAGGTCTAATAAGTACTAAACGTAAATATTTAATGAGATATGATGGTATTCTCTAAAATATCCTTTTAAATATTCAAAGAGAATGGCTGAATGTATTAGGCTTGGGAATTCCTATCTCATTTGCTCTCTTCTCTGCTTGCAGTTTGTAATGATTATTTATTGTTTCTTAATGTGGTTAAATAGCTAGACTTTAATAGCCTTTTAAAGATGAAAAAAAATTAAGAAGTGTTGAAAGGCGGTTGCGAAAAGAAAGTCAAAAACTTGTGTTTCATTTTAAAAGTCATTGACCTACTCTCGTCTTGAACTTTATATTCATTTGATTTAAGGAATCTATAATGACGATACCAAGTATATCGTGCTCTTTTTATTAATTTTGCCTGCCATAATTGTCTGCTATTTTGTTTAACATTCACGTATTTGATTACTGTCTGACACATTATATGCTCAAACGTCGAGTTCTTGACCTTAACCTGCCTAAAGGACAGTGTTTAATAATTTATTTATTGGCAAGTGATAAACAAATAATTCAAAGTGATATGCAAATAAATAGAAAAATTTCAAAGAATTTGATGCGCATGCAGACAAAATTGAAATGTTATGAAGAATAATGCCCAAAAAACTTGTTGTGAATTCAGCTAGTTAACGAGACTGAAATGAATAAATAAAGACCGCGACACGAATTTTAAATATAATTTTATTAAACATAGAATATTTAAATTTTTATACTTGTATTTGGCATCAGGTAAATATTTTTGATTTCAACAGCTTAAATGGCGTTAAAAAAACTAAATACGTTGAGTTTATAAATATTTTCAAATTTAAATTCATTTTATTCCTCTTTTACTTACCCATTTATAGTGAACGTCAAAAGAAACGGTACACTAAGGAAAAAATTCTAAGAATCCTAAATCAAAACTTTTACCACTTAAGGAGAGTGCCTGAAAAAATTTCGAAATTTCTTGGATTTTTTTTTTTCAATTTTGAAAACTGGCAGTGAAACAATTTTAAAATAAAAATAATGGCAATTTATTAATGTATAATATAATAATGTATAATATATATAATGTATGTTTCTTAATGTACATTTTCTTTTGACGCCTACTCTATATGAACTAAAACTATTTGCAAGAAAACATTAAAATTTTCAAGATTCCACAAAAAGATGAATAATCTCTTGGCATGTCCTTCAAGTTGATTGGGAGACTTCATTACTTTGTGTGGTTTCTTTCAAAGCCATGAAATAGATGCTTTGTTTGTGCAAAGACTTGTAGGAAGTCATTTAAGTTACTTTTTTTCAGAACTTTCAGGTTCTAGGATATGAATTGACTTTATAGTCATGAAAAACTGGTTGTTTTCATATTCAACCACAGCTTTTTTTTTGCTGCAATACATGCCTTTTTTGAATGTTGTGTTTATATACTCATCAATTATTGTCAAACTGTTTACAAAAATTGAACATCTAAAAATTTTTTGTAAGTTCACTAGAATATAAGGACAAAATTAGCTGAGGCCAACCGAACAATATGGCTTTTTTACATTCTTTACTAGTTTTTAATTTTTTTTTTTTCATTTATTAGAAAAATAGAGGTGAGAAAAAATCCAGAGTTAAAAGGAGAATGTTTCTATCGAGAACATGACTTAGGTCATCAAAAAATAATACAATCGATGTCTGTCCATCAATTGTCATCGAGCGATGGCACACAAAAAGTAGAGGCGCCAATTAAGTAAGTAAGTTAAGTTATGTTGTACACATACATAATTGGTCAAATCTTCAGTCAGGATTACGACCTAGCTTCTCACACCACATATATTGTGTGTGTTAATTTTATACAAGAGTGAAGGGACCTACAGTTTACAGTCGATTCCGAAAAACAGATTCCCTTAAGATACATTTTATGGCAATTACTCCTAGATTAAGAAATGCCAGAAATCTTCTGAGGGGAAGTCGCCGAAGAAATGTTTTTCATATTTCGATTTAATCCGATGTCTGACTTCAGGCATACATAATCCAATGACACATCATAGTTATGCTGAAGAAACCATGTTCAAACTTCTCTTCGATTTTACAATATATAATATACTGCAGTATGTACCAGAGATCAGCAATGAATCGTTTATTCGCTACTTATAAGCACTCATGAAGTTTTGAATATAAGTGAGTCAATAATATTGAAATTTAACTATGTACTCTGACTCATTCATACTCATTACAACGTTGATTTATAAGTACAGGTTGCAATGAGTATGTGTACAACGTTTACATCAAACTCATAACATTCGAAATATGTTTGAGGCACACTATTACTCATTTAGATTCATATCTTTAGAAAAATACTTATTTTGTGCCTCGTGTATATGTTGAGTTATGGAGAATCGAAATCAACAACATCATACATGATGTTAAGTATGAATATGATGAGTACTTCAAACTTTGAATATGAGTAGAGGTTCCATGATATTAAAATAAGTATGAATGCGTATAAGTATCAGAAATTATGAGTATGATTCGATTTTATTCATCTTTTTGAATACTCATTGCTGATCTCTGGTATTTACCATACAATATAAATTTATTACTTTCCCAATGGTTTACAGTTTATTTCCTCATGTTTTTCTAAATTCACAAATTGGAACTCAGGTGCTAACGAAGTCAAAACAGTTAAAAAGCAGGCGAGCTGTCATACAAGTTGGTTTTGAGGCAAATGTGCCGTACAGCAACAGAAATAATTATGAAAACTAAAATTGCAACAGTATCATATATAAAGAAAAACCGTTAAATATCGCAACAATTGTAAATGAAAGCGAACAAAAAGTTGCAACAAAGCAGAACAAAAAATGTGAAATAAAAACCAAAACCCAATTAAATTCGAACGTAATAACTTACAGTATGTTAATATACTGAATTGCTGTTAACGGTACACTTTATGAATATAAAGATTTTTGTTTAATTATTGCTATGGTCGCTTTTATTTTAAATACCTTAAAGCATAATGGAAATATGCACAATTGTTTGCTTTTACGATAAGATTCTTATTCACTTTCGAGTTGTTTTTTAATTAATTCAGAATATGGAAATGTAAGTTTATGCCATAAAAAAGCAACAACTTTTTAAATGCTTTTGGAATACGAAAAACAAGCTGCCTTCCAATCCAAGCAATAAATTCACGGAAGTTTATAAATATATATTTTTGCAGTTGTTAAATACTCTTTTTCGTAATGATTTTCGAATTTTATACGATTTACATACATAACTATATATTACAACCCATTCGTCAAACCACTTCATGAGGTGTGTTAATTTTATATATGAGCGGCGGAACCTACAGTTTAAAGTCGATTTCGAACGACAGATTTTTGGGAGACTTTTACTAGCAATTTTATTTACTCTCAGGGTTTTTGCCAGAAATCTGCTGAAAGGAAGTCGCCAAAGAAATATTTTTTTCATACTTCGTTCAGTTGGAGATGTCTGACCTAGGGTTTGAAACGTGGCCTCACATCTAATAAGTCAACACACTACTTACTAGACTATGGCTACTTCCTATATAAGATGAAAAACTTTTATTTTCTATAAGCAATACAACCAGACATTATATGGACTTGGTACTAAAACTGCTTGAATAAGGAAAATTTGAATACAAAAAATATTTAAAAAAAACTGACTATACTTCTACATGTCTGACCTCTCATCCTTTAAAGGTATGAGTATTCCAATTTTGTTCTTCCATTTTCGTAAACTGTTTAAACATACTGAAAGTTTTTAAAATATTATTTAAAATTTCATTTTAAACTAAAGTTCAAAACAAAAGTTTTTTTTACAACTGATGTGGCAATTTTAATTTTTAATCATAACACAGAGTACGTGCAGTACCTAGAATTTTAAAAATTCATTTCATTTCTGCCCAATAAAACTTTTTTTGTTTTCTTATTGTATAAAATTAATTTAAATTATATTTAAATATGCACTATTAATAGCAAAAAGTTAGAATAAAATTCATTGGTATTTATATAAACTATGGTATGGGGATTCTGGTAAATAGGAAACATAGTCCCATAGATAGTGCATGTGTTTTTATAAAGCTTTACTAACCATTATTGGTGGTATTTCAAGTATTACACTTTTTTTTAATTTCTTCGATACTGCCTACGCTTATAACACACTCCAAGTGACAGTTATTGATTCATATTAGTTTAAAAGGTATTTCGTGAATCCACTGAAAATAATATCGTAATCAAATTGTATGCGTTGTGGACAAACCCAAGCAATCAAGGGTAATAGATTGTCATTAAGATTTTCAAATTCTAAAAATTCTTTTCAATCCCCTCGATGATAATAAGAGTATTAAAAGAAAATTTGGAAGTAGAATAATAAAAGAATTTTCAGTCACCAACAAAATATCAAAATTTTGTAAATGATTTCTTTGGAAGAAATGTTTTAAAAATGCAATGGATTGAACTACAACCTAGTTTTTCATACATACCACCTGTGTTGTGTGTGTATTAATTTTATACATGAGCGGCGTTACCTATCTGGCGTTCAGTCGACTCTGAACGAAAGATTTTTGAAAAACTTTTCATGGCAAATTTACTTCCTCTCAGAATTTTTTCCAGAAATCTGCTGAGAGGAAGTCGCCGAAGAAAAATATTTTTCATATTTTTGTTTTGATGTCTGGCCAGTCCTTACGTCTAATAATCCAACACACTACCTACTAGACAACAACGACTTCAATTACAAATTAAACTTAGTTATAACGAGCTGAGTCACTTAGACTTTTTACTCGATGTAATGCAACAGACTAGAGCATTTGCTGGGAATCGAACCTGAGACGCTATAGAAAAGAAGAAACACTTATTTATAACTTTTATAACTTGTGTTAATACTTTAAATACTTTTTTGAGCATTCCAAAGACAGGTGTATGCAGAATCACTAGTGGCCAAAAAATAGTGGGTAAGTATCTTCCTCAAAGACTTACTAAATTTGAACATACGCCTATACCTTCAGCAATATATACTACCCTGGGCTTCTTTAAAAATTATACAAATATTAGTTTTTTTACTAGGCTATTTACATTTTATTTCCCTTTAATATTTAATATTATTTTAAAGTTCCATTGTTTTTCCAAAAAAATTGAGCGTATTTTTTCAGTGTTTTTTTTTTTAAATTATTTTATTGAATTTTTGTTAGAAAATGCTGGAATATATACAGAAAAATATAACATATACGAGTAATACAAATTCACTTATTTTTTTAAATAGAAAATAAGTTTACATATGTAAATATTAAGACAAAAAAAGGGTTTCCGTGTGCAACAGCAGTGAGTGGCTAATTAGAGCTAATCCTTAAATATCATATCAAATTGAAAGAAATTCGAATGAGTAATTAGAAATCAATTGAGTTAAAAATTAATGTAAAAGATTATTCACTGCTTACCACGATTTCTTGTTGCTAAGCTTAGATAAATTATTTATGAGCTTCAGCTGTAACGAATAAAGCTCATATTTGAAGTAAAGTTTTATTCTTCTTTAGAGCAAAATAACCAAACCTATATAAATATTTATTTTATTCTACTACAATAAATACAAATAAATATACAAACTTTATGAATACAAAAGACAAAATAAAAGGAATACAAACAGTAAAATAAATTATTGACTTTGACAACAAAATATAAAAGAAACAGGAAATGAAACAGCACGTAAAGAATTTAAAAAAAATCAAATGAAATTTCGTTGATTACATTTATATCGTATGCTGTCAGGTAGGAGATTGTCTTTGTTTTGTTGCTACTAAGCGTTTGAGTTTTTGTAAATTTTTTTAAAATACAGAAAAGAATATTTTATTTGGGGGCATAAGTGTATGCCTACAATAATGGCACGTAAATATTGTCAGCCTCTATGGTCTCGGTGATCGAATTGTTACGTTTTTACTTTTTAAAAACGTTTAAAATATGAGCTCGTAGATTGCAAATAAAATAAAAATAAATTTATGTTTACTTTTAATTAAAATTCTTTATTACAAGCGCAATTCTGTTTATCACCGTTCACAACTTGATGTAAACAATAACAATTGCTTTGTTTGTTATTCCTCTTTGCACTCTTTTGCATAAACAATAACAATTACTAGGCAATTGTTCGACAGTTCTTTGCAACGGAGATCTTTAATCCACGGTGACGCTCTTCAAACACACAACGTTTTTACACAAAACTAACTGAACTTCACTCACTCAGTCGTCTGCTTTGTCTTGCCTTTTATATGGCAAAGTAAACAGTCTGATGAATCTTATTGAAGGCGAATATTCAAGAATTCGCCTTCTCGAAACCTCTAGAGATGTAAACGTTACTGTAGTGTTATTGTTATATTTTTGTTTAATTGTTTACCATTTTTTATGCTGGTGTTTGTTGTTGTATTAAGCAGTACAATAATTTGTAAACAAATTTGTTTACTGCATTGTTTTGTTTTTGTAACTTTTGTTTATAATTTTAATGTTAAGCAACGTAAAAGCAATGATTTTTCAAATTCGTATCAATATGATTTTATTCAACATTCGCACAGCATATAAAATTTTTTAAAAGTCTCTATTTTCCGTGCTGATCCTTTATATCCTCCTACTTTTATTGATTTCCTAAATTGTTCTGCTCAATACTATCAGTATTTATGACTAGCATCGTGTGTGCGATTTTAAAACCATGTTTTCGTATTTTGTGTGTTCAAATATTTATTTTTTGTTTGTTATTTCAATATCACATCCTTATTCTTTATTTTATTTTTCTTTGTTTTTATGTACCGATACTCCTACCTCTTCATGTTATGTTAGTTGTTATAACATTAATGGTTTTTACTACGGTTTTGTTGTTTTTGGGTTTTGGGTGAGTTTCCATTCACATGCTAAAATATAAATGGAAGCTATACTGCATATGTCATGATGTTTGTTACACCATAAAGTATCGATTTTAAACATACTCGTACTATTACGCTTTTTGAGTTCGTAGATTTCAAATAAAATAATAATAAATTTGTATTTAGTTTTAATTTAAATTCACTGTTATTCTCACAATTCTGTGTTCACTGTTCACAACTTTAAGTAAACAACAACAATTGCTTTGTTTGTTATTCCTCTATTTACACACTTTGCATAAACAATAACAATTACTAGATAATTATTCGACAGATCTTTGTAACAGAGATCTTTAAACCACCATTACTGTCTTCACGCAAGACTGACTGAACTGCATCCACTCAGTCGCCTGCTTTGCCTTGCTTTTTATATGGCAAAGTAAACAGTCTGATGAATGTTCTTGAAGACGAACGGTTATGACTTCGCCTTCTCGAAATCTCTATAAACGTCAACATCGTTGTTTTCGTTTATTATTGCAGTGTGTCTGGTATATTTTTGTTTACCATTTTTTATGTCGGTTTTTGTTGTTACATATATAAAGCAGTGCGACAATTTGTAAACAAGTTCATTGTTTCGTTTTTCTAGCTTTTGTTTATAATTTTAATGTTAAACGATGTAAAAGCAGAAGACCAGTATCTAGATTTTTTCATTTTCGTAACATTTGTTTCATTTCATTTACATTTTTAAGTGAAATTCTACGACCAAATTCATTCGTAGGCATTCCTTAAAACCAATGAATTTTACACAATATTTACCATTTTTCCCTTTTTCCAAGTCGAACATGACTGATTGAAAAACACTTATCCTTGTCATGTTCTTTGCGTTACATACACAAACACATATTTCTTATCCACGTGTGTTGTCTGGAAGGAGAAGAATAACCAAATACATACGAAATTTGCTGGAGAATGATTTTATTTTTGGGGGGTAATGTGAAGTTGTCAGTTTAAAAATTCGAATTATTAAATCTAAAGGAATATGTTTACAATAAAATAACATGGCTTTGATGTAAAATGTGTCAAATATGTTTGTAATAAAAGTTAATTGGAGAAAATGTACATATGTATGTATGTATGTAAATTGTATTCATTATTTATTTGCTTTCTTTTAATGGAAAACAGAAAAAAATGGCTTCAGTGAGAAATAAATTCTGAAAATTTAATTTTTGAATATGAAAATTGTTTTCGTTTATATTCCCAATTCTAGGTCTTCTATAACAATCCAAAAGCTGGTGTAATGTGAATGTCAATTCCATAGCTGAGATAGATGTTTCAATATCAAGTTCCGAATGTATGCTTCACCGAATATCGCTCTTTGCTGGTTTCATAACAGAAACATAGGTTGGAAGTATTATTGGAAAGTAACCTTCCATATATGTACGTTAGAGATCAACAATGAATCGTTTTTTCGCTACTCATAAGCACTCGAGAAATTTTCAATATAAGTGAGTCAACAATATTGAAATTTAACTATGTACTCTGATTCATTCGTATTCACTACAGCAATGAGTATGCGTACAACGTTGACATCAAGCTCATACTATTCGAAATAGGTTTGATTCATAAGCATACTTATTTAGATTCATATCTTTAGAAAAATACTTGTAGGTCAATCGAATCAAAATTTGCAGTCTTAGTTGTTGTTGCATTTACAAAAAAAGAAAAAAGACACATAAGCAAACAAGACAGAACACCAAGCAGAGCAAACACACAACCTTCTAGTAAGTATTTTAGTGTTCGTATGCGATTCATACTTAGTTTGTGCATCGTGTAAATGTTGTGTATGAACAACATCGTACAACAACATCATACGTGTTCTTAATTATGAATATGATGAGTATGATGAGCACTTCAAACTTTGAATATGAGTAGAGGTTCCACGATATAAGAAGAAGTATAAATGCGTATAAGTATCAGAAATTATGAGTATGATTCGATTCTACTCATCTTTTTGAATACTTATTGCTGATCTCTGATGTACGTATATAAAGAGATAAAGATTGCTTTGCATAAATATTTTTCGATTTAATATTTTATATTAAGTACCATATTTTTTATTGCTCCACCCTCTTTGTACCGTTAAGTGATTATGAAAATATGGAAATAGTTGTTGTAAGTGCCATAATCTATGATTATTTGAATGAGACACGTTTCTGAGAAGTACGACAGATTATATGGTTGTACACAAATACGAGTGAAGATTACCAACACATTTTACAAGTGCTTACGTATATTTGTATAAACAATCATACTAAAATAACATTGAAGGCAAATGTAATAATATAAACTTGTATGTACATATGAATGTATTTATGTACACATAATCTGGCATAGAGAAACAATAAAGACTTTAACAGCACTTCCTCATATTTTTCTTCTGTAGCAGTATGTGTAAGTACATATAGTTGTATTCTTCTGTTTACATCATAAAATTATTTATCATGAGAGGGAGAGGGAAATGCAAATTAATGGGAAATAAAAACCCCGCAAATGCCTATAACATCAATGAATTACTAGCGTTTATTTTGAAATCGTGGTATTTGTTGTTGCCATTTAACGATTAAAATTCCCGAAAGTCAACAAAAATAATTGTTTAACAAATTTAAATCGTTACAATGTTTACTTTTAAATATTTATTCGTTATTTAACGATATTCCTCTTCCTTTTTTCTCTTTCTTTTTTTGCCTAGCATTTGCTGGGAAAAATTTATGGCACACGAAAATCATGTTTTTTTCTTTTATTCAAATAAAATTTTATTTTTTGTCATCAAAAACTGTTTACACATGTGTAAATATAAGGCTGATATTTTTGGTCGGAATTATTTTAAGCCAATCTAAATAATGTTTTAAAAATAAAAAAAAAATTGTAATAAAAATTGTTATTAAATGGATTTGTTTTTTTTTCTGTTGTATTCAATTAATTTTAAGCGAATTCAACGAATTCTGTTAAAAAAAAAACAAGTATAAAATAAAAGTGAGGAATCTATTAAAAATATTTGGCTTTGCGGAATCTATTGAATGATTTTCTGAGAGCGCATACATACAATACATAATTGTTCATTACAACCCTTTAGTCAGCTTCTCATACGAGTTATGTTGTGTGTATTAGTTTTATATATGAGTGACGGGGCTTGGAGTTTTTCAGTCGACTTTGACCGAAAAATTTTTTGAGAAACTTTTCAGGGCAATTTTATTTGCTTTCAGAGTTTTGCCAGAAATCTGCTGAGAGGAAGTCGCCGAAGAAATATTTGCGTAATTTCGTTTTGATGTCTAACTTGGGGTTTGAACCGTGGCCTTACGTCTAATAACACACTGCCTACTAGACAACGACGATTTCTTATTACTATTATAATCGTATACCACAACAAAAATACCCTTTCGTCCTGTAGGCAAGTAGGAGACTTCTTTTTGGGGGTGGTTCTGCGATTTATTTAATTTTTTTTTTTCACAATTTTACAACAAAAACTTTAAGATTTTCAGAAAGTGAATTCACTCGTCGAGAGTTCAGATAAATATAAACATTTATGAATATAGGGAGAACACGTCTTACATTAAGTCTACCAATAATCTTTTTGTTATCCACATAGCGGTGCTATCAGACTTTGGTCTCTAAGTATACATGCCCAGTGGTTAAATCAATGGTATTTTCAAAAAAAGAGTTGTCTACTGAACATCTTCTTTGTCATTTGCTAAGGAATTTGTCTATCAGAGGTCAATTTTCAATTACAATTGCAAAAACCTAATTGTGGTTCTTCTGAGTGCCTTGTGAAATGGAATCCTTAATATTTAGCATTGGCGATTAAGTTTAATATTAATTTTGCATATTTTGCTTTTATTTGCATGTGGATTGGTTTATATTAGCTTACCCATAATTATAATTGTATGTGAATAATCATAATTGAAATATCCTGCGTTTTTGTTTCTTATTTTGTTCTACCAGCATGTGAGGAAATGAGTTATTTAGTAGTCCTGTTTCTCTTCTATAGGCCTTCCCCAAATTGCATACTGGTTTTTATATTATCTTTATCCTCTGCGGTAATTGTTTTTTATAAACACACGATTGTTTTTCTTTAATCTACTGAAATAACATTGAAATAAATAAAAATAAAAAAATACCTTTTTTTAATCAATTTAACAGAGTGCAACTCTTGTATTTTTACGTGTTTTTAAATTAAGAACAACAATAATAAAAAATGTAATAAAAAACCTTTTCTTTTACTATCAAATTAGACAAATTATTCATGGCAAATCATAATTTCGTTTTGCTATTTAAATACTCACGTACGATAAAAACAACGCATCATCTGGGGACTAATGTCCAGCTGATCCAGATAATAAGATTTAAATAGACGTACTTAACACGTAAGCATAACAAAATTTATATTATTTTAATCCTTAAATCTTTTTGAATCCTTTTGAATGAGAAATACATCAAAAACAGTAACAGTATTACTGCTGTAACTGCTGCAATCTGCCCTAAATGAAGTTATTTTTTATTCGTACAACAGAGTGATTATTCCTACGAAAACAATATTTATTAGTAGGTTAAAATTTAAATGCGGATCACAAGCTTGTAATCGGGTGATTGACGAGAAGAAGGGAAGTTAATGCAAGTCCATACACTACTCTACGTTAAGAGTCTAAATAGTATATATTGAGAATAGAGTACTATAAATTCTATAAATAAGCGACAATAGCAGTAGTAGAACAATAGCAATAGTAGCAGGATAACAGAGGTGGTGATACAAAAAATTATAAAAGCAATAGAACAGTAGTAATAGTGATAAAATAGTAGTAGCAGTAGTGTAGTATTAGTAAAATAATATAAACAGACGTAGTAATACAAATAAAGGCAGTAGTTATAGTAGTAAAATAGTAGTTGCAGTAGAATAGTAGTAGTAGAATAAAGGTAGTAGAATAGTAGTGGTAGTGGTAGTGGTAGTAGAATAGTAGTAGTGGAATAGTAGTAGTACTAGAATAGCAGTAGTAGTAGAATAAAACAAGTAGAATAATAGTAGTAGTAGTAGTAGTAGGAGTATAGTAGTAGTTGTAGTAGTAGTAGTAGTAGTAGTAGTAGTAGTAGTAGTAGTAGTAGAATAGTAGCAGTATAATAGTAGCAGTAGAATAGTAGTAGTAGAATAGTAGTAATACTTTAATAGCAGTAGTAGCAAAAAGCAGTAGAATATTAGTAGTAGTAGAATAGTAGTAGTAGTAGTAGTAGAATAGTAGTAGTACTAAAATAGTAGTAGTAATAGAATAGTAGTAGTACTAGAATAGCAGTAGTGAATAAAGCAGTAGAAATAGTAGGATAGTAGTAGTAGTAGGATAGTAGTAGTACTAGAATAGCAATAGTAGTAGAATAAAAGCAGTAGAATAGTAGTAGTAGCAGAGTAATAGTAGTAAATTTATAATATTAGTAAAAACCTATAGTAGCAGAGTAGATGTCTTAGAAGAGAACCTGTAGTAGTAGGGTAGTTCTATTAGCACAGAACGGCTTGTAGTATAATACCAGAATAGTAAGTCTAATTTAGTACTATCTTCATATATCTATCGTTGCCTAGAAGGACGTATAATTTTATTTTTAGTTTCTTATATTATTGGCGACACTGTATAAGTATAAATTTGTACATACCGACATGTGCAACTGACAGCGTCGTAAACATGCTACGTGCACAATTAAGAAAATGTCAATAATGAGAAAAATAAAAGGAAAATACTGTTGGAATACATGCAGCAACAGCAACAACAAGTGCAACATGTAGCAGTAGCAGTTAACTAGTGTTTTTTAATATTTATACTCGATTTTTTTTATAATTATCGCTATTGCAATACATGTTTCTTATTTATTATGCTTCATTTGATAGCTGACGTTTGCTTAAAGCTTCTGGTTACAATGGTATGACATTTCTTACCGAATAGGCTTTCTTCAGAGCCTATTGCGAAATGTTTTAAAGTTTATTTAATAATTTCCCAAAAAGTTAAAATTATTATTTAATTGTGCAAGTCTTTCTTTATTTAGCTTGAAAATTCTTTCGAAAGTTTTTTTCTAAAAAGAATTCGACAAGAAAATTTTTAAATTTAATTTCCTTTTTATTACATCTCTACACATACATACATAAAGAAAGAGAAAATAAAGAAGAAAATAAAATAAATTTTGAACAAATTTATTTCAGGTTTTCTTTTTGGCAAAGCAAAACAGAACACATACAGGTTAGTTCAGATGTAGGTAGCCGCTCATTATGACACCATATTTTAAAACCACAGGTAAAAAGTTTTTCAAATTATTTTCTTACAAAAGGAAATAAATTTGTACACAGTTTCAGCTTCTTTTTTCAAACCATAATTATTGTTGTTGTTAAATGCCGTAAAAATAAATTATTTTCAAAACTTCTGTTCTTTTCCCTTTCTTTCCTTCTTTTTTCGTAATCTTGTTTTAAAAGTTTTAACAAAAGCTTTAAAAATACGATGGAAAACATTTTTTTGGCAAAAATATTTTCACATATATTAGTGCTTAAAAGTAAGGTAAAGAAAGATTTTCGGTAAATTTATTAATGCGTTTTGTTGGAAAGGTAAAAGAGTGTGTTACATATAACACTCGAGGATGTGAAATAATAAAGGAACATATAAGTTCTGTCAATTCTTTACTGTTAATTACAAATTTGAAGTCTGAAAGTTAAAAGTCGGACAATTTTCTATGCTTATAACTCTTAAGTTTGAGGGTTGGATTTTAAAATAAAAGAGCAGCTACTTTTTTGAGCGACCTCAACCGCACAAACTATTCACCGTGCATTGAAGCAGATTAAAAATTATCTTACTGCTTAATTTAGCAACAAACACCAGCATAAAAATGGTAAACAAGTAAACAAAAATCCACAAACAACACTACAAGAATAAATGTATACAAAATACAGAAACAACACTACAAGAATAAATGTCAACAACGATGTTTATATTTATAGAGATTTCGAGAAGGCAAAGTCATGAGCAGTCGCCTTCAAGAACATTCATCAGACTGTTTACTTTGCCATATAAAATCAAAGAAAAAGTTCTGTCGAAGTAAAGGTTAGAAAAATCCCAACACCCAGTAATTGTTTTTGTTTATGCAAAGGGAATGAAAAAAACCTGAATTGTTGCTGTTTACATCTAGTAGTTAACGGTGGTACACAGAATTGTGCGAATAATAAAGAATTTTAATTAAAACTAAACATAAATTTTTTTAATTTTATTTGTAATCTACGAGCTCATATATCTTAAACGTTTTTAAAAGGTGAAAACGTAACAATAAATTCTGTTCATTCTTCACTGTATAGAATGCCTTTCATATGGATTTCCAATATATAAAATCTGATCAAACTCAGATCTTGTTTTCCATCACTTCTGAAATACGCAAACTGTCTGCCGTGCATTGAAGTAGATGGATAATATCACGGACAATCTTTGATTTGCCTCAGCTGCAATTCTTTTGGAATCGTGGTTTATTCATGATTTGTTTAGGAGAATAATTAAACGTATGAATGAATCAAACACCAAATCAATAAAGCCTTCAAGTCCTGACATAAACAATGAATTTACTGCATTCAAACATTGTTTCCAACCAGAAATTTTACGGCCATCATATTATTTTATACACATCTGTTCACATGTGCGTATATTTTTTGTTCACACATACACACACATGATCAAGAAAAGTACATCAAAAACTGGGTTACAACCACATGCAGCATAGAAATGAGCATGTACAGGAAAAGTGTTTACAGCTGAGGGCATTTAAAAAGTTTTTAACATTCTAAAAGTCAAGGACTCAGTCCTTTTTACCATGTCCTCTACTTTTTTTTTTTTTTGAAGCGTATAAAAGCATTTCTATTTACTATTATATATCCCTGAACTATTCTTTTTCATTTAATTAGTTACTCAGTTGCATAAATTTCTGGTAAATTTCGAAACAAAAAACATTTTTTCTTGAAGTTTTGGGTTTTTTGACTGAAAATGTCAAGGTTACGCATACGTCCTCCATAGGAGAAGACCGTAGTGCATGTAATCATCAAGGGCTGGACAATGATTTAAGTTGACTAACTAATGTGGTAGACAAGCCTACATACATATTTGATCATTACAACCCTTCAGTCAGGAATATGACCAAGCTTCTTACACCACTTACGTTGTGTGCGTTAATATTTATAAATGAGTGGCGGGACCTACAGCTTTTAAAGTCGATTCCGAACGACAGGTTTTTGAGAAACTTTTCATGGCAATTTTATTTGCTCTCAGAGTTTTTGCCAGAAATTTGTAGAGAAGTAGACGACAATGAAATATTTTTTCATATTTCGTTTTAATGTCTATCCAGAGGTTTGAACCGTGGCCTTACGTCTAATAAGTTAAGACACTAACTACTGGACTACGGCGACTTCAACAGTGCGATAAATGATAAATCTTAAGGAAAGAATACATTATTATTTAGATCAGTTCAGTAGAGCCTGTTAATATTGCACATGCTCTAATGACGAACTTAAGCCCTCTTATATATTAGCCGGTGAATACCCAGGTTAAACGATACAAATCACTATTGATATTGAACGATTCCAAAATTCTGTATGAAATCCTTAACGAGAAGGGTCTTTCTAAGCAATTTTGACATTTATCAATGCCCTTCTGTCTAATAAATCGTTTGGATTGAAATCTGCCACTCGATCGTTCGCTTAACTAAACATATTTAGTTTTCCCTACTTTACTTAACTGGCCATTAACAACCCGATTAACGGATTTCGGCCTGCTTTAACACATCCTTCCAGACGGCTTTGCTTCTGCCATTTGGTCACACCAATCAATGACAGATCTTCCTCGATTTGGTCCTTCCAAAGCAAGCAAGATCGTCCTCTTCGACGACTTCCTCAAATTTTCGCAGCAAATACCCATCTCGCCGGCGCATCCTCCTCCATACGAACGACATGGCCACGCCAGCGCAGCCGTTGGATGTTTATACGCTGCACAACGTCCATGTCGTTGCGGAGCTCATACAGCTTAGTGTTGGATCGTATGCGAAAATTATCGTCAACTCGCACTAGACCGATGATCCTACGTAGGACTTTTCTCTCGAATATTCTCAAGGCTGCTACATCAGTGCTTGATAGTGTCCATACCTATGCGCCATAAAGAAGCACGGGCGTCATAAAGAAGCACAAGCGTCTTGTATAGTATTAGTTTTGTCGTACGATAGAGGTCCCTGCGTATGTCGTCAGCGTACGGAAGCAACTGGACACTTCTTTGAAAAATAGTGTCATTGCGATGCACTCCCGTCTTCCATAGAACACTCTCCATGACGAAGTTGAAGAGGTCGCATGATAAGGATTCGCCTTGCCTGAAAATTCGCACGATATCAAAAGGAGAGGAAACAAATTTTGTTTTAATTACATTAAATTGTATTTAACATTACGGATTAAAAAATAAATGAAGTTAATGAGGCTTAAAAAAATGTTGCAATCATATGTAAACTGTTAAAGAAATAAAGGCTGTGTGTCTTCAATAGAATTAGATTAAAACGTCTCAATTAAAGACATTTTCGCTAAATGAATACTTATTTACATGCTTGTCAGTCTGTATGCAGATGGCATAACAAATTTATTTCATCCTCCTTGTACGTACGTACATACGTCTGTCAATTAATATTGCAAACGTTGATTGCGTACAATTTGTTTGCAACACTTAATTCCACGCCCCACTTTGAAATGTTCATTGTGTACACGCCGACTGACATTGATGACGTTGATGCCTTTGTTGTCATGAAGATGCCGATGCAAATGATAACACGCACACACCCGATACTATAATTGTTGAAACTCTTATTGTTTCTATTGATGCCTTTTGATGTTTATATGTATTCAATGCAGTTTCTCATCTGTTAGATGATGATGCAGTCAGTCTTAATAGAATTGTTTTTGATATTTAAATTTTTAAATTTTAATTAATTCTAGAAGAAGGAACAATTTGTATACTGTAGAGAACTTTTCTGTACTATTTAAACAATACATATATTGTATACATACATAATTGTTCATTACAACCTCAGTCAGGATTACGATCTAGTTTCTCAAGAACGACAAATTTTTGATAAGCTTTTCATGGCAATTTTATTTTAGAAGATGTTGCTGAAATAATATTTTTTTTTTCGTTTTGATATCTGTCCTAAGGTTTGAACTATGCCCTAACGCCTAATAAGCAAACACACTACCTACTAGACTATTGCGACTTCCGACTATTATAATATATTGGTTTGAGAATTTAATATAATTTTTAAGGCTATTAATATTGGATACATTTCGGTAAAATATAGTGTGAACCGCCTTTCTTTAAGCAATCACGTTAGGCATTCGAGAGAAGTTGTATTTGGTCGGGGTCAGAGATCAGCATTGAGTATTCAAAAAGACAAGTAGAATCGAATCATACTCATAATTTCTAATACTTATGCGCATTCATACTTATTTGTATTCAAAATCTAATATATAAAATCCTCGTGTCACGCTGTTAGTGGTTAAACTCCTCCGAAATGGATCGACTGAAATTTTGTGTGCATATCTGGTAGGTCTGAGAATCGACCAACATCTATTTTTCATATCCCTAAATGTTAAAAGGGCGTGGCAAATCGTTAAAATTGAATATTTAGATACATATTGATCGTAGACGAATAAAATTTGGTGAGTAAGTTTGTAGAGTCGATATTTATAATCCCACCAAAAATGGGCGTGGCAACCCTCCTCCCTCAAGTGATACCTATAATTCTTAAACTACTGAACCGATTTTAACCATTGTTTTTTTTGTTCGAAAGCTTATCAGGTTTAGATGGTTTTAAAAGAAAATTCGATATAGCAAAAAGTAGGCGTGGCAAACCTTTAAAATTGAATATTTAGGGACATAGTAATCGTAGATGAATACAATTTGGTGGGTAAGTTCGTAGAGTCGATATCGACAAACTCACCAAAAATGGGCGTGGCAACCCTCCCCTTTGAGAGATTTCTATAAGTCGGCTGATTCGATGATTAATAACTACATATGTGCATATATAACTTTGTTAGCGCTATTACAATAAATATATAATGTGACCTGTTTTCGGCAATAAAAAAATTAATTTAGGGCGGGACGAAGTTCGCCGGGTCAGCTATAACTATAACTTATACTCATATTCATACTTAACAACACTTATGATGTTATTGATTTCGACTCTCTATATCATATACATGAAGCACAAAATAAGTATGATTCAGGTACGAACACTAAAATACTTACTAGAAGTCTGTCGTTTTTTTTTTGCTTTTTTTTTTTTTTTGTAAATGCTACAACAACAACTAAGACTGTAAATTTTGATGAATGATTCGATTCACTCGAATTATTTATAAGTATTTTTCTAAAGTTATGTATCTAAATGAGTAGACTTATGAATCGAATGATATGAGTCTAATGTCAACATTGTACGCATACTCATTGCAACATGCACTTATAAATCAAAGTTGTAGTGAGTACTAATGAATAGTTAAATTTCAATATTGTTGGATCAGTTCACGACTTAAAAATACATTTTTTATACAGTGAGTGTCAAAAGAAACTATACACTATGGTTAAAATTCTAACAATAATCAGACTCAACTTTTACCACTTAAGGAGTGTGCCCGAAAAAATGTGAAAATTTTTCGAAATTCTTTTTATTTTTAATTTCAATTAAAATGTATATCCTTTTTTAATGTAGAGTTTCTTTCGACGTTCACTGTATATGCTACACTGCTTATTACTTTGAATTGCCTCTTCTTATTATTATTTAATTGATTTCTCCCTTATTTGTGAATGACGAAATTACTAAAACTTTGGTTGTTATTGAAATTATTTCATATTCTCCTTCCGCCTCACTTGCATAACAACAACGTTGAAATATAACAGGAGATAATAAATAAAAAACAATTATTTTTTTATTGCCCGTTTCATTAGTTCTGTAAATCGAGCGAATAAATTATTTCACTGCACGAATCATTGCCTATGTATTGTTGATCAATGATGCAACAACACAATTCCCATTCATGGTGGAGAAACAATTTAGCACAGTATGAACATTGTTTACATTTAATTGCTTATATTGGATTGGATTTATATGGTAGAGAGAGACAGAGCATAATAATATCAATCATGTTGTTATTAAAAAAAGAGAGGAATAAAGATAAAACTTTTGACGCGTTTTTTCTGAGGCTTGTAAAATATATTAGAAATGAATATAATTTATAAATTCATTTTAAATTATTATTCTCTTATATATGTATATTGTGAATTGACTTGTACTTTCTCCTCTATTTATATGTATAGAATTACTACAGATATAGGCTGTAGTATATATCCTTTAATTTGTTTCTATCATTCAGCAGTTAGAGAAAAAAATTTTTTTTTTTTTCATTTTCTTGTTCCCATTCTTAAGGGTTTTTTTTCCTCCCGGAAATTAAATTGCTAACATTTGTTTGCTTACATTATATGTATGTATGTGTAATGCTTTAATACTTTTGTTACATACCCATGCCAATTTTTAGGGGAAATCAAGATGAAAGAATGTTACAAAGCATTTAAATGGAAACAATTTGGAATTCTTAAGCAAAACAAATGGATAATAAATTGTGGCTTCAGGTATAGAAAGGAATGCCTGCACATTATTTCATACTATTAGATTAAGGGCCATTATTACAACTTGTCATTAAGTAAAGTGAGGATTTTAAAGTTCAGATAATTTGTTTTTCATTATTATAAGTGGACAATAAGGTAGGAGTAAGCCTTAAGCTAAAGGGAAGTATCAGTAACTTTTAAAGTTGTTTATGTTAGAACTTGACATATTATATATTATTTTCAATATGGCAACTTTAATTATAAACAAAATGAGCAAACACAACAACAACAAAAAAGATGCCCGTCGATGCCACTGCGTTAAAAAAGAAACTTATTTAATTGTAATAACGAAAATAAGTTAAAGGAGACTTTAAAGTTCATTTTAGCTAAAGTTACCTTTAACTAAACCCAACTTTAACGGCAAATTGTTTTTTAATTTTCCTTCTGCTAAATCATTATCATAGTTATAATATTACGACAATAAAATAAAATCTAATCCACTCTAATTTCAACATAACTACAGCGAGCCTTAAAAGGCGCTGTACATTAAAAAAATATACATTAATAAATTGCCGTTATTTTCATTTTAAAATTGTTTCATTGTCAGTTTTTAAAATTGAAACAAAAAAAAATTACAAAACAAATTCGTGGTAAAAGTTGTGTGTGGTGATTGTTAAAATTGTATCTCTAGTGTACAGTTTCTTTTGATGCACACTGCATAAGAAAGTGAAAGCAATTATAATGTACCGGATGTTGATGATAAATGTTGTAAAACCTCATGCCTAGTGTATCAATTTCTAATCAATTTACACTAACTTGGTATAGAAAATATTGAAAATAATCTTAACCTACAGGCGTAATAATCATGTACAAATGTTAATAATTCTATGTGGATTACAATTAATTGAGTTTGACACTGAAACGGTAAATTATAACGATTAGGAAGCAAGCACTCTAATACTCTATTATTTATTCCCCTCCCCCCTTCAAATGTTTAGCAAATTAACAAACAAGTAAATAATTTTATTTTTATTATATGTAGGTATGTATGTATATCCATGTGTAGCAGCCAATTATCGATGCCTTGGGTTTTTGTAGATTTATTAGGTTTCAAGGCAAAACAAACCAACTAACGTCCTCGTATTGTAGTTAAATCAATAAAAACTATTTTCTTTAATTTCCTTTTGTTTTGTTTTTCTATTTCCTATTTCCCTTCCTTTTCGTTGCTAAGAGTTCATTAAATTTGGTACACATTTCATGTAACTGTTGTGGGTTTTATTTTTATCTGTTGGGATTTGCTTAAATACTCTAACTAACTTGCTCTAATTAATTAAGTAACTTGTTTGTTTTTTTCTTTGTCTTGAGTAAAAATCTTTTCAAGGCAATTTTTGTACATAACACAATTTGAAGGACAAAAATATAAGTTTTTGGTCCTTCACACACAACTTAAACTGTGGCTGTGGGGCTCTATGATAAGCAATGCAAGGGAAAACAAATTTTTAGGAAAATCGTAAATTATGTTTATTTAAGGATTGTTATGTCATGCCATATCATTTGTTATGTTTAATTCTTAAAGGAATTCCTTTAAAACTATATAATGTACACAATAAATTGTATACATTGAGTTAAAGCTACAAGCGTACCCTATAGGAGAAGACAGTACTGCATGAAATCATCAAGGGCTGGACAATAATTTAAGTTGAGCAAGTGACGTTATAGTAAAGCAATTTTTTTAAATGCTCTTCACTACGTACGATTATATCATATTTGTGAGGAATTTTAAAAATCGTTTATTTAAATGCGTATATACAGTAAGCTGCAAAAGAAACTGTACACTAAGGATAGAATCCTAACAATCACCAAACTCAACTTTTACCACTTAAGGAGAGTGCCCGAAAAAATTTGACAATATTTCGGAATTTTTTCTTTTTGTTTCAATTTTAAAAAACAATTTTTAAATAAAAATAACGGTAATTTATTAATGAATATATTTTTTTAAATGTACAGTTTCTTTTGTCACTCACTGTACATATGGACAAGACATTATATAACGTGTATATTCAATACTAATCATTGTTACAAATAGTATTCGAAATAGAAACTTTAAAAATCTGAATAAGAGGCATACAGTATTGAGTGAAAAGTTGGATTTGGAAGTTTAATTTACAAACAATAAATGATGAAAATCAAATGAAATGTAGAAATGAAATGTTATTTAAATATACAATCGATTAAAAGAATGTTTATTTGTTTAACACTTTAAATAAATCCGAAAATTCTACAAATCCGCAGTAGTGTTTGCTAAACGCAGTAGTAATTAAGTTTTAATGTACCTTATATGGCCACCAGAACGTATACGTAATATTTATTTGAAACTCTTCATTCCCCAATATAACTCATACGCTTACGTTCAAAGTCATACAAAATATTGGTGGAGGTGTTGAGTTTTTGTATTTACCATCATATATACATACATACATACATAATTGGTCATCACGACTCTTCAAGGAGATATGTTGCATTATTGCATTGGGTATAGTATTCAGGAACTTCGATCAATGAATCCCAATTTTTTTTATCTTTCAATACCTTCGGGTAATATTTCTTATTTCTTTGTGCAAAAGCTAATTAAGTGTGGCTTGTATATATTCTTAGCTTCTTAAAGTTATAGAAACGTTTTGAATTCTCCATGTAAGAAGTGTATTGTAAATGGTCCTACATATGCACGCAAATATTTCCTTTCCAAATATCAAACAAATAAGAGCTTTCACACTTCTTTCATTATATTTTTCTAAAAGCATTTCATGAAACATTTGTTTTTAATTCGTTAGCACAATATATGTAAATAAACTATAAAGTTTTTAATTAAAAAACAAAATTAACTTCTTTTAAATGAATCTTGTGCAAATATTCGTTCTGATTAACAAAGAACAGAACAACAAGCTAATAAGCGGCTAAGGTCGACTAAGTGATAACCTACAATGCAGCATAAAGTGCGTCCTAAATACATACATACATACTTAATTGGTCATTACAACCCTGCAGTCAGGATTTCGACCTAACTTCTCACACCACTTATGTTGTGTGCGTTAATTTTATACATAAGTGGCGGGACCTACAGTTTAAAGTCGACTCCGAACGACAGATTTTTGAGAAGCCCTTCATGGCAATTTTATTTACTCTCAGAGTTTTTGCTAGAAATCTGCTGAAAGGCAGACGCCGAAGAAATATTTAAATTTTTTTCACATTTCGTTTAGATGTCTGACCTGGAATACGAACCCGGGCTTTCCGTCTAATAAGCCAACACACTACCTAGTAGTCTAGGGCGACTACTAAATAGCCAAAGTTTAATCGAATACAATTTTTCCCCTCAAATTGTTGAACCTGAAAAGGTTGGACTAAACTTTGTCGGAATTATAAAGGCTCGCTATGCCAAAATTCTAAGTCAGTTTTGTGTGAAAGAGAGTGTATAGGTACTCTGCTTTAGGCAGTCTACTGACACCGTACATGAATATGAAAACTTTTTAAAATCTTCCTTCATAAGTTGTAACCATTGTTTACATTAAAATTGTGGTTTTAAGAGTATTTTCCACAGAAACAACACTTCACTACCCATCTGATGGTGGCGAATCAGTGGAGTTTCTTGTTAAAGTGAATTTTAGAGCAAATAAATTATAAAAACTTTAATTGTTCTTTTATCATTATTTACTTTTGTATCGTTTTCCTTTCTTATTGTGTTTCTTGCAGAGAAAATTTGGTAATTTATTTGTTTTTGTACGCTCCACCAAGCCAAAGGGATACACATATGCGTTAGGATGGGTTTTTATTTGTTTCTTATCGAATGGCATATATGGTAAGTAATCTATGATAAGTCGCCGTACTCTAGTAGGTATTGTGTTGGCTTATTAGACGTTAGGGCACGGTTCAAACCCCAGGTCAGACATCTTCAACTGAACGAAATATGAAAAAATATTTCTTCGGCAACTTCCTCTCAGTAGATCTCTGGCAGAAACTCTGCAAGTAAATAAAATTGTTTCTCAAAAATCTGTCGTCCAGAGTCGACTTTAAACTGTAAGTCCTGCCACTCTTGTATAAAATAAATACACACAACATTAGTCCTGTGAGAAACTATGTCGTAATATTGGCTAAGGTTGTAATGAGCAGTTATGTATGTATGTATATGCAAGTAATCTATGAAAATACATGTGTTTAGAACCAAAATTTTGCTATAGCCGAGATAAACAGAACAGAAGTGATTTTATATACAAAAACTATTACGTTCCTTATTAAAGTTGAGTCTATTTCTGGTTCAGTTTCTCTACATAAATTTTAAATTCCATTAATTTTTATATGAACAATTCGGGCCACCCTAATTTACATACAGTGTTGCAATCATTGTATTTTTAAACTTTTTGCTCAAATTATCGAAATGGCATGGAAAACAACGTAAAGCCAACTATCAAATGCAAAAACAAACTGAGACACAAAAGCCTACAAAAAAAAACAATTAAACAAAAATATACCAACAAAACAGCAACATAAAAAAATGAAAAACAAGTAAACAAAACAAAACACTACAAGAATAAATGTAAGAAATGCACAAACAACAATAATGAAACAACGATGTTTACATTTATAGAGATTTCGAGAAGGCGAAGTTATAAACATTAGTCTTCAAGAACATTAATCAGACTGTTCACCCTGCCATATAAAAAGCAAGGCAAAGCAGGCGAGTAAGTTCGTTTAGTTCAGTCAGTCTTGTGTGAAGACGCGTTATGTCTGATGAGAGTAATCGTGGGTTGAAGAACTCCGTTATAAAGATCTGTCGAATAATTGTCTAGTAATTGTTATTGTTTATGCAAAGAGTGTAGACAGAGGAATAACAACGAAAAGCAATTCTTGTTGTTTACATCAAGTTGTGAACAGTAGCACACAGAAATGTGCGAATACTAAAGAATTTTATGTAAAAACTAAACTCAAACTGATTTTTATTTTGTTTGCAATCTAATAGTTCATATATCAAACGTTTTTAAAACATAAAAACGTTAAAGTATAAAACTGCAACCAAAAGATCAGAAAGAAGAAGATTGATTATGGGACCGCACTTAAAATAATCGAACAGAATTTAAATCTTCATTTTCTTTTTCTCCCTCTTATTTTTTGTGTGGCTTATATAGAGATTCGTTGCTTATTGCTCCTTAATGTTGATACGATTTTTTTTTAAAGGTTCGGCAAAGTTCCTACTTTGTTCTATGAAGGTTTTAGTCATTGTTTTTCTTTTTTTTTTCTTTTTTCCTTTTTTGTAGTTGTTAATAATTCATGCGATTTATTGGTTTTTGAAAATGTCTAAAACGCCTTAAATATTTCGCATAAATTTCCATTTAAACCGCTTATAATAAATAAAATTTGAAACGATTTTTATTGTTTCCAATGCATTTCAAACCGGTTAATCCTTATATCTTAAATACTGAACAGTTTTTACACAATTTTCCCAACACATGTGTAGGAAAACAATTCATAAAAAACAGAATTCATTCAATTATTTCATGGTATTTTCCACATTTTTAATTAAAAAAAACACACACGGAAAAAATGTGTTTGTTAAACGGAACAAAACCGGTTCACAACAGGTATTCTGTTATTGCAAAGCACTCTCCTAAACGAAAGTAATGGCAAATAAAATAAAAACCAAACAATTCTTAACACAATTTTATGTAGAATATTTTTTTTGTCGCTCATAAATCATACAAACGTTTTGGAATCACAAAACGAAGTAAAAAAAAATCTTCTAAACGTAGAATATATTCACGTAACGCAAGCAAAAATGTGAAGGTTTTTTTCAGAAACCATAAACAAATATGTGGTTGAGAAAACCAAGGCATATACAGGCGTGAGAATGTTCATGGAATAAGGACAATTTTTTAAGCGAATTTTATTTATGCAGGAATTTTTTAAAAATGAAAAACAAATAAAAAAAGAAAAATTACTTTTATTATTTGCAGGAAATAGAAGCGTCTTACACATATACATACATACATAATTGGTCATTACAACACTTCAGTCAGGATGACAACCAAGCTGCTCACACCACTCATGTTGCGTGTTAATTTAATACATGAGTGGCGTGGATCTACAATTTAAAATCGACTCCGAATGACAGACTTTTAAGAAATTTTTCATGGCAATTTTTGATTTACTCTTAGAGTTTTTGTCAGGAATCTGTTGAAAGGAAGTCGTCGTACTTACAACTTACGTCTAATAAGCTAACACACAACCTACCAGAAGCCTCTTACCAGAATGAAATTTTGTTTGCCTTCTCTTAGGTTAAACTAGAGCTATTCAATCACTATATGGTGCACCTCGTAATCGTATTTCCTACCTAAAACTTCCTGCAATCCACTGATCCTCTACATTAATGTTTATTAGTCTCAGACTGTTCACTAATAAAAGAAGTCTTTAGATTTATTATAAACAATCATCCCAATGGTTATCATTACATGCCAGAGATCAGAAATGGTACGCTTTTTCTCTACTCATAAGCACTCATGAAATTTTTAATATAAGTGAGTCACCAATATTGAAATTTGACTATGTACTCTGATTCATTCCTATTGACCACAACGTTGATTTATAAGTACAGGTTGCAATGAATATACGTATAACGTTAACATCAAACTCATACCATTCGAAATATGTTTGATTCATATTCATATGTTTGATGCATAACTTTAGAAAAATATTTCTAATACTTATAAATGATCCGAGTGACTCAAATCATTCATCAAAATTTGCAGTCCTAGTTGTTATTGTATTTACAAAAAAAGAAAAAAGACAGAGCAGCAAGCAGAGCAAAAACACAACCTTCTAGTGAGTATTTTAGTGTGCGTAGGCGATTCATACTTATTTTCTGATTCTTGTATATGTTGAGTTAATTAAATTATGAGTATGATTCGATTCTACTCATCTTTTTGAAAACTCATTGGTGATCTCTGGCACATACATTCTCCTACCGTCCTTTCTGTATTTTAAGTGTCATTTATTGGTAGTCTGATTTTATTCTCCTTCCTTTCAGATTTTTTCTCCCTTTTCTTTCTTTTACTTCTTAATAGAATGTGTGTGTGTGTGTTTATTACATTGTTATTGCTTTGGTTTTATGATTTGGTTCTTGGAAAGTTTACCAATTGTGTGTATGACTTTATTTTTGCAAGTGATTTTACAATTGTACACAGGAATCCTATTGTTTAACTAACATACATACAAACATACACACATGCATACTGAACATGTTGCAAGAATAATTTAAATAATCATTTAGCAAAATGCAGCCTCTACATACATACGTATGATATAAAAATACTTTTCAATACTTATGTACATACACACAGATTTACACATGCATTTATCAAGGTTTTCATATTCATATGTCTACCCTAGATTGGTATATATGTATGTACATGGACGTTTATGTAAGAATATTAAATTTAAAAACTTAATTGAATTTACCTTCAAATACGTTTGGCATTCTGGCATCAATTTACACATCTTTTTTTGTATCTTAATTTGCCACATTTTGGAACACTTATGATATGGCAAACACACACACACTGAGGCTAACTCAATTTGTGGCATTTTTGGACATTTAAGGTCAAAAGAAAACATATTTCAAAGTCTAATATTGATTTCTAAAATTAGAAATTTTGCAAAACATAAAGGAAAGAAAAAATAAAATTCAGTAGCCATAAAGGTATTGCATTGTGTTTCTTGCGTCAATGGAAGAGGTATTGAGTGTTCGAAAAATTTCGTTTAGTAATTTCAACTTTTTTCGAGATTGTAGTTAAAACCAGGGTTTTTGGTGAAACCAAATATTTAATATTGATTTCTGAAATTAGAAATTTTAAACAAGAAAACAAAATTTCATAATTGCTCCATTGTGTATTTCCACAATAGACAAGAATTTCAAGGTATTCATAAAAATTCTGTTACAAATTTGACTAAAAAAGAAACAACAGGTTTCTTATGAAGTAAGCCTTACTCTTATTCCAAAAGTACTTTCTGTCAGGAAAAACATTTCAATTGAGTTTTCTAAATCTGTCAAAACGAAGAAAATGAGAATGTGAAGAATCAGACTCCGGAAATTGTGTCAGCTGCATCAAACCTCCCTCAACTAAGTTCTTTCAGTCTCTGTTGAATCATAAAAGGTACAGTGAGCATCAATAGAAACTGTACACTTTGAATAAAATTATAACAATCATCAAACTCAGCTTTTACCACTTAAGGAGAGTGCCCGAAAAAATTTGTCAATATTTCGAAATTTTTCGGTCAATCTCATTTATTGTGTTGGTATCAAAAACCTTTTTTGGTACCAATCATATCTCTGTCAGAGTTTGGGAATTTCATCTTGCTTTTTGCATAATCTTTATTATCAAAAAGAACTGTATATTAAAGAAATATACGTTAATATATTACTGTTATTTCTATTTTAAAATTGTTTTATCGTCAGTTTTTAAAATGGAAACAAAAATATTACAAAAAAAATTTTGAAATATTTTCAAATTTTTTCGGCCACTCTCCTTAAGTAGTAAACGTTGAGTTTGGTGATTGTAAGAATTTTATCCATAGTTTCTTTTGACGCTCACTGTATATATATTATAGTATTACATGTGTATGTACTGCCACTCTCTACGTTGTGTAAGCGCTACGCATATAATTCTCCACTTATTTAACAATTTTTCTAATAGAAGTACTAGGTCTGTTAATATTGTGAGGCGACTAAGCCATTTTAATGTACTCTTATACCCTAAAAAACACAAACAAAATTCAGTGTTTTTCCCTAGAAACGGACGTTCGTTTGAAATCATTCAGTTTACGGAAATAGTACCCTTGCTCCGCATCCAATCCAACAGTGAGCTGTATGAGCTCCTCAACGACATAGATGTTGTGCAGCGTATTAACATTCAGCGGTTGCGCTGGCTCGGCCATGTCATTCGAATGGAGAAGGATGCTCCGGCGAGACTGGTATTTGATGCGGGGATCTGCAGAAGTTGGCGAAGAGGACGACCTTGTTTGCGTTGGAAGGACCAAATCGGGGAAGCCCTGTCATCGATTGGTGTGAGCAACTATCGTTGACGCGCAAGAAGTAGAGATGCCTGGAAGGATGTGTTAAAACAGGCTGAAATCTGTTAAACGGATTGTTAATGCCCACTTAAGTAAGTAATTAGGTAAGTATCTTAGAAAACTTGTATCATCAGCAAGTGTGGAAGTATGAACTTCTTAAGAACAGGGCTAAGAACAGGCCTTCAGGGACACAGTCATTCTTTAAGAAATTTCCTTTAGAAACCATAAATATTCTGCCATTCAAATAGCTCTCGTTCAACTTTACTTTTGAAATCATAAAATGTAAATACAACCCTTTACAGTACATAGTATGTATTTATTTATATTTTTAATCTTTCTTTATTTAAATCGATGAAACATTCATAAAATTCTTAGAATCTTTACACATTTATTGTTAAAATTCATTTCTCCTTATGTTACCTTCGAAAAAAAATCCATAAATGTACGAACCAACCATTAAAATAATTCTCAATAAATGCTCATATTTGTAAAACTTTCGACATTTAACAATATCTTATGATTATTTTAACAATTTTTTTCCCTTCATTTTGTGCGCAAAAGAAAACTTTAACTTTTCTCTTCAAAAATTCATAAAAAAAAAGGAAAAGAGCAGACAGAATGAAAATTATTTCTAAGTACCGGCTTTACATGCATTTTAAAACCTGTTGCAGTTCTAAGGATGCAAAGAAGTACCAAATTATTGTACGTTATTTTTAGTCATATGTACAGTGAGCGTCAAACGAAAATGTACATTAGAATAATTTCGAAATATTGTCAAATTTTTTTGGAGACTCTCTTTAAGTGTTAAAAGTTGAGTTTGGTGATTGTTAGAATATTATCATTAGTGTGCAGTTTCTTTTGACGCTCAATGTGGATGGTAGAAGTTGTAATATAATAATTATAACAGTTATGTTAAAATTGCTACATATCATCAGATATGTGATATGTTTTCGATATTGACAACAGCGTAAGCCAGATTGAATACATGCGCAGAATATTAAAAAGTACAGATGTTATGTGGAAGTATCGATATGTTAAGCAATTCTGTTCACATTTTGTAAATTGATAATTAAAAATTTTCATTTTGCTACACATACCATTCATCGTCATTTAAAAACACTTCATTAATACAAGAGCGGCATTTTTTTAAAAAGCCTTACAACCTTAAGATAAATTTGTTCATTTTTTTTTTATTTTTTTCATAAATAATAGGCTCATATTACCGTATAATTCTGACCTCATTTTGCAATAATGTAATGAAATTACCATTCCCGACCGTCTCTTATGCTGTTCTGCTTGGGGTATATTGCATATGCATTATAATTTACAATGTTTTTAAGGTTGTTATAAGTAATTTACAATCCTTACATCCTTAATTCTGTTTAAATTATCTGCAACAGGAGCCGTTTACCATATTCATTAATAATATGGCATGTCCTTCGAAATAAAAAGGCATTCACGTAAATTCATGTTCATTCGAATACAATTTCAACGAACACAATTAAATTAATAAGAAGACCATTTCGTAATAAAAAAAATCAAAGAGAGAAGGTATCCTTTAATAGTAGACATATTGAAATTAAAAAATAATTCAAGTGGTTAAAAGTTATTGAAATCTACTTATTAAGACCAGTTTAATTTAAGCTATAAATTAATAAGAAAAATATATAAATTAAAAGAAAAAGAAAATGGAAATATTTTCTAAAACTCTTAGGGCCATTATTACAACTTGCCGTTAAACTTGGGTTTAGTTAAAGGTAACATTAGCTAAAGTGAACTTTAAAGTCACCTTTAACTTATTTTCGTTATTATAACCTAATGATAAAATAAAGTTAACTTTTTCAAAAATATGGCAGCGCCGGATGCAATGTCGATAACATTGCTCAATTAAACAATGTTTTTTTTAAAATGCAGTGGCAACGTTGACATTGCTCCGGTATTGGTATATATTTGAAAAAGTTAACTTTATTTTATCTGTAGATTGTTATATCGCAGAGAAGTTAAAGTTGACTTTAAAGTTCACTTTAGCTAAAGTTATTTTTAACTAAACCCATCTCTAACGGCAAATTGTAATAAAGGTCCTTAGGATACCTTCCTAAATAATCTTCGTGTTTCATTTGTTAATTGAATTATCAAGGGTCAGCAAATACAATGAGAAATGTTAAATAAAGATTTTCTTTAAATCTTAACTGAATACGTTTTTGTTATTATTGCTGATTGTATGTTAAATACAACAATGTATGTACGTAATAACATGGAAAATACGGGGCAATTCACAGAAGGCAATTATGATCATGTGTATCATATACCATATATTTATGTATGTATCTTTACTTATTACATCAAATTAATTAAAAGCAGAAATGTAAACCGATTGTAAAGGAAATTATTAAAGAAAACCATGGCACTTACGAGGATAAAGTGAAAAGAATTTAAAATATGAAGAAAAATTCTGTTAAATGACTGTGAATTGAAATTGAGAACTGCGGTTGTGCATATGACATCACTTGTCCTACAAAACTTTTATGATTTAAAAAATGCTTTAAGTCCTTATGTTAATTATGAATCTTTGGTTGTATTTTAATAATTACGAATACGAAACTGATGCATAATTGTGATGCTGGATAAGATTAATTTTATATTTCCTGTGTTAAACATAAATAAACCAAGTCCATTATGATATACGTACTTATACAATAATTAAATAATAAATATACTTAACAGGTAAGTGCAAATAAATAAACACTTCACATCCGGTTATCAGAAATAAAGTTTGCAAATCATTTTTGTTTGTCCTTTTAAGAGTAACAAACGCCTCTTGAAATGAAATGTGTACAGAAATCAATTTACAAAATTAATTATGAATTACTACTTAGAAGAAGACTTAAGATTCTTAATTAAATTAATATGAGGTATAGGAAATGATTTTATATTTTAAAATGTATGTATCTTGTCTATTGTGAAATATTATTAAATATTTTTTCATGGAGCTCATGTGATGTTTCAATGTCTGTTTGGCATGGTACCAGTCCAGTCAAGGACTTAAAATTTTAAAAAAACGGAATGAAGCTTAGTGGATGCCTGTCTCAAATAGGCACTGGTCTGAGCTATAAGCTGTTTGGTTTAAATAGAAGGTTTATTCTACTTCGATTCTCAATACATACAGTGAGTGTCAAAAGAAACTGTACGTTAAAAAAGAATATTCATTAATAAATTACCGTTATTTTAATTTTAAAATTATTTCATTGCCAGTTTTTAAAATTGAAACAAAACAAAAACTAACAAAAAATTTCAAAATTCAAAAATTTCAAATTTTTTCGGGCACTCTCCTTAAGTGATAAAAGTTCGGTGATTGTTGGAATTTTATCCTTAGTGTACAGTTTCTGTTAACGCTCACTGACTCTGTGATGATCCCTTACATACACGGAAAATTTTAATATTTTCAAATATATTGTTACGAAAATGAAAAATCAAGATACTGGTATTTTTTTCACATCGCTTAACATTAAAACTATAAATCAAAAGCTACAAAGCAAAAACAATGCAGTAAACAAACCTGTTTACAAATGATTGTAGTGCTCAATATAACAACAAACAGCAGCATAAAATAATGGTAAACGAGTAAACAAAAATATACAAACAACACTACAAGAATAAATGTCAAGTCATGAACATTCGCCTTCAAGAACATTCATCAGACTGTTTACCCTGCCATATAAAAGGCAAGGCGAAGTAGGCGACTGAGTTAGTGAAGTTCACTCAGTCTTGCGTGAAGGCGCGGTGTGTGTGAAGAGAGAAAGATGTGTCGAATAACTGTCTAGTAATTGTTCTTGTTTATGCATAGAGTATAAACAGAGGAATAACAAAGAAAAGCAATTGTTTACACCAAGTTGTGAACAGTGGCATACAGAATTGTGTGAATAATAAAGAATTTTAATTAAAATTAAACACAATTTTATTTGCAATCTACGAGCTCATATTTTAAACGTTTTTAAAAGGTAAAAACGTAACAATATGGTACATTTGTTTAATTTGAATGAATTAGCAAATAAAGTATTACATAAAATGGTAAAGCCAAGCGATAACACAATATTAGAATACACTAATGCAATACAAAAACAAGAGCAGTCGGTATCATTATCTTGAGTTTATTTCGTTTTGTTGGATTTATTTTTTACATCGAAGACTTTCGCCTACAGGAAATGGCTTGGCTTCTGGCAAGTCTTTGTGTCTTTTAAAAGAAATTTTCTTAATCTATAATTTAAAAAGAAAAAATATGTATTTCCTCTATTTTTCTTACGCTTAATCTACCTTTTACGTTTCACAGACAAACAGTTGGAGTATGTTGAGCTCAAAAGAATAATGCGTTTGAAAAACATGTTGTTTTCACATAAACTATTAGCAGCACAGATCTAGTGAGGTGGATGGAATCATTATCTCGACGTTTTACTTTTTATGGCAATCTTGATTTCATTTAATATATTTTTTAATATGCGCAATATACACTGAGAAACATATTGAATAATAGCGCGTAGTTACTCGGAATGAGAAAACATAAGAAAGTGTTTTCTCTGGGCTTATCATTACATTAAAATGTGTCGTTATATGCTATTAACATTTCATTTGTGATAACATATTTAGCTGTCTTACAACGAACTGCTGTTAACTGTAACAAGAATACAAGGGCCATTAAATTGCTATTTTAAAATAATGAGATTTTTGCCTCTCTCTTTGCCTTGAAATGTATTAAAGTATTAAAAATATAATCACTTGCAATCTTATAATCTCAAATACAGTATAACATTTAGGTGCGAGGATAGGGCAATAAGTGCATAACATTTTAAGTACTAGTTTAACATACACAATGGGCCCAATGCGGCCTAAGTGTGTCCATCTAACCAAATTTCTTGGATGGGCAGCCACCTCTGCCTACCTAACCTACTAGTTTAAGTCAGATGAATAGTGCAAATGATTAAGTAATTCATACGTTAATACAGTGACTGTCAAAAGAAACTGTACATTAAGGAAAAATATACATTAATAAATTACCGTTATTTTTATTTTTAAAATTATTTCATTGCCAGTTTTTAAAGTTAAAACAAAATATTTACAAAAAATTTCGAAATATTTTCAAATTTTTTCGAGCACTGTCCTTAAGTGGTCCTATTAAGAGGAGTAGTGCTTCCCTTTTAGTTAAAAAGTGGCATATTTAGATGTTGCTTCTCTGAGATACCCAGAAAACACGTGTACCGATTCACTTTGATCACAAAATTAGTTCTATTGGGGATCCAACAATTATTGTCAATAAAATTTTTCAATACAAATTCATTGACGCGACTATTTATGTTAATAAGTGACGTCGTAGTCTAGTAGGTAGTGTGCTGGCTTATTGACGTGAGGCCTCGGTTCAAACCCCAAGTCAGATACATCTAACAAAACGAAATATAAACAAATATTTCTTGGGCAACTTCCTCTCAGCAGATTTTTGACAAAAGTTCTGAGAGTAAATAAAATTGCCAGAAAAAGTTTCTCAAAAATCTGTTGTTCATAGTCGACTTTAAATTGTACGTTCCCGCCACTCGTGTGTAAAATTAACACACACACAACATAAGTGTTGTGAGAAATTAGGTTGTAATCCTGAATAAATGGTTGTAATGACAAATTACGTACATACGTAAGGGACTAAAAACAATACTGTTATCATTGTTAAATATTTTGAGGCCAGATTTTGTTACAATAAGACGTGGTTGAATGTAAATAAAATAAAATTGTACAACAATATACCAAAGTGCCCAAATTCCTCCTTATTGCTAGAAATTGATCATTATTAAAAAACCATTTAAAAGACCCAAAAATCTCCACCCAAATTAAAAAGGATTTAATAGGAAGAGTAAGACTGCTAGCAAATGTGTAACAAATAATATAACATTGAGCCTAGTCGGGGAAATTACACAAAAATAAACAAAATTGGTTGAAACCAGAGATCAGCAATCAGTATTCAAAAAGATGAGTAGAATCGAATCGTACTCATAATTTCTAATACTTATACGCATTCACACTTATTTTAATATCATACTCATATGAGTAGTATATTCAAAGTTTGAAGTACTTATCGTACTCATACTTAACAATACGCATGATGTTAATGATTTCGACTCTCCTCCACATATACAAGAATCACGAAATAATTGGGCAATTCACACAGCTTTGTATAGTGTATGTTGTATTGAATACATTTGCTTGTTTGTGAACGCTCAATGCTATGCTGTATTGCGTATTTCGTGGCAGTCAAACAATTTGATAGCCCGAAACCAACACAACATATGAAAACATATACACATTTTTTTCATTCATACAATTTGATAGCACGAAACCAATACAACTTTTAAAAACATATGTGGGCAATTCACACAACTTTGTATAGTGTATGTTGTATTGAATACATTTGTTTGTTTGTGAACGCTCAATGCTATGCTGTATTGTGTATTTCGTGGCATTCAAACAATTTGATAGCCCGAAACCAACACAACATATGAAAACATATACACATTTTTTTCATTCACACAATTTGAAAGCACGAAACCAATACAACCTTTAAAAACATATGGAAAAAATGTGTATAAGTGTATCGGATTTTTATATGAAAATTATCAACAACAATCATACACTGTTGTATGTTCTTCCAACAATACAATGAATACAACGATACAACGGCTTGTGTGAATTCACCAATGGAAAAAATGTGTATAAGTGTATCGGATTTTTATATGAAAATTATCAACAACAATCATACACTGTTGTATGTTCTTCAATGAATACAACGATACAACGGCTTGTAAGAATTGACCAAATTATGATTTGTTTACGGGCACTAAAATACTCACTAGAAGGTTATGTGTTTGCTCTGCTTGCTGTCTTTGGCGTTTTCTTCTCCTTTTTTTTTTGTAAATGCAACAACAACTAAGACTGTAAATTTTGATAAATGACTTCGAGTGACTCGAATCATTTATAAGTATTATAAGTACTTTTCTAAAGTTATGAATCTAAATGAGTAGGTTTATGAATCAAACATTTTTCGAATGGTATGAGTTTGATGTCAACGTTGTACATTGAAACCTGTACTTATATATCAATGTTGTAGGGAGTATGAATGAATCAGAGTACATAGTTCAATTTCAATATCGTTCGTGAGTAGCGAAAAACTATTCATTGCCGATCTCTGGTTGGAACCCATCAGAGACTTTATACTTGTTTATGCAATAAAATCTTAATAATTCTATCGTTAATTTCTCCTTAATTTTATCATATACTATACGCATAGCACAACAAAAATTTCCAAGTTTAATAGAAAAAAGCTTGCCCCACTATTACCAGAATAACATTTTCTTTTATGAACACCACCGTCTGTTTCGTTCGGTGCCTAGTCTGGCTATTCATTATAAAAAAAATTCTTTCTTTCCCCGAAATTGTGTCATATTTTTATGCAAATAACGTAAAGCAAGATGAAGTGGCAAATATTTTGCTTTCGAAGAAAATTAAAATAAGACTTAATGTTGTATACAAAATAAATGATACTCAAGGACTTTATAATATTATGCCAGGGAGTGTACATACTCGAAAGCATTCATTAGAAGTGATTTATTATGTCGCAGTTTAAAATTTAATTTAAACGAGCGAATGAAAATTTAAAACAAAAAATGTTTCATAAATCCACTTGAAAAAGAAAATTTAAGCCAAAGAAAAGGCCGTAAAAGGTTTCTTTCACCATAATTTAGAAAGAAATCATTGTGTTTAGTTGTTTGCGAATATAGATTGGATAGTCAATATTGTTGGCTCTTTTTAATTGTTGTTGTTCTTTTTAATACTCCACATCTTTTATATAAAATAGCCGGGTAAATTGTCAGGGAAATTACAGTTTAATTGAGAAAAAGTATTTTATGCACAGAAAGCTTACTAAAGGATTGTCATGACCATAACATAACACAGTTGCCATTTCAACCCAACCGACTTTTCATGGCAATTTTATTTACTCTCAGAGTTTTTGCCAGTAGACTGATGATAGGAAGTCGTCGAAGAGATATTTTTTCATATTTTCGATTTAATGTCTGACTTGGGGTTTGAACCGTGGCCTCATGTCTAGTAAGCCAACACACTACCTACTAGACTACGGCGAATTCTTGTTGTCATGACCATTTATATAAATTCTTTGCTGCTGCTCTAAAATTGATTGAAGTCGAGAAACAACAATTTCTAGCGTATGTATTCCGAAGTAAGGTAAGTCTTCGTATTCGTATTTTTTTTAAAGATTGGTCTCACTGCGTTTTTAACAACATACTACGCCCTCATGTTTAAAATACATTGCGGAAATATACAGAAAGGCTATAATGACGAGAAAGAGAAGCAAGTCGAATGGGACGTCAGTATAGCTGACAATATCATTAGGAAAATGTTGTTCTGATTGAATCCTATTTCCTCCAAGAGATCAAGGCGCCTAATTTTTCATTCATTCCTACAGTAAGCATCAAAATAAACTGTACACTAAGGATAAAACTCTAACAATCATCAAACTCAAGGAGAGTGTTCGAAAAAAATTGACAATATTTCGAAATATTTTGTAATTTTTTTTCGTTTCAATTTTAAAAACTGACAATGAAACAATTTTAAAATAAAAATAACGTCAATTTATTAATGTATATATATATATTTTTTTTAATGTACAGTTTCTTTTGACGCTCACTGTATGTATCGTCTTTGAAAGTTCCGAAAGCTTTCTAATGAATAAAATTTGTTTTGATCACGTTTTATATTTTCCCAGTATTCTTAGATCCTTTTTTCGATCAATCCTAAGGTCTCATTTAATTTACTTTTTTTATTTCATATGGAAAATATTTCAAATTTCTACATACTTCAACCCATGTTATTATTGCCTTTGCAGTTGTTGACATTGCTATTCATTTGTTTTTCTTTTCTGGATTATGGTTGTCTTGTTGGATGGTGTTTTAATATTTTTTCAGTTGTTACCATACTTCTTTGCTTTTAACGTTCTCATTTTTTATGTATTTCCTGGTTATGTTTTAGAAAAACATTTCAGTTTAAAATTCTACAAATTTATTCAAAGTGACAACTTAAAGAAAAAAATTAAGTTCTCTTAAGTAAGCTTTCGTGATTTACTCTTCGCTAATTTGGATCGCAAGGGAGTATTGAACGTGAATCTATCTAAAAAGTTTAAAAATTTCATTAATAAGCATGAATTAGAATTCCCATTTACAATCCTTCAGTTAGGATTATAATCTAGTTTCTCACACCACCCATGTTTTGTGTTAATTTAATGCATGAGTGGCAGGACCAAAGTCGACTCCGAACGACCGATTGATGTCAACATTGTACTCATACTCATTGCAACCTGTACTTATAAATCAACGTTGTAGTGAGTACGAATGAATCAGAGTACATAGTTAAATTTCAATATTGTTGACTCACTAATATTCAAAATTTCATGAGTACTTATGAGTAGCGAATAAACGATTCATCTGCAACACACTACTTACTAAACTACTTCGACTGCACCCAAATCTATTCTTATTTTTAATGTGAAAATAAGTTTTATGCAAAATTACTGCTATTTTTATGCATAATACTGTTGTTTCTTACCGAAATATTTAAAAAATGTTCTTGGCCTACGCTGTCACCCCTTTTCGTTGAGTTACTTGCTGTTAAATTTTGTTTATGGTCTGAGGCGTTTTATATTTCAAAACTAATGAAAGAATCTGTTGCTTATTAAAAATTAACATTGTTTACTTATTGTCATTTTACTGTTGTTGTTGTTGTTTTCCAGTTACAACAAATTTTAAAACTAATGAAACAACTCCAACATCTCTTAAAGGGTTTTAGCAAAACACGAAATTTTATATTAAAAATCTTGAAATAGGTAGGGAACAACGAAAAGGATAATTTGACACCTGGGCTTAGTAGATATTTTGTGTAATAAAAACAAGACAGCAGAGCAAGACTATACAAGGGTATGTTGACATTCTACACAAATTTGTTTTTTATGGAAATGGGGGAGAAAAAAGTTACAAGAGGTGTTGTATTATAAAGACATAAGGTTGAGCAAAGCCTATTTGGGGCCATTATTACAACTTGACGTTAAAGTAGGGTTTAGTTAAAGGTAACTTTAGCTAAAGTGAACTTTAAAGTCACCTTTAACTTGTTTTCATTATTATAACATACAGATAAAATAAAGTTAACTTTTTCAAAAATTTGCCAAAACCGGAGCAATATCGATAACTTGTGCCAAATTAAACAAGTTTTTTTTAAAACGCAGTAGCAACAACGGACTTCTTTTTTGGTTGTGTTGTTTGCTCATTTTGCTTATATTTGAAGTTGTCATATTGAAAATAAAACATAATATGGCAAGTTCAGACAGAACTCAGACTTAACTTTAAAAGCTACTGGCAGGATGATCCTCCCTTTAGCTTAACGCTCGATTCTACCTTATTGTCCACTTATAATATGAAAAACAATGTATCTGTCTTGCCCTTTAATTAAGGGCAAGTTGTAATAATGGCCTTAGTGTAATAAAATAAAAATAGTTTATAAAGTATTAACTGAAGAAATAATCATAAAAAAACAAGAAAATTAAGAAAATTTCTTTTGTCCTGGTTCTTTTGCTTACCTTGTAAAGAGTGTCGAATTAACAAAAACATTTCTATTCTCCATCCAAAAGCGCTTAGCTTTAAAACTTTGCTTCAAGAATACTTAAAATTTTCTTGTCAGTTAATTTGCACTGAAGCAATGAAATACTAAAAAATCTTGAATTAAATATTTAAAGTGGAAGAGGTGTTTAAGAAGCAAAAATTGAAAAAGGTTTGTGAAACGTAAATCTCAAGAAATGTTATGATACTCACAACGGAACTTCTGCTTCATTTAATAACTTTAGAATTTAAAAACTTTGCTTTAAGAAAATATAATATTTTCATGAAAAGAGCCATGGTATACGTTCTGCCACAGGGCGAAGGGTGAAGTCAAAAATAATCCAAAATAAATATTTATTAATCACATACACGTATATTCTACGTGGTAGCAATATTTAGAAGGCATTCATATATAACATACAGGATTTCGACCTAGCTTCTCACACCACTTATGTTGTGTGTGTTAATTTTATACATAAGTGGTGGGACCTACTCCGAACAGACAGGTTTTTTGAGAAACTTTTCATGGCAATTTAATCTACTCTCAGAGAATTTTTGCCAGAAACCCGCTGATAGGAAGTCGCGAAGAAATATTTTCAGATTTTCGTTTTGATGTCTGACTTAGTGTGTGAACCGAGGCCTCCCGTCTAATAAACCAACACACTACCTACTCGACTACGGCGGCCTCAAAAGATCTATACAGATAATTATATTATTCACTCAGTGGTTTTAAAATTGCCGGTCTAGTAAGGCATTTTTCATGTGATGTGCCATTTATTAAATAATAGGATTGATATTTACGAATACAGTTCGTTTTAACGACCCAAGAGCATCGTGAATCAGTTAAAACCTACCATGAACCTAGTGATTCTTACATGGCCTTTTTCGTGCTTTACGGAGTGAATGTGATCAAAATAATTGAGCTACTGTTCATGGAATTCGTAAGAAAAACAAATAAAAAGGTATTGAAAACATGGACAGGTATATATAGGCCTTTGCCAGAATGTATCGTTTCTGTTAGGGAATGAGTTGTCGAATTTGTCGTTCTTAGCAAAAATGAGCCTATCTTACAGCTAATTATGGTCTTATTTTCTCATTTCTAGTTGCATCTCCATCCATATAAATTCCGACCATTCAGAACGCTGTAGATACATACACTGAGCGTCAAAAGAAACTGTATACTATGAATAAAAAACTCTAACAATCACCAAGCTCAACTTTTACCACTTAAGGAGAGTGCTCGAAAAAACTGAACAAAATTTCGAAATTGTTTGTATTTTTTTTTTTTCAATTTTAAAAACTGTCAATGAAATGTATATTTTTTTTAAAGTACAATTTCTTTTGACACTCGCTGTAACTATCTTTGAATTAGTGGGTTAAATAATAATCTCCTAAACTAGAACATATTGCTCATAAAATTGATTTTGTTTTCTCGAGGCATCTTTTCTTCTGCAACATCTTAAGAAATTTCTTATTTAAAGTATGGCTATGCATACGAAAGTAAAATATATAAAGTTGCTGTACTATTGTCATGTTTTATTAATAAATACGCAAATAAACTTTATGCGTTGTGAAATTTATTTTGCAAAGAAATCGTTTTGAATAATAAAAAAATTTCGTTTGAAAATATTCTCATCCTCATAGATTTCATATTTACGCCAATAGACAAAAAACGTGTAGAAATTGCCAATGTTAAGCTAGTAAACAAATAAAAACTTCAACACTAGCTACACTACACTAGGGCCCATATAGGAGATCATAATTTTATAGCTAAATACAATACAATACAATTTTTGACAGCAGAATAGTCTTAAATATTTATACATGTACTCTGAATGTGTTGTGGGCAAATTGAGCAATTCATTTGTTATTATTTTTGAAAAATTGTTTCATGTCGATTTAATTTGCAAACAAATATATCGGATGGGAAATAAGCTTCTTCGCAGAAGAAAAGAGTCTTCAAGACATCAACATCGAAGATGTGTTGATTCAGCGCTTTAAAACATACAGTGAACGTCAAAAGAAACTGTACAGTAAAAAAGTATACATTAATAATTATTATTAATTGACAGTTTTCAAAAACTGAGAATTATCAAATTTTTTCGGGCACTCTCCTTAAGTGGTAAAAGTTGAGTTTGGTAATTGTTAGAATTTTATCCTTAGTGTTAGTTTTTTTTTACGCTTGTTGTATATTGTGTTGGCGACTTAACTTCAATTAATATTTAATAGCATTGTAGTGTTAGGTCGGGACAACGCGGGAATTTGATATTATTTCGATAGTGGGAATAGATATAAATTCTGCTTAAATAGCATTAATGTGTAGGATTTAATTATTAATGTTCCTCCTCCGCAGTAATTATTGTCAACATGCCTTATAATAATGCATTTAAAATATGAATTTCATATTTGCATATGCAAATCCTTATTGCTCCTTATGGCACTACATGTGTATGTACATACATCAGTTTAGTTTAGTTTATAAGATATTTTATCGATTCATTAATACCTTGAAGTAATTGTACTTGTCATTTATTCATATCAGGATTTAATCTGATTAAAATTGCAATAAATTTAATTTCAAGTACGAATACACACACTTACCATAAATAATTTCAATGAATTCCACTTATGAAGTATGAAAGTATTTTACGCGTTATTACTATCAGAAGTATTTTAAATTAATTAATGAATTGTATTGGATTCTATTGGATTATAAATAATATATCACGCCCCAAATTGGTTTTAAGCTTGAAGATATTTTCAATTTATTTCATAAAAGATAGTCAACTAGTTATACTAATCAATGCAATTGAAATAAATTATTTATGTTCTGTGGGTATATTGTTAATTACATACTTTAATGGATATAATAATGCCATACTGCTGTAGTCATCTTTCATGACTACTCGTTATAATAAGTTACAATGAAAGAAAGAAAAATCTTATGAAAACAAGATTATGGTAGTAGCCGTAGTCTAGTACATAGGTAGTGTGTTGGCCTATTAGATGTGTGGCCACGGTTCAAACATGAGGTCTGAGATCTCCACCAAAACGAAACATAAAAAAATATTTCTTCGGCGACTTCTTCTCAGCAGATTTCTGCCACAAAATTCTCTGAGAGTAAATTAAATTGCCATAAAAAGTTTCTCAAAAATCTGTCGTCCGGAGTCGACTTTAAATTGTAGGTGCCACCACTCACTCATGTATAACACATGAATGGTGTTAAAAGTTAGGTCGAAATCCTGTATGTAATATATGAATGCCTACTAAATATTGCTACCACGTAGAATATATGTACGTGTATGTAATTAATAAATATTTATTTTGGATTATTTTTGACTTCACCCTTCGCCCTGCGGCAGAACCTATAGTTTCTACCATGCGTTAGAACTTGATAAACACTTTTCATGAAAATATTATATTTTCTTAAAGCAAAATTTTTATGTTCAAAAATTATTAAATGAAGCAGAAGTTCTGTTGTGAGTTTCATAAGATTTCTTGAGATTTACGTTTTACAAACCTTTTTAAAATTTTTGCTTCTTAAACACCTCTTCCACTTTAAATATTTTATTCAAGATTTTTTAGTATTTTATTGCTTCAGTGCAAATTAACTGACAAGAAAATTTGAAGTGTTCTTGAAACAAAGTTTTAAACTTGAGTGCTTTTGGATGAGGAATAGAAATGTTTTTGTTAATTCGACCCCTTTTTACAAGGTAAACAAAACATTCAAGACAAAAGAAATTTTCTTAATTTTCTTGTTTTTTTATGATTATTTCTTCAGTTAATTCTTTTCAAACTATTTTTATTTTATTAAACTGAATACACTAACATAATATGATCAACCTTTTGTCTTTATGGTACAACACCTCTTGGAATTTCTAGCTCTCCCATTTCCATGGAAAAACAAATTTGAATAGAATGTCAAGATATATTCTACAATTCGGAAAAAGGCCACTCCATGACAACGATCTTTTATTGATCCAATGGAATGTTTACAACCTTTGAGTTACTCTTTGGTTCGTTATCATATTAAAAAGTTCAATACGGTGGCTATGTACATATTTACATTATATTCTGTAATACATCTGTACAAAGATTTTGTTTGCAGAATATCATCGATTTTATATAAACGTCGTAAGTGAGAAACTACGTCATAATACTAACTAATTTTTGCTTAGGAAATCAATACTACACCATTATGAGGCTATTTCTACTTGGAAATCTAGGATGTCAATCGAAGTTGTCAATGTTTTCTAACCCCAAGCGAAAACAGGTTCTGCCTTTAAAACTATTAAATTATTTTGTATTTTTACATAACTGTAATTATGTTTTTGAGAGTTATTTCTTGTCATGATAATAATTTTGTTTCCATCACAAGTTACACAAACTTCTTTCGGAAGTGTTTCAACAGTCAAAATCTGAATTTTTCTATGTCATGTCATACGTAAAAGCATAACGGATTCTGTGGGAATTGTAAGAAAATTTCAACATTTACTATTTGACAGCAATAGTGTTTCACAAATTTTTCGTGTTTTCGAACTTTTTTCGAACTTTTTTTAAACTTTTTTAAGTAATGTTACCACACAATATGGTTTACATGTTCTTTTTTCTCTTCTTTTGTTCAAGTATGTTAAGAATTATGTATTAACAGAAGTATACGTTACGTAAAAAAGAAATATTCGTTACGTATAAAATGGAAAATTATGTAACAAAATGAGAATTATGCAAATCCCAGATCAATTAATAAAGATAATTGAGTAAATGCATTTGTGGCACCCAAAATGCCAATTGACTGCAAAATTAAAATTTTTTTATTGAAAGAATATTTTAATAATGATATTTTATCTTAAAGGAGCTTTTTCTTTTCGAAAGATTATCAGTTATTAGTAATGTGTGCAATGCATTCAAGCGGCTGAGGTCACCGTAAGATAAGAACATGTTAACAAAATCCATACAATATCTCTGCCAATCGAAGTGGCTGACACTGACAACTTCGATGTCAAGGTACTGTTAAAGTAGAACTTCTCATTATAGGATTTCTATGTAGTTTCTCACTTATGACATAAAATCAATGGTATTATACAATAAAAATCATTGCAGAGATATGTTGTAGAACCACAAGCTGTAAATACATAACCATCCTATTGGAGATTTTAACATGATAACGAATCAAAACGTACCTCACTGTTTGTAAACATTTCATTGATTCAACAAACGATTGTTGTCATCGAGTGGCTTTTATCTGAATTGTAAAAATTCTAGTCTACAAGATGAGAATAGGGAAAGCCAATGGGAGGTTTAGGTTTAAGTCGGAGTGGTAGCTCTGATATCACAAAGCTCACTTGAGCTCGCATAGCGGCCCGTTGTGATGCCACGGGTGAACGCAGTCCCTGTACTAACCAAGTTCCACCAAAGTCAGGGAAAAGGAAGAAGTTGGTCAGCGCAAGGGCTGCACAACAAAAGCACGACTACCCCGCACTGGAAAACCAGCCAGAAAGTTTGATGAACGAAGCTATAGCCTTGATGTCAATAGATGATAGCTCCGTTAAGCTAACAAGGAATGGGGAGCCAAATAATCTATATCTACACCTATCAAGAGACGGGCACTGGCAAAGAAAGTGAACAACAGTCTCCTCTTCCTCAGTGGACCTGCATCCACGGCAAAAGTCGTTGAAAGGGAGCCTCATTCTTTCCGCGTGTCTACCCATGACGCAGTGACCCGTAAGCACGGCCACAGTAGTCGAGATGACATCACGACCAAGACCAAGTAATCGGTTGGTACACCTTCTATCCATCTTTGGCCAGGTGAGTCTAGCGGTAGAGCAGGACTCCTCATTGACCCAGGATAGGTTGGCGTCCCGAAAGAACCTCCGCGCAATGGTCAACTTGACCGAGGCAAGTGGCATACCCAATTCAACAGAAGAGGATTCCGGAAGGAGCTCACCAGCTCTGGCGAGCTCGTCGGCCCTACAATTTCCCGGAATTCCACTGTGGCCGGGGACCCACACCAGAGAGATACTGGTGAAGCGCCCCGAGATAAGGTCGAAACAGCGGCGACATTCCCAGTTGCATCTCCATCCACATAAAGTCTAACAAAGCCAACAATTACAACCGACGGTGACTTCCTCTCAGCAGATTTCTGGCAATAACTGCAGGATGCAAAGTTTGTCAAAAATCTGCCATTCGGAGTCGACTGTCAAATGTAGGTCCCGCCACTCATGTATAAAGTTAACACACACAACGTAAGTGCTGTGAGAAGCTAGGCCGTAGTCCTGATTGAAGGGTTGTAATGGCCAATTATGTATGTAAAAGTGTATATATAATTTCTTAGTTTGCACACTCACTTTTACAAAAATAGAATATTTATTCTATGTTGAGAGACAAAGCATTTCATACGCAATTTTTGGTAAATATTAGGTGTAAAATTTATTGATGCTTTATTAAGTGTTTTATTTTTTTTTTTTTTTCTTTTCTTGTAAGTAATCATCGAAATACCACCATATACACACACCACGTATACATACAGTGAGCGTCAAAAGTAACTGTACCCTAAGGATAAAATTCTAACAATCATCAAACCAAACTTTTACCACTTAAAGAGAGTGCCCGATTTAACAATACTTACAAGTTTTCTTTTTTTTTAATTTTTTTTTTTTTAATACAATTTGAAAATAAATGTAATGATAATTTATTAATGCATATATTTTTTTTTTAATGTTCAGTTTCTTTTGACGCTCACTGTACCTTACTATATTCATAACTATTACCTTAAAGTGTTTTAATCGACACGTGTAAGCGTGTGAGTTACAATTTACCAAATAAAAGTTTTCTTACCAAACTCTCGTAATTATCTTAACTTTTTGTCATAAATTCTTGGTATACCACTGCTTTGTTAACGGGGTTGGTTGGCAAGAGTTTTTCGTAAAAGTTAATCCGATTGAATTTTCTTTACCTTCATCGTTTATTGTCATTTGGCCGTCTGTTATCATTAGAGTATATTTTCATTAAGAAAAGTGTTTGATTGTGCATTCAAGTGAATCCTGTATACATCTTTACTTATTTATTTATTTACCTCAGGAATGTCACCACCATTTGCTTTCACCACTTCATGTATTTATCTGCTTCAGACTTGTTCTTCGTTCGTTCGTTGATTCGATTTTGTGGGTTGTGGTTGGTAGTTGGATGGAGATGTGAAACTTGTCTACGTTTGTTAAGGTAAAGTTTGTGTATGGTTTACACAGTAAACGTAAAATATTGACAACTGCTTTGAAAATTGTTTGAACAGAAGTTTTCAAACAATATTTACTTTTAAGAGTAATTAATGAAATATTGAAACTGTTTTGAAATTATTTAAGAAAACAAAATATGATAAAGAAGAGTAACTATTAAAGAAAGAGGTGGAGTTGCATGGAGGAAATAAGTTTCTACTTTTGTATTGTAAAATAATTCTATGCTGTTCTCCAAATTTATTAGACAATTGTAAAGCAAATTGAGTTTTCTGATAACTTTGTTAGAGATTTCACTTGCTAGAAGCCTACAATCCTTTAGTCAGTATTACGTCCTAGCTTCTTACACCACTCATGTTGTGTGCGTTAATTTTATACATGAGTGGCGGGACCTACAGTTTAAAGTCTTCTCCGAACGACAGATTTTTTGAGAAACTATTCATGTGAAATTTTATTTGACTGTCAGAATTTCTGCCAGAAGACTGCTGGATGGAAGTTGACGTAGAAATATTATTTCATATTTCGCTTGGTTGGTTGAGATGTGTAAGCTGGGATTTGAACCACAGCCTCACGTCTAATAAACCAACAGATTTCCAACTGGACTACGGCGACTACAACAGCTATGTTGTGCGTGTTAATTATGCCAATAAATCTGTGAGCTTTACACCAATTCCAAACGTTTTAATTGAGCACGGTTTTCATGGCAATTGAGTTGAACATATTGCGGCAAAAAGTTTGTATATTTGTAACTCAGAAAAGTTGCAGAAGAGGATAACCGAAAAGCCGACGACTATGTACAGCTAAAGACACAAAAAGCTTGAATCTTATTTCCGTTTCTTGCAAAAAACAAGAGGCAAATAATGTACTTACTTACTTGCTTACTTAATTGGCCATTAACAACCCGATTAACCGATTACGGCCTGCCTTAACGCATCCTTCCAGGCGCTACTGCTTATTGCGCGCCTATTCCAGTTGGTCACACCAATCGATGACATGGCTTCCTCGATATGGTCCTTCCAACTCATACAAACTCATACTCTTCGTCGACTTCTGCAGATCGCCGCATCAAATACTTGTCTCGCCAAAGCATATTCCTCCCTTCTAACGACATGGCAGAATCAGCGCAGCCGCTGGATGCTAATACGCTGAGCAACGTTCGTGTCGTTGAGGAGCTCATACAGCTCACTGTTGCATTGGATGCGGAAATCATTCACAATTCGCAGTGCACCGAAGATCTTACGTAGGACTTTTCTCTCGAATACTCTCAAGGCTGCTGCATCAATGCCTAATAATGTCCATGTTTCTAAAACATAAAGAAGCACGGGGATGATGAGCGCCTTGTAGAATATTAGTTAGGAAAAGAGACCAAGATTCCAAGTAAGGATTTAGTTTCACACAAATCCTCTTTCAAACAAAACTAAAATTCTACTATGAAAACATTAAATAAATCACACTTATTTTCATTATTTCACTGAATGAGTGATATTTTCTTAACTTCTTTTTTAATGCTGAGCAGTAAGCACTTGCAACAAAACTTAAATGGAAAACTTTCCAAGTTTCACTTCTCATTTAATTTATTTCCATTACTTGCATTCACTTTTACTTCTGACATTTATGAGCGAAAGTCGAGTTATTGTTGCTGCTACCACTGTTTCAATTACGAAATCCCTTCTGCTATGAGATTAATAGAGAAAAACAATTTTGAAGTAGCTGTTGGAGTTATACAATAATTTTAAGAACATGTATTAAAAAACAAGTAACAAGAAACTGATATTTGATTTAAGTCGACTGCATTATACTCTACTTTCTGATGTTTTTTCCAAAAAAAAATTAAATGAAATGAATGAAATTCGTTGCAGTAATAAAAGAACAATCAAAATAGAAATTTTGCTTCGGTTTCTCCACTTTATAATATCATAAGCAAAATTAAATTCACCTTCGTGTAAGTAAATTGTGGTTGCGTAACATTATTTGAAAGTTATTAAAACTTTAAGCAAATGTTGCCATATGTGTTAGTACAATGGGACAAAGTATGCCAAAGTATTACAGAAGTAATGACAACTATAGTACGTACAGCGAACGCCAAAAGAAGCTGTACACTAAGGATAAAATTCTAATAATCACCAAACGTAACTTTTACCACTTAAGGTGAGTGCCCGAAAAAATTTACCAATATTTCGAAATTTTTTTAATTTTTTTTTTTTTATTTCAATTTTAAAAACTGGCAATGAACAAATTTTAAAATAATAATAACGGTAATTAATAACGTATTAATTTTTTTTTTAATGTACAGTTTCCTTTGACACCCACTGTATACACATATATATGGTATCTCCCCCTAATAGACCTAATTTAAGTGTTCATTGAAAGAAGTATTGTTTAAAATTCTTATATCTTGCCTTTATGTACATATGTATGTAAGTGTGCATTTTATAACTTTATATGCCGAATACCACTATTAAACCAAAAAACCTATTGAAAAAGTTTTATTCAAATTTCACTACCTTCCTTTCTATTCATTCAGCGCTACTCGTGTTATAAAATAACTTCTGAGTTCACTTTGTTCTTGCACACGCACAGTTTATTGTGGAAACTTTATGAAATTTTACTTCATTTCGTAGGAAGAAAAAGTTTTCTTTTAACTAAAACCCACTTCCTTAACTTGTATACTCGCGTGTAACTTTTCAAAGTATTTCAGAGAACAAAAGTAACATTTTATAACTTATAATTAATTTTTGTATTTTAAACGATATATGAAGAGTGTTGCGTGTTTTTATATTTTTTTTTACAAAGTTTTTAAGTTTTCTTTTACAAATTTACATGAAAATTGGTATGTGTCTACCATGTAATGATGTTAGGGTATTCCATTGTTGAGTTCTAAAGTGATACCATTTTGAGGAACATACTTAAGAAGTCTTCAGAGTCTAGTAGGTAGTGTGTTGGCTTATTAGACTATAAGGCCACTGTTCAAACCTAAAGTCAGGCATCTCCAACTAAACGAAATATGAAGAAATATTTTTTGGGCGTCTACCTCTCAGCAGATTTCTGGCAAAAACTCTGAGACGAAATAAAATTGCCATAAAAAGTTTCTCAAAAATTTATCGTTGGGAGGTGACTTTAAACTATAGGTCTGGACACTCATGTATCAAATTAACACACAGCAACATAAGTGGTATGAGAAACTAGTTCCATAAACCTTTAAAATATGAGCTCGTAGATTGCAAATATTTCTTTATTATTCGAACAATTCTGTGTGCCACTGTTCACAACTTTATGTAAACAACAACAATTGCTTTGTTTGTTATTCTTCTATTTACATCCTTTGCATTAATGATAACAATTACTAGATATCTGTTCGACTGATCTTTGTAACGGAGATCTCCAAACTAGGATTACTCTCTTCAAACGCACCGCGTCTTCACACAAGACTGACTGAACTTTACTGACTTTCTCGCCTGCTTTGCCTTGCCTTTTATATTGCAGAGTAAACAGTCTGATGAATGTTCTTGAAGGCGGATCTTCGTAACTTCGTCTTCTCGAAATTTCTATAAATATAAATATCGTTATTTCATTATTGTTGTTTGTATATTTTGTTTACACTTGTTCTTGCAGTGTTTGTTGTTGTATTTTTGTTTACTTGTTTACCATTTTTTCATGCTGGTGTTTGTTGTTGTATTTTTGTTTTCTTGTTGGCCTTTTTTAATGCTGGTGCTTGTTGTTGTATTTTTGTTTTCTTGTTGGCCTTTTTTTATGCTGGTGCTTGTTGTTGTATTTTTGTTTATAAATTTAGTGTTAGTGGTGTAAAAGCAAAACACCAGTATCTAGAATCTAGATTCTTCATTTTCGTAAGAGTATGTATGTACTTATATTCGTTTAATAGTGGGATTATATTAGTTGATGAGCTGGGAAGTTGTAATAAGGTTGGACAACCTGCACAGGAGTTTGCGAACAGCTCCTGTTAAAGACAATTTAAATATGTTGAAATAAAACTCAACTAAAACTAAATCCTCGCTGTTTAATACCTGTAAAATTTAATAGAGTAGGTTCACTGAAATCCATCGCTGTAACAGTCGTACTTCAAGAATACCTCCTCTTTAAGCACGATTGTTTATTTATGCCAATTAGTTGTATACCATTTCATTGCAGCTCGTTTACAATGTATTCTCTCTTTGGTCAACACACTCAAATTATTAATAAAAAAATGAATAAAAATTCCTAATTGCTGTGTCTTGTTCCATATTCACATTTCTCATATAGACTCCACACATGAACCCCAGTTTCTCCCATTCACAGATGAATATTATTATTAAATACTGAATGCCATAATTTGATTTCATTGGATTAACTTTCCCTATTCATTTCCTTCTTTTCTCTCTCTTGGTGTAGTTTTATTTTACCAACAACAACCACCGTGGTTGGCTGTTATTCGATTTTAATTCATATGAAACGATATTCGTTTGCAAAGCAAAATATTTTTTTAGGGTTTGGGTTTGGGCAGCCATAAAATACGATTAAAGGTTTGAATGACGTGGTAAATAAAAATGGTGAAAATGGTTTTCTAAAGACACAATCAATTTGAATGACATTCAGTTTATTGTTTTGGCCTTTTATTGTTGCTCATTCATTTAATAAATTTATTCGGTTTTATTTGTTTTGTTAATACCTGTTTCTATACATGGCTTTACTTAATTCGCAATTAAAACCGTCAGCCAAAATACGTAAGAAAATTATTTTTAAAACTGAATAGGGCATCCGATTTCGAGTAAAAGAAAATGATTAAAGCTATGACACATGCATACATACATACATAATTGACTCTGAACAACAGATTTTTGAGTAACTTTTCATGGCAATTTTTTTTACTCTCCAGATTTTGCCAGAAATATGATCTGTGCAGCGTATTAACGTCCTGCGCCTGCGTTGGCTCCGCCATATCGTTCGAATGGAGGAAGATGCAAAGCCGAGGGGTTTTGCGGAAGTCAGCGAAGAGAGCGACCTTTTTGGCGTTGAAAAGACAAAATTGAGGAAGCCCTGTCATTGATTTCTTGTACATACAGGCGTAGGCGCGTAGGAATCAAAGGCGCCTGGATGCATGAGTTAAGCCAGGCCGAAACCCGTTATTTGCATTGTTAATGGTCAATTAAGTAAGTAAGTAATCAATACTTAATTATAACACTTATGTATGTCCGATATCTTGCAGAAATGTTACTTTAACACTGACGATTTTATGTTGAACTTTGCACAATTGGTATGGCAATACAAAAACCCTTCTGAACATCAACCAGATGAAAGCCTTCCCTAGCTCTATTGCCCTAGCAAAGATCAGAATTCTGTTCGTTTCAGTAAGGATAATTCCCTGCCAAGTACTTAACTGACACTCAGGTATTGCCTTCTGAAATACATTAATGCCTTAGAGACCTTCAAATTATAAGTGCTCGTATGCGGAATCTTCATATTGGACTGCCCGAATGACCTCTAAGTCCACAAGAATTTCAACCACTATTCTGAGCCATTTCCGACAATTATAATACATAGCAAAAGTTTCGTTTTTGTTGAACCAATTCGGATTTCTACCTACATTGTCGCTGCGTATGTTCTTCGTAACCCCACTTCTCGCTCCACGGGACTATTTTGTATCCTTTAGCGGTATGTAGACTACTCTGCTGACAAGGTTCATTCTCCTGCATTCCCACGTTACTTGTTATGTTAAAAATGGTGACTTTTTGAATTTCAGAAACCATGTACTTCCGATTTTGTTCTTAGCTGCACCCAATTTAGAGACATCCAAAAAAAAAACTATTGGGTGACACAAAATTAAATACAAAAAAGGAAAACGCACAAAGCTCTATCAGAAATGAAAAAAGATATAAGTATGTGGCGAAGTAAAAACAATACAGTAGCAGATAACAAAACAAGGACTTCAGGGAAGGAATTCCAGAAAAAATATTAATTGAAACCTATTAAGGACTTAGTATTTTTCATGTATATTATTCATTATTTTAAAATATTTCATTTAATATGAATTATTTTAAATAATTTTTCTTTAAGTTTAGTTTTTGTTTAATGCTCATAGTGAGTTATAGAAATAAGGGTCCTTAACTCAATGTCTGCAATTCCCTCTTAAAAGGAAAATGAGACTGGGTGGATGAAAAATGATTAAAAATACAACTGAGCGCCAAAAGAAACTTTACACTATGGTTACAATTCTAACGATTACCAAACTCAACTTTTACCAATTAACACGTTGTCTGCCGCTGCAATTATTCGAAAACTGGCCAATCAAGCCAACATTGCCTTTTTGTTCTTTTCCCAGAAGTCATTTATCGATACTAGCACTGATATAATACGATTTTATTCGTAGCTACACAAAAATGGCAGGTTTAGTGAGTACGAGATAACTCGTAGATTGCGTTCCCTTATAGGGTGCAAACTCAATCAAAGTGTTAAGGAGAGTGCCTGAAAAAATTTGGCAATATTATGACATTTTTTTGTACTCTTTGTTTTTGTTTCAATTTTAAAAACTGGCAATGAAACAATTTTAAAATAAAAATAACTGTAATTTATTCATGTATATTTTTTTTCTATATGTACAGTTCCTTTTGACGCCTACTCAAAATTAATATTTCGAATTTATGAAAAATAAGTCGGCTTGTTGAATAAAATAATAAAATATTTGGCCACTTCTTTTAAAATTATTCAATTAAGAAAATAATTTTTTTATCGTTTCGATACCACATCTGGTTCAATACACATGAACAAATGAGTACCACAAAGGTATAGTTAAACAAACGCTAAAGTTTCCCAAAGGTTTATAGAAAACAAGAAAGGAAACACGTCCTATTAAATATTCTACGGTAGGGTAACACATCTACACATACAACACAATAATATCCTTACTTCAATGCTTTAATGAGATTTGTGCTGAAGAGTACATGGTTTTATGAACGAAATGCTGTTTGATTACTTGTATGGATGAAGGGCAGATGAATTGTATGCTTAAATGAATGGATATAACAGGGTGTTATAAGTACATACTAATAACTACTAATAAAGTTCAATAATAATAATAAAATAAAATCTTATATTATTTATAATAAATTAAGCCCATTTAATAATCCATTATTGAGTACATCTGTCGTGTGATATTGTTAACACTTGTTGTGTTCAAAATGACAAAAATTCTTTTCAAGGATTTAATGTATAAAAGCTATTATTAGGAAAACAATTAAAGAATTTTTGTTACATAGACAAAGGTGAATATACAGTGAGCGTCAAAAGACACTGTACATTAAAAACAAATTTACTTTAATAAATTAACGTTATTTTTATTTTAAAATTGTTGTATTAACAGTTTTTAAAATTGAATTTAAAAAAAAAAATAAGAAAACATTTTGAAATATTAGCAAATTTTTCGAGCACTCTCCTCAAGCGATAAAAGTTAAGTTTGGTGTTTGTTAGAGTTTTTTATTCTTAGTGTACAGTTTCTCTTGACGCTTACTGTAATTGTAGGATAAACAGTTAAAATAGTTCGATTTTTCACTTTTTCTTTCGGGAATAAAACCCCCTTAGCAAATCTATTTGGAGTTTTAATAACGTTTTTAAGTTTAATACCACAAAAATTTAAATAAATTCGAACGTTTCAAAATATTTCAATTCAAAAAATTATATTTCATTAAATGGTCAAGGGATAAAATGCATTCATACCACATTAAAATTTTTCTGTCTTTCCTTTATTCATATTTTATTTATATATTACAACTTTGAACATTCCTTTTTTGTGGTCACCGAAAGTGTTTGTTTTTAAAGAGGAACAGAAATGCAAAAACAATTTCACAAATATTTCATTGCAAAAAGTTTTGAAATGTAAATTGGGAAAGGAATTCAAAAACAATTTCTAGGATTGAAAACGGAAAACTTTAATTTGTTGTTTAAGCAGCATTTCAGTGGTTTTGAACAGAAAAACTTTTGGTGTGCGAAGTAAAATATTTGAATGCATTGTTTAGGCGGCATTTAAAGCGATGTTTTGATTTCGGCAAACACACAGAAGAAACACAGCTGAAACTTTGATGAAATGAAAGCGTATTTGAAACTATGGCTGTGCTGCAAAAGAATTTATACAACTTTGTAGAATGATACTCAGAAATCCTTCATTCAAATATATAGAAAACTATCTCTTCGATCATGCATACATACAAATTTGGTCATTATAACACTTCAGTCAGGATTACCGCTTAGCTTCTCACACCAATTATGTTGTGTGTATTAATTTCATGCACGAGTGACGGGACCTACAGTTTAAAGTCGACTCCAAACGACAGATTTTTGAGAAACTTTTCATTGCAATTTTATTTACTCTCAGAGTTTTTGGCAGAAATCTGCTGCGAGGAAGTCGCCGAAGAAATATTTTCATATTTTCGTTTTGATGTCCGACCTGGGATTTGAACTCGAGCCAACACACTACCTACTAGACCACGGCGACTTCATTATCCTGGAGTTTGCAGCGTGGCTTTACGTCTAATAAGCCAACACACTACTTACTAGACTATACCGAACAACTACTAGACTACGACGACTTCTTCACACTTTTAGAAACTTTTCATGGCAATTTTTATTTACGCTCAGAGAGTTTTTGCCAGAAGTCACCGAAGAAATATTTTTACATATTTCGATTTCATGTCTGACCTGGGGGGTTGAACCATGGCCGAACATATAATAAGCCAACACACTACATACCAGACTACAGCGATTCCAAATTCAATGTATTGCCTTACATTATTGGCTACTGAAACCTTCTAGTCAGGATTACGGGCTATTTGTAGTAGTTGACATTATTCAAGGTCTGATAGGCGGCGAGAGAAGTGTCTCATGGGATTGGAAAAGAGGAATTCGTCAGTTTTAACCATCCGACTATAATTTATTTTATAGTCTGCTAAAATAGTTTGAATTCGATTCCAAACGACAGATTTTTGAGAAACTTTTTCATGGCAATTTTATTTACTCTCAGAGATTTTGACAGAAATCTGCTGCGAGGAAGTGGCCAAAGAAAGATTTGTTCTTATTTCATTCTGCTGGAGATGTCTGACATGGAGATTAAAGCCTGATCTCAAGCCAACATACTACTTACTATACTATTAGACTAAAGTAACTTAAAAAGATAATTAAATTCACTGCAAATTTTTGAGTTTCGATGCAGTTTCCTTCCGATGAATTTGTTTGATTTCTTTGTATTACAAGATCCCTGAATATAAAGCTTAGAAACCATATTATCCTCTTATCATTACAAATGTCAAAAATTTCAATTCCGCTCCATTTTATTGAATGCTTCAAATACTTTTATTTCAAACATTTTTTTTTACTCTTGACTAAACATTTACAAAGGAATGACGTTTTGTTCTGTTCTCTTTTATTTATCCATTATCTTTACTTACGTTTTTATTAAACAAAAAAAAAGTGTAAAAAGAAGAAGAAAAATATAGAAACTGCATGAAAGAAAACACAATTTCGCACTGTTTTTTTAATATATTTTCTTGATTACTTCATAGAAAATGTTCTTTGTTTGGCAAATGCAATGAATTGAAAGCTGTTTTTATAAGCATTAGATGGAGATGGAGATGGAGATGGACTCTGGTGATTTTCAATTTCTAAAAACTTTTATTCTTTTCTTCCAGTTTTTTGTAACAAATTTTCTTAAACAATATCTGTGAGGGATTTTTTGTTTTATTAGAAGATTTCTTTCAATTTCAAATGAATGTTGTTGCTCTACTTGTAAGAATACAATTGTAAATGAAATTAAGAATAAAAAAAAATGGAAAACATAAAGGAAATATGCCAAATCAAGAATGTTTCCTTTCTTGTTACGTTGCAAGTTTTGTTGCAACAAATGTTATTGAAAGAGAAGAACAATGAACAGGAAGAAAGTAGCAAAAAACACGCTTTCCCACATTACAATTGGAAATGTTGGCCTGATTGGCAATGTTTCAAGAACCACTAAAATGTTGAAATTTTTTAATCTCTTTACCCCCTTTAATGCTGCTGCTTACATGTGCTTGAGATAGGTTTGAAAGAAGGGGAAAATATAGTTACGTTATTTGAATTTCTTTGATTACATATTTGAGTTACGATAGCTTCCCTAGATTTAACATACTATTACTCGCCTGCTTATCTTATAATCTGAAACCCGTAATTATATTGTAACATATGAGCTCGTAGATTGCAAATAAAATGAAAATAAATTTGTGTTTAGTTTCAATTAAAATTCTTTATTATTCGCACAATTCTGTGTGCTACTGTTCACAACTTTATGTAAACAACAGAAATTGCTTTGTTTGTTATTCCTCTATTTAAACACTTAGCATAAACAATAACAATTACTTGACAATAATTTTTAGATCTTCAAACCACGATTACTCTTTTCAAACCCACCGCGTCTTCACACAAGACTGACTGAACTTGACTAACCCCAGTCGCCTGCTAAGCCTTGCCTTTTAAATGGCGTAGTATATAGTCTGATGCATGTTCTTAAAGGCGACTGTTCATGCCTTCTTTAAATCTTTATAAATGTAAACACTGTTGTTTATTATAGTAGCATAGTTTGTGCATTTTGTTTACATTTATTCTTGCAGTGTTGTTGGTGTATATTTGTTTACTTGTTTACCATTTTTTATTCTGGTGTTTGTTGTAATTTTAAGCAGTACAATGATTTGTAAACAGGTTTGCTTACTGCATTGTTTTGTTTCTTAGCTTTTGTTTATAATTTTTAATGTTAAGGGATGTAAAAGCAAAACACCATTATCTCGATTTTTGAATTTCGTAACCATATACACACATACATAATTGGTCATTACAACTCTTAAGCTATGATTGTGTTAATGTTATATATGTCAGAAATCTGCTGAGAGGACGTCGCCGAAGAAATATTTTTTCATTTTGTCGTTATGATGTCAGACTTGTGGTTTGAACCGTGGGCTTATGTTTAATAAGCCAACACACTACCTACTAGACTACGGCGACTTTAGTTATACTATCAACCAATAAAGCTAGCTCATAAACCTAACTAGAAGGCTATAATAGTCAGTAATGTAAGGCAACACATTGAATATTGAAGTCGCTGTAGTCTAGTAAGTAGTAGTAGAGAAGATAGGTCGTAATTTTGACTGGAGATTTGTAATGACCAATTACGTATGTATGTTAAACTAGCCTGTAATACAGACTAGAAGGCTTTAATGGCCAATATTATGATTCTTCAGATATTTTACTACTTTTCAAATTAATTTTACTTTTAATATGAGTGTAGCTTTTCAAGCAGGCGTCAGACACAATGAAATCAGTTTCTTTTACATTTAAAATCCTTTTTATTTCAGCAAAAGTCGTCTTATAACAATATTTGCCGAAATCACTTGCCCAAATTAATTTTTTATTCATTCCATCCGTCATTATAATTATTCTGATGGCCGTACCATTTGAAAAGCATGACGCAAAAATGGAGACCTTAAACAAGAAACATCAATTAAAAGCCGTCGAAAAGAGAAGCGTATAAGAAAAAAAAAGATTTCCTAACTAAAACTGAACTTTTAAATGCCAAAGAGAATGTGTACAACAGATAATTGCAACCACCAGTGTTACAGTAATTGCAACAGAAACTACATACATACGCCAGCGATCAGCGACAGTACCAACAACCGTGTAATCCATTTAAGTACCGATTTGTGTGGTGAAAATAAGGCCAACAGCTTTAAATTTTTGTACGCCTTTTTACGTGGCATTTTAACATTGTTTCCTGGCTTTGAAAGCAACAAACTTTTTCACCCGCTTAAAGTGCTATTTAATCAAAATCAAATTGACGATTTCAATTGCATTGTGTTGTACAGTTTTGTGTAAAGTTGTATTTACCCTTTCTTTTACTTTTGCTTTATCGCGTTTTGTTAAGCGAATTTCTTTATTCGGGAAATGATTTCATTTCGATTACTTGGCTAATTAAAATCGTTGCAATTTTCGGACTTTTTTGTATTGTATTCAAAGGCAATAAACTGCGATTGTGTGTTATCCATTAAGCCTTAATTGAGATTTAAGTTTTTGTGACACGATTTAATTAGGGACAGTTAAAAAACAGTTTTAAAAACTATACTTACTGTAGAAATTGGAATCGTTTTTGGAAGGATTAATACACTGAATTTAAACTGGATTTATTGTTTCATCTCTATTTGGGGGAATAAATTTAATCATTTAATACTCATGCATGTACAATAGATACAAACATACAGTGAGCTTCAAAAGAAAGTGTGCACTAAGGATAAAATTCCAACAATCACCAAAGTCAACTTTTACCACTTAAGGAGAGTGCCCGAAATAATTTGATAGGCGGGTATGTAAACAAGCAAAATTGTCGCATTTGGAGCACAGAAAACCCGCACGCATACATTGAAAAGCCGGCGCACCCAAAACGAGTCACTGTTTGGTGCGGATTTTGGTCCAGGGGCATAATTGGGCCATTTTTCTTGGTGATCGTTATCGGGCCATGTTTAACGAATTTTTCGTCACAAAAATTGAAGAGGAGAATATTGGCAACATTTGGTTTCAACAGGACGGTGCTACATGCTACACTCGATGTTTTGCGCCCTGTTTTTGAACATCGCATTATCAGCCGCAGAGCTGATGTCGTTTGGCCACCTCGGAGCTGCGATTTGACACCGTTGGACTATTATTTGTGGGGTGCCGTCAAAAAGTCTATTCAATACAACATACGCGATACAAAGTCGTGTGAATTGGGCAATTATTTAAATTTTAAAAACTGACAATGAAACTAGATTAAGATCAAAATAACGGTAATTTATTAATGTACAGTTTTTTTAATGCAAAGTTTTTTTTTTTGACGCTCACTGTATATATGTATGTATGTACCAGCTGAAAGTTAATGTTTACAGCTTATCAATGTCCAAATTTTATTAATTTTACATCATCTGACAATATATAGAGAAACAACTGAAATGCCTTTTCTTTGTTAAAAATTTAAATTTCTTGGCCATTAGAAGAAAGAAAGAAAGAGACAGACATATTTTAATTAAGCCTCAATTTAATTTCTTTAAATGAAGATGCTTGTCTACCAATTTGTCACATACTTTTAGTTTAGGCTTTGCTTACATTTAATGTCAAACCCTTGTCAAATGTTAAAATTATTTCAGAAGCTAATTTCAAGGGTTTTTCTTTGCCTTTTGTAAGTGATTGTTTTTTTTTTTGCCTCAAAACCTCTTTCATGCAATAATAAATCTTTTGAATTTTTTCAAGCATCAAATTTTTATTTCTCAACTGGCCAGCTCTTTCGAGGATTTGAAAATCTCACTTTATTTTGAAAAATTTAAATAAATTATGCATGTGAGAAAGCACTTCTTTTTCTTACACTTTCTTTAAATGTCTTGTAAAAAGTTAAGTTGTTTTGATTGATGGTCATAAAATTGTATCCAAAGGGACAAAAAATTTCGCTTCAGTTTTTTTTTTAGCTAAATTTTAAAACACAAAAATTCTTTAAGAAATTCGCATTTACTTTCTTTAAATAAAGATTTACTTCACCATTGATGGTTATTTAGTTTTAATTTCAGCCCCATAATCCGTTTAGGCCAATATGCAAGCCTAATTTATTAACCACTGCTTGCTTACATTCTACTTGGTAAACAGGTGTAACACATTTGTTAATCGTGCTCATTATTAGCAATTTGTATACTCTTGTTGTATTTGCGCACTAATTGTGAACATTATCTTGCCTATAATCACTGTAATATATATTCTCCCATGTAGATGTTACCTGTTCATTTCAAATTTACGTTACGTACGATTACAATTGAGAGGCTCCAAGTGAATGATGTAAATATGGTTTCTGTTTGTGTAATATGTTGCGCTAAAACGAGTTAAATATTTCTAAATAATTTGGTTGTGCAGTATGTGTTAATATTTCTATTCATTTGCTTATACATATGTGCAGTGAGCGCAAAAAGAAACTGTAGATTAAAAAAAATATATATACCGTTATGTTTTTATTTTTTAAAATATGAGCTCATAGATACAAATAAAATAAAAATAAATTTGTGTTTAATTTCAATTAAAATTATTTATTATTTGCTCAATTCTATGTACCGCTGTTCACAACTTGATGTAGGCAACAACAATTGCTTTTCTTTGTCATTAATATGTTTATACCCTTTGCATAAACAACAACAATTACTTTCCTTTGTTATTTCTCTGTTTACACCCTTTGCATAAACAATAACAATTACCAGACAATTGTTCGACAGATCTTTGTAATGAAGATCTTCAAACCACGATTACTCTCATCAAATGCACCGCGTCTTCACACAAGACTGACTGAACTTCACTAACTCACTCCCCTGCTTTGCATTGCCTTTTATATGGCAGAGTAAACAGTCTGATGAATGTTCTTGAAGGCAAATGTTCTTGGCTTCGACTTTTCGAAATTTCTATAAATGTAAACATCGTTGATTTTGTATTTTGTTTACATTTATTCTTGTAGTGTTTGTTGTTGTATTTTTGTTTACTTGTTTACCATTTTTTATGCTGGTGTTTGTTGTTATATTTTTGTTAATAATTTTAATGTTAAGCGATGTAAAAGCAAAACACCAGTATCTAGATTTTTTCATTTTCGTAACAATACATTAATAAATTACCGTTATTTTTATATTAAAATTGTTTCATTGCCAGTTTTTAAAACTGAAACAAAAAAAAAATACAAAAATAATTTCGAAATATTTTAAAATTTTTTCGGGCACTCTCCTTAAGAGATAAAAGTTGAGTTTGGTGATTGTTAGAATTTTATCATTAGTTTCTTTTGACGCTCACTGTATGTACATACATACATTGAATGAGTATGTGTAGTAGAAGGCTTTATAATTAATAGGAATTAAATAACGCTCATACGCCTAAGAAGACCATTTTGTACTCAAATCTAAATATGTAAATTCAAACTAGTATTCTGGTTAGTAATTCAAAGAACTCTCCTCCCCGCTTTTGTTAATTAGCTTAATTATGTAAGTTCTGATTTTCAAATAATATTAAATGAAACTTTACTTATATAAATTAACAGAAATATAACCCTACTTTAGGTTTAGCTTGAAGGACGTGTAATTTGTCATTGAGACAAATACAGTACCCGGTTGTCCAGTTGACCCACTGTACAATGTCCTAAAGGGGTGGGGATAATAGGGCAGATAGGGAAAAATGATAGGAACAAGGGGAAGTAGGAAAGGGAGAATAAGGAAGCAAAGGAATTTACACAGACTAACAAAGCAGAGAGCGCGACTACACTATTGAAGCCCTAGGACTTTTTAAACAGCTCAAACTAATAATGAAGCTATGGAGAGTCTTAATGTCGCCACTCGATAAAGAATTCAAACCCTCAAAGAAGCCCCTGGCAAGGGTCTTCCTTAGTCTTTACTTTACTTAGTCTTTAAAGTTCCCTATTTTAATTCAAAATATTTAAGGATACGCATTGATTTTTAAAAAATCTCTTCTTTATTAAGGACTATTGCATGGGACTGTAACAAGTTTTAATAGAAAAATTACCATGCAACTGATGTTTGTATTTATTTTAGAATATTTTTACACCTTTCATCAGCAAATACCTGAGTTTAGTTTTTAATTGAAAATATAAAACTTTTTGGTTTATGTTTTACGTTTCAATTGTTTTCGTCACATTTCGAAACAGTAAGCTGTATTGTAATACAATTTAATTAATTCAATACAAACAAACCAAACATTCACGAATTAATTACAATGTTTAATATTGAAAATCCCCCTCAGCATGTCTGTATTGGTCAAGCATGTTTGCCATTAAATTAACATAATTTCTCATGGAAATAGTTTTCAATATGATATTGAAAAACCATGTATATTTTTATGAAACTTTGACGTTGAATGTAAAATAATTATTAAAAATTTTAAAAATATTAATTAGTTTACAAATACTGTCATAGTAACTAAAGTATGTATAATATCTGTTTAAAATATCCCGAATATGTTTTCAAATGAAATTTATGAAATTTCGCAGTTTAGAACTTTGCATTTCAATTGAACGTGAATATTACTTATGTTTTCTTTTTTACAGTGAGCCTCAAAAGCAACTGCACATTAACAAAAATTATACATTAATAAATTACCGTTATTGTTATTTTAAAATTGTTTCAATGCCAGTTTTTAAAATTGAATCAAAAAATAAAATTTATAAAAAATTTCAAAATATTGTCAAATTTGTTCGGGCACTCTCCTTAAGTGTTTGGTGATTGTTAGAATTTCAGCCTATTTGTGCAGTTTCTTTTGACGCTCACTGTACATTAGGTAGGGAGTGAGGTGAGATAAAACCATATCTAGGTTCGCTTCATGACTTCTCTATGACTTTGAGCAATAATTGCATCTTTCTAATTAACTGAGGAGTATTAAGGAGACTGCTTCAAAGCTGTCTAAAACTTAGAGACAGATGGTATTAGAGTTCACAGTTATATTTGAATACAAAAGTTTTCGTATTTTCAAGTGATGATATTAATTAATTTATATATATTATATATAATTTTCGCCAATTATTTCCATGTTCGTCAAATCATTATCATCTGCTACAAATGCTCGTTCGCCATTACCGACGATGAGTTGTCTCATATACTTGTAGTACGGTTTACTTCTCTTTCCGATACTTTGTGGCTTAGGGCGAAATGGTAGCTTGAGCGCTTAAGCGGCCTGTTGTGACATACACATACATAATTGGCCATTACAACCCTTCAGTCAGGATTACGGCCTAGCTTCTCAACACCACTCATGTGGTGTGCGTTAATTTTATACATGAGTGGCGGGACCTACAGTTTAAAGTCGACTCCGAACGACAGATTTTTTGAGAAGCTTTTCATGGCAATTTTTACTCTCAGAGTTTTTGCCAGAAATCTGCTGAGAGGAAGTCGCCGAAGAAATTTTTTTTTTCATATTTCGTTTTGATGTCTGACCTGGGATTCGAACTCGGGCCTTTCGTCTAATAAGCCAACACACTACCTACTAGACCACGGCGACTTCTTGCCTGTTGTGACGCCATAAGTAAACACAGTCCCTGTACTGACTGAGTTCCATCAAACTAGGGAAGAAGTTGCTCAATGGCAAGGGATGGATATTAAAAACACAAATACCCTATGCTGGAAAACCAGCCTGAAAGTTTAATAAACGAAGCTGTGTTTTTGCCGTCGCCGTAGTCTAGTAGGTAGTGTGTCGGCTTATTAGTCATAAGGCCACGGTTCAAACCCCAGCAGAGACATCAAAACGAAAATATGAAAAAATACTTCTTCGGCAACTTCCTCTCAGTAGATTTCTGGTAAAAACTCTGAGAGTAAATAAAATTGCCATGAAAAGTTTCTCAGAAATATGTTGTTCGGTGTAGACTTTAAACTGTAGGTCCCGCCACTCATCTATAAAATTAACATACACAACATAAGTGGTGTGAGAAGCTAGGTTGTAATCCTGACTAAAGGGTTGTAATGACCAATGATGTATGTATGTATATCCTTGACATCAATGGATAATAGCTCCCTTAAGCTGACAAAGATTGGCGAGCCAAATAACCTATACCTGCACCTCATAACACATGGGCATTGATGAAGAAAGTATACAACAGTTTCCTCTACCTCAGCTGACCTGCACCCAGGACAGAACTCGTTAGACGGGAGCTGCATTCTTTCCGCGTGTCTTCCCATAATACAATGAGTCTTCTATCCATCGAATGCCAAGTGAGTCTGGCAATGGACTAGGATTCCTCATTGACCCAGTGTAAGTTGGCACACCGAAAGAATTCCCATCCAATGGCCTGCGGCTGCTTATTTGGAACATTTTCGTTACGTGGGAATGTTTCCCTTCATTGTCCTTTCAGAAATTGTTAAAAAAAATTTCAAAATATTAGTTTTCCGTTCTTATTTATTCAAGTTCTACAGAAGTTTTTTATTGATATTTACTTTTTATTTCACTTTCATTAGAATATCAAGACAAAATTTAATTTAAAACATAAAGATAAAGGAATACAATGAAAATCTAAACAAATATTCCAAATACTAAGACGTATTTACTTTGAATTCATTTCTTTGCTTTATGATATCCTTATGAAGTTTCTTTTGTTTATTTTCTTACAATCTTTGTTATGCCTTCTCTCTCAATCACAATATTGAACAATTGGACGGAACCTATAGTTTTCTTAATCAAATATGGAAATTCATTTAATAAATCAACATCAATAATATTTATTTACGAGTGACAACAAACAACAGTTGTTATCAACTAATTAGAATTAAATGAAATACATACTCTGCTTTGCCAACTCCTTTGTACACAAAGTACTATCACAACATTACTATTAAGATGACAACAGCTAAGTTTACAGTCAAATAAAACAAAAATTTCTTACTTTATTGAGACAATTTTTTATACACAATTTCTGACACTTGTGTTACGGCAATATATAAAAGAGAAAAGAATTTAGCATGGACATCTCAAACTCCGTACAAAAAGGTGGAGAATCCTTTGTCGGCAATAAATATTTGTTAACATTCGTTTTTATCACAGCATGACATTGCAATATTAAAAATGTGCTCATCAACTACATGCCATAAAACATTTTAGAAAAACATTTTTATAAAAAAAAACTATGAAACAAAAATGAAAACAAATATTCATTGAAATATTTTCAATTCATTCAAATCGTTGGTCTCATGTAGAAAGGCCCTAACTCACATTTTTTTCGAAATTGATTTTTTTGTGATTCCATTTTGTATGTATTTGTGTTAAATGCATTGGAATCACAAAAAAAAAAATCAATTTCGAAAAAGTGTGAGTTAGGGCCTTTCTACATGAGACCAACGAAATGCAAACAGAAGGTAGAGTAATAAAATTAAATCTTAAATATTTATCAATACTGTTACGAAAATGAAAAAAATCTAGATACTGGTTTTCTGCTTTTACATCGCTTAACATTAAAATTATAAAAAAAAAAATTTACAAAAACAAAACAATGCAGTAAAAAAACCTGTTTACAAATTGTCGTACTGCTTATTATAACAACAAACACTAGCATAAAAAAAATGGTAAACAAGTAAACTACAAGAATAAATGTACACAAAGTATACAAACAACGCTACAACAATAAATGTAAACAACAATGTTTACATTTAAGTACACAGATAGAAATTTTTTTCCTTAATTATATATTTGCTATACAAACTCTGTAATTATCTCTTCAACAATAAATTAATTCAAATAAATTCATTAAATTGTTTCAAAATACAATTTATTAAGATATTTAATTCCTTTAACTAAGTATTTCTGTATAAATCATTTACAATTAAATGTTTTTGTTAATCAAATAAATTCTAAAGTGATTTGTTTACAAATAAATTTGTATTTATTAATCCGGAACAATCTTTCAATTTAATAACACAACACTTCCTTAAGGACGACATTCATTTTACAACATTGAAGTATAATTCAATAATTTTTGTAAAAACATGAAATAATTTGCTGTAATTTAATCGTAATCTATCGAAAACTGTCTCTTCCTTGCGATAAAAATTTCCTTTTCCGCTACTTTATAGTTTATTAATGTCTCTGTTATAAAACTGTGTCCATACTACATACACATACAGAAATACAATTTTTAGTCTTTAATTTATTGCAAAAATAAATTGATTCTCTGCAATAAGATTTACTGATATTGGGCTCATCAAACAAGCATTCGTACAAATATTTAAGTTTGTGTGGCTATATGTAGGCTTATTTGATTGGTTGTTAAAGTAAACAAATGTGTGTTTATGTGTGTATTTGCCATAAAATTTATTCATCTACTAATACAGTTGTAAAAATAAATTGTACTCATTTATTTATAACAGTTTCTCCTTTGGTTAATCAATGACAATGTAATCAAGTTTGTTCTACGCTTCTCATATTTTATCACACTAATTTAATATTTTTGATATTTTCGGTTTTCTCTCTCTCCCCTTCACACTCTCTCTCTCTCTCACTCTTGAAGTCTGTTGTATTTGTTAAACAAATGTAAATATATTTATCATATTCTATATGACTAAGAGTGTTTATGGGAGTGTGTGTCTGTGTGTGAAAATCTTCTTAATAGTAGTTGCCTGATTTATGGTTAATAATTTAGCAGATTTTCATTTTGCTTCCTCATCTTGCTACTTTGATTTATTTTCATACATTTTCTTTCTTTGTATATTAAGCCTTGTATTTCATTCATAATATTTCGAAATAAATTGTTTATGGTATGTACCAGCTTATGTACATACATATATATGTATGTATGTATGTAATTGCATTAGTTTACCATTTTAAGCTGTAATCATTTATTTAGAAATTGAATTTTAGTTTTGGTAACACAATCTAAATTGAATTTAAATAAGACAGCAAACATTATTAACTTGATAATAAGAATTTAATTTAAATTTCCCAGTAAACAGATAACAGGGTGAGACTGACCAGTACGGGACTTGTCTTTGAGCAACTTTTAATCTCTGAATATACGTTCACAGGCGAAGAATTGTAAACATTGACTAAATATGAGAGAAAGTAGACGAAAACATTTTTTCCTTATTTCGTTTTGTTCAGACACGTGGAGTCGGGGGTCGAACCTTAGCCAATACAATACCTACCAGAGATCAGCTATGAATCGTTTTTGCGCTACTCATAAGCACTCATGAAATTTTAAATATAAGTGAGTCAACAATATTGAAATTTAACTACGCTGTACTCTGATTCATTCGTATTCACTACAACATTGATTTATAAGTACATGTTGCAATGAGTATGCGTACAACGTTGACATCAAACTCATACCATTCGAAATATGTTTGATTCCATGAGTCTGCTCATTCAGATTCATAACTTTAGAAAAATACTTATAAATGATTCGAGTGATTCGAAACATTCAACAAAATTTACAGTCTTAGTTGTTGTTGTTGCATTTACAAAAAAATAAAAAGGCTCATAAGCAAAAAACCTAGAGCAGCAAGCAGAACAAATACACAACCATTTAGTACTGTAGCGTTCGTTCGCGAATCATACTTATTTTGTGCATCTTGTAAATTTTGAGTTATGGATAATCGAAATCAATAACATCATACGTGTTGTTAAGTATGTATGAATATGATGAGTACTTCAAACTTTGAATATGAGTAGAGGTTCCATGATAATAAATTAAAAATGGATGCGTATAAGTATCAGAAATTATGAATATGTTTCCATTGCACTCATCTTTTTGAATACTCATTGCTCATCTCTGATCTATACGTTTCGTTTTACTTCGTGCCACATATCCTATTTTCTTTTCCATTGATAGAAAAGCCCAAGTATCCCGGACGTCGAGTCTATGACTTAGTCTTTCTCAATGCCCACACACCCATCAAATTTGATAGCACAACTAGAAGATACGTAGATTCCGCCGATAGGTATCTTCTCTAAGCTTGCCCGAATGACTTGTTGTTTCTTTCTTGTACCAATTATTATGAATAATGTTGGCTGTATTGCTGTATTAAATTATCAACAATTAAAATTATAAATAATTTAAATTCTAATTGGTTTATTTTCATTATTAATTGTGTAACAACTTTTTGTAATATTGGATGGCTTTTGACATTACACTTAGTAGCCTGGTGTTGCATACAAAGTTTAATTAGAATATTCGTATCATTTTATTTACAACTTAAAAGTTGTAGTTAAACAAAATTGTGAATGAATGTAAATTTATTTTACATGATAGTTTAATATGTATTTTATATGATGTCAGGTGTATATTATTTAATATATTTTTAATTACAATATATACATTACAGAGTAAAGTAATATTGTAATTACAGTACACAGAAGAATGTCTAGTAGAGACAAACTACAGTTCAAAAAAAAATAATAAAAAAATAAATAAATTTCACAGTCTGCTACTCAAAGCACAACACAATTTGATATGTTCTAAAGGCAATACATCAGCTATATTCACAATATATCAACAATATTGCAGTGTAGGGTATTATAAATTTAATTATCAGGACCAAAAATGTGTTTTTTTTTCTTAAAATTTTTGCTGTTTTTTGCCTCTGTTGACTGACTTATGTTGTCTAGAATTTCTTTTGACTTGATGTTCGTGTCTTGCTGTACATCTTTTAAGGTATGCAGGTATTAATAATAAATAATAATACATGTTTAGTAAATCAACACATGTTATATAATAAATAATAAATACTCTTTGTTTACTTTACATACAAATACAAAAATGCAGAATAATTTTTAATTGAAACAATATAAAGGTTTTAATTGAGTTTTAGTTACAAAATTTTCTATTCATTTGGAATTTTATAGAAAATTCCAAAAATTTAAATAAAGACCGTAATTCTTGTATTGTAAAACAGTGCTGTAAAGACTAATAATGTGTGTCTCTATATACAGTGAGCGTCAAAAGAAACTGTGCACTAAGAATAAAATTCTAACAATCACAAAACTTAACTTTTACCATTTAAGGAGAGCGCCCGAAAAAATAAGGACAATATTTCGAAATTTTTTGTAATTATTTTGTTGTTTTGTTCAATTTTAAAAACTGTTATTGAAACAATTTTAAAATAAAAATAACGGTAATTTATTAATGTATATTTTTTTTAATGTACATTTTCATTTTACGCTCACCGCATGAATGCTATAAAGTTAATTAATTATTAAATAAATGTTTGATATACTTTTTGGTTGCATAATATCAATTCCTGTGGAAGAAATTCTTGTTGGTAAAACACACAAAATAATTCCAATGTCGTCTACTTTACTGATGATAGATGAAAAACATAAATGTATTGATTTATTTATAAAACCACTAGTATGTTATGAATAATTTAAGAAAAAAGCTATTGTGTACGTAATATACGTAAAGTCCAAACTATTATCAACGTATTGTTCATTATAAAAAATGTAATTTTGTGAACCTCAGCGCATTTAATGTAATGCAATAGGGTATCAACGAATTATATTTTAAATTTAAAGTATAAAGAGTACATAACACAATTGATAATTAGAATTTTAATTCGGACACTGAACTTATTCTTCGAAAATATCCGTTGTAGTGATAAATCTTAAAAGACAAGACCTGCTCACAAGCAAATCTTTTGTATGACTTTGAACGTAAGCGTATGATTTATATTGACAAATGATGACTATCAAATAAATATTACGTATACGTACTGGTGGCCATATATGGTACATTAAACCTTAATTATTGCTGCGTTTAGCAGACACTACTGCGGATTTGTGGAATTTTCGGATTTATTTAAAGTGTTAAAGGAATATACATTCGTTCAATCGATTGTATATTTAAATAACATTTCATTTCTGCATTTCATTTCAATTTCATCATTTTTTGTTTGTAAATTAAACTTCCAAATTCAACCATTCACTCAACACTCTATGACTGTGATTCAGTCTTCAATGTTTAGATTTCCATGTAGCAATGAGAAGCCGCCGTAGGCTAATAGGTAGGGTGTTCGCTTATTAGACGTAAAGCTCGAGTTCAAACCCCAGGTCAGACGTCAAAACTAAATATGAAAAAAAATATTTCTTCCGCGACTTCCTCTCAGCAGATTTCTGGCAAAAACTCTGAGAGTAAATAAACCTCCCATGAAAAAGTTTCTCAAAAATGTGTCGTTCGGAGTAGACTGTAGGCCCCACCACTCACGTATAAAATTAAGGCGCACAACATGAGTAATGTGGGAAATTAGGTATGTATGTATGTATTTATAGCAATGACTAGTATTGTATATAATGTATTGTGCATATGTACAGTGAGCGTCAAAAGAAAAAAATAATATATAAATTAATAAATTACAGCTATTTTTATTTTAAAATTGTTTCATTGCCAGTTTTTAAAATTGAAACAAACAAATATTACAAAAAAAATTCAAAATATTGTAAAATTTTTTCGGGCGCTCTCCTTAACTGATAAAAGTTGAGTTCGGTGATTGTTACAATTCTGTCCATAGTGTACAAGTTTCTTTGGAAGCTCACTGTATGACTTACATTTCGTTTTTAATGAATGGAACCAATAATTAGGAGACAATCGCTTCACACATTCTCAGCGACAATGCACGTTCCAGTAGTGGAATAAAAAATAATTTAAATATTCTTACCAGCTTCTCGTTTAGTATATAAATCTATAGAAGGAGGTCACTCAAGCAATATCGCATGCGAATGTTTTCAAAGGAAACTCCAACACCAAAAATAGATTGGAAAACTGTCTAAAGTACATATTTCACAAACATATTTCACAGGATATTGTGCTATTGTAGTGGTTTTTGTTGTTGCATATAATGTGTATAAAAATTATTCAATACTTGACAGACACGTAAAAAACCAAACAAACTTTCCATTTAAGCTGATTTGTACACATTTCAAACGTGCCGTGATTACTAGAGCATTTAAGTTATTGCAAAAAGAAATGTTCTTCTCAATACTTTCAAACATTTTGTTGTTGTTGAAACTACATTTGTTTTCACTTTAGTTGTGCAGTGTTTAGGTGGCATCATCGGGGGTGTCAGTTCTTCTGTTGTTTGAAAAATTAAAAGCCAAGAAATGTATTTGAAAAGCTTTAACAAACTTTTGACAGCTTGTTAGAACATAAAATTAGTACACCAATCACACACAAATATCCTTAAAAGCTAAACTTCCAATATAACATGCAACAGAATTTCTATCGTGTTACTTTATTTTAAAAATTTTTATAAAAATTGTTGGCATATTAAACAGAAATTTTAAATTTCTTGCTTCGACATATGGTAGAATATGTTTAATGTTCTACTTTACCTCAAATAAAGTGATTTGAAGTGTTACAAAGAGAGAGAAAATAAAAAATAAGAAATACTTTCAGCACTTTAAGGACAAAATCAAAAAGACAACACAAGAATATAAAACGTTTAATTCGCAATGAAGTTTGATGAAAATCTCCAACAAAAATATGCATATTCTATAATAGTGTATAGGGAATATACATACATACATACATAATTGGCCATTACAACCCTTCAGTCAGGATTACGGCCTAGCTTCTCAACACCACTCATGTTGTGTGCGTTAATTTTATACATGAGTGGCGGGACCTACAGTTTAAAGTCGACCCCGAACGACAGATTTTTTTGAGAAGCTTTTCATGGCAATTTTTTACTCTCAGAGTTTTTGCCAGAAATCTGCTGAGAGGAAGTCGCCGAAGAAATACTTTTTGTATTTTGTTTTTGATGTCTGGCCTGGGATTCGAACTCAGGCCTTTCGTCTAATAAGCCAACACACTACTTACTAGACCACGGCGACTATAGGGAATATACATACATAAATACATATTAGAGATCAGCAATGAATCCTTTTTTCGCTACTCATATGCACACTCAAGAAATTTGGAATATAAGTTAGTCAACAATATTGAAATGTAACTATGTACTCCGATTCATTCATACTCACTACAACGTTGATTTATAAGTACAGGTTGAAATCAGTATGCGTACAACGTTGACATACTTATAATAGTTATCAAAATTGGCAATCTTACAGCCCAACCTAACGCAAAGCGCAACGTAATTTAGCGCCCAGCTTTTACGCTGTAATGAGCAACCTAAATAAAAGCGTCAACGTTGTGCAAACAACAGTAATGTTAACTTACCATGTTAAATAAAAATCGCCAAATGAAAATAAAAAATAGAGATAAAATCGCAAAATTGGATTGAAAGCAGCTAACATGTCATTACTTAACAATGACAAATGAAACCCAATAAAAAAATCACTTGTTTTACAACAAACTTCACTTCTTTACGCTCTGTCAAAATTGGATTTTCCAATTGCAAAGCGTTAACGCCGCGCAATTATGGTTGGTCTCATACATTTTATACGGGCATGAGAAATTTTGACATTTATTTTGCGCTTTACGCCGTAATTTAGGTTGGGCTGTTAGTTGTTGTTGCATTTACAAAAAAAGAAAACAGACGCATAAGTGATAAAGATAGAGCAGCAAGCAGAGCAAATAGTGTGTGAGTAGTGAGTATTTTTTGGTTCGTACGCGATTCATACTTATTTTGTGATTCTTGTAAATGTTGAGTCATGGAGAGTCGAAAACTATAACATCATATGTGTTCTTATGTATGAATATGATATGTACTTCAAACTTTGAATATGAGTAGAGGTTCCGTGATATTAAAATAAGTATCAGAAATTATTAGTAATGATTCGACTCCACTCATCTTTTTGAATACGCATTGCTGATCTCTGGTACATAAGTAATTCGTGATTACAATCCTTCAGTCAGGATTATGTTTCTCACACCACTTATGTTGTGTGTGTTAAATTTATACAGCGAGTGGCGGGACCTACAGTTCAGAGTAGACTCCGAACGACAGATTTTTAAGAAGTTTTCAATGCAAATTCATTTAATCTCACAGTTTTTCCCAGCTGCTGACAGGAAGCCGGCGGAGAAATATTTTTTTTATGTATTCGTTTTGATGTCTGACCTGCGGTTTGCGCCGTGGCCTTAGGTCTAATAAGCCAACTCACTACCTTCTAGACTACGGCAACTGTAGGGAACTGAAGTCAAAAATCCTGTTAATGTATTATAATGTTGAAGCAAATTATTGACAAGCTTCTCACTTCTAGTTTAAATAGTCACAATAGCTCGATTTAAGTCTTGTACTTTCAAGTAAAATTTGGTGCAATTAAACAACGTATTAAATTTGTTCATCTCTACTATACCTACTCGTATGTGTGTCATTGTCATTGATGGTTTAATGTTTACTTTAAAAATATTGTTCGATTTTCTCTTTTCTGTTCTCTTTTTATTTGTTTGTTTTCCTTTCATGTTTTTCCTCTCTTTATTACAGTCGATATCTTTGTTTGTGTGTGTAAATCACACATGTAGTATGTATGTACTTATGCAAGTTGTTTATTTGTGTTTTCCATGAATGTTTTTGTTGTTCTTGTTTTGTTTTGTTTACTGTCAGTTCTGTTTGTACTGGCGTTTATAATTTTTCCAATATTTTTCTTGAATATGTGGCTTCGTATGTGAAAGACATGGATAGAGTAGAGCCTTAAATGTAGGCTGTTTTTAAAATTGATTTTTTCTTTAAAGAAAACAATGGAAAAAATTGCAAATTGAAAAACGGAAATATTAAATTGAATATGGAAATTATGTATGTACGATGGTGATTCCAAAATTCTTAGTGTGCAGATTACAGAAGGTGGAGAGTTAAAATCTTTAAAAACTTATGTTTTGAGTTTCAGAACTTCTCGAAGCTTCATACGTAATATTTTGCTGGCACTCAAAACTGAACGATCGCAGTGTAATTGTTAGCATAGATGAAACTGGTCAACGTTATCTAGACTCTGATTAGGTCTCTACAATACATAATTGGTTTATACAACCCTTTAGTCAGGAATGGGAACTAGCTCCTCACATCACTTGTGTTGTGTGAGTATTTTAATATATGATTGGCGGGACCTACAGTTTAAAATCGATTCCGAACGATAGATTTTTTTGAGAAACTTTCCATGGCAATTTCACTTACTGTCAGAGTTTTTGCCATAAATCTGCTGAGAGGAAGTTGCCGAAGAATTATTTTTTCGTATTTCGTTTTGCTGGAGACGTCTCATCTAGGATTTGAACCGAGGCCTCACGTCTAATAAGCCAATACACTACCAATATTGAAAACAGTCGGAAAATTTCTTTTCGTGTGGCCCTTCCTACGTTTGCGACATTAATATATTGAGTGACCGATCCATCATCATCCCTTTAGGTGGTGCTCTTACGTTTGCGTCTTTAATATATTGAGTGGCAGCGGGTAATTGAAACTATACGAGCTGTTAAGATACACAGCATTAATGTATTTTCTGGAAATGGGTAAGTAATGATCGTCGGCTAAAGGTACGCAAACCAGGTGAAGGTACTTAAACAGTACGATTCTCCTTGACAGAAAGTCCTGAGATGCGAAAGCTGATCGTAAGGCTTGTAATGCGTCTAACGGTAAGCAAGCCCCGATTATTTTTAATAATTGCCTTCAAAAAAGGATGTCATTTATTGCAAAGTATAACTTTTGTTTCATCAATGCCCTTGTACCAACTCAAACATCGATTGTTATGATGCCCAAATTAATTTAAATTTAAACCTCGTTCGCCATTCAGCTTATTTGGCTATACTGGATCATTTTCTAATACAAAACATAGAAAAATTTGTCAATCATTAAAAATGTGGCAGAGTCTACGTTTAATGGACAGTTGAAGGTATAGAAGGTATTGAATAGTACCGTGAGAAGTGAGTTGAGCTGAAAAGAGTTAATGTTCATAAATTTATTGTATTTTTTTCATTTGTTTAAACCGCTTGATACTGCCCTCGTATTTACTATCTACATATAAGCCTATATGGATGGATGTATGTAAATGATTTATTTTCTGCACATGTCATTGACTGAAATGATACAAAATACGCGTGTAATTAATGTTAATTGGTTTTTTAATTTGTTTTCAATTTGTTTTTTTTTCTTATATTTTTGATGAATAATTAAAGGATATATTTTAAATTTTAAATGACACACATTTCAGCAATTAACTTGTATTTCCTATGTCTCGGAGCTTAGTCCTCAACTAAGAATTTAATTTCGTACTATTCTAGTATACAAGTATTGCAGAATTACAATTTTTATTAAACTCCATCGATTGAATCCCCACAATCCAAGGTAGTGATACGTCCTTCCTCTAAACTGGTCTTTAAATAAAAATAAATTTTCTTTATCTTATGGTAGAGAAGACAACCTATACAAACACTCTGTTAACTATAACTGATATGCCAACATGAATACTTAAATACAATCATATATTTTATTTCTATGGTATGGATATGTCTGTACATCCTTGTGTGTACGTATGTGTACAGCATAAAAAGAAAAAAAAACTGAATTGAAAAAATTATTGATCCTGTGTTATAATCCATGATTATGTGTATGAACACACATATTAGAACGTTGTAAGACATACAGATAAGTCCTTATGTTAACATGAACACTTTTCTTATTGATAATAAAAAGAAAAAAGAAGAACAATAAAGGATAAAAATTAAAAATAGAATAAATAACCAAAGAAATTTATATAGTACAAGTGCCGTATAGCTTACATCAAAGAAAGATAATAAAATTCTAAAGATTATCACACATGCAGGTACTTTTAAAAAATTTAAAAATCTTTACAAGAAAATTCTCTCAAAAATCAGTCTTTCGGAGTCGGCTTCAAACTGTACGTTCCGCCACTCATGTATAAAATTAACGCACACAACATAAGTGACGTGAAAAGCTAGGTCGTAATCCTGGCTGAAGGGTTGTACTGACCAATTATGTATGTATGTATAACTGGGTAGTGTACTAGCAAAACACTCTCCCTCATCCGGTAACGTTTGCAGGCAAAGTTCTATCGTGTATTATGTATATTGATTTACAAAAATTTTTAATACCTTGTGGTTGAAATTTATTTCATATGATTCTATGGTTAACAATTAAAATATATTTAAAGTTTATTTATAAAAACATTTTGTTGCCATATTTCCTTGATCTTCATACAGCCAGTGAGTGAAAAATTATTTGTATTTTATTTTCAATTTGTGATGAAATATTTAAGCCGATTTATACTTTCATTTTTATACAAATCTTTATTGATGACAGTTTTATTGATATTAAAATCAGGCCTCTGATACTGCAAGCTACAAAGTATTGTCGATGCAATTACAATTGTTTTGAGTACATGGTGTTATTATATTCAATATTGATATTGTTTTCACAAAAATAATTTAAAAACTTGAAAAGAAATTTTTCATGGAAATATTGTCATAAATTAAATTTTTATTTTTTTTATTTTTAATAATAATTCGAATCGGTTACATATTTCAGTGTTAAGCGTTTAAGTGTTAAAAGGGCTGTTAAAACGAAAAAAGTTAAATTATTAATTTAAAAATAAAGAAGAAAAAAGAAAAAGAAAATTCAATCCGATTAAGTTTTACGAAAAACTCTTGCCAACCAACCCCGTTAACAAAATAGTGGTATACCAAGAATTTATGACAAAAAGTTAAGATAATTACAGGAGTTTGGTAAGAAAAATTTTATTTGGTAAATTGTAACTCACACCCTTACACGTGTCGATTAAAACACTAAGGAATAGTTATGAATATCCCAAGGTACAGTGAGCATCAAAAGAAAATGTACATTAAAAAAATATACATTAATAAATTACCTTTATTTTTATTTTAAAATTGTTTCATTGCCAGTTTTTAAAATTGAAACAGAAAAAAATTTACAAAAAAAAATTCGAAATATTGTCAAATTTGGCACTCTCCTTAAGTGTTAAAACTTGAGTTTAGTGATTGTTAGAATTTTATCCATAATGTACAGTTTCTTTAGTCGTTCACATCTATACACGGATGAATTTATATACCACAAACTGAATGCCACAATGGGCCATATGGGCCACTGAGTGGATTCGACTGTGAACAGCATGTTACCTGCTAACCTAATCTAACCCATATATACAGGGTATCCCAAATTCATAACTACTCTTATGGTAAGGATTTCAATTCCAACAAAAGCTTTCAAAAAATAGTAAGAACACATGACACATCAGCAATGAGTACTCAAAAAGATGAGTAGAATCGAATCATAGTCATTATTTCTGATACTTATACGCATTCATATTTATTTTAATATCATGGTCCCTCTACTCATATTGAAAGTTTGAAGTACTCATCATATTCATACTTAACAACACGTATGATGTAGTTGATTTCGACTCTACATAACTCAACATATACACGAAGCATAAAATAAGTATGATTCGCGTACGAACACTAAAATACTCACTAAATGGTATTGTGTTTGCTCTGCTTGCTGCTCTGTCGTTTCTGCTTATGTGTCTCTTTTTTTGTTGAAAATGCAACAATAACTAAGACTGTAAATTTTGATGATTGATTAATGAATCTGAATGGGTAAGCTTATGAATCAAACATATTTCGAATGGAATGAGTTTGATGTCAACGTTGTACGAATACTCATTGCAACCTGTACTTATAAATCAACGTTGTAGTGCGCACGAATAAATCAGAGTACATAATCAAATTTCACTCACTTACATTAAAAATTTTATGAGTGCTTATGAGTAGCGAAAAAACGATTCATTGCTAATCTCTGGTACAGACACTTATAATTAGTCATTACAACCCTTACGACCCAGCTTCTCCCACCAATTATATTGTAGTCAATAATTTTATACACTACAGTTTATAGTCGACTCCGAAAGACATAGTTTTGAGAAACTTTCATAACAATTTCATTTACTCTTAGACTATGGCGACTTCATTATTCGCAGGGAATAAAATGTTACCAAAAACCCAGCATGTACACAATGACTTTTTATATGTAAAATTCGAATAAAAATGTACGTATATTGACTCACATGTGCAAAAAACTTACTTTTTATGAATATAATAAAACACATAAAAAACTATTTAATTAATTAATAAATTTAAAAAAAAAAAAAATAAATATTCTTGCACGTGAGCACATTACATTGTTAAATAGATTAGTTTTCCTAAAAAAAACACAGAATTTTAATAAAAAAAAACCCTTTTTTAAATTAAACTAATTTGGGTGTAAATATGTCTGGTCCGCCACAGGCAATTAATTTTAAAGTTTTTCTGCCATGGCCTTGATTAAATACTACAATATAATTAAAACAGATACATTGTTTTTGTCACACTTTGTAGCAGAAATTTTCATTTTTCTGTTTTTTGTTTTTCGATAGAGAACTAATAAATTCACACCTTTTCGTTCTGTTATATTTCACTGGGACCAACCGGTGTAAAGGGTATGAAGTGCCAAAAAAAAGCTACAAGTGACAATTTGTATATGTTAAGTGTTACATATGCGTACACAAGTGTGATATTTATCTCAATAATCAGCCATTAAATTATTTCCTTTTCACTTTTTTTCTTGTTGTTTTTGTTTTCACTTCAGTTCAATAAAAAGTTTTTTTGATGACAGTCGCCAGATGTTATGTGTGCTGTGTCTTTGCAATTGGGTATGTGAAAAAATATTTTCTTAAAGAATAAAAAAAATGCAGAATGTCTTAAGTTTCTCTTTTTATTTCAAAACAAATATTTTTCTGTGATTTGGGCCATCCTTAATTCACAGGCCAAGTTAATTCCGCCCAACAAAGTATTGTTACGTTTTTACCTTTTAAAAACGTTTAAAATATGAGCTCTTAGATTCCAAATAAAATAAAAATAAATTTGTGTTTAGTTTTAATTAAAATTCTTTATTATTCGCACAATTATATGTGCAACTGTTTTGCTTTTCTGTGTTATTCCTCTGTTTACACCCTTTGCATAAGGAATAACAATTACTAGTCAATTATTCGACGGATATTTGTAACGGAGTTCTTCAAACCACAATTACTCTCTTCAAACACACCACTTCTTCACACAAGACTGACTAAACTTCACTTACTCACTCGCCTCCTTTGCCTTGTCTTTTCATATGGGTGGATAAACAGTCTAATGAATGTTCTTGAAGGCGAATGTTCGTAACTTCGCATTCTCGAAAGCATGTTTGTGTATTTTATTTACATTTATTATTGTAGTGTTGCTTATGGATTTTTTGTTTACATACTTGTTTACCATTTTTTATGCTGGTGTTTGTTGCTATATTAACACGTTAACTGTCACGGCAATTTTCAGAAAACTGGCCGCACAAGCCAACATTGACTTTTTGTACTTTTCCCAGAAGCCATTTATCGATACTAGCACTGATATAATACGGTTTCATTTGTAGCTTCACAAATATGACAGGTTTAGTGAGTCCGAGATAACCCGTAGTTGGAAGTCAACGTGTAAAGCAGTACGAAATACCAGTATCTAAATTTTTCATTTTCGAAACAATACCTTTAAATTCAAAGCACTGTAGCAGTCCTGTGTTTCGGAAAAAAATAAAAAGAAAGTATAAGAAAAATACTTTTTCCCATACCTTATAAATTGTTATTTATTACTCACATATGTACCTTTCAACCCCACAGTTTTTCGCAAAAGAAAAAAAAAACAACGAAAACAAACAATCTTATAAATTTTTGGAGTTTTTCTTTGATGGCATGTACAATGTGGTTCATATGGAACAGCAAGCTCTACTTACAGGTCTCAAAGAAGCATATATTTTCCTTAGTTTCTTAACATGCTCGTTACTACTTAAACTTCTTTTTTTTTTTTTAGAAAAAATCAGTTAAACCATGAAAAACTTCTTCTTTACATGCAACAAAACTGTTTCGAATAGACTGGTTGAAGTAATTCTCACGTTAAGCCAAAAACTAAAGCGAAAAATCTGATGAGACAGAAAAACATTTTTCATGAAGTCTGTCGTTAAATAAATTGCAGCAGTTTAGGTGGAATTGTGCTGAAGAAATTGTTGTTGTCTAGATTACATTGCTACAAATGAAATGTTCATTTTGTCTGAATTTTTTTATTATTTTCTTAATTGATTATTTGTTGTCAGATTTTTTCATGGACTTACCACTGAATCATATTGAAGTTGAATCAACTGGTTTTGAAAATTTATATTTTTTTAAGGTAAACCTAGCATTTCCCTTTTCTGAATAGCCTCCTGTTATCAAAAAAGGAAACATGTATGGTAAATACTTCCTGTAGACATGTGTAAAATCACATACACTTGCACACCCTCACAAATTATGAATCATTTCCTTTCGTTTTGCTACTTTGTTGTCTCTTTGTTTGTGTCTTGTAAGATTTATGATCATTTTTTTCTTCAATGTTTCTCTAATATTAGAGTATCTATGTACATACATATGTATGTATTCAGAGAAAGAGACCAAATGTTAGCAAATAAATCATATTCATATTAAATGATTATTTCCAAATGATGATATTTTTTATTTGAATTTTACAAGAATTCTTCGGAGTATTAAATTTGAATTTGATGTTCTCTTTACTATTGAGATTTATAACCTTATCATCATCCCTATCATCATCAAAGTTATTTATTCATGGAGCATAATACACATCATTGTTTTCAAGTGCATGTGGAAATAGTTTATGGAGTAGTAGAAAGGATAAAGAGGGGATAATAAAGGTTTATTCAAGCATATAAACAATGAAAGTAGTGTTAAGTAAAGGATTTTATGATTCCGAATAATTTTACAATGACATTGAAAAGCATACTTAGTTGCTATTCTTTATCGTGATTATTAACGACAAAATTTTCATATAAATTGTAACTGAATGCCTTAAAAGAACGTATTCCCGCAATATATTATACCGAAAAGTAAAAATCTAGATACTGGTGTTTTTGCATCGTTTAACATTAAAAAGCTACAAAAACAAAACAGTGAACTTATTTACAAATTATCCTACTGCGTAATATAACAACAAACACCAGCATAAATAAAATAGTAAACAATAATACAACAACAATCACTACAAGAATAAATGTAAACAAAATACACAAACAACTATAATGAACAAAGCAATTGTTGTCGTATACATAAAGTTGTGAACAGTGGCACACAGAATTGTGCGAATAATAAAAAGTTTTATTAAAACTAAACACAGATTTATTTTTATTTTATTTGCAATCTACGAGCTCATATTTTAAACGTTTTTTAAAAGGTAAAAACGTAACAATATATACGATTATACATATATGGGTTAAAGGTTCAATTCCTATTAGAGGTTCTGAGTAATACGGCTTGTAATAACTAAAATATAAATGTGTTGGCTTATTAGACGTAAGGCCACTCTTCAAACCCCAGGTCAGACATCTCGAAGAAAAACAAAACATGAAAAAATATTTCTTTGCCGACTTCCTCTCAGTAGATTTCTGGCAAAAACTCTCTGAGAGTAAATAAAAAATTTGCCATGAAAAGTTTCTCAAAAATCTGTTGTTTAAATTCGACTTTAAACCGCAGGTCCCGCCACTCATGTATAAAATTAACGCACACAACATAAGTGGTGTGGGAAACTAGGTCGTAATCCCGACTGTATGGTTGTAATGACCAATTATGTTTGTATGTAAAATGTAAATGCCATTATCATCTACAAATTTTAAAAATCAATACCTCTGCTGCTGCTTAATCTATGCTGACAATGAACTGAGAACTACTACCGCTATCAATAAGATTCTGAGTTAATAGACTCTAACAATAGTGTTAAGGCAGTTCGTAGAGTTCAAGTGCCTTCTTCATCTTCCTTTGTATTTTTGCAAATTCCGAGAAGAAGATTCATATTCCTTGGAGATTCAACCACTACAGTGTGTTATTGTATAACTTATCCAATGTCTACCGTAATACTATTACTACACAAAAATCGGGAGAAGAGGTTCGTAATCATTGACCACAATCTGTTGTATAGAGTCGTTCATGTGTTTAAATAATTTTTAATCTTACCGGTAAAGAAAAATGCCTTCAATAAGAAATTTTAAGAAAATTTTAAGCCGTTAAGTAGTTAAGCTATCAAACAATTTAAACAATTGATTACAGCGTTTCAAAACTTATGCACTAAAATATACATCTATGAGCACCATTTTCGATTATGTTGTCATAAACTAAATCATACACTCAGTTCTTTACAATCGTATGCACTTCAAACTTTGAGAAAACTTAAATTCATGTAAACTGATATTCAGCAAATAATATACATACAAACATACTACATGGTTTAAAATTTGTGAAAAAAATTTTTCATCAATTTTACTGTATACTAGCAGTCGTAGTCAGTCAACCATAGTCTTATATATTTGGAAAACAGAAAATGCATCCTTTTTATGCATTCATATCAAAAAGTGTCAACATAAATCAAAATTAGATTTATTACTGACAAGGGTTCCACCAAATACAACAAACAAAAATGTAAATAAAGTTTTTAAAAATATTTGAATGTGTCTAAAATAACAATAACAAAAAAAAATAATATTAACAGACAGTAACATCATCATCATCAAGTAAGAAAAATATTTTATATATATCTTATAAAAATTCCAAAATTAAATACTTTAGCTTTGGTTAGATACAATTAAGGCTTATGGAATACGCCCCACTCCAGCGACAATTTGTGTTCAAACTAGGAACAAAATTTCAGCATGTGCTGTTTAGAAAAAATGCTTTGTGCATAAGTTTCATCTGAAATCATTAAAACCGAACTTGTAAGCATTATCTAGACTTTGATTAGATCTCATACATACAGAATTGGTCATTACACACCTTAAGTCAGAATTACCCCCTAGCTTCGTACACCACTTATGTTGCGTGTGTTAATTGTATACGTGAGTGGCAGGACTTCGTACTCACTACAACGTTGATTTATAAGTACAGGTTGTAAAGAGTATACATACAACCTTGACATCAAACTCATACCATTCGAAATATGTTTGATTCATAAGCCAACTCTCATTTAGATTCATAACTTTAGAAAAATACTTATAATATGTACTTATAAATGATTCGAGTGACTTGAAGCATTCATCAAAATTTACAGGCTTAGTTGTTGTTGCATTTACAAAAAAAGAAAAAGGACACGTACATACTTATTTTGTAATTCGTGTACATGTTGAGGTATGGAGAGTAGAAAGTAACAACATCATACGTATTGTTGAGTATGAATTTGATGAGTACTTCAAACTTTGAATATGAGTAGAGATTCCATGATATTAAAATAAGTATGAATGCGTATAAGCATCAGAAATTATGAGTATGACTCGATTCTACTCATTTCTTTGAATACTGATTATTGATTTCTGATATGGAAAATGAATTAAGTATCAATCATAAATACAAACATTAAATTTTATAAGTTAAACAAAAGAACATCTTAAATTTCAAAGGCAAGTACGATACATTGGAACCCAAATGCAGTACCTAATATTGCCCTCTTAGGCAGTTAAAAGGTACCAAAGTTTTTTCAAATTTTGCTTCATCTTATTTTTATTATTGTCTTCTAGTAAAACCACATTTTCTCTCTACAAAATGCTGTAAAAGCGACGGCAATAAAAATGTTGCCACAATAAAAATATTCATATTCATGTGTACACCACATCTTAACAACCAGCATAGCAATAGCATTCAAATTTTTATTCAACATCTCATATAAAACCAACAAAAAGGTATGAATGTTGAATGCTTTTTTACAACATCCATATACCTGTTAGTTTGTTCCTGTTGAAGAGCTGCTTATTCTATGAAATTTCTGGTCGTGCACGTAAGAATGACAATAAAAAACCAAAAAAAGCAAACCAACACCATTTGAAATCCTTTTGAAATGCTGAGACAGATCATATAAAAAGAAGTCACCGCATTTGTTTATTTGATTCATTCGTTGGTTATTTTTTTTTTACTGCTGTTGTAACACACATATCTCCAAAAGGGTGTTGTTATGACAGCCGTCATAATTTTTTCTTTTTTCAACTACTTTGTTTCTTATATTCTCTTTAAGGGAATCTGACAAAATAGAATGGAAGTAATATCACATGTTTTGATCATTGTAACAAAATGTGTTAATTGCTTAGCACCAATTTTGTTGAAATTTCATATATGTAGACGAGTATATACTTGGTCCACAATCATAATTGCTGGACACACTTTAGAATAATGTGGTTCAGTTTTGTTAACAGATAAGAGGGCAAAACAAAGTATATGTTATCGACACGTAGAGACGTAGGGCGTATTAGATCTCAGATAACGGCTAATAACTATACTTTCGATATAGTCAAGGAATTTATTTATCTTCGATCCAACAGTGAGTTAACATAGACGTTGTGCAGCGTATTAATATCCAGCGGCTAAGCTGGCTGGTCCATGTCGTTCGAATGGAGAAGGATGCTCCGGCAGACGGGTACTTGATGCGGGGATCTGCTGAAGTTGGCGAACAGGAGGACCTTGTTTGCTTTGGAAGTACCTAATCGAGGAAGCCCTGTCTTTTTTAGTACTTCCTAGTTTACCCAGTAATAAACTGTTTTCGAAGAAATAATAAAAAAAATGGCACCTAACTCTAAAATTAGCGTGACTCCCAGATAAGAGTCGTGGACTATCACTGACATAAGGAAGATGTTAATATTTACACAGACGCACATGCTTGAGGGTGTAGGATATAGAACATTTTTAAGGGTAATTGAGCTGGGCATATCAAGGATGCTTCCAATATATTAGAGAGTTTGTCACACAGTGATCGAGAAGGGTGTAGACAGCCACATATTTGGTGTACAATTATCGATAGTTGTATCGCCGTTGAAGCCTTAGAACTCTTTAGCGTAACTATATTTCAATAAGAATTTTTATAAATGAGAGAAGCAAGGCATAAATTATAATCCTTGGTCATCCATGCATAGTGCATGCTGCTTGGCAATGCGTACTCTTCATAGTGTTATTAATATCGTCGTGAATAAGTGGTAGTAGTACTGCGACAATACAATCTATTGTAATGCCCTCAAACTTTATGTAGTTTTTTTTTATAGTGTCGCATCCAAGCCATCCTAAATTTAGGATGCTACTCGGTATCAAGAAGGACAATTCCCTGCAAAGCACTTGTTATGTGCTCAGTGTTTCCTTCTGGAATGCTTTAGTATTTCTCATGCATTCGAATGAAACATATCGGAGATCCATATCAAGACGCACACCCAGCATTGAGAAGATTATTTAACAGAAGTAGAAATGAAACACAAAGACGAACTTTCCATTTAAGGCTCAATGTATTGTACAATTGCTTGACTATAAAATCCCTCCATATGACACGGTTTAGTATATCAAATGCTTTTTCAAAATTTTTAAAATAAACTGCGATTGTAGTCATTCAAATGATTGCCTGCAAGCCATAACCTTCCATGATGCTAAAAATGTATTCCTCAGTGTTGGCACATAAGATAGTTTCTCTCAGAAGATCTGTGGAAGATAGTTGGGAACTTCCTAAAAAATTCTTATAAAATGTGTTTATTATTGTAATATGTTGATAAACACATCTTCAATACTTTTATTATGGTATACCGTGCGGATGAGTAATATTTTAATTGAATGTTTCACATACTTCATATAACGTATTTTATTTATATTAAAAACGAACAAAGAAACAATAAATACATACAGTGAGTGTCAAAAAAAAACTGTACACTATGGATAAAATTCCAACAATTAACAAACTCAGCTTGTTCCGCTTAAGGAGACTAACCGAAAAAATTTGCTAATATTTTGAAATTTTTTGTAATTTTTTTTTTAACGAGCAATGAAACAATTTAAAAAAAACGGTAATTGATTAATGCATATTTGTTTAAATGTACAGTTTCTTTTGACGCTCACTGTAAATACATATATACAATACATATATACATGCAATGTTTTAATAAAATTTTAAAGAACAACTAAAAACTGGAAATTCTTGCCAAAAAAAAAGGAAAAGAAAAACATATTTTCAACTTGTCTGAGCAGAAATACAAACATGATAACGAATGAAAACCTAAATAAATATCAGGTTCAATAAAATAAACAAACAAAAAACCAACAGGCTGGACAGGATAAAAAGAATTGAAAGACAAATAACCAGACTCCATAAAATTTAATCGCCAAGAATTTTTATACGCCGTAGGAAAAGAAGTTCTTAGGACAAAATTTCATGCAATAAATTTTGTTGGCGTATTTCTACAATCCTGCTTATTTAAAAACAAAGAACTGAAGCATTAAATAATATTTATCCAGCCATACAAAATGTATTGAATGTACCAAAATACGAATTAAATGAATAATGTCGCATGGATTTATTCCAAATAAATTAAAGAGAAAAATACAATATTTTCATGCAACATTTAATACGAATTTTCTCTAGAGATCTATTAAAAAAGAAAGAAAAAAAGAGCAAAATCAACGAAGGAAATTTTGCAGAAATAATTTGAATTATTTTTTTTTTAACTTTTAAAAGAGACATTGTTTTAGACATCAATAGCTTATGAGTATCCCCATTAGCCAAATGAATTGAAGTCAAATGACAAATAATGTCATAACTATTCAGCATGGTTCTCCAAAAAGATTGCAAATAAAATCATTTCTCATAAAAGAGTTTTCCTAACTAATTAACTTCTTTGTACGTTTGTCAAATTTCAGTTTCTTTTCCATTGCATTCCATTTTTAATTGGAAATTGTGGCATAGAATTTGTAATTAAAGAATGAAACATTGTATTCGTTTGATTTTCCTTATGAAATCTTCATTAACAATACGACATATTAAGTATTTTTCTTTAAAATTTCAAAACAAAGAATCTAGATACTGGTGTTTTGCTTTTATTTCACTTAACATTAAAATGGTAAACAAGTAAACAAAAATACAACAACAAACACCAGCTTAGAAATTGGTAAGCTAGTAAACAAAAATCCACAAACAACAAATGGTAAAGAAGTAAACAAAAATACAACAACAACACTATAAGAATAAGTATAAACAAAATACACAAACAACAATAATGAATGTAAACAACGATGTTTACATTTACAGAGATTTCGAGAAGGCGAAGCCAAGAATATTCACCTTTAAGAACATTCATCAGACAGTTTACGTTGCCATATACAAGGCAAGGCAAAGCAAGCCACTAAGTCAGTCTTGTGTGAAGAAGCGGTGTGTTTGAACAGAGTAATCATGGTTTGAAGATCTCTATTACGAAGATCTGTCGAACGATTGTTTATGCAAAGGGTATAAACAGAGGAATAACAAAAAAAAAAAAAACAATTGTTATTGTTTACATCGAATTGTGTACAGTGGCACTCAGAGTTGTGCGAATAATAAAGAATTCCAATTAAAACTAAACTCAAGTTTATTTTTATTTTATATGCAATCTACGAGATCATTTTTTAAACGTTTTTAAAAAGTAAATACATAACATTATTTTTTTTTTTTTTGTTTTTCTGTAGAGGGCAAACAGGCCATTAAAAATGATCAAATCATCATTCTTTACCCTCCACCCCTAAGATCTTTGGCATTTTATGAATGCTACACCTATGGTAGGAGTCAACACATAACAATTAGTCATTGTAAGAAGTAAAATCAACGTTGTTTGCAGGTTGTCAGCTGAAGACTGCCTGTAGACTAAATTCATGTATTTTACTCACTGTACAGTGAGCGTCAAAAAAATCTGTACCTTAAAAAATATACATTAATAAATTACGGTTACTTTTATTTTATAATTGTTTCATTGCCTGTTTTTAAAATTGAAACCAAAAAAAATATTTCAAAATGTTGTCAAATTTTTTCGGGCACTCTCCTTAAGCGGTAAAAGTTGAGTTTGGTGATTGTTACAATTTTATGCTTAGTGTACAGTTTCTTTTGATGCTCACTGTATGTTTAAAGTGTTAGGCCAGTGATTAATGGTCCTTAAAACAAACAACAGCTAGTGCTGCAGATAGAAAGAAACCGTGAGGAAGGCCTAAATTCAATGTAATTCTTTCTGTTAAAAATCGTATAAGTTGATTTTTGAACAAACACGATAGGAATATCGAAAAGAATGGGCCTCATTAACATTTTCTTATACGTAGTACAATGCCGAAAAAAAATGTCTCAGGAAAACAATTCAGTCGCTATAAATAAAAGTAAGAAGTGGACTTTGCTTCACAAACACCGGTACAAACCAAACCCATACATGTGACATGTATTTCGTTTATACTACGTTTCCTTTCATTAAAGAACATGGAGTTGTCACAAAGCAACTCCCCCATCTTCTTGGCTTTGCATTAAATTCATTAATCAAGTTGTTTCAACTAAGCAATACATACGTATGTTTATTTTGGAATTTTTTTTTTCGTCCTTTATTTTAGAAAAATTTTATTTTACAAAATCACTGCACACGATATTTTTATTATAAATTTACGACGTCCCTTTGGTATTTGCCATTTTTCTTCTTCTTTATTTTATAAGTTCTTTAAAAAATTGAAGGAAAATTGTTGTTATGGTTAAAATGTTCTTAACTTCCTACACACATGTCTTACAACCGACATACCATACCTATGTATGTATGATATGTTATGTTGTTCTTGAGCTCCTACATACATATATCCCGTGTAGTATTTGCCTTTTTTTCCCTAACAGTTTACTGTTATTTTATTTAGATTTTTCAGACATAAAATTGTTGCCCTGATTCCTTCTTTTTTTTCTTTTACTTTGTCCTCCTTTTTTTCTCGTCGTTAATTTCTTGGTCTTGATTTCTGTACCTACGAACACCTCAGGGGACTGATTATGATTATTTGTTAAACGTGCCTCTAAATGTTATGCTAAAGAAGCACAAGAAAAAAATACGCATGTTTTTGTTATGTTTGTGTTTATAAAAACAGTTATAATTTATACAAAAACAAGTTTATGCGTGAACAGATTATAAATAATATATGAAACAGCATACATACGAGTACATACATATGTATGCATGGTAGTGAATGGTTTGATGAGTTCAAGTGTGTTTACATTACATATCGAAATATTTACAATTCCTTGTAAAATCTCGATTCTATTATTTTCATAGTGGCCTCTAAAAACAATGACAATAATTTACTTTGTGTTTCAGGAAATAAAACTGTTGCTTAAAAGTGAAATTTAATATTTTAACATAAATACAGTGAGCATCAAAAGAAACTGTACATTAAAAAATATACATTAATAAATTACAGTTATTTTTGTTTTAAAATTGTTTTATTAACAGTTTTTAAAATTAAAACAAACAAAACTTACAAATAATTTCAAAATATTAGCAAATTTTTGGGGCATTCTCCTTAATTGGTAAAAGTTGAATTTGGTGATTGTTAGAATTTTATCCATTGTGTACAGTTTCTATTGACGCTCACTGTATACGATGGCCTTACATAATTTAAAGAAACAATTGAAAAATAGTATTTATTTTGTTTTCATACGTATAATAATAAAAGAAGTTAAAACAAATTATATTGAATAACCTCGATTAATGAGTACATATTTCAAATGCTATAACGAAAGTGATTTTTTTTTTCTCTTGGTTACGATATTTATCGATATTCATATACATATATGCAAACATAATTAGTCATTACAACTCTTGGGTCAGGATTACGACCTAGCTTCTCACACCACTTATGTTGTGTGCGTAAATTTTATACGTGAGTGACAGGACCTACAGTTTAACGTCGACTCCGAATGACAGATGTTTGAGAAACTTTTTCATGGCAGGTTTTTATTTTACTCTCAGAGTTTTTGCCAGAAATCTGCTGAGAGGAAGTCACCGAAGAAATATTTTTTTTTTTTCATATTTCGTTTTGATGTCTGACCTGGGGTTTGAATATAGGCCTTAAATATAGTAAGCCAACATCCTACCAACTAGACTACGACAACTTCAATATCTTGGCTTTAACTTGCTTTAACTGCTTGTCTGACTAAATCTTTTCTGTCAGAGCTTTTTGAAAAGTAAATGTTTGTTGTTGAGTTTAAAGCGTTGAAAACTATCTGTTGATGTCAGCATTAAAATGTTTGGAGCAGTACTATTTATAAAATTTCATTTTACAAAATTCAGTGAAGTATGCCTCTTTCGAAGCTACCAACTTTTTATCGCCATTATACTAATACTTCAGAAATGTTATTAAAAGTATTTGAAACCTTTCCCCATGAACGAAAACAGATGTCAATACAATGTTAATATTTTCCAACAATTTCCCCATTGTGGTGAAAATGTACACAACAGCACTTAACATAGATACGCTACAAGAGAGCGTATGTAAACATTTGCTTAACATTACAAAAAGAACGACTCCTTAAATTGCCTTGCCGGCAACAGCAGGATTTGAATAAATATTCGCTTGAAAATGTTAAAATTTAAATAGAGAGTTACATACAACATGTCTGCTCATAATAATTTCTCCAACATGGACAACAACAGTAATGAGAAATTGTTAACATAAGTCTCTGTTATTTTAAACAAAAAAAATGAGAGAATGAAATCGTGTTCTCACGAATTGTGAAAATTGAGAGAAAAATAACAAAGCAAAAGCTTTTGTTTTATTGAAACCAATTTGAAAATACAGCCACTATCACTCTATTAAGATGCCATAAAAACAGTGTAATTCTCAAAAACAGTTGTCTGTCGCAATGTTTAAAGGACATTCAATCTGACTGTCAACAGTTACGACATTTCTGATTATGCTAGGCGTTTAATCGTAATATTTTAAATGAAAATCTTGGCAAAAATTATGCACTATTGTGAGCACTAGTATTCATAGCAATCTCTTTATATTTTTCTATCAACATATTGACGTAGGGCCATAAAAATTTAACATGTTTTGCAGAAATGAAGGAAGGAAGCCCTACTTCGGAAACTTTTTCTGAAGCGCAGCTTGTTCCATTAGAAGTATTCTTTATAGGTTGAAATAAAGGGTAGTTGGAAGGAGCAAACGTGAGTTTTTATTACTCTTTTCTTAATAGTTTTTATCTTGTTTTGAAACATGTGGTCAAACGTTGTCACTTTCGGGTTATACGGCTTCATATCTGGTAGCATATTCCGACCAAAATTTTTTGACCAAGATCAGCATCAATTGTATATAATATTACATGTGCTTTGTGAACTTGTATCCTAATATGTAGTAGATCAAATGCTGTAAATGCAAATGCAAATGCTGAGTAATACCTTAGTATTGTTTCAGCTGGTTGATCTTGTTGAAGTCGTTGTGGTTTAGTAGCTAGTGTGTTGTCTTATAAGACGTGAGGTCTGGGATCAAACCCCAGCTCAGACATCAAAACGAAATATGAAAAAAATATTTCTTAGGCAACTATCTCTAAGCAGATTTCTGACAAAAACTCTGAGAGTAAATAAAAACCTATCGTACGGAGTCGAATTAAACTGTATGTCCTGCCACTCTTGTACGAAATTAACGCACACAGCATAAGTGGTGTGAGAAACTAGATCGTAATTCTGACATGAAGGCTTGTAATGACCAATTATATATCTAATCAACCATCATAAATGAAGTCTTGTGCTTTGTTTCATTGTAGTGGATCAAGTTTTCCTCATCACTAATGACTTGTTGCAAATGTTTTTTGGGCATTTAAGCATTTCGCAGCTGCAAAATTGTAGTTTTAAACATGTCACAGCTTTAAGTCATTTCATAACCAATTCTCCAGCTTTTGGATGACTTATTACGCGAATTATTCTGCCGTAGTCTAGTAGGTGGAGTATTGTAGGTCCCGACACTCATGTACGAAATTAATGCACACAACATAAGTGATGTGAGAAGCGTGGTCTTAATTCTGACTGAAGGGCTGTACTGACCAATTATGTATGTACATATGTATGTTATGTATGTATGTTTAATTTAAATGAAATGGTGTATGGGTAGCACAAAGATTAATACTATTTCGTTCAATAACTAACTAGAAATATGCGAAAGAGCTTTACATATATGTAAGAATGCAATGAAATTTATTTCAGACATATAGCAGGTGCGAGAGATATTCCATTTGATATACAAATTATTCATTTCTTTTTTTAATTATCCACTCACACCAATTAATTTCGACTTATCTTCACCTGAACTAATTTGTTGGCCTCCTCTTTTCTATGTACATAGGCTACAATAACACTTGGAATATTTAGAGATTTACAGAGAATGTTTTTTTTTTCTTTTTCCTAAGCTATCTCTTGTGCCATTTTACTTTCATGGTGTGATCCTATTGTATTAATAAAAATGTTAATCTCTTAGAACAATACAAAACAATTTTATTGGCTTTGTTTCTCTATACGTGTTCACAATTGTGATGACAATTTCAGCTGTCACAAAAACAACAACAACAAAAAAAAAAAAAGTACAGAAAAAAGATATACAAACTGACATTAAATACAATTGTCATATAATTTAGGCAATTTTTTTCTGTTTTCTCTCTCGTTTTTATTTCTTTTTTGTCTTTTTTTTTCGTTTTTCATATGAATGTTGTAGTTGCCTTCACACCATACCAGGCCATACCATGCCATATAGTTAATCCTGTTGTTTTATTTTATGGTTCTGTGTTTATTTAAATGTTTTGTTTGCATAAATAAATTTCGTAAAACAGTAGTAGTTGATGTTGTTGTTGTAATGTTGTTGTTTTTTTTTCATTACATTTTCATCTGTTTCAATTGTTGCAAAAATTTCCTTATTTTGCTAACGGCAAGGCACAATGTGTTACAACTCAAACCTTCAAAATATTGTACGAAGAGGCAACTTATCCTCCTGCTGCTGCTGCCTGATAGCGTGTATGCCAACATATACGTGTGCAGTTGGTAGGTAGTAACACTCTCACTGAGTTAAATAAAAATAATTTTACTTTTAGACACGACGACAAAAGGCAAAAACGAAAATAATAATAAAAACCATATTTTTGTTTGTTTTTATTGTATGTGTCGTCTTGTACATCATGTGAATATACGTACAAACAAACAAACAAAAAAAATGTTTCGTTTTAATTTTTGTGTGCAACACAAAACACAATAAGCATTCAACACAACACAACACAACACAACCTAGTACAAGGATATGGTGAATAAGTATGAACCACAAGCCATGTTGGCTTTCAACTCTACAAACAATTGTATGTAAAAATGGTGTTGTTGTTGTATCTGAATTCAGTTACAAATGAAAAAAAATTAAAATTAAAAAAGTTAAAGACGATTTGTAGGTACCCCTACTGCTTATATAAGCCAAAGTATGCTATAGCAAAAAAATTAGGTGTGATGCAACCATGATCTAATGTAGAGTACACCGATAACTTGTCAAGTAATTGATAAACAAATTAGAATGTAGCATTACCGGTGCGAGTTGTTACTACAGAGAACTACAACAACAACAAACTTTTTATTTAAAGCACTAGAAATAAATGTATAGGACATACAGATAGGCAGAAACAATTAAAAACAATGGATTCTATCATATTTGTACTAAATGACGGGAAGGCTCATATTTTCTGTAAATTTTTTTTACGGCGAAAAACTTTCTTTAAAGAAAAACTTAACAAAAGAGTATTTTAAACAAAAAATTTTAAATTATTTTTCTCCAGTAAAACGAAATATGGAAAAATATTTCTTCGACGACTTCCTCTCACCATATTTTTGACAAAAACTCTGAGAGTAAATAAACTTGCCAATGAAAAGTTTCTCAAAAATCTGTCGTCATTCGAAATCGGCTTTAAACTGCAAGTTCCACTACTCGTGTATAAATTTAAATTTAAATGTGATAAACTAGGTTGTAACCCTGACTGAAAGGTTGTAATGACATATCAGAGATCCGCAATGACTCGTTTTTTCGCTGCACGTAAAAACTCATGAAATTTTGAATATAAGTGAGTCAATAATACAGGAATAAACCTACCCACTCTGATTCATTCATACTCACTACAACGTTGATTTATAAGTACAGGTTGCAATGAGTATGCATACAACATTGACATCAAACTCATACCTTGCGAAATATGTTCGATTCATAAGCCTACTCATTTAGATTCATAACTTAAGAAAAATACTTATAAATGGTGGTGACGAGTGACTCGAATCATTCCTCAATAAATGAATGAGTAAAACCATATCACAGAAGATGTCTAGTCGCCGTAGTCTAATAGGTAGTGTGTTGGCTTATAAGACGTGCGGCCACTGTTCAAACCCCAGGTCAGACAAAAAAACGAATATATGAAAAAATATTTCAGCGGCGACTTTCTCCCACCAGATTTCTGGCAAAAACACTCTCTCAGAGTCGACTTTAAACTGTAGGTCCCGCCACTAATAAAATTAACACACAACATTAGTGTTGTGAGAAACTAGGTCCATAATCCTGACTGAAGGGTTGTAATGACGAATTATGTATATGTATGTATGTATATGTTGAGTTATGGAGAGTCGAAATCAACAACATCATACATGTTGTTTAGTATGAATACGATGAGTACTTTAAACTTTAAATATGAGTAGAAGTTCCATTATATTAAAATAAGTATGAATGCGTATAACTATCAGAAATTATGAGTGTGATTCGATTCTACTCATCTTTTTGTATACTCATTGCTGATCTCTTGCATTGCATATACTCAATTACAAGCCGATGCAATTGCATAGGTTTATCGCGATAAGAAATCAAATTTGGATGTTACTCTTCTCCCTTCAACATATCTATCGTATATTCAACTAATGGCATCCGATTTTGCGTGCCCAAACTCTATAAAAAGAAATGTATTTTGCATCGAATAATTACTGGCGATTGATTAGTATAGATTGCACGGGTTGTCCGTGCAACTTTAACTTGCCAATGGATTCGAAAAACGTACGGCTATTGTGTGTGCTAATGTGTATGTCCGTTTGTTCAAACGCAAGTAAACACGATAGTGTATAGTAAAGGCAACGAAATGCATTTCTAATAATTTTTCGGTGCATAAGACGAAAACAATTTGCAATAAACTGTAGCAAAAAACAGAAAATTTACATAGAAATTGCTCTTCCGAATCTTTTTTCTTCTCATCTCAAATCAGTCCTACAAATAAACATAATTTGAATGGTCCAGCCGCTTAGAAGTAAACGCAAACATCAATAGACTTATAAATCATAATAAATATTCATTTTCATAGAATTATTATATTTTATTATATCATCATGCCAAAGGTCAAATTTATTTAAAAATTATTCTTTTCACACAAAACACTACCAAAAAAAAATATTATTGTTGTATTGCCGATGATATTAAAAGTCACTGAATATAATAATAGGCTTAAAAGGGATTAAATACCAGAAATAAAGAAAAAAAACTGCTACACAAAGTAACGAAATAAAAGGCAAAAAACCGACGATTTAATATAAAAATTTAAGCAATACAATGAAAAAATGGCATATTTAAGGAAAATGGAGAAGAATGACAAAAAAGGACTTCCCCAAAAATATTTATCGAGAGGAACATAAATAGTTAAGCATAGCAATCGGAAACGGAAGTAGGACAACAAGTATAAGCAAAAGAAAAAACAAGGAAGAAAACAGAAAACATTTGGTTTATAGACATAAAAAAACAACAAAATATATGAACGACGGATAAACCTTCACTAAAAGATAATATTTATTGTGTTAATACGAACTAAAAAATAAAAAGATTTCAGTATTAAACATAAACAGTTTCGGCCTTTGGAAGAAAATTCAAGGACCAAAGGGTCAACTATTAACAAAATTTTAAGAAGAACAACAAGAAAGTATTTTTATTTTCTACGCTTCAATTCCCTTCAAACAAAACGCATAATAACCAGTGGCTCAGCTGATTCGATCATTATATTCAGATGGAAGCGAATGTTTGGAAGATGCAGCTATTCAATCGAAATTCTGTGCACATCGGCAGAGTGGATCATTAACCTTGACTGCATTGGAAGTCCCAGCTCGAGAATTACGATGTATGTAAAAATGAAGGCATCTGGAAGGAAGTTCTGCAGGCAATTCGAAGTTCTACAAATGAGTTGATAAGATCAATAAAATAACTAAATAACATATAAATACATTTGTTCTACAGTACTTTTTAATGTATATTCGGCAACATATGTGCAGTCTCCTTAAGTGATAAAAGTTGAGTTTTGGTGATTGCTAGAATTTTGGCCATAGTGTACAGCTATTTTTGACGCTCACTGTATATATGAAGAGTGTAAAATATACAGTTGATGTAACATTGTTGGCTGACAGCTTAGCATGTATAAAATCTAAAGCCATTGAAACATCTAAGAAGATTAAGTAGAGTTGAGTGCGTATCCTAACACATGCTTAATGATTGTGCGAAATATCTTATTCTTGGATTTTATATGGGCACCACGCCTCAAAGCTAAACATAACTTTCCTTTGCAAACAGTTTATACCGTAAAAATTGCTAACTTTTCTCTTACACTCTTACTTACTGAATATTTTTCCAACTAACCAGTACATATGGGAACCCAGAAAAAGACAACCAACATCTTAGGCCATGTTTGTCCATACACGTTTGAGAATCATTAGTGTTGTACGCAAATAAGTAAGTCAAATGGAGGTCCAGTGCACTGTTAATGAATACATTCACTTTTAGGACCATTATTACAACTTGCCTTCAACTAAAGGCAGGATTTTAACAGACAGATAATTTGTTTTTCATTATTATAATTGGACAATAAGGTAGAAGTGAGCGTTAATTTAAAAGGAAGATCATCCTACCTGTAAGTTTTAAAGTTAAGTTTATGTCTAAAAGAAAGATCAGCAATGAGTATTCAAAAAGATGAATAGAATCGAATCATACTCATAATTTCTGATACTTATTGGCATTCAAACTTATTTTAATATCATGAAATCTCTACTCATATTCAAAGTTTGAAGTACTCATCATATTCATACTTAACAACACGTATGATGTTGTTGAATACGACTCTCCATAACTCAACATATACAAGAATCACAAAATAAGTATGATTCTCATATGGACACTAAAATACTCACTAGAAGGTTGTGTGTCTGCTCTGCTTGCTGCTCTGTCTTTTTTGCTTATGTCATTTTTCTCTTCTGTTGCATATGCAACAACAACTAAGACTGCAAAATTTTGATGAATATTCGAGGCACTAGAATTATTTACAAATAATATGAGTATTTTTCGAAAGTTATGAATCTAAATAAGTAGGCTTTTAAAACAAACATATTTCGAATGGTTTGAGTTTGACGTCAACTTTGTACTCATACTCATTGCAACCAGTACTTATAAATCAACGTTGTAATGAGTATGAATGAATCAGAGTACATAGTTAAATTTCACTCACTTACATTCAAAATTTTATGAGTGCTTATGAGTAGCGAATCGAATCGATTCATTGCTGATCTCTGGTCTGAACTTGCCATATTAAATATTATTTTCAATATTGCAACATATATAAACAAAATGAGCAAACACAACAACAAAAGAATCTTCTTGTTGCCATTGCATTCATTCTTAAAAAACTTGTTTAATTGAGCAGTGATAAAGACATAGCTACGGCATTGGCATATTTTTGAAAAATGTAATTTTATTTCATTATTAAGTTGTAATAACGAAAAGAATTTAAAGATGACTTTAAAGTTCACTTTAGCTAAAGTTTCCTTTAATATTAACGGGTTGTAATAATGGCGTTTAATTTTATAATTTTGAATTAAACAATACAACTCGAACGAATACATGCATACTTTTTATATACATTGTGTAGTTATTTCATGTAAACATATTTGTATGTATTAATCTCACGAAATACCATTATATGTATCTTTTTAATTTATTAAAGTATCCCAGTGTATATATGTATACAATGAGTTATTGTAAAATCAATGATACAGCATTTTAGCCGTTTCATATTTTTATTGCTTAAGGTAAGCCAAACAACACAAGTTTTCTAACATTCTGAAATACTTTGCTACATACCTCTTTTTTTCTCAGTAAAGATTTATTGATTGCAACAGACTGTATTTATTAAATTTCGATTTGAAACCCATATTTATTTGCAGACTTTTAAACAAACTAAACAAACATATGCCACATGCCTATTGTCTATTTGTAAAACATTAATCTTATCGTTGCAGATTTAAAAGAACGTGCCTTTAAGCCTTTAAAGCCTTTCTTCCTTTTTTTTTTGTTTTTTTGGTTTTAAATTTTAACAAAATGTTGTCAACACTTTCAGTTTTATAACTGCTGGGCGGCCTTTGACCACATTCTTTAGTTGACACATTAGTTTTCTAATCTTGTGTTGTGTTGTTGCGCATTTGGCCTTGCTTTTAGGCTTCTTTGTAAAACTTTGGCGACAATAAGTTATAAAAACCACACTCATTGTGTGTATTTGTTTGGTTGTTTGTTTGTTGTAACATAAAATATTACAACAAACCATAGAGTTTTGTAACATAAAACATAGAAATATAGGGGACAGGAAATACCATAAAAACACAGAATATGATATGCTGTACCACAGCTATGCTCAAATGGGGACAAACATAGCATTCGCAAGCAAATTATTTTTGTTGAAAGGATGCGTGGAAGTGTGGATGATAAAACATGTGGTAGATCGTTATACATAAAACCACTACGAATGACAAAATACACTTAAGGGTGTAATAAAACAGAATATTTTGGAAGAAGTTAAGGGGGACATAAGGCTGTGCTTAAATTTATGCCTAGAAAATAATTTACGCACTTTTAACATTCAACTAATGAAAGAAAATAGAAGAAAGCAAAGTTATTTCCTCTTTAAAATTTAAACCAAAATTTGATTATGTATGGTATACACTTTAAAATTTATTTTTGCATATCAAAGGAGATATGACGTCAGCAATAGTATTCAAGCAATCAATTTGCCTTCACCTCTGCAATATATATTATGTAGCAGGATTAACTACATTAGTCTAGTAGTATTTGCAGAAATAGAGGGGAAATCATTTGCAATTCCAAGGAATTAATTACAATTGAACATTTACTTTGAATTTACTGATAATGATGATGGTATTAGCAGTGACGACAATTTTTATGCAAAGCTTTTGGGTGACGGCGTGCAACCACTGTTGGAGGATGTTAATCTATAAATAAGACTATAATAAGACCACTAAGCTGATCAAAATCACTAGGTTATCTGTATTTTGAGTGAATATATGATAAATTTTAGTCGCCGTAGTCTAATAGGTAATGTATTGGCGTATTGGCTTAATAGACATAAGGCCCAGGTCAGACATCAAAACAAAAATATGAAAAAATACTTCGGCGGCGACTTCCTCTCAGCAGATTTCTGGCAAAAACTCTGAGAGTAAATAAAATTTGCAAGAAAAGTTTCTTAAGCATCTGTCCTTTGGAGTCGACTTTTAACTGTATAAAATTAACACACACAGCATAACCGGTGTGAGAAGCTACGTAGTAATACTGACTGAAGGATTGTAACGACCAATTATGTATGTATGTATTCGATAAAAAGTGATTATTTTTAACTTCACATTCATGTTTAATGGAATGTTAGTGCGTTACTTAAAAATATGAGATTATTTGGACGTTATTATGAAACATTTTTTGCTCAAAAACGTTTAAAATATGAGCTCGTAGATTGTAAATAAAATATAAATAAATTTGCATTTAATTTTAATTAAATTCTTTATTGTTCGCACTATTCTATGTGGCACTGTTCACAACTTGCAGTAAACAACAACATTTGCCTTGGTTATTATTCAATTGTTCGACAATTCTTTGTAACGGAGATCTTCAAACCAAAAAGGACTGACTGAACTTTTACTAACTTCGTTGCCTTTTATATTGCAACGTAAACAGTCTGATCAATGTTCTTGAAGGCGAATGTTCGTGGATTCGCCTTTTTGAGATCTCTATAAATGTAAACATCGTTGGTTCATTATTGTTGTTTGTGTATTTTGTTTGTATATGTTCTTGTGGTGTTTGTTGTTGTATTTTTGTTTACCTGTTTAGCATTCAAGTTCATTGTTTTTGTAGCTTTAGTGTATAATTTTAATGTTAAACGATGTGAAAGCAAAACACCAGACTTTAGATTTTTACATTTTCATAACAATATTTTTTGTAAATGTACAGTTTCTTTTGACGCTCACTGTATGTTTTAATTAATGCCATTCAGCATTATGCAGCCAGCCGTTAGGGCTTTACATGAAGGCTTTCAATCGAATAGTTATGAAGAATACATTCTAGAACTTAAGCTCAAGTGAGGTCAAAACTAATTTATATTTATTATTTGCGTTTGTATTTTGAATTCTACAAACTATTTTCAACTGTGTTCACTAAAACTTAACCCAAACAATTGTATGCTTCATCAATCCTTACCCTACTTTCTAAGCATACACACTAATCCATATAAAGTTTTAAACATTAATCAGTTGCACGCAATTTATACGGTGTGTAGTTTACTTTTTAAACATACAGAGAAGCCTTTTGACATTTGCATACTCACTAGCTGGAACATACCATACATACATATTATTTAGTACCATGACTTTAATTGCTTTTTTTGGCTAAATAAGCCTGCAAAGCTTAAAATCTCAAATTAAGCAGAAACCATTTTGGGGTTATGGTGGTTGTTTGTCTTCCGTGTCCTACAATTTTAATCACATACTTTTCAAAGTCCAGCTTCTGGCCATGTAATGTAGACAATTAACGCTTTGGAAAGGCATTCACATTCACTCATTCTGTAGACATCGTTTCGTTTGAAATTTGTTTACTATGTGCACGTTTACAAAACTCTGGGGCACGATACTCACTCATACAGGAAGTCAAACGGTAGTTGTTGGTTTGCAAACCATTAGTCGCTGTTCCCAGTGAAAAATTTTTAGTTGCATAAGAAAAGCAGATATCAGCAATGAGTATTCAAATAGTATGAGTAGAATCGAATCATACTCATAATTTCTAATACTTCTACGCGATCATACTTATTTTAATATCATGGAACGACTACTCATATTCAAAGTTTGAAGTACTCATCATATTCATATTTAACAACACGTATGATGTTGTTGATTTCGACACCGCATGACTTAACATGTACACGAATTACAAAATATGTATGAATCACGTACGAAGTACTTACCAGAAGGTTGTATGTTTGCTCTGCTTGCTGGTCTGTGTTCTTTGCTTATGTGTCTGTTTTTTTTTTGTAAATGCAACAACAACTAAGACTGTAAATTTTGATGAATTATTCGAGTCACTCGAATCATTTATAAATATTTTTCTAAAGTTATGAATCTAAATGAGTAGGCACTTATGAATCAAACATATTTCGAATGGTATGAGTTTGATTTCAACGTTGTACTCATACTCATTGCAACCTGTACTTATGTATAAATCAACGATGTAGTGAGTACGAATGAATCGGAGTACATAGTTAAATTTCAATATTGTTGACTCACTTATATTAAAAATTTTATGAGTGCTTATGAGTATCAAAAGAAAATTTTTTTTTTTTTTTGTAAATATTCTTTGTACAGTAGGGTCGTTGAATTTATACCGCCATTTGATTAATAGTTAATGAATGGAAAATTTTTAAACGCCTATCACATTTTTCACTGGGTTATCAACTGCTCATTGTAATTCATTTGTTTACTATCACGAACAAAAGTTTTATTTTTGCATGGCCATCACATGTGAGCATACAAGCAAGAGTTCTCAATGAAAACAAAAAAAAAAAAGATGAATAAAAGCACTTTTTAACCGTCCTGTATAATGAATTTATTTAAATTTAATTCAGTTTATCAAATAAAATCTTTCAAAAGTTAGAACACAATAATTTAAAGAAATTTTAATTCTCTCTTCAGTTTGACTCTGAAAAAGGAGCATTTTACAAAAACATTTGGAAACTTTCATGAAAGTTTGCACTTGGAGTTGTGGAGTACAGAATATTCTAATCATACATGCGGGAGTTTTTGTTTTTAATTCCTTTACTTTAATATCACAGCAGCCGCAGTCTAGTAGATAGTGTTAAGTTAACACATACGTAAATGATACGGTTCAAACCTCTGGTCAGACATTTCGAACATAACAAAATATATTCAAAAATATTTCTTCGGTGGCTTCCTCTCAGCATTTAAAAAAAAGTAATTATCGCTCGGAATCGACTTTAAATTCTAGATCCTGCCACTCATGTGTAAAATTAACACACACAACACAAGTGATGTAAGAAACTAGGTCGTAATCCTGACTTAAGGATTGTAATGGCCAATTATGTATGTATGTATGCATGTGGAACACGAATTCAAACATGTATTCAAATCGTTTGACTTTTAAAAAAGTTTGGTTTTCACACATTCATCAGTTGCTTGGGACCCCTTAACTATTTTATACCGTTCTCAGGGTTTATACTTAGAGACTTTATAAAGGGTGAGTTTTTATCTATTATATTTATGGCAACACTGGTTGCCACGTTTCGTGTTTTGTTTCACTGTCAAACATCTTCAGTTTGGTCTATAATTTAACCATGAATCGTCTTACAAACGAACTTTTAATTTTATTATCAAAATGCATGCTCTGTTAAGAAAGTTCATCGCGCGCTTCTTCCATTTTATGGTCAGTTTAAACGACCCACTGAAGCAGCTATTCGGGCTATTGCGACCAAATTTCGCACCAAATTTACATTTTTCGACATTAAACCACCAACACGCTTACGTAGAGTGCGAAAAAAGAAAAAGTCACAGTTTGGTGCGGTTTATGGGCTGGTGGCATCATTGGACCGTACTTCTTCAAAGATGCTGCGAATCGTAAAGTAATTGTGAATGGTGAGAGCTACCGTGAGATGATATCAAACTTTTTTTGCCCAAAATGCAAGAGCTTGACTTGCATGACATGTGATTTCAACAAAATGGTGCCACATGCCACACAGCACGCGTAACAATGGATTTATTGAGAGACGAGTTCGGTGAACATTTTATTCCACGTTCGGGACCGGTAAATTGGCTGCCTAGATGCGATTTAACGCCTTTAAACTATTTTTTGTGGGGCTATGTTAAAGCTCATGTCTATACAGACAAGCCCACTTCAATTGACGCATTGGAAGACAACATTGAAGCATTTATTCGTGAGATACCGGCCGAAATGTTGGAAAGAGTATGCCTAAATTAGACTAAGCGGATGGACCATTTGAGGCGCAGTCGCGGTCAACATTTGCATGAAATAATCTTCAAACATTAAATTATATGGACCGTACTATATTCAAATAAAGATTTCATGCATTTTTCTGAATTTTATGTGTTTTTTTTTTAATTTTCCTATAGCTCTTAAAAAATCACCTCTTACCTGCGAACGCCTAACCGAAAATAAAAGAATCTTCCCCTAGTAAAAAAAAACTTCAACTTTAAATATCCTACAGAATTATTCAACTTTTCCTGCTTTCATTTGTGTAAAGAGTGTGGCAAAACGTAGTGTAGCCGTATTTTTATTTTTAAATTTCGCTTAAGCTATTGTAAAACTTTACAAGAGGAAGACAACGATAATAGGGGTTTATTGTCGTATTTAATTACACTTTCGTTAGAAGATATTGATTTCTGAATCAATTTTTTTATGTAATGAAGTAGCTTTCTTGTGTCAAAGTTTTCAAATCAAACACACGAAATGTAAACAGCAAAGTCGTAAATAATTTAAGAGGTAATCTACAAAAGGGTTTATACAAAGAGTTTATACAAAAAAGAGAGAAAAAAAAGAAAATAATAAAAACTTTATTACATTATGTAGTGTATAGTTACGCCTTATGCATAGTAAGCCCACACACTGCTTACAAGACTACGGCGACATCAACTCAATAGCTAATTACAATATAAAATTTTAATTCAGACAAGGAACTTATTCTTCGAAAATATCCGTTGTGGTGATAAATCTAAAAAGACAGGACCTCCCTCACAAGCAAATCTTTTGTGTGTCTTTGAACGTAAGCGTATGAGTTATATTGGCAAATAAAGTTTGAAATAAATATTACGTATACGATCCGGTGGCCATATATGGTGCATTAAACTTTAATTTCTGCTTTCTGCTGTGTAATTCGTCGATTCCGAATGTTTCATGGTATTATGGTTTTTATTTGCTTTCATAGTTTTTGCCAGAAATCTGTTGAAAGGAAGTCGCTGAAGAAATATTTTTTTCATATTTTCGTTTAGATGTCTCACTTAGGGTTTATAGCCCTGGCCTTACGTCTAATAAGCCAACACACTACCTACTAGACTACGGCTACTTCATACATACAATTAAACATTCTTATTTTTAAAATTATGGGCGATTTTAATGACAACCCCATTACAAATTAAAAATGTTCGCTACACTTTGAGAGTAACAAATCGAAAATCCATTATTTGCTTTCATTGGCTGTGAATGTTGCGCATTGGAAGCATTTGCATTAGACTTGTACTAACAAGTGAAAGTAAATGGTTTTGTTAAGGTCACTCCGTTATCGTATACCATTTTATGAAGTCCATTATTTATGAGATTTTGTTTTTTTTATTACACGTTCATAAGAAAATGGACGTTTATTTTTAAATGATGGAAAAAACATGAATAAAGTTTACAAGTAGCAGATAAGAAAACAAAATGTTAAGTACTCATCATGGATGGCTTTACTATTCGTATGCCTTTCTTTTTATGGTAAGGATTTTATTGCACTTCAGCTGATCTTAAGTGCTGATAGAAAATTTTTATATTTTTTTAATGCAAATGTTTTTACTATGACGTCAATATTAAGTACTTAATACACACTTCTATTAGCAAAAAGACAACAAGGAAATTTATTGCAAACAATGCGTAACAAATATGGTAAAAAGTATAAGGTTCAGTTAACTACAAAGAAACTTTCTAATAAAAAATATATATACATATATTAATAAACTACCGTTATTTTTATTTTGAAATTGTTTCATTGCGAGTTTTAAAATTTGAAACAAAAAAAAAAATTTCGAAAAATTATCAAATTTTTTCGGGCACTCTCCTAAAGTGATAAAAGTTGAGTTTGGTGATTGTTAGAATTTTATCCTTAGTGTTTCTTTTGACGCTCACTGTATATACTTACATAGATACCTTACAAGCCTACAAACAGTCATCAAAATATTTTAATTTATCTGTTGGTTATTGATTAAAGCATATCAAAAAATGTTTAATAATTTTCGTAGTCTAAAGCGCGGAAATGCGATCTCGGCATTTACTAAAGTCAAATGAGAATTACATACATACATACATAATAGGAAATTACAACCCTTCAGTCAGGATTACGGCCTAGTTTCTCACAGATGACAAATAACACACAGAAAAGGAGACACGTAATAAGAGCACAAAATTCAACTAATACGATCACTTTTTGTTAGACCAAAAATACTGGGTTTCAATAAAACCCATTCTCTCCAAGGGTTTATACAACGGCTAAGCCAGACCAACAGACTTTGTTCAGCATCACTCTGCATCGATGGCAATACATACATACCAGAGATCAGCAGAAAGTAATCCAAAAGATGAGTATAATCGAATCATACTCATAATTTCTGATACTTATACGCATTCATACTTATTTTAATATCATGGAACATCTACTCATATTCAAAGTTTGAAGTACTCATCATATTCATACTTAACAACACGTATGATGTTGTTGATTTGGACTCTCCATGACTTAACATATACACGAAGCACAAAATAAGTATGATTCGCGTAAAAACACCAAGATATTCACTAGAAGGTTGTAAGTCTGTTCTGCTTGCTGCTCTCTTTTCTGTAAATACAACAACAACTAAGTCTGTAAATTTTAATGAATGATACGAGTCACTCCAATCATTTATAAGTACATATTATAAGTATTTTTCAAAAGTTAGGAATTTGAATAGGTAGGCACTTATGAATCTCACATATTTCGAATGGTATGAGTTTGATGTCAACGTTGTACGCATACTCATTGCACCCTGTATTTATAAATCAAGGTTGTTTTGAGTATGAATGAATCAGAGTACACAGTTAAATTTCAGAATTGTTGACTCACTTATATTCATAATTTCATGAGTGCTTATGAGTAGCGAAAAAACGATACATTCCTGATCTGTGATACATACATAATTGGTCATTACAACCCTGCAGTCAGGTTTACGACTGAGTTCCTCATACCACTTATGGTGTGTGTGTTAATTTTATGCATGACTGACGGGGGGACCTACAGTTTAATGTCTACCCCGAACGACTGATTTTCGAGAAACTTTTCGTGGCAATTTTATTTGCTTTCAGGTTTTAGCCAGAAATCTGCCGAGACATAGTCACCGAAGAAATATTTTTTCATATTTCGTTCAGTTGGAGATGTCTGACCTAGGGTTTGAACCGCAGCCTTGGGTCTAATAAGCCAACAGACTACATACTAGACAACAGCGACTTTCATCGATAGCAATACTCTGATACAATTACTGAAATGCAGCATGCTTTTCAACAACTTTAACCTCATGTTTAATTAAAACAAAATGAAAATAAATCGTAATATGAAAAACCAAGCTAGAAATGATAAATAAAACTGTTGGACAGCCAACATAATTAATTAAGTTAATCGACCGTGTAGAGCGTTATATTGTTTAACATTAAATGAATAATATTGTCATACGTTTATAAACTTTTCTGTATATAAACTGTTCTGTGTATATATTAAATGTTTTTTAAATGTTTATTGTATATTTAATAAAAATTAAATGTAGGATTTTATTACAAGTAATTATACACACAAAAAAAATAAAAAACATCAAGTCCGAAGTTCATGCCACAATTAATCACAAAGATTTATCAATGCCTGAATTGTTGTTATTATTGTTATTATTGTTTCAGTAATTATTCGAGGTCAAGAAGAGAAAGAGAAAGTGTGGCACCACATTATGAACGAGAGATAAATGATGATGGCACATTTTATTATTTTCCATTGAAAGAGGAGAACTGAAGTAAATAAATACAATGGCAACGTAAATTAAAATTTCATGTGATGCATGACATTTTTATGGATTTTTAATTCCAGATTATTCTGGTAACAGAATTAAAAATTGTTTTTATCGGGCACATGCAGTTGTGGGGATGTTAGATTGCAAAGCCAAAGAATTCCAAAAATTGAAAGAAATCTTGAAAGAAGAATTGAATTCTTATGACGTCAAAACAAACATCGTAAGTCTTAATATAATAATCGCATTTTTAATATTCTATTACCTCAAGCGCCAGGCGAGTTCTGGACAGAATCTCCAAGAACCCAATAGACAGCCGTCCTCAGCGGGAGGTGCAATCTCTGGCCTGGGCAAAGGATAAGCATCATGAGTTAGAAAAAACGTCGGCTGCAGGTGCAGGTATCAAAAAACAACGATCCACTGAAGGCAACGAACCAGCTGTTAAAAGAGACAACGCAGCCCACATTACGTCAACACCACAACAGCATAGAGATGACCGTTGTAGATCGCTCAGATCCAGACGGCAGTATTACACCCTCGAACTGAAGTCTAGAGAATGCCCTTGCAGACGTCGTTCTGGAAGTAATAGAGGAGAGGAAGAACCAGCTCTGGTTTATCAGATATGTGGCTGGCAACAAAGACACGTGAATTCAGTAACGTGTACCGATAAAAACGTCCTTGATGTATTTTCCGTTGCCATGTCGAGATTGGGTGAAATCTGGACACGCGCAAGATGCAATACATAGCAGACCCAGAGCGCGCTCTTAGATACCTTTAAGACCTAAGGAGCCAAAGAAGGTAGTTAGAATAATAAAAATGTGCGAACCAAAGTTACCAACATACAATTGGAAAATTGCAAAGTTAGAGGAGCGCCATCGATTTCGCTGTGCGACCATTACACTCAATCAGGAATCTCTGGAGCATCTGGCAAATTCCAATAGTGTGGTGGTAACTTTGGCTTTGGACATATTATCCTAAAGGTGTACAAAAAGGATAGGCGCCCCATGGAGACGGGTGACAACGTCTCTCAGGGGAACAAGTCGCTTGACGAACACATAGGCGTATCAGATGAAGAGACAAAGGAAGATGACGACCTTCTAGCATCCTCAACACAGATCTATCCCCGATCCATAGGCAGTTCCTTCTCTTCGACTGACTCGGATATAGCATCTGCCTTTGGAATGCTACTAAGGGAAACTGAGCAATCAGACGAGGCTGATCTAGAAGATGATGGCCTGGATACAACGATGGTCAATAACTCTTTTGTTTTTAACGCCTAATATATCCGGTATAGCCTAAAAGCTTCCAGGCAGGCCATTCACCACAGGCTTCGTCTAATAAGCCAAAACACTAACTACTAGACTACGTCTTATGTCTACAATCCTCTTTTTTTCCACAATTGACCAAAACATGAGTTTATTTTGTTAAATTTTTGTTATGATGCGTTCAAGTTTTATGGTCAATTTTCTTTCATAAACATGAACATGTGTCTGTCTGCCTTTCTAAATTTAGTTGGAATTTCTATAAAATTTTATGTTATTTTTTTGTAAACACAGCCTCTCCTTAGGCCTTTAATTTTATTCCTCTACAGGTTTTCCGTTTCTTATACACTTGTTGTCTATTACAGTTAAATTTGCCTAGTGTGCCTTGCTAGAAGACAATCTTGCCTGCATTATCAATAACTAATGGCCACTTGTTTCAAATGTTCTTGATATACAGTGAGCGTCAATAGAAACTGTACAATAAAAAACAAATATACATTAATAAATTACAGTTATTTTTATTTTAAAATTGTTTCATTGCCGTGTTTTTAAAATTGAAACAAAAAAATCCAAAAAAACTTTCGAAATATTTGTTAATTTTTTTAGGGCACTCTCCTAAGTGATAAAAGTTAAGTTCGATGGCTGTTAGAATTTTATCTTTAGTGTACAGTTTCTTTTGATGCTCATTGTATATTGACTATCGTCTCTATGTACGTAGCGTAGGTGTAAGCGATACACGACAAGGAAGTGCTATTGTTTGTTTACCTTAATGTAACATTAATAGTCCTTTATTGTTATTGTCACTGTTGTTCCTCATTAACGTACATTAGCCACGGTGACGGCTGCGTCACTTTTTCCTCATTTACTTGTAAGTACTGTGTAGAAATAAAATAAACAGATGGTGGTGGGTATATAAACAAAAACTCAATTAGATTGTGGACAAAGAAAAAAAGCAAAAGGAATTTAATTTCATTAAATTGTGACACGTAAGTATATTACAACGAATAAATAGAATTGAATTGTTTAAAGTTACCATAGAGATGTTAATAATGTTTCTTGTTATTTTAAACATATTGAGTACACATCATAGATCAGCAATGAATCGTTTTGTTCGCTACTCATAAGCACTCATGAAATTTTTGTATATAAGTGAGTCAATAATATTGAAATCTAACTATGTACTCTGATTCATTCATACTCACTACAATGTTGATTTATAAGTGCAGGTTGCAATGAGTATGCGTACAACGTTGACATCAAACTCATACCATTCGAAATATGTTTGATTCATAAGTCAATTCATTTAGATTCATAAATTTAGAAAAATACTTTTAAATGATTCGAGTGACTCAAATCATTCATACACATTTACAGTCTTAGTTGATGTGGCATTTACAAAAAAAGAAAACAGACACATAAGCAAACTAGACAGAGTAGCAAGCAGAGCAAACACACAGCCTACTAGTAAGTATTTTAGTGTTCGTAAGCGAATCGTACATATTTTGTGTTTCTTGGATATGTTGTGTTATGGAGAGTCGCAATCAACAACAACATACGTGTTCTTAAGTATGAATATGATGAGTACTTCAAACACTGAATATGAATAGAGGTTCCATGATATTAAAATAAGTGTGAATGCGTATAAGTATGAGAAATTAGGAGTATGATCCGGTTCTACTCATCTTTTTCAATACTCATTTTTAAAATTTTAAGTTTTTCTTTAACAACAAATTCCGTTAAATATATTAATTAATCTGGTTTATATTTATTACAGCCCTTTTCGTACTTCTTCTTCTTCTTATACCAGACAATAAAATCGTTGAAGTTATTTGCTTAAAATCTCGCATAAAATTTATGGCCAACCATACCAATAAAAATGAAAAGAAGAGCGTATTGGCAGTAAAACTTTTCACTGTATAAGTGTATGTATACATATGTATTATAGTAAATTTAATGGGTATCGTTCAGATACGTTCTAAATATAATGCCAATAATAAGTAGCATAGTACTCGTATACAAAACATACATACATACAGTGAGTAGCAAAAGAAACTGTACATTAAAAAAAGTATATACATTAATAAATTACCGTTATTTGTATTTCAAAATTGTTTCATTGCCGGTTTTAAAATTGAAAAAAAAATAATTCGAAATATTGTCAAATTTTTTCGGGCACTCTCCTTAAGTGGTAAAAGTCGAATTTGGTGATTGTTAAAATTGTATCCATAGTAAACATTTTCTTTTGACGCTCACTGTATATACAGCTTACATAATAGAAGCTTATGTAAGTCAAAGTATTTGTATCAACTTTGTTGGGTATTAAAAATGGCAAGGAAGTATACATTTTATTGGCATTCAATGCTGGAAATGAAAAATTCAGTTGTTCATGTAAGAAGTGAATTAAAATTCAAGGTCACTTAAATTAAGCACTTTTTCGGTATTTTTGGTTTTATTTTAAATTCCTTAAGTGGTGTAATGAAAATATTGGAAACGTTGTGCAGCAGAAAATAAATTTAAACAAATTGCATTATTGTGTTAAAAAGTGATTTTATTATTTGGTTACCCACTATCACAAGGCCTAATAATATCAAATGTATCAGACAACATTTAAAGTTCTTGCCCTGACGCTTTTGTCAAAGTACAATAGTATATGTACATGTCAAAAGAAATATTGACTGGTACTGCTTTCAGTATGATAACAAAATTACGAGATGCCGCTATGTAGATTCAGTGATTCATATTTGGCTTAAGAGTCCATTTCCCTTCCAACACAATAGTCAAAGGGAAATACTATTTTATGCAACTGAAGTTAGTTTCGAAGTGTTGAAACTCCTAGCAATCAATAACTAAAGAATGAAAGGATTAAGAATATACCATATTGCTACATTTTTACCTTTTAAAAACGTTTAAAATATGAACTCGTACATTGTTAATAAAATAAAAATAACTTTGTGATTAGTTTTAATTAAAATTATTATATATAAATAATAACTGCTCGCACAATTCTGTTCACAACTTGATGTAAACAACAATAATAACTTTGTTTGTTATTCCTTTGTTTAAACAATAACAATCACTCAACAATTATTCGACAGATCTTTGTAACGAAGATCTTCAAACCACGATTACTCTCTTCAAACACAGAGCGTCTTCACACAAAGCGTCTTCACTGACTGACCTTCACTGACTCACTTGCCTGCCTTGCCTTGCTTTTCATATGACAGAGTAAACAGTCTGATGAATGTCCTTCAAGGCGAATGTTCATGACTTCGCCCTCCCGAAATCTCTATAAATCTTAGCATCATTGTTTACATTTATAATTGTAGAGTTATTTGGGTATTTTGTTTACAGTTATTTTTGTGGTGTTGTTTGTGTACTCTTGTTTACTTGCTTACCATTTTTTTATGCTGGTGTTTGTTGTTATATTAAACAGTACGATAATTTGTAAACATGTTTGGTTGCTGCATTGATTTGTTTTTGTAGTTTTTGTTTATAATTTTAATGTTAAGCGATGTAAAAACAACGCTCCAGTATCTAGATTTTTCATTTTCGTAATAATTTTAACACGTTGACTGCCGCTGCAATTTTCAGAAAACTGGCCACGCACGCCAACATTGATTTTTTGTTCTTTTCCCTGAAGCCATTTATCGATACCAGCGCTGCGTACGAGATAACTCGTAGTTGGCAGCCTAGAAAGGAACGCAATCTACAAGTTATCTCATAGTCGGCAGTCAACGTGTTAGGGGGTGAAGAATATAAAGCCTGAAGAGAACAACATCAACTGGTAAATATGTCTTGAATCTCACAACTTGCAGATTCTGATTACATAATCACTCTCTCTCTCTATCTCTCTCTATCTCTCACTCTCTCTCACTCTCTCTCGCTCTCTCTCTCGCTCTCTCTCTCGCTCTCTCTCTCGCTCTCTCTCTCTCTCTCTCCCTCTCTCTCTCGCTCTCTGCAGTATAGACAGTTTAAGGCATTTTCACTTTCTCTTTTAGAAATAAATTCTTCATTTTATAATTCTATAAAACAATATGTTAATTTTCGAAGAACACCTTTTTTGCATATTTAAAGCGTAATGTTCCACACCTTCATATATTACTTAACTTTATTACTTCAATTATCAAAAATAAATAATTGCCACCACCTTTAACCACATTTTCCTCTTAAAATAATGTGTGGCTAAAAATAAAATCAAAAGAGATATTTTCCTCTCTTACCATATACACAACAAGTAGCAGTTATGTTATTTTAAATATCCAAACCCTTTTATTAATATTGGTTTTCGGTTTCCAAGAACAAGTACCGAGAAAAATTTAAATTTTGTTTCTAATTTTTTAACACAAAAACTTTTCTTACAAATTTTAAGTAATTCTCTGCCTTTCTTTCACGTTTCATTTTTTATTGACTTCACCGCACACATTTCTTTACCTGCTCATTTCCCATGCTCCGTCGTCTTGAAATGTGCTTTTAAAATTCTTCTTGTTTTTGTTGTCGCCGTTAGTATCTTGGTTTTATTGTTCATAAGCTTCTTACGATACTGTCTGTTTTTCTTTTTTGTCTCACGCAGTAGCAGATCCTTGTTTACCTGCTACTTTTGTTCTGGTTACCATAAAACCCTGGGTTTTTTTTTTTCTTTTGATACAAAAAGTAAGAAAAGTGTGGCAACTATAGGACACCTTATCTTCATTAGCATAAAAAAAAACAAACATGGATAAAAGTAGAAAAAAAAATTAACAAATAAATAGAAGGATGGGGTGGGTACAATTAGATTAAATTGTACAATTTAATACAGATAAATAATATTTTCGTCTGTGGTTTTTTTGTAATCGATTTACTGTCATCTCTAATAGATGGGGGGAACAGCCATCAGCAATGGGTATTCAAAAAGATGAGTAGAATCGAATTATTTTCATAATTTCTGATACTTATACGTATTCATACTTGTTTTAATATCATGGAACCTGTACTCATATTCAAAGTTTGAAGTACTCATCATGTTCATACTTAACAACACGTATGATGTTCTTGATTTTGACTCTCCATAACCCAACATGTACACGTATCACAAAATAAGTATGAATCGCCTGCGAACACTAAAATACTGACTAAACGGTTGTGTGATTGATCTGCTTGCTGCTTTATTTTCTTTTTTGCTTATGTGACTTTTTCCTTTTTTTTGTGAATGCAACAACAAATAAGACTGTAACTTTTGATGAATGATTCGAGTCCCTAGAATCCTGTACATATTATAAGCATTTTTCTAAATTTATGAATCTAAATGTGTAGGCTTATGCGTCAAACATATTTCGAATGGTATGAGTTTGATTTCAAGGTTGTACGCATACATATTGAAACTGTACTTATAAATAAACTTTTAATTGAGTACGAACTTAGTTAAATTTCAATATTGTTGACTCACTTACATATATTCTAAATTTCATGAGTGCTTATGAGTAGCGAAAAACGATCCATTGCTGATATCTGATGGGGAATATGGAAATAAAGCCGAAGATACCTCTGAACTTTTTTAATTGTTAAAATATTTTAGTAAGCCACTGATACTCCTAGACGAAAAGTTGGAGCGCTCGGTCATACATTATGTAAATCTGCTGACGACGTAAGTATGTAGTCAGACACTTCGTTACAACCCGCAAGTAAAGACTCTAGTAAGTGAAATACCACAAATTCCATACTGAATGTCTTGCAAGATCTTAAAAAAAAGTCGGAAACTACTAAAATAACGGTTTCAACCGATTATTAAATGTATATACAGTGCATGGTATGGCATTGCAGTTGCCGTTGGCTAGTAAGTAATCTGCTGGTTTAGTAGATTTGAGGCCACGGTTCAATCCCCCGGTCAGACATCAAAACGAAAATATGAAAAACATATTCCTTCGGCGTCTGCCTCTAAGCAGATTTCTGATAAAAACGCTGAGAGTAAATAAAAATTGATATGAAAAGTTTCTCAAAAACATCTGTCGTTCGAAGTCGACTTTAAACTGTTAGTCCTGCCACTCGTGTATAAAATTAACACACACAACGTAAGTGTTCGAGAAACTAGGTCGTAATACTTACGTAAGGGTTCTAATGAGCAATTATGTTATGTATGGTACGTTCGTAGAAGCAGCTCGTAATCTCAAAATATAGCACAAGTTTAAATAAATTTTGTAAAAAAAATTAAACAAATTTTATTTTTATATCTTGCGATATACAGTGAGCGTCAAAAGAAACTGTAGAGAGGACAGGCAACCTTCCATGTAAGACAAAAAATATTTTCCAATTCCTTGGCTATAAAATCCCTCCATATGAAATGATTTAGTACACCAAATACGTTTTCAAAATTTACAAAAAATTGCGATTGTAGTATTTTAAATGACTGCCTTCAATCGAGCACCTTATACTCGTATAATGCTAAAAATGTATTCCATAGTGTTGGAGTAAAATATAGTGTCCATCAGAAAATCTGTTTAAGACTTCAAAAGTTGCGAACTTCTTAAAAAAAAATTCGTGTGAAATGTGTTTATTATTGCAGCATGTTGGTAAGCCCACATTAAATATTTTCATTATGGTCTACGGTGCGGATGAGTAATATTTTAATTGAATGTTTCACATACTTCATATGAGGCATTCTATTTATATTAAAAACGAACAAATAAACAATAAATACATACAGTGAGCGTCAAAAGAAACTATACACTAAGGATAACTACTACCAATCACCAAACTCAACCTTTACAACTTAAGGAGAGTGCACGAAAAAATTTAACAATATTTCAAAATTTTTTGTAATATTTTTTTTTGTTTCAATTTTAAAAACTGACAATGAAACAATTTTAAAATAAAAATAACTGTAATTTATTAATGTTTAGTTTATTTTTAATGTACAGTTTCGTTTGACGCCCACTGTATATATTAACGAGTATTTTTTGTGCTTTTTCAAAACATTCCCCTTCCTTTTTTGGTTATGTTTCTTGTTGCTGTTGCTTAAAAATAAATGATAAATTCAACCAAGCTTACCATATAAAGTTTTACCAGATTTAATGATACTTCTACCCTCTGTTTTTCATTACAATACTTTTCGAGTTACTCATCACTTTGTTGAGTTTTTCTAAAAACGTTATTCATTTTCCGTTCAAGACTTTTCTTCTTCAGAATGAATGCCAAAATAAAAATATGAACGGAATTGTTTGTCCACTTAGTTTTGTTTGAACCACCAATTGCCAGAATGCCAACCATTTTTCTTTTTATACTAAGAGTCCTATTCACTGGGTTGCTTTAACTGGCTTTGTTTCTTTTACCCTCAAATACTTTGGCGCAAAGTTTAATTGTCTTTTGAAAAAAAGGGGAGAAAAATTCTACGAATATATTTACGCGTATAAGAAAAAGGAACTACATTTAGAGTTTGTTCAACTAACTGTTTCTAACATTTAATAAAATAAAAATAATAAAAAATAATGCCACTCAATTGCAATATTGCGGCATAACGATACTCTTTTTTAAACGTTATTCACTTGGGTGATATCGCTCACCAACTAACCAAATGTTGGTTATAATAAATTTTTATTGTACCGCAAGTATGATTTATGATATCACTTGAAGAATATAAAGCATTTGAATTCGTGAAATATGTTGCTCAATTGCTACGTTAATGATTAAAGGTGGTGCAGGTATTAAAACATACGACTTGCAAGAAGGACAGAAACTGTGTTCAGTTGCAAGTCTTATAAGGTAGACAAGATAATATTTCTTTCATATTTGCTGTAGGGCATTACGAATTCTTCATTAGCTTCTACTGTCTGTTGTTAGAGTTCTTATGGTTTTTGGTTTAAAGTTTTATTCTTTCATAAATTCTTTATTAAATGTTTTGAAAACTTTTTTCTGTTACTAAATTTGGGGGAGAATAAAACAAATTGTTTAAATTACGAAATAAATATGAAGTAAAAGGGAAGTTGCAATACAATTTTATCATTCAAATTTAGATTTATTTTTTAACGGAGCTTAATATATGTCTCAAATATTTGTGTCACACATACTGTCAAAAAAAAATTTATTAATTTCCTCTTGCACTTGTGTGTACAGTGCCCAAATCTGTTAACACTTGGTTGACAATAGTCACAGGCAATCTCAAAATTTGGATGCATATAAGTAGAGTAGATTGTATTTCTATATTAATCTGGCAAAATCGGATAAAAATGGACCTAGCCGGGATTCCTAGCCTAGTTGACTGGATAGCCATAGTCTCAAGGATTCCAAAACAGGATTCCTTACGATCAAGCGTTACTTGGGACCGTAGATATCGGCGTCGAAACTAATTATTTTCTTCAAGTGAGCAAAAAAAATATATAAATCGGGGAAAATTATTAGTGTCTTGCGTTTTTATGTCGATGACTTACACTTTTTGGCAATGGCTAATTAGATTTTTTTTTTATTTCTTTGGTAGATGACTTGCACCGTGTAGTCGATGACTTGCGTTTTTTGTATCAATGATTTTTTGATCGATAACTTGCATTTTTTCGTCAATAACTTGCATTTTTGGTTGGTGACTTGCATTTTTTGAGTCGACGACTTGAATTTTTTGTTAAATTATTGGCATTTTTCTGGTTGATGAACCAAATTTTTTGCTAGCGACTTGCATGTTTTTGGTCCATTACTTGCAGTTGGTCTTGGTCGATGACTTGCACTTCTTGGCCGATAACTTTAATTTTTGGTCAATGAATTGCATTTCTTTGGTCAATGACTTGCATTTTTATATTTTTGATCGAGGATTGGATTTTTTATTCAATGACTTGCATTTCTTTAGTCGATGACTTGTAATTTTTTGATCTTAGACTCGCATTTTTATGGTCGATAATTGGATTTTTTGATCGCTTACTTTAATTTTTTCGGTAGATAACCTGCATTTTTTGTGTCGATGACTTGCATTTTCTGGGTCGATGACTTACATTTTTTGGTCACTGACTTGTATTTTTCTGGTCCATGATTTGCGTTTTTTTTGCGTCAATGACTAGATTTAAAAAAAAAAAAAAACTCTTTATATACAAGACTTTACATACAAGACTTTTCACGATTCAGAGACTGTGATTTCCATTTATCCGTTTATCAAAGTCCACCAGAATGATAGTGCATATTGTAGAGAGACTCTAGTTATATTTTTCCCAGGTTTCCATGTTCCATTAAAAAATATATTTTCCTTTATTCCTATAAATATATTTTCCTTTTCACTATTCTATTCAATTTATCCAATTACAGCAGTAAACCTACTTACATAGCATCAAAGTGGTGCTATCAAGTGTATGCTTTTCGTTTACTTCATATTTTTTACCTTCTTTTCACCAAAATTCCGTATTGATTCAGCCAATTCATGTTAAGGGTAGCTGCAACATGAAAAACTTTAAATTGCTTACTGGAGACTCCATAAGTGCATAAAATGCCAAAAGAAAATACTGCGGAGTACCGGAAAAAGTGTATGAAATGAACAAAGTACTCATGAGTTATCTGGCGGGTGTGATAAATGGCTTTTAAAAAATAAATATTCTGCTGTAGGCGGTGTTTTTAATTTTTTCACTGGCTTTATATATGAATACGGATGAAATATAACGTACATGTGAATTTGTATTCAAATGGAGGATAAAATAATTTTTAAAAGTTTTTCTTAATAATCATAAGATGGGTGCCCTGGTAGTATAGTGGGTAGTGTGCTAGACTATTAGCGTGAGGGTAGTGGGTTCGATTCCCACCAGGGACTCTGGTCTGTGACACTACACCGAGCATATGGTCTTGTTACTCCGCTCGTATAAAATTAGAATATAATTTTTAATTGTATTGTAATTAATAAATAAATAAATAAAAAATCATAAGATTTTAAGAGAGGAGGTAGATAGGTAGGAAAAGAGAGTACGTAGATATTTTATTAAATTTTAATAAGAATCCATCCTTTAGCTTGATCTACAACTTGTGTTACATTTTTATTCAAGAAGCTGTTAAGGATTTGCTAATTTTATCTCAAAAGTCTAACCGTATGTTGTTAAAGACAATTTCTTGAGAACATATTAAAAAGTAAAAAGAGCAAATGGCCTACCGAATACTTAATATGGCGTATTTGGAAATGTAAATGGAAAATTAAGAAGCAGTTTATGCTCATGTATTGATAAAGAAGGCATCATTTTATTGCCACTCTGTTTAAAACATTCAATCTGCTTCGATTTCTCTAAAAGCAGAATAAGAAAAACAAGCAAAACGAATCCTTTAGCGAGGATTTATTTCCTTGGCATACAAATACAACCACACATTTATAGCACAAAACATATTTTAAACCAAGATATGGTTGAAGTATTTTATGGTTAAAACCCATATAAAATCTTATACACACACATGTATGCATCCGTTATAAAGCCGCTGTATATTCACAGACTTTTCAAAATATCTCACAATATCCCTTGTATGCTGTATGCGTATGTTAACATGTTTTATAGAAATTCTTGGTGGCTATGAAAAGGCTTTATAACCAGAAAAAAAGGAAACAATCATGACAGTAAGAAGAATTATAAGAAAAGCACAAACAGTGGCAATAACAAGAAATCAAGCTACTCACGAATTTTATTCATTCGTGTGAAAGAGAAAGAGAAAAACAAAAATTCCCATTAGTGTCATTACACAATTGGCATTAACCATAACGCATGCTTATGGGCCATTAGCTGTGTTGCCTTTTGAAGGAAACAAGCAGTCGGGTATACTGCTTGCAACACCACTTTCAAGAAATCTTCATAAACTCATTCTTAATATATACATATGTACAAACTAAGAACTCGTGATTAACTTCAAGAATTCAACGGGAATATTATAGATGTATGTACATCAAAGCTTTTGCAGGGGTATATATGGTTTTGATATGTTAGTTTGAATTAGAGGTCAGCAATGAATCGTTTTTTCGCTACTCAGAAGCACTCATGAAATTTTGAATATATGTAAGTGAGTCAATAATATTTAAATTTAACCACTCTGATTCATTCATACTCACTACAACGTTGTGGGTATAAGTACAGATTGCAATGAGTATGCATACAAAGTTGATATAAAACTCATACCATTCGAAATATGTTTGATTCATACGCCTACTCATTTCGATTTGTAACTTTAGAAAAATACTTATAATACTTATAAATGATTCGATTGACTCGAGTGACTCAACAACAACAACAAAATTTATAGTCTTAGTTGTTGTTGTATTTACAAAAAAGAAAACAGGCACATAAGCATAAAAGGAGAGAGCAGCGAGCACAGCAAACGCGCAACCTTTTAGTGCTCGTAAAACATTCATACTTATTTTGTGATTCTTGTATATGTTGAGTCATGGAGAGTCGAAATCAACATCATCATACGTGTTGTCAAGTATGAATATGATGAGTGCTTCAAACTTTGAATATGAGTAGAGGTTCCATGATATTAAAAGAAGTATGAATGCGTATAATTATCAGAAATTATGAGTATAACACGATTCTACTCATCTTTATGAATACTCATTGCTGATCTCTGGTTTGAATATAAGAAGAATCGAATGTTTTTTATCCAATCCAATATCTCTTTGATATAGAAATGGTCCAGAATGAATAGCATGGTTACTCACTAAAAATCTGAAATGACTTGTACAAACACAATGGATGAAAGTATGCTTTGATATAGCACAATATATCGTTTAGTTCGTCTACTTCTAGTGAGACATAAATACTGTCTAAATGTTCGAATTTAATCCAGAAACTACAAAGATAGTTGAATAAGTCGATTACTTTTTGAATTTTCCTCCTTTTAACAGGGAGAGCAACACTTACTACGGGAACTATGCATCATCAATTTCAATGGTAAAATAGTGGTTAAGAGAGTTTCCTTGTGTTTGTACAAATACAGGAGATGCTGAACTTTCTGAACGTCCAGTAGAGGTCTCTACACCCTGAAAAACAATAACTGAAAAGAATCTGCTGACTGATACTCATAATGACTCTATACTCATACAGATTTAAGATTATAAACTTTAAATTCAACATCGTTTTAGTTAGTTACAGAGGAATTATTTCTTTTTTATATAAAAATACAGTGGGAGTCAAAATAGTCACTATGGATAAAATAAAAGCTCGCAACGAGTAGTAAGAATTCAGTTAGTCTAGTGGGAAGACTCGTTGCATGTCAAGAAAACGTTCGTGGTTTAACATCTCCGTTTTAAAGATCTGAGTTGTTAGTGTCTACGCAATAGTAGAAAGATGAATAATGAAAAAAAGAAATTATTGTTGGATACTGTTGTAAACAGTGGCACACAAAGGTAGTGCGAACAATAAAGAATTTTAATTAAAACTTAACACAAATTTATTTTTATTTTTATTTGCAATATACGAACTCATATTACAAACGTTTTTAAAAGGTTAAAACCCTAACAGCATATTTGTTTTTTAATGTACAATTTCTTTTGACGCTCAGTGTATATTTTAACTTGAAAATAAACTTTAAAAATTTTAATTTTTCTTCATATTTCTTTTGGGAATTTGTAGTAGGAAGAGAAGTAAAAAACCATAACATTACAGGCAGCAGTATTTAAATGTATTTATTCTAATGGTAATATCATGTAACATTTCTTTACTGATTTATTTATTTATTTTAGTTTTTATTTTATTTATTATTTCAATACATCAGAGGGAGGATAAATTAAAGCAAATCAAGCATAAATATATTTTTGTTTTCAACATTGACATGTTGTATGTATGTATATATACAATCACTTGGGGCTATTTACCAAATTACTTATTTTGATTTGACTTCCTTGTTTTTTTTTTTTTTTTTTTTTTGATATGATTTAAGGAAAAATATTTATTTAATGGATGTGAAATACAAATCTAATAAGGAAATTGCTCAATGCATACAAATACAAGAGGTTGTGACAACCTTCTAAAGGTTTAGAGAGAGTGTGAGAAGGTCGAACGTCTTCCTACATAATATATCACTAAGGACCAAGCATGTTAATCGAGCAATTTGATTTAAAATTACATAAAAAAGTAATTCTAATGCCTCAAAAGTAATTCCCCATACCTCTTAAAAAATCTTTTGAAATTTTGATAACATTTTATAGAAACAAATTTTTCTAAAAATACAACGATGTGCAGCAGCAATTGTAAATTATATTTTGCAGATTCCAAAATCCCAAAACGCTATTGTGCTATTTTTCTGTTGTTTATCTATGCTGTTGTGTTGCTGTGTATATTGAAAACAATGTTGAGTAGTGTGTTGTTTCCATAACACAAATGTTTATTTTACAATCGTTTTATCTATTTGAAATCGTTTACGGGTGCATGCACTTAAATGAAGTTGAACTAAACGAATTGAAATAAATAATGCAATACAATAAAGACTATATGTAGTGCAAGACTATATACAGTGTAGCATAAAACTCAACAAGAAAATCTCACATCAAATTTCACACATTACAGAATATTTGCTATAAAAGGCTGCTTAAAATTTTAATACAGTCGAGGTACTGCGTTTGCTCAAGGCAGAACAAGGCTTAGTATCCTTAAATAAAATCACTGACATTATGGACAAAAATATATACAACGATATTTTACAGACTGTTTTGTTCACTCGAATCCCCGTAAAAAATATTTTTCTTAGCAATAAGAACTTTCTTCAATAGAAGTTATCAATAATGTTATCGATTCAATGAAAAAACAATGTCTAGAAATAAATAAAAACCATGCTATTGCTACTAAATATTACATTTGAAATATTATTTATGCTTGCATTACTCTCTATACTCTGTTACGATCTTTGCGAAAAATCTGTTTTGACCGACACTGTGTACATACATTAGAATACAAAACATTTTTATTTGTTTTTCTCCAAAGGCACTGTGTGTACAACACTAGCGACGTTATCAAATACAGAAAAGAGGTGATAAAAAACAATGTCATGAGAAATGATGATTTTTTTTGTTTGTACATAAAATACTGTTTTTTACGACGTACAAGCCTTTGAACTAAAAAGATTATTAACAATAAATTGAATATCATTGAAACTGTCTGTAATAGCAAGCAAATTTAACGCTTTTAATGTTTTCTTTTTTACATTGTAGTACGAAATAGCAGTACCAAATGGAACATAGGTAATGAAATGTATGAAATTTTCGTAATATCAGCTTGTTTAGTAACGCCAATTTGGATTAAAATGACACTGTAATAATGTGCTTCATTATGAATTAAATTTTTAAAATTGACCTATTGCCTCTATATATGCATACATACAGGGACTTTAACCCTTCACTCTCACACGACCTAACTTCTCACTTATGCCGTATGTATTAATTTTATAACGACAGATTTTTGAGAAACTTTACATGGAATTTTTATTTACTCTCAGAGTTTTTGCCAGAAATCTTCTGAGAGAAAATCGCCGAAGGAATATTTTTGTTCATATTTCATTTTGCTGGAGATGTTTGACCTGGGGTTTGAGCCGAAGCCTCAAGTCTAATAAGTTAACACACTATTACTTCGACTTCAAACATGTATGGTATGACCGTTGCATTCCTAAATTTACTAACGAGTTGTTAGTCATGCACTGAGCAACTACCAGTTGTCCGAAAAGATCGGAATATTCTTAGATTCTATATACTCTGTGCTACTAAGAACCTATTTAACCGCCATGAGCATAGTGATCTGGCCTGGAAGATACTGAAATATTTCCGAAATCTGTACCGATATACACACCACAGCTAGTTTTTCGATTCAACATCGAGGCACTTTTGTATATTTACAGAGATTTTGGAAGAGGATCTAACATTTCCCGTAGTTTTTACACTAGAGTGGTATCTAGTAAATTTGGTATGATGATAGGATTGCTATAAAAAACATTCTCCCCGAGAAAAAGTTCGGTCAACAGATTTATATTAATTTCAGTATACCTACTGTGATGGAAATTCCTTGGCAAGACAACTATTGTAATCAGATACAAATCAAAAATTGCAAACTACTTCTACATTAACGCTGGATATACATTTATGCCCCTTTCCGTAGGAGTTTTTCTGTATTAGTTCTTTACATGTGGGACTCCTTTAAAGAGCTTCGATGCTATAATTCACATTCTACGTTAGGAAAAGTAAAACTATAAATCTTTCCAAAGTTATTTGGTAAACAAAAACGTAAGAAATCATAAATATTTCCTGATTTTTTAAGTCGAAACTAATTTTTTAACATAAAAAACAAAATATTTTTTTCTTTTTTTCTGTTTATAAACAATAAAATTCAAAATTATTGATAATTTATTTATTAATTAATTATAATGCAATTACAATTTGTATCGAATTACGAGCTAAATTACCAGGCCTTATGCTTGCTGTATTGTAATAACCCAGAGTCTTTGGTGGGAATCGAATCCACAACCCTCATACTGCATAGTCTAGCGCACTACCCACTAGACTACCAAGGCTCTCAAAATATTGTTTTGGTAATTATTTTTTATTTTTATAATAAAATGCCAACAGATACCAAACATTTCTGAGATAGGCAGCAAATCCAATATCTTCACATACACACAAACATTCGAAGGCACGTGGGCACATTATATGATACCCTGTGTCTGTGACACTCCTTCATTGATTGAGTTCGTTGTGATGTTGGTGTGTTACAATATAAAAATAATTACTTTATCCAAGTATTCTTTGATAATCGATATTAAAAATATTTGCAGACATGGTCTGACATATAATAATTCAAAAACACACATGTATTGTACACATGCTTGTTGGGTACAATTTCCATAATTGCTGTCGAGCAATTTTTTCTAGGCATCATACCTATGCAAATACACAAAAGGTTTCCAACAACGTGTCAATTTATGGACATAATATTACTTTTAAAATATTTACACACACACACACAGATAGTGTACATAAATAAATTAATTCATCACTTTTGGTACAGACAGTTTGAGAGGCCGAAAGTCTGTTTGTCTACAGACACCTAAGGTCACATGCAGACATGCATCATGCATGTCCAATATTTGTATTCGTATTGTATTCAATCAGAAATTGAAGAAAAAAAATATAAAAAAATTAATTACTGTACTGTAGGTGTCAAGATCATGTCCAATGCACATGCACAAGTATTGTATTGTTGCAGGCATTTCTTTTACAAAAATTTATTTCAATTTATATACGTATGCCTAAATATATGTACATACAGTGGGCGTTAAAAGAAACTGTACACTAAAAAAATATATACATTAATAAATTACCGTTATTTCTGTTTTAAAATTGTTTAATTGTCAGTTTTTAACATTGAAACAAAAAAAATTTAAAAAAAAAATTTGAAATATTGTCAAAAGTTGAGTTAGAATTTTATCCTTAGTGTACAATTTCTTTTGACGGTCACTGTTTATATGTATGTTATGCATTATAAAGTCATAATAAATGCCGAGCATTTTTTTATAATTTTCAGGAATTTTTTGATTTTAGAATTTATAGAATGACTTGTATGTTTTCAATCATAAACAGTGAAGCCTTTACAGATGCACACATGAATTAGTAGTCTGTGACGTTCGAACAACTAGCATGTTTTACATATCGATTCCAGTCTAAATTAAAATGGATTTCATCTAAGGGACTAAAAAAGGAGAATGTGTATCTGAACCCAACAGATTTCCTAAAAGAATGGTTTTTTATACGCAGTTAAATATAGCAATCCTATCATCACACGAAATAAACTAGAGACCACTGTAGTATAAAAAACTACGGGAAATGTCAGATCCTCTTCCAAAATCTCTGTAAATATACAAAAGTGGCTCAATGTTGAATTGAAACACTAGCTGTGCTGTGTGTATATGAACAGATTATTAGCTCATTTCTGTATCTTCCAGGCTATCATTATGCTCATGGCGATTAAATGGGTTCGCAGTAGCACAGAGAATATATAGAATCTAAGAATATTCCAATCTATTCGGACAACCTGTAGTTGGCGTAGTATAGTATGTAGTTTGTTGGCTTATTAGACTTGAGGCCTCTGCTCAAACCCCAGGACTGAAATCAAAACGAAATATGAACAAATATTTCTTCGGCGACTTCCTCTCAGCAGATTTCTGGCAAAAACTCTGAGAAGAAATGAAATTGCCATGAAGAAGTCTCTCAAAAATACGGTCGTTCGGAGTCGACTTTAAACTGTAGGTCTCGCCACTCATGTATACAAATTAACACACACAACTTAAGTGGTGTGAGAAACTAGGTTGTAAGCCTGACATGAAGGGTTGTAAAGACCACTTTTATGTATATCTATGTATGTACACATGTATTCGAACAACTATACTGCTATATAGTATTTATCGATAGACACATCGTCAGAGGATTATTTAAAAGTTTGTAATTTTCAGATCCCTTTTCAATAGGGTATACCGAAACGAGTATCAGGCTGGAGAACTGCTCAAAGGCTATATTTTTTTGATAGCAGATAGGACAAGCCAAAATGCCGTATTGAGCTGACCAAGTCTAAAACCATGGAGAACGACTGCTAGTTTATTACTTGGTTCATGTTCTTACGTGAATGTTTTCTAGGGAGGAATGTCAGTCGACTAGATGACTCAGAGAAGGAGAAGGAGGAGACCTCATTTTTGACAACTTGATGAGATTGAACGAAGTAAAATTAAAGGATATTTGTCCGGTATATAAAAGAGTTCAAATAGCTTGAGCCAGACAATTCTTCCTAATGCTGTTCAGCAGTTATCTCTTAGAATAGGACATGGCAGAACAAAGTGCATTCCCAGACTAAGAATCTGATACACAGGATGATTGATCCCTTTATGATTCACGTATTTATAAAAATATTTTTTCAAAGCTAATATTTTTATTTCTATGAAACTTTTAAACTATTGTTACTTATCGATAAGGAAATAAATATACATACGTGCTGATTGATACAATACAAAAAAAAAAAAAATTGAATGAAAAATACTTATTTTGCTACTGATACTGCTGTTCATTGCTTTCATTTCTTTGAAAGGTTCTCCTGTATTTCTTGAAAATTTTTTCAGTTTTGCATGCATCAGTCACACTAATACATATATATTCGCTGTGCACTGTCAAAATGTTTAACGTGGTGTGAATGCATGATTTTCTGTTTTTCTTGTTCACTCGCAAGGAAATTCAAAGTGTGAAAGGCAAGGAAATGATGTGCATATTTTCGAACGAAAAAAAAACAAATTTTTAAAATGATTAAATTGAAGTTTCACTATTTGCAACAAAATATGAGTGAGAAAACAACTGAAAACTGGTATAAAAAAAATCGTATTTGTATTGAGAAATATATGTACATATGTACGTGCTATGCGTGTTAAATTACGATGAATATTTAAATTTACAATGACAGAAATCTTTATGAATTCTTAAGTACATATATTTTATATACGAATAAATGTTAAAATTTTTAAAATAATGGAAATATAAAGTCCTTATTGTTATAAAAATATACAGTCAAAAGCAAATGTATATTACAAAAAAAATTAATTTAATAAATTACCGTTATTTTCATTTTAAAATTGTTTCATTGCCAGTTTTTTAAATTGAAACAAAAAAAAAAAAAAAAATTACAAAAAATTTCGAAGTATTGGCAAATTTTTTTAGGGCACTCTCCTTAAGTGTTAAAAGTTGAGTTTGGTGATCGTTCGAATTTTATCTTTAGTGTACAGTTTCTTTTGATGCTCACTGTACATTTTAAACGAAATATTGAAATATCTAACTTCCTATTATAAAATTGCAAAAGAAAGAAGAGCCATTAAACGATGTTTTAAGGAGAAAGAAAGGAGCACTTGAATGTTTACAAAAGTCAGGTAATTTCCTAAAGGAAATGGTGTTGTATGTATGACAAAAATCGAAAGAGTAGATAAGCAAATGTGGCCAATTGTTAACATTATAATATCAGTTTCGTGTTAAGTTGAAGCTTTATTATAAGAAAGTATTTGAAAGAAATAAATTTGAAGAGAAAAGTTAAAATTTTCAATGGCTTAAGCGTCATATCACACTAAATAAATAACTCATTTGGGTTTAAGTTTTCTTTTTAGTGTGATATTACTTTTAAACCAATGAAACTTGTACATACAATACATCAGCAAGGAAGAGAGGGAGAATGTTCTTCATCCATTCATCTTCATCCATCGCATCACTATACCAGAGAAGAAAAAGGCGTCTTGGCGTCTATCACGATCTAAACGAACTGTCAAGCATGGACAGTACAAATCGCTCCGATTCATTCCAGGATTAGGGAAGAACAGTGCAGCTCCTGCTCTGATCAGTTTCTTCGATGAGTTCACTAGAATTCGGTCAGTACAGGGACTGCACTTATCTGTGGCTTCACAACGGACGTGATTACGTGAGCTTTGCTATCAAAGCTACCATTCCAACCTAAACCTAAACCTAGCAAAAAACAGAAAATTGTGTCTCATTTGGCTTAATTAGGTAGACTGCTACGTCCACCTACCTACCTTCTTTCGATTCATTCCTAAATGAGTACCCTTATGAATCAAACATAATTCGAATGGTATGAGTTTGATGTCAACTTTGTACGCATACTCATTGTAGTCATACTTATAAATCAACGTTGTAGTGAGTACGAATAAATCTAAGTACATAGTTAAATTTCAATATTGTTGACTCACTTATATTCAAAATTTCATGAGTGCTTATGAGTAGCGAAAAACGATTCATTGGTGATCTCTGGTCTGACTTGTAATATCAGCTCTAGCATCTTTAATAAAGAAACTTTACAAGATATTTCTATTGCCGGCACACTGTCAAACACTCTGCGAGTAAATTTTTAGACATTTCTAATCTGTTGTTTTTTTTTTTTTTTTTTCACGCCGAGGAGGGGTGAATGTTCCTAACCGCACCATAGAGGAAGTCGTCACATCCTCCGTGTGTGGGGCCCTCACCCACTAAACTCCCCCCCTCGTCTCGTGGACTTGTGCCCACTCCGGAACTACGGTGGTATTACTTCGGAGTGGAGTCCTTTTGGCCATTTGGCCCCTTCGTGTTCATATCCGCGTCCGGATTGCGTGTCGTAAGTTGAGGAGACATTCACGTGTCTCCACTATTCCTTTAGATCAGGATCCCGTGTCGTTTTCCTTTGACACATGTGTCCGTGTCAATTATGCCGGCGTGCCTGCCTGTTCTGCAGCCTCAAGGTCTCTCTTCTTCAGCCTTAGAATGCGCTCCACGTAATTCGCCACTAAGGCCCAATTTTCTCTGCTCGAAGTCATAACACCGACAATGTTAGCGGCCGTGATCATTCCGATTTCCGACGTCAGTACAGAGCGATAGCTCTGCCAACGTGCACATTCGAAAACCGTGTGCTCTGCATCATCAATAATCTGTTGTACGGTGTTGACATTAAACTGTAGGTCGTGAATAAACTGAACACACATAACACGTGCAATGCGATAATGTCGGTTTAATATTTTTTTTTTCTTCTTTTTCTTACTTTAGTACAACTTTCTCGAAGAATTTAATCATTTTGACATTACGTCCTTTACAAACCTACATTGGTCATCCAAAAGATCATTTAAATCCTACCAAATATTGTTCAATGAAGAGTTTTTCGATCTTTCACTATCGTTCCACATTTATTATAAGATGTTTAACAATTTAAATTCAAATTTGCCTCTGCTCATTATTTGTTTGCAATGGCTTATACTGTCCTTATGGGCAGCCAAAGATAACAATCTTAACTTTACGTTTTTCGTATTAATTTCCTAAACTAAACATTTCAAATACAAATGTATTCTGATTTGTTGTACATGCATATCCTTACACCCTATTTTGCTTACTAGACTAGATGGCTTTCAACCTAATTTATCTTCTTTACGCTGAACAACTAGTCTAATAGCTCACGCGACTGTCTGTTTCTCTATGCCGCAATTTATCGTCTTTAATTTCTCATTCCGTAAGTCGCATTATTATGTTGTGTCATCTTCTGCTGGGGTGACGCCAATTGTGGTAGAGGCGTCGTTGATATTACACAACATACATACATGCGGTCGATTTTGTATTGGTGTTGGCAGTAATTCTGTGTGTCATTGATAATGTGTTGCCTGTTATATCCGTCCTAGAATTGTTTGATACTTTACTTTGCAATTGTTCATCCTCTTCTTCTTCTTTTTTTTTTTTAGTTTTTGCAAGCCAGACAAATATTCCAATGTCGCAATACATACATAGGAATTCATGTTGCTTGTAAGTGCAGTGCACGCCAGAGCTGCAATTGTGTTTATAACAAGGACGACACTATTGGAAATAATTATAAGAATTTACACTCACTCTCTCCTTGAGGTGGTAGATTGAATCATAAACAATGTACATATGTATATAAGTATATAAAAAGAAAATGGTGTGGCATCATTGTATTCTAAGCATTTATAAATGACTACCATATTTATGTGTGTTGTATTGTATTATTTTCTTCACTTACATGGTAAGTGCTTATGTTAGCTAATTAGCAAAGTAGAGATATTCAATATGTTTTCGATTTGTGTTAACTTATGGAAGTTATCGTCAGTCTGTTATAAAATAATTCACGTATGTAATCGAAATTCCTAACCAATTACTCTCAATTCTAATTAGTAAACAATGGCTGTAAGTCTAAGTGCTTAACACGCATTACGAGCAACATAAATGAACACCAACACACACAGACAGTCACTCATCCAAAAATGTGTGTGTATAAAATAAGACTTACAGTAAACTGTGTTACAACATTCCATCCAATTCCGTTCCATTTTGTCGTAGATAAAGAACACAAGATTGTGTATGTTGTGTGTGTCTGTGTATGTGTGTGTAAATGGAAGACAATTTATTCGGCTTAAAAAGGTTCATTTATTATGCCGTCTTAAAATTTAACACATTGTCTGTCTAAATGCTTTTATCCTTGAACAAACAAAACACAAGTAAAACACAAAAATATACAAAATAAAATGTCAGAAATTTAAAAATCAACAACCAAATCATTTTATCAACATGAAAACAAAAAAAAAAAACTAAAATGAAACAAAGAAATTTAATTTGAAATGAAAAAATTTGTATTTTTTTTAACAAAAACTGTTTTAAAATAAAAAACAATATTTTTGCAGAAATTTAATTTAGTTGTTGGCATTACATGTACATATGTATACCAAAGATCAGCAATGAAACGTTCCTTTGCTACCCATAAGCACTCATGAAATTTTGAATATAATTGAGTCAACAATATTTGAAATTTAACTACTTTGATTCATTCGTACTCACTACAACGTTGATTATAAGTACAGGTTACAATGTCCTTGCTTACAACATTGACATCAAACTCTTACCATTTGAAATATGTTCGATTCATAAGCCTACTCATTTAGAATTATAACTTTAGAAAGTGAATCGAATCATTCATCAAAATTTAAAGTCTTAGTTGTTGTTGCATTTACAAAAAAAAAAAAAAAGAAATACAACACATAAGTAAAAAAGGCAGAACAGAAGGAAGAGCAAACACACAACCTTTTAGTGAGTATTCATACTTATTTTGTAATTCGTGCAGATATTGAGTTATGGGGAGTCGGAAACAACAACATCATACGTGTTGTTAAGTATGAATATGATGAGTACTTCAAACTTTGAATATGAGTAGAGGTTTCATGATATTAAAATTAGTACGAATAAGTATCAGAAATTATGAGTTTGATTCGATTCTACTCACCTTTTTCAATACTCATTGCTGATCTCTGACGTATACTAAGTGAATATAAGGCAACACAATTTAAAAGTTGTAGAAATATTATTTAAGGCGAATTTTTTAAAACTTAATATCTCATCTGTGCAAAAGCTCTTAGTATGAAAATCCAGTCTATTGTTCAAGTGGCTTGATTACTTAAAACAGTGCATTAATAAGAAAGATAGATTAGCCCAACTAACTTTACTGATTACATCGCCTATATCCTACAGAAAATGAATTATAACTCAAGTCTATTTGGAGACTATTCGGTTGTATACTGAGCAGCGATTGTGCTTATTGGTGGCAGCGGTTTATCAAACTCTGGTAATTTATTAGAGCATCGTTGCCATTAGTCTTGTTCTTCGTCGTACTTCTTACTTACTTAATTGGCCATTAACAACCCGATTAACGGAATTCGGCCTACGTTAACATATCCTGCCAGGCGCCTCTGCTTCTTGCGCGTCTACGCCAGTTGGTCACACCAATCGATGACAGGCCTTCGACGAGAGAGTTCTCTATTATTCAATTGCCTATTGAGACCGTAGCAGCGCCTGTTGGCAAGATCTCCAGACAGACATTATTTTTGATAGTAACGGCGGAGCCAAGATAAATAAATTCCTTGACTACAACGAAATTATAGTTATAGGCCGTAATCTGAGATCCAATATGCTGCATGTCTCTACTTGTTGACGACATAAACTTCGCATTACCCTCATTTACTGTCGTACTCATCTAAGTAGACTCCCGTTCAATAGCACTAAAGGCAGCAGTAACATCACGATACGTATTACTGATAGTAAAACGAAATGTCCTCTAATGAAATAGATTGACTCAGTACTCATCTTTGACATTGCGATCGGTTTGCCTGAATCTCTCGTTGCTTAGTCGCACTATATTTATGTGGAACTTTATTTCTGCATGATTTTTTTTTTGTCGCATATAGAGAGAAAAACGCTTTATTTTGTTTTCTTAAACAAAAGAGCGTACACAAGCAAAAATGACATTTTCCTTCTGATTTAATTGCAATTTTAAATTTCTTTCAAAATAATAGGAAAACATAAAATCGCATTTTTTGTCCTTCCTTTAAACAGTTAAAGGAATAGAACTGGAAAAATAAAAAATTTTCAACGAAATATTTAAAGTGTGCGCGCGCTTGTCTAAAATCATAGTGTGAAACGTTTCCACTGTCTCTGTCACACAAATGTGGTAAATTTATGGTTGTATAATAAATTAATACACGCATATAGGAGTGTGCATGTATTCCATTTCCACATTTTTTCTTTGTTTCTTCTTCTATAAAATCCTGGGATTTTCTATTGCATCTAATAAAACCAGAAACTGCCTAGAGATGAAAATGAAAACAAACAAAAAAATTACATACTCATTTACGCACACACTTTACAAAAGTTAAAAGCGTGAGACAGCGCTTTCCGCTTTCATCATGTTTCCGTTTTGTTTGCCGCATATGAACAAATTTCTATAAAATAAGCAGACACGGATGTTGAAAGTTATGAAGAAAAAAGTTTTGCTTTTAAGCTTCTGAGTACTTATGTATATATAAGACAGTGAGTGTATCACAAAGCGAAAGTGTATGATTAGATAAAACAAAATGAATCCTTTTTATTGTCTTTTAAAGAATAAAATAGCTTTTCTTGTTATTTGTTTATTTTAAAAGCTCAAAAGACAAAGAATATGTCTTCTAACAAAATGTTTCTGAAACCTTCAGTCAGACTTTTAAAAAATCATGAATAAAAATATTAGAAAATATAAGAATTTTTTAGTTTTGAAAAATTAAAAGGAAAACATAAACTGAAAAAGGCACAGGTTGTTACATGAACAAAAACAAACTAAGCAAAACAAACAGACAACAACAAAATATACACATCATACGGTAAACAGCAATTACACAAGCAAATAAAAATCCAACAAACCAATGCATAGAAAGAAAGTGAAGTTACCAGACAAAATTAAAATAAGAAGTAAAAGCACAGCTACTAGTTAGTGATGAATAGTCAGTCGGCGAGTCCGTATTTAATAACATAGAATTGTATGAAGTAGGAAAATAAAACAACACATTTTCCAAGAGTATGCGATTACTTTGTTGGAAATCGATGACTTCATTGTAATATTGTCCTTAACATATTATTCTTTTACACAATTCTATTTCCAATCTTGAATATAACATTGTCGTCCTAGTCGCTTGTCTCAATTTGAAAATGTCAACTGAAAACCAACAAAATATTTTGCTAAACAAATGCATAAAAAATGAAACCAATTCGTATGAACGTTCAAAACGTTGTGTTAGAAAAAAATTGTTTTTGGAAATTTCCGATAATATTTATGTTACAATGTTTATTCCCATAAAAAACAACAGTTTTTATATGGAGGTATGTCATGTTTTCTACACGCTTTAGTTTTATATGGTGGTAGCAAATGGAGCCAACAGTACTGTTTAAAATGTTGCAAGTGTTGTATGCAGACCGTACCTTTTGAAATGTTAAGAAATACGTGACAGCAGTTTTTAGGGACATATCTGTAAAACAATACATATGTACGTACGTTTATCAGCTTCGAATATCAACATATTGTTACGTTTTTACCTTTATGAGCTCGTAGATTGTAAATAAAAAAATTAATTTGTGTTTACTTTTAATATACAATTCTTTATTATTCCCACAATTCTGTGTGCCACTGTTCACAACTTGATGTAAACAACAACAATTGCTTTATTCGTTATTTCTCTGTTTACACCCTTTGCATAAACAATAGCAATTATTAAACAATTGTTCGACAGATCTTTGTAATGGAGATCTTCTCCTCTAACAAAAGGCGTCTTCACACCAAATTCACTGAACTTCACTCACTCACTCGCCTGCTTTGCCTTGCCTTTTATATGGCAGGGTAAACACTCTGATGAATCTTCTTGAAGCCGAGTGTTCGTGACTTCGCCTTCCCGAAATCTCTATAAATGTTAACATCGTTATTTACACTTATTATTGTAGTGTTGTTTATGTATTTTGTTTACATTCATTCTTGTAGTTTTGTTAGTTTCGTTTACTTGTTTTCCATTTTTATGCTGGTTTTTGTTGTTGTGTTTTTGTTTACTTTTTTACCAACTGGTCAACAAAGTATGATCATAAGCATCGATTGTATGATATTGTACAAAAGTACTGCAGTTATTTATCCATACGATCTTTTGTACTAACCTCAACCTATATGTCTTCAATTTCTATGCCTAATAGAGATATCTAACAGAGATTGCTATCTCCCTCCAGAAGACAATTAAGGAGGTCTTTGTCCGCCTAACCCTCTATACTCTTAAGTTGGCTGGTTTCCTACATTTCTATTGGAGAAGTCGACGTAGTCTAGTAGGTAATGTGTTGACTTATTAGGCGTGAGGCCTCGGTTCAAACTCCAGATCAGACTTCTCCGAAAAAACGAAATATGGAAAAATATTTCTTAGGCGTTTACCTCTTAGCAGTAAATAAAATTGCCATGAAAATAGTTCTCAAAAAACTGTCATCGGAGTCGACTTTAAACTGTAGGTCCTGCCACTTATGGATAAAATTAACGTCATGTATTAAATTACAGTGGTAATCTAGGTTGTAATTCTGACTGAAGGGTTGTAATGACCCATTATGTATGTGTTGGATAACAGAAGTAAGATGTTTAGAATTACAATACCAAATATTGTAGCTTAGTCAGCAAAACGTTGAGTGCTTGTCATATGCATTTTTGTGAGTCGAAAATCCTTTGTCCTACAGAAGCACGGGGTCAAATTCTTGCTGCTGGTTTGTGTTTTCATTACTATTTTTAAACTTTTGCAATTGCATTGTTGTCTATTTTGTATGGTCAACTAACAACAATGCCAACAACTTAAAAAAAGAGATACGATAACTAAACTCTAGTCTTACAACATCAAATATTTATTTGAAATTGTCTCGTGTTTTTATGGGATATTCAGTGTTCAATAACCATTTAAAACCATTTTGTGGACAAGAGGGGGAGAGAGAGAGAAATCAAAAATAAGAAGGAAAATAAAAAACTCGAAGATAAAACTAAAAACTAGAAAAGGACTGGAAATGTTTATTCAACCAAATAATAGAAAAACTGCAACAAATAATAATTGTGTGTAGGTTCTGCAAGAGATAACACACAATTTGAGATGGTTTTTTTATTTTTTTTTTTTGAAATTTTATTTAAAAATTTTTGTAATTTTTTTTTCGATTTCTTAATTGTAATAAAAATTCTTTTGACCGTTTAACATACATACATACATAATTGGCCATTACAACCCTTCAGTCAGGATTACGGCCTAGCTTCTCAACACCACTCATGTTGTGTGCGTTAATTTTATACATGAGTGGCGGGACCTACAGTTTAAAGTCGACTCCGAACGACAGATTTTTTGAGAAACTTTTCATGGCAATTTTTACTCTCAGAGTTTTTGCCAGAAATCTGCTGAACTCGGGCCTTTTCGTCTAATAAGCCAACACACTTCCTACTAGACCACGGCGACTTCGTTTAATAGTTTAATAGTTTAAAGATTTTCTTTTTTCTCATAAAATGTTTATATTATATATATATAGTATATATACTAGTGCAGTGTTTTGTATTCAAGTTTCTTATCATGAAATTGGAATCATAATCCAATTTAGGGGCAAAACTAAACAAAATTAAACAAAAACTTAAATTAAACTAATGTTTGCTTATTCTATACATTTTGTTGTTCCCCATGTTTTGTCTCAGAGAAAAACTATTTGCAAGTGTTTTAATATGAAATATCTTGCAGAACTTGACATGAAATCTTTCTAAAGTTTCTTCGAACGTATGCTTATGCATATTTTATAAGATTTATAAGCCAAAATGTTTTCTGTGTTGAAATGTTGAATTTATGGAAATTATGAGACATACCATACAGAAAACAAAACTTTAATTTTAATTTTCTATGCTCGTTAAAAAATATTAAGAGAATATATGAAACTATAGTAGGTAATACACTTGATAACACTATCGAATCTCGAGAGAAAAAAAAGAATAATTCGGGATACCAATTATAAGACTTCAAGTCGCCGTAGTCTAGAAGCTTTTTAGAGACAAGTCAATGGTTCCATCCTGGGCTTAGTCATCTCAATCCAAACGAAATAGGAAAAAATTTCTTCGACCACGTACCCTCAGAGTTTTTACCAGAAAACAGTCTTCTGGTTTTAATAGCAAATTAAGTTATCCTGAAAGTAATTATAAAACATTGTTTCAGTCTTCGAGACCACTAAGTCTTCCAGCGTAAGTGTACCCAACCTAGAACCCTGATTCAAATATGGAACAAGATTTTTTCGATTATAAGAGAAAACTGAATAATTCTTTTTTATAGTTGGAAACTAAATGTTGATGTTGAGAAATTATAAAGAAACACAAAAATTACATAAAAATTTTATACGTAAACAGACTAACTCGTCTTGTATGTTTCTTGTATGTTTCTAATTAAAAATCTTTTCATAATATTTTCATAACAAGTGTTGTTTTTTTATTATAAAACTATACAATCAAGCAGCCTCAGTGACATATAATTTTTTAAACAATTTCTCTTCAACGAGTAGTATCACTTCCATTCTGTTCTTTTTATCTTTTAACTTTTCTTCTTAGACACCATGGTTCTAAGCAGTGATGACATTTCTTAAATATTATGTACACATGTTTGCAACTAACTGATATGAAGAGTCATTGTTAGAGTATCTTCATGAAATAGCCAAGTAGCTCTTAAAATGTAGAGGAAAAAATCTAAACAGACAGTATGTTGTGCAATATTGTCTACTTTTAGCAAAAAGATGATAAAATGCAAGTGTACGCACTTAAGGTGTATATTCTTCAAAGAAATATGTTTGAATATACCCAGCTTTAAACAGCGACTTTTAAAACAGTTTCTCTATTTTAAAAACTTAATAAAAATCATTTTGTTACTGAATTAAATTGTTTATGTTAGTCGAAAGAGAGCAATTCATATTCATTTAGCAGAAATGTATTTAAAAAGTGCTTAAGTTTACATACATACATACCAGAGATCAGCAATGAGTATTCAAAAAGATGAGTAGAATCAAATCATACTCATAATTTCTGATACTTATACGCATTCATATTTATTTTAATATCATGGAATCGCTACTCATATTCAAAGTTTGAAATACTCATCATATTCATACTTAACAACACGTATGATGTTGTTGATTTCGACTCTCCACAACTCTACACGAAGTACAAAATAAGTTTCATTATCTTTCGAATACTAAAATATTCACTAGAAGGTTGTGTGTTTGCTCAGCTTGCTGCTCTGTCTTTATTGCTTATGTGTCTGTTTTTTATTTTTGTAACTGCAAAAACAACTAAGACTGTAAATGTTGATGAATTATTCGAGTCACTAAATAAGTAGGCTTATGAATCACACATATTTCGAATGGTATGTGTTTGATGTCAACGTTGCGCTCATACTCATTGCAAGCATATATAACAAACATACATAATTGGCCATTATAACCCTTTAGTCAGTATTACGGCCTAGCTTCTCACACCACTCATTTTGTGTGCCTTAATTTTATACTTGAGTGGCGGGACCTACAGTTTAACGTCGACTCCGAACGACAGATTTTTGAGAAACATTTTCATGGCAGGTTTATTTGCTCTCAGAGTTTTTGCCAGAAATCTGCTGAGAGGAAGTCGCCGAAGAAATATTTCTTTTTTTCATATTTCGTTTTGATGTCTGGTCTGGGGCTCGAACCCGGGCTATCGAGCTCATTGCAACCTGTACTTATAAATCAACGTTGTAATGAGTATGAATAAATCAGAGTACATAGTTAAATTTTTAATATTATTGACTCACTTATATTCAAAATTTTATGAGTGCTTATGAGTACCGAAGAAACGATTTATTGCTTATCTCTGATACGTATCAATAAGTCGGAGCTTGATCAATTCGATTGCCTAGTACATAGACAACATTGTTCCTACGGTACCACTAAAGCCCTTTTTTCTAAGGCATCAAATGGCTAATCTTGCGTGTAAATTAGGTTATAACCTTTAATATAAACAGGCATTAACGTAAGTACCGGTATTAATACGCTGTTAGCAATAAAACACAAACGAATTCCACTTCCAATACAACTCCACCATTCAAATTTCCTTTAAGAATTGTGAAATTTCTTTAAATCGTTCTTAAATTATTCACTGCAATTAAATGATAATGAAAAGTATACATATGGAAATTAATGATATTTCATTTCGACTACTGTATGCAATTCGAAATAATCGTTTTGTGGTCAGACTCGTATTCAATTTTCAATTTTCCTGCTTGTCAGGGGGAGAGGAAATTCAATTTTATGTCTTTAAATACAACTACACACTGCCAATGACACCATCAACAACGACCACAACCACAAAGTTAAATAAAGGAGGGGAAGACAGGAAAACTAAGAATTTTCTTAAAGTGAAGGAGTGAACACGTATCTTCATATTTAAATAGAACGATAAGAGATGGTAAAAGATAATGTGGAAGCAAATGGGATTAAAAAACATACCGTTCCACCACCATGTAAGTTTTAAAATCAGAAATTCAAATACAGGCAGCTTAACCACAATCATATCCAAACCCTGTTGCTTTAAGTTTCATCAGAACTTTCAGAGACTTTATACCCATACGCTGCAAAAGGCGTTTCTCCTAGAAAAACTAAAAAAAGACAACATAACAGTCTAATTGTGCAACAAATTTCTAATGTGTCAATGTATCATGCCGCAATATTTAGCGAGAGATGCTGTCAGTTGAAGATAGATATGAAATATAGATACAATATAATATTGGATCTAAAATACTTCCTTTATAATAAATGGAGCGAATGAAGATCTTTATCTTCATCTGATGATTTCATACTACCTATCAAGATCTACAGAACGTCTTCGAGTAAGAATGACATCAAACAGTATCAAGTCCGTTTAGAAATTGTACCGGGCAGAGAGAATACACGTCTGTTTGATGCAATGATTTATGTAAAGTCGCCGTAGTCTAGTAGGTAGTGTATTGGCTTCTTAGACGTGAAGCCTAGGTTCAAACCCCAGATCAAACATGTCCGATAAAACGAAATATAAAAAAATATTTCTTCACCGAAATCCTGTCAGTAGATTTCTAGCAAACACTCTGAGGATAACTGAAAATTTGCCATGAAAAGTTTCTCAAATATCTGTCGATTGGAGTCGACTTTAAAATGCGGGTCCCGCCACTCATGTATAAAATTAACACATACAACATATGTGGTGTGAGAAGCTATAGCGTAATACCTGACTGAAGGGTTGTATTCACCAGTTACTATGTATCAAAGATCAGCAAAGAATAATTTTTTCGCTACTCATAAGCACTCATGAAATTTTTAATATTGAAATTTAACTATGTACTCTGACTCATTCATACTCATTACAACGTTGATTTATAAGTACAGGTTGCAATGAGTATGCGTACAACATTCACATCAAACTCATACCATTCGAAATATGTTCGATTCATAAGCCCACTCATTTAGATTCATAACTTTAAATTAAATTTAAAAATTTACAATTTTAGTTGCTGTTGCATTTACAAAAAAAGAAAAAAGACGCATAAGCAAAAAAGACAGAGCAGATCAAACACAACCTTCTAGTAAGTATTTTAGTGTTCGTACGCAAATCATACTTATTTTGTGATTCGTGTATATGTTAAGTTATGGAGAGTAGAAATCAACAACATCATACGTGTTGTTAAGAATGAATATGATAAGTACTTCAAACTTTGAATATGAGTAGAGGTTCCATGATATAAAAATAAGTATGAATGCGTATAAGTATCAAAATTTATGAGTATGATTCCATTCTACTCATCTTATCGAATACTCATTACTGATCTCTAGTACGTATGTAGGTATGTATCTACATTGTTGAGACTGCTCTCTTCGTCTTTCAAACTTTCTTTCTGGCTTTTCTTAAAGCACATTTGAATTTCTCAATTTATTCTTTTACCAAGATATACAGCAGCAGATTGAACAGGTTACAAATCTAATGAAAGTCATAAATTTTAATTAGGTTTCCTTCAAATTGAATTCATATTCATACTAAAACGATTGCGAGATAATTAACTGATGTATGTATGTAGATGAGAATTTGAAGGTCTGTTTGTGTTTCAAACAGATACTTCTACAAAAGAGCCCATACAATGGAACTGAGTGATAATTATAATGTTTATCATTATGATACGATGTATTGGCAAATGCGAAAGTATCGATAATTAACAGAATTCTAAAAGAATTTATTGCTTTTGAGAATTGAAAAAAATATGTTTACTTCAGCTGCTTACACTGTACAATAGTTTCATATCCAAGAAATTATTCAAAATTGTTTCTAAGATGTCAGTCATAGGAATGGTGTGACAAAAACTTATTGTATTTTCATCTGTCTACATATCATTCTTTTAAATTATGCTAATCGATAATTAAGGCAATAAGATATAAGGTAATTATGAGTTTTGGTTTTGAAAAGATTTAAATCATGTGATATGAAAAGTCAAGCAATATTCCTTTCATGTCCTTATTACCACATACATATAGGGAGCGCCAAAAGAAACTGTACATTTAGAAAAAATATATGCATTAATAAATTACCAGTTTTTAAAATTGAAAAAAATGAAAATAAAATAATTACAAAAAATTTCGAAATACATATTGTGAAATTTTTCCGAAAACTCTGCTTAAGTAGTAAAGGTTGAGTTTGGTGATTGTTAGAATTTTATCCATAGTGTACAGTTTCTTTTGACGCTCACTTTACATACGTATATACATACATTCATTATGTTATTGAAACAATTGCTAATGCTTACAACCGCAATAAATGCTTTTACGGACAGGAAGAGTATTTGTTGATTGAGTGATAATAACAACAGGAATCAGAACATTACAACTGATTGCTGTTTCATGTTCAATATTAATCGATGACATTAATTATTAAGAAACAAAAAGCATTATGAAGTGACAGTTCATTTTGATATGCAATGATAAGCTGCTTGGCATATGGGATTTTCAAATAAATGGAAATGGTGTTACACCGTTTAACATTAAAACGATAAACAAAAGCTATAAAAACAAAAACAATGAACTTGTTTATATGATAAACAAATATATACCAACAACACCAGTATAAAAATGGGGAATAAACAAGTAAACGAAAATGCAACAACGAACAATGTAAACAAAATACACAAACAACAATGGAACATCAATGTTTACATTTATGGAGATCTCGATAAGGTGAAGCCACAAACATTCGACTTCAAGAACATTCATCAGTTCAAGAACATTCATCAGATCAGTTTAGTTGACATATAAAAGGCAAGGCAAAGCAGGCAACCAGTGAGTAAAAATTCGGTCAGTCTTGTGGGAAGACACGTTGGGTGTGAAGAGAATAATTATGGTTTGAAGATCTTCATTATAAAGGTCTGCCTAACAATTGTTATTGGTTACGCAAAAGAGTGTAAAGAAGAATAACAAACCAAAGCAATTGTTGTTGTTTACATCAAGTTGTGAACAGTGGCGCATAGAATTGTGCGAATATTAAAGAATTTAATTAAAACTAAACTCAAATTTATTTTTATATGCAATCTACGCACTCATATTTTAAACGTATTTAGAAGGTAAAAATGTATCAATACATACTACATACACAATTCGTCATTACAACCCTTCAGTGAGGATTACGACCTGGCTTCTCACTGTAGGTGGGACCTACAGTTTAAAGTTGACTCCGAATGACAGATTTCTGTGAAACTTTACATGGCAATTTTATTTACTCTCAGAATTTTTGCTAGAAATCTGCTGAGAGGAAGTCGCCTACCTAATAGACTTCGGCGACTTTAAGTCTTTAAATACTTTCCAATAATGTCTTTGTGAAAAATATGTAGATATCACCATGATTTAATTCAAGTACTTATTTTTATTGTACTACAATTTCCTACTTCTTATTGTTGATAAACTGATTGCTTCCGGAAGTATCAATTACTTCAGCTGAATGATACTTTACTTAAGTATTGTATTGTATTGGCTTTTATCTAATAAATATCGTTCGATTTCTATGCACACGAATACATATTGAGCAGGTATTGAGATAATTACAAATTCATAACATGCACGCAACAATTTCGTATGTAAGTGGCACGCTTTAAAATAAGTGACACACTTTAATGATAAAAACAAATACAAAAACAGAATGTATGATAAAGGAAAAGAAAACGGTTCCATCAAAATAAAATTAAAAACAAGGAAACAAGGAAACAAAAGTGAAATTAAATTATTTTTCTGATATCATTGACTACAATACGAAAAATATGCCGCGACAGAATAACAAAGTGATTCGCACAAGCAGAAAATTTTTTGCGATACATTTATTGACAGTTTTATCAGGAGTATGTGTATAGTCAGTCATCATTATCATCATTATCATTATTAACAACATACAGTATGCAGTACATAGCACACTGTACACTGTACGTACGTATGCTATTCGCAACACCATATCATCGTCAATCCAATTGTAATTATTATTTTTATTTGCAACAATAATTGGATTTCAATTTGATGGATGAGAGATGAGATGAGAAAGAGAAAGAGAAAGATGTGAATGTTGTTGTTGTTTTTACTGTTATTTTTATCGCAAAACATAAGAGATATGTACGAAAAAAGGAAACATATTTCGCATTTATTGCTTAAAATTTATTGTATCAGATATTTACGTGCCACATATAAATAAATTTCCTTCTTTTTTATCGGGGGAAAATTAAATAAAATACACAATAATTTATATGTTGCAATTGCTGTTATGTGCCTTAAAGTTAAACGAAATTTTGGAAAACATATGTATGGTACATATAGAAGGAAATTAAACACTTGAATGTGATTGTGATTGATATTTTGACGGGTGGTTTCTTGTAATTCTAAATACATATTACTACGAAAATGAAGAATCTAGATACTGGAGTTTTGCTGTTACATAGTTTAACATTAAAATTATAAACAAAAATACAACAACAAACACCAGCATCAAAAATTGTAAACAAGTAAACAAAATACTACAACAAACACTGCAAGCATAAATGTAAACAAAATACACAAAGAATAATGATTGTAAACAACGATGTTTACATTTATAGAGATTTCGGGAGGGCAAAGACATGAACATTCGCCTTCAAGAAAATTCATCAGACTGTTTACACTGCCATATAAAAGGCAAGGCAAAGCAGGCGAGTGAGTAAGTGAAGCTCAGTCAGTCTTCTATTAAGAGGCGGTGCGTTTGAAGAGAGTAATTGTGGTTTGAAAATCTCCGTTACAAAGATCTGTCGTATAATTACTTAGTGATTGTTATCATTTATGCAAAGGGTGTGAACAGAGGAACAACAAAGAAGAGCAATTGTTGTTATCTACATCAAGTTGTGAACAGTGGCACACAGAATTATGCAAATAATTAAAAATTTTAATTAAAATTAAACACAAATTTATTTTTATTTTATTTGTAATCTACGAACTCATATTTTAAACGTTTTTAAAAGGTAAAAACATAAACATAACAATATATACAGCTGCACATAAGTATACTAACAAAGTTCCCCTTTGTTACCATAAAAAAATTAATTTTACTCACGAATAATTTTAAATGAACCCGCTTAATGGAGCTGAATAAATGTGTTATAAGTGTAACTACAATACAGTGCTTATTTCCTTCTAAGCTAGGTCATTGATATAAGCTTACGTCAATCTAGTGAAGGATCTAGTCGCATCATAGTCTAACCCTTTTCAAAGGATCTGTATGACCAAGAATTGGATCGGCGGTCTATAAATAAAAATTTCAATCTCTCTCATTGAACTCTTCCTTTGTGAAAACTGATGAATCGCTGTTTCTGTTGCCATTGATTACTAAGCATGTCTACAAACAGTAAGCGTCAAAAGAATGTGTACCTTAAAAAAATATACACTAATAAATTACCCTTATTTTTATTTTAAAATTGTTTCATTGTTAGTTTTTAAAATTGAAACAAATAAGAAAAATTACAAAAATTTTTAAAATATTGTCTAATTTTTTCGGCACTCTCGGTAAGTGGTAACAGTTGAGTTTGTTGATTGTTAAAATTTTACCCTTAGCGTATAGTTCCTTTTGATGCTCACTGTATCTATGGTTGTATATATTGAGATTCACTCCTATTGTTGTTCATGATCAGGTCAATTTGATTTTTGAAAAAATAAGCGATGGTTGGCATTGTGCGCTAGATACTACAGTTGGAAAAACACCACCAATATGCACATTAAAATTACTCTCTATGACCAGAATAACGTCACAACTGCATTTACAAAGTTCCAGTCGAATGCATCATAATCAATAGAGGCTGTATGTGCTTAATATAAGAACGTAGAGCGTAAAGACCCTATTTAAAAACTGTTTTCATATTATAAGGTCCTTCTTTTCTCGTGTTTCTAGAAGAACTCCAAAACAAAAGCAATAGTCACATAAGATTAAATTAAAATGAGGTTGCATTGTTCGCTTGGTGATCTGAGCACCATTATGTATTGCTCTTTATAAATATTTTAAAACGAGTTCTTGAAGAATAATTCGTTCCGAAATATTCAATGAAAACCAAAAGTATTGAACGAAAGGCATATTTATTACGCAAGACGCCAGCTAAGGCAACATTTATTACACATCTTTTTAATTTTTTATTATTTATTATTTTATTTATTTCTTAGGAAACATACATGTGTATAGTATAGTGCACGTACGTACACGTATACATTTATTTATATTATGAAATAGAATTTGTTATTAAAGCCATAAAATTTGAAAATTTCCTTAAAAAATTTCCAATTAAGCACTGATGGAATACAACATTTGATTGCAACATAAAGTCAACAAAACCGTTGATTGAGCAGATGATGCAATTCAGTTTAATGTTGGAAACGAGTGTAGAGTATTAAAGAGGAAATTTTTTAAAAACGATTCACATCCTGATTAGATTGTTATGAAATTGTGTAGAAAAATTTTAAAATGTTTTCAATGTTTTCAATTTAGTAACCCATTAATTATTGATTTGCTGGGTTTGGCTCATATCATGATAACGATTTTATTTTAAAAAACATTCTATAGTTTTATACTATTATATATACGAAGTCCTCGTAGTCTAACAGGCAGTGTGTTCGTATATCCGATGTTTTAAAAAAATAATTAAAATACAGAACCTTATATGTAGTAAAAGCAAAAATGTTTCTGTAAAATTTTCCCCTTTCCCAATGATTTTTTTATTCCAAATTCAATGTAAATTGCTTACGTAAACCTACCTGCTTTTAACGAATAGTTTCTAAGGGTTAAGCAAAAACAAAAGTCCCCAAACTGTAACTGACAAAAACACACACATAGAGAGGGAGAGGGAAACAATGTATCGCATCAATACAAAATGTTCAACACCATTAGCCTTTATGCTTCATCGTGCACGTTTATGTGTTTAGGAAGCAATTGTTAGCGAACAACTGGGCACACTTAAATATTCGAGTTAATTTCCACTTGCCATTGCTGGCATGACTGACCCTTAAACTAAAATGACCACAAGCAATTTTTACAATTTTAAACAATAATGCGCACAATTATTCATGCATATGAAAACAAACTCTTTGTGGCGCTATTACCTAATTTTTGTTTCTATAGTTTTTACCTCATTCAACCGCCAACTGCAAGTATTAAGGACAGCAGCCAAATAGTGGAGCCATTTGTTTTTAAAACAACAAGATTCAAAAACGTAATCGTAGTTTAACTGGAATAATTTTCCGCCATTACATGCTGTAAAAACCCATTCTCAAATGCACCAAAAAATATTAACAAAAAATCCCTTAAGGGTACATAATGCATATACAGTGAGCGTCAAAAGAAATGGTACCTTAAAAACAAATATACATTAATAAATTACAGTCATTTTTATTTTAAAATTGTTTCATTGCCAGTTTTTATAATTAAAAAAAAAATTTAAAAAATTTTGAAATATTAGCAAATTTTTTCGGGCACTCTTCTTAAGTGGAAAAAGCTGACTTTGGTGATTGTTAGAATTTTACTTTGTATATAATTAGAGGTTGCATGATATTAAAATAAGTATAAATCCGTATAAATATCAGAAATTATGAGTATGATTCGATTCACTCATCTTTTTGAGTACTCATTGCTGATCTCAGATTCAGTATTTAAATTTTTTAACATTGTGTGTAACACATGTTAGTGTTACAATGTGTTTTATTTACTACAGAATAAAGGACACCCCGTTTATGTTGTTGTTACATAAAATATGCAAAACTTGTGAAAATATGCATTTTCTGATGCGGCATTAAAATTTACATTTCCGGTTACCGGCATGAAATGTTCAACCATTAAATTAGCAGTTTAAAGTTGCACTTTGAAAATAATTTTGATTTTCTCTTTTCCATTTTCCTTTTTTTTTTTAGATTGCGGTTCAGTTTCTTGGTCAACATTTGAAATTCATTTGAAATTTAATTACAAGAACAAACGTTATCGAGTTTCTCTGTTCTCACTTTACTGTGAATAACTTGAAATGTTTGAAGTTGGTTTATCAACTACTACAAAACTTAAACCAAACTTGTGATAAAACCTTATGGGAATTTCACAAGGGATGCGAGTAAATATGAATATTTACCTTTTTTACTTCAGTCAGTAGTTTTCAATTCATACAGGGGTTGGGGAAAAGATGCAAATAAAATTGATCCCGTTCTACTGTTTCAGCGAAAGTTTTTTGTGGGGACATTGTGTGATTGCCTGGAAATGATTTGAATGCCTGCAGGGATTGCTGTCAATAAACTTTAAGAACTTTGTCACATACGTTGTAATCTGTTGTTGCACTCAATAAATTTAAACATCTCTGGGACGTCTTTATAGTACATATTGTTAAATAATCTTCCTTAGGGAGTTTGTCTATCAGTCTATGCATAAATTTATTAAGAATTTTATAAAAAAGCAAGTAATTGCTGGAAATCGAAATGTGTAAGAATGAGGGGTAAGACTCTTGATTAATTGATCTTGGTGAACCCAATGTCATCCTAAACTCTAGAGGTCTATAGGAAAAGGTTTTGAGAACTGTTTGGGCAGCGGATACATATTTTGATAGGTGGGGTGGATAGATTTAGATTAAGCGAGTCCCTGTATAAATGTGTAAATCTAATGACTGGAAAAGGGGTTATGAGCTTACTGCTTACCACATATCAAGAATACAATGCATTATTTTCAATTTCTGAATGAAGTCGCCTTGGGCTAGTAGGTATTGTGTTGGCTTATAGACGTAAGGCAACGGTTCAAATGTCAGGTCAGACATTAAAACAAAAATACTTCTTCAGTGACTTCCTTTCCGGCAAAAACTCTGAGAGTAAAATAAAATTGTCATGAAAAGTTTCTCAAAAATCTGAGATTCGGAGTCGATTTTAAACTTTAGGTCCCGCCATGATTGTATAAAATTAACGGGTGAGAAACTAGGTCGTAATCCTGACTGAAGGGCTGTAATGACCAATTATGTATGTATGTATAATCGAATAATATTTGGATGGATATCACTTTTCGCCTTATAAAATTTTTATTTATTTTATGTATGAAACTTCAGTTGTAAATCCAAAATATTTCATTCCTAACATGTTCGCAATTGCATCGCTTTCCATCTCGAGAATATGCTTGAATTTTAGAGAATTTTATGCGTTTTTATTATTTTCAACCCTACAAAGTTAGTAAATCATAACCATTAACAGATTCATGTTTTGCCTGAGTGGAAAACTATGTACTGATGTGCCACATGCAGTGATGATTATAGTCACTATACTTGTAAATAACTTGGTTACATTGTTGTGACAAAGTTTTTTTTTCAGCACTACAGTATGAATGTAAAGAATTTTTACCTTTTTTCAGATGATTTATTACAAAAGGTTGAAAAAATGTTTCGCCTTCTTTAAGGTTTGAACCAGAAATCGGCAATGAATCGTTTTTCGCTACTCATAAGTCCTCATGAAATTTCGAATATACATAGTGAGTCAACAATATTAAAATTTAACTATGTTTCATTCATGCTCCCTACACCATTTATAAGTACAGGTTGTTCTAAGTATGCCTACAACGCTGACGTCAAACTCATACCATTCGAAATATGTTGGATTCATAAGTCAACTCATTTAGATTCATAAATTTAGAAAAGTACTTATAATACGTATAACTGATTCGAGCGATTCGAGTGACTCAAATCATTCATCAAAATTTACATTCTTCGTTGTTGTTGCATTTACAAAAAAAGAAATAACACACATAAGCAAAAAAGACAGAGCTGCCAGCAGGCAATACACACAACATTCTAGTAAGTATTTTACTGTTCGTACGCGAATCATACTTATTTTGTGCTTCGTGTAGACATATGTTGAGTCATGGAGAGTCGAAATCAATAACATCATGCGTGTTGTTAAATATGAATATGATGAGTACTTCAAACTTTGAATATTAGTAGAGGTTCCATGATATTAAAATAAGTATGAATGCGTATAAGTATCAGAAATTATGAGTCTAATTCGATATGATATAGACCAAGTGAATGTAAGACGACAGAACTTAAAAGTCGTATGTTTTGCACTGTTCACGGTAATGGAAACTATAATTGACAGCAACCAAAGTAAAATATGTATCTCGATTACTTAGGTATATAGTCGAGCACTTGAGCTACAATATTTACATTGTCTTATACTATGTTAGTTATTATTACAGTTCAATTATTATTTCCAATAAAACATATTTTACTTGTTAATTGGCGCTTATGTAAAAACTAAAATTAAAGCAAAAGCTTTAAGACATTTTCTTCTGTATTTGAATGTGTGACATAAATATACACACTTTAAGTTAATTTTCATTTTTAGAAGAAAATCCTTGCAACAATATTTGTATTTAAAAACTTTAATTTCCCGTGGGTATCTTTTGCTTCACACATAACCACAGATATCACTTGATATTATTTTGCATAAGTATGGCCTTCGTTGTCGAAAGGACATCAGAAAAAAAAATATTCATTTCAGTCTCATTAATTCCAACCATACGTTTAATAGATTCATGGAATAGATTCATGCGAAACAAATTATTTTATTTTTGAATTCTAATGCTGTGGCACGCACATCAGTTTTACACCTAAACCATGTGTATACATAATACGCATAAACAGATGTATTTGGATGTGTAAATGAGTATGTATAGACCATAGACACATATTCTACACTATCGTAAGCCCATTATCGAAAGATATGCCATAAAAATATAAAAATGGAGTGTGAATAATTTTCACCTTTTTTTATCAGTAGTTTTAGGTCGCCATTAAACCGTTTTCAGTCTCCATAGGTTTATGGCAACACAAAAGTATTTCAGTAGAGACTAATTAAAACCATTTGAAATTATTTTGTTTTAATACACTGAATACAATACTGAAAAATTAAAAACATTTTTGAAAATTCGATAAAACAATAAATAGCGTCAAAAGAAACTGCTCGTTCAAAAATAAATATACATTATAAAAATAAATATACATAAATATTACCGTTATTTTCATTTTAAAATTGTTTCATAGCCAGTTTTCAAAATTGAAACAAAAAAATTACAAACAATTTCAAAATATTGTCAAATTTTTTCGGGCACTCTCCTTAAGTGGTAAAAGTTGACTTTGGTGATTGTTGAAATGTTATCCATAGTGTACAGTATCTTTTGACTTTCACTGTATGTTTTTGCATAATTATCTATTGGAAGATCATTAAAAAGGAAAGGATAGTGTTAGTCTGCAGAGACATCTAGGGACGATTGTGTGAGAAATAGCCTTTGTTATCCTAAATGACCCTTGTCATGTAAAGGTTATAGTTGGCAACTAACTGTTATGCAAGAATCACATTACAAGGTCTAATTGTAACATATTTTTCAATAAGAAAATTATACAATTTAAAAATGAAAACAAGGATACACAAGGACTGAAGAAAACGAACCAAATGAAAATGGGTTTGCCCATTATTTATAAAGCGTGAAAGTATTATTACTACCACCCACTTAACTAGTGATCTGTATTTCGTCTTGAAGTCACTGTAGTCTAGTAGTCTAGTCTTATTAGACATGAGGCATCGGTTCAAACCTCAGGTCGAACATCAAAAGGTAAATATGAAAAAATATTTCCTCGGCGGTTTCCTCTCTGCAAATTTCTGGCAAAAACTCTGAGAATAAATAAAATTGCAATGAAAAGTTTCTCTAAAAATCTGTCGTTCGGAGTCGACTTCAAATTGTAGGTCCCGTCACTCATGTATTAAAGTCACAACATCAGTGGTGTGAGAAGCCAGGTCACTATCCTGAATAAAGGGTTGTAAGGACGATGTATGTATGTATGTATGCAAAGATCATGAACGAAGCAAGGGGAAGGTCGACAGGAATTATGGCTAGCAGTGGATTGGGTTATTATATTGGGTTTAATGGTGACGACCAAAGGGGCATAGTTTTAGTGATGGCAAAGTCAACTCCCTTAATGCTTGATATCCTCCCTGGGCTTTCTGGATTGAATATTTGAATCTCATAACTTTTCAAATTCTAATGCAGGAATAAAACTGGATTGTATTGTCCTGAAGTTGCCATAGTCTAGTAGGTACTATTTTGGCTGATTAGACGTGAGGCCACGCTTGAAACTCCTGGTCAGACATCAGAATGATATAAAGAAAAATAAGATTTTTTCGGCAACTTCCTCCGATTTTTGACAAAAACTTTGAGAGAAAATAAAATCGCCATGAAAAAACTTCGAGTCGACTTCAAATTGTAAGTCTCGCCACTCATGTATAAAAGTAACACTCACAACGCAAGTGGCCTGAGAAGCTAAGTCGTGATCCTGACTAAAAGATTGTAATGACCAATTACGTATGTATGTATGTATGAATGTATGTATGTATTTTGTCTATAATTTATTTGCGAAATATTAACCAACAAATTTACAATATAAATCATTTACATTTTGTCTGTTTGCCTTCAAAGATGGCAATGCATTCTATGTGCAGTATTCTTAAGCCGAAATGAAGGACAATGCTTACAAAACAACAACAAAAATTATAATGAAAACCGTTTTGAATTATTATTGTCGCCATTTATTTTACTGTTATTATTTAAATATGGAGCCAATAGCCACAGTTCCGTATCGTTTATTAATGCACTTTTCTTTGTTTTCGTTGGTTTGAATTCTCTCTGTTGTTTCCACTTTGTTTGCATTCGTTGGCCTTGGCGTTCAACCTGAATAAACCCAATGTTGATGTTCCTTTCGGTATCTTTATTTCGCAATTCTTATTTACCTTCGTTTTATAAATTGGAAAATAATGCCAACATGTATGAAACCCGGAGACTTAACCAAACCAATTGGGGAGTGTAATTGCTTGTGTGGCATATACACATTGGTATACGATATACAGTGAGCATCAAAAGATGAACTGTACATTAATAAATTATCGTTATTTTTATTTTAAAATTGTTTCATTGCAAGCTTTTAAAATTGAAACAAAACAAAAATTACAAAAAATTTGTAAATATTGTTAAATTTTTTCGGACAGTCTCCTTAAGTGGTAAAAGTTGAGTTTTTATCCGTAGTGTACAGTTTCTTTGGACACTCACTGTATCGTTTATTGTCTGTTTCTGTTCTTTCAATATCGAATGCGTAAGCTTTTCTTTTATTTTTCGGTCTTTAATTTTTAATATGCTCTTCAATTAAGTAATTGCTCTACTAAATCCCACAGCAATATATTCAATAGAAAACGTTGTCGTTGCAGTTACTCTGGCATCATCAATAAGGCTTTTGTTCTGATGGCAAGCAAACTGTTCTGTTTGTTTGTTGCGTATGAAGTTTGAAGGACAGGCCGAATGTAAAAAGGATTAAAAGCAACACATTGAGCGCAACTACTCGCGACAACGATAATGTGGAGCCACAAAAAAGGAAATATTTTACGCTGCAAATGTAGTACAGGGAAAAAGTTAAATCGGAAAATTTCAAAAAACAAATCATAACAGTTAGATACATACCCTTCAGAGTTACGACCTAGTTCCTCAAACCACTTAAATACGTTGTGTGTTAATTTTATACATGAGTGGCGGTATCTACTGTATAAAGTCGACTCCGAACGGCAGATTGTTGAGAAACTGTTCATGTTAATTTTATTTACTTTCAGAGTTCTGTCAGAAATTTGCTGAGAGGCAGAAGCCGAAGAAATATTTTGTCATATTCTAGCCTTAGGTCTAATAAGCAAACACCTTATCTACAAAACTAAGGCGACTACAAGCTGGATTCATTCAACAAAATCAGTTGATTGTGGATAGGGTTTCCGAATCTTCTCTATATAACATAATATTACTTATTTGATCATTACAACCCTTCAGTCAGGATTACAACCTAGACACCTTCTCACACCACTTATGTTGTGTGCGTTAAGTTTATACATGAGTGGCGGGACCTGCAGTTTAAAGTCGGCTTCGAATGACAGTTTTTTACAAAAACTTTTCATGGCAATGTTAATTACTTAATTATTAATTAATTATTTTTTCATATTTTCGTTTTGATGTATGGCCTGGGGTTTGAACCGTGGCCTACCTACTAGACTGGGGCGGCTACCAGCTGGATTCATTCCGAAAAATCATATGATTGAGGCATGGGATTTCCGAGACTTCTCTACAATCCGTTTCTTAAATGACTTAAAACGTAATTTTATTTAAATCCTATCATAGATCTCTACATGCAACTTTTTTCCTCTCTTCGCAGATGTCAAATTTTATTCAAATTTCAATTTTTAAAATCTTAATTCTGTCTAAATTTTTTTCAATGATCACTTTCTTCATATTTTTTTGATTGGAAATATTAAAAAAAAAAATTCCAACAGTTTCTGCACACTACAACGGGAACCTTAAAATTAAATCAAATTTCTTACTTTACGCGCGCGTTTAGGTTTTGAATTGATAAAGCAAACTGTGACTCAGTGAATTCCAGAAAATATTTGTTTTACGTACAAATGTTCCATCACACACACACACATTTAATACCCTACTATAGCAAATATGATAAACATTATACGTTTTATACAGTGAGCATCAAAATTATAATAAATAAAATTCTAACAATCACCAAACTCATGTTCTAACACTTGAGGAGAGTGCCCGAATAAATTTACTAATATTTCGAAATTTTTTGTAATTTTTTATTTTTTTTGCAATTTTAAAAACTTGCAATGAAACAATTTTAAAATAAAAATAACTGTAATTTATTAATGTATATTTTTTTACGCTCACTGTAAATACATTCTAATAAATTTGTATACATGCTTAGCTTATATGTGATACGTCATATGCCGTTCTAATAGCAACCCAAAATTTTTCAAACATTTTTTGTTGGTGTCTTAATCTCTTTTGAAGATAAGATTGTGCTAATCAAACCAAAACAAAAATATGAATTGAAGTCTAAAGTTGAAAACCAAAAAAAATATTTTTAGTATCACAACCGAAATTTACTCAAAAAAAAACACATGAAGGTTCCGTACAGTTGAATTACAAAGAGAAGAAAGTGTTTGTTTATATGGGAGAATGAACTCAAACGTAAATGTAAATAAAATATTAAAATAAATTAATTAAATGTCATTAAATTAATAAACAATTGTTTTTTTTTTAGTTTAAAGAATTAGAAATCCCACTTTCTATGGGCATAATAGCGGCTCGTTGGTATGGCAATCAAAATGAAAGACCCATAATAGCCTTGCACGGCTGGCAAGATAATGCTGGGACATTTGCTCTGCTGGCACCCATTTTATGCAAGCAAGTAGCCATATTAGCTATAGACCTGCCCGGACATGGCCGATCGTCTCATTTCCCTAACGGTTGCATTTATCACACACTAGATTTCGTGAGAGTTTTGAGAGAGCTCATGCAGTTCTTCAAATTATCGAAAATATCTCTCATGGGCCATTCAATGTCTTGTGCAGTAATCTATCAGTACGCTGCTCTATATCCAGAATCAGTGGATATAATCATTAGCATTGATGTCTTGCATACGCGTTACATTAAATTGGATCAACAAATTAACATGCTAAAGTTTCATTTGGAAAAATTCCTAAAGGATACGGAAAGAAAACAGAAAAATAAGAATAAAAGTAGCGCTGCACAGCCAGCCTACACTTTGGAAGAAATGGCAAAGGCATTACATTTAGGTTCCGAAAAGTCGGTGGACTTTGATAAGGCAAAATATATTTTAGAACGTAACATCCGGCCTTCCCTCGTACATAGTGATAAATTCCACTTTAGCCGTGATACGGGCATAAAATATTTGTTTGAAAACTATACAGAACCAAAACTAACCGAGGCCATGGCCAAAAGAATTCACAATATAAAGTGGTTGGTTTTAAAAGCAGAACATTCTAATCTTCTCAATGTGAATTGCTCTACGACAGAAAACGTTTTCAAGATTTTAAAAGAAAATAATCCCGATTTCTTGTATTACGTGTTACCCGACGTTAAGCATCACTGTCATCTTAATAATGCGGAAATGGTTGCCGAGTATATTCTACCGTTTCTAGAAAAATTCAGGCCAGTGGAATATCTTGCCTATAGAGCAGCAAATAAGTTATGAAATAAACTCTAATTGGCTTATGTATGTATAGTGAGCGCAAAAAGAAAATGTACACGGAAAAAAAAATATATCCATTAATAAATTATCGTTATTTTTATTTCAAAATTGTTTCATTGCCAGTTTTAAACTTGAAACAAGGAAAAAAATTACAAAAAAAAATTTCAAAATATTTGCCAAATTTTTTCGGGCACTCTCCTTAAGTGGTAAAAGTTAAGTTTGGTGATTGTTAGAATTTTGTGCTTAGTGTACAGTTTCTTTTGATACACTGTATGTATGAGACAGCAAAAGAAAATATTTTTCGAATGCTGTTTCTTTCAGACTTTTTTGTCGGCCGAAATGATATTGCCACTGGGATTCCTTATGGGTGTAGCCAATCCATCCTAATTCTTGCTTTCGTGAATTTTAGGCGATAGGTTGTTGAAAACACAGGCAAAGAGGTTGTAAAGAAACTACTTGACTACCGGACTTATCCAATCAATTAATTAAGTCGGTCTGTAGGGACAATCCGGATACATAAACACCTACAGGATTACAACCTAGCTTCTCATACCACATAGGTTGTGTGCATTAATTTTATATATGAGTGGCAGGACCTACAGTTTAATGTCGACTATGGACTACAGATTTTTGAGAAACTTTTCACGGCAATTTTTTTTACTCTCCGAGTTTTTGTCAGAAACCTGCTGTTAGGAAGTCTGCGAAGAAATATGTCGTTCAGTTGGAGATGTCTGACCTCAGGCTTGAACCTCATGTCAAATAAGCCAACTACCTACTAGACTATGGCAACAATCCTGACACTGTCTCTTATTCCCAAAAAACTTCGCAAAAATTGTAGATTGATCGCAAACTTCTCTCATTTTTTTCCGGTTCGTCTAACGGTGCTATCATTACTTGATGTCTAGTTGATCACTGCCTTAAATTTTATTTCCAATTCTCAAGTCCGAAATTACCGTCTAGACTGACAATTCTACACTTGTTTGATTTCAACAAAGTTTGCTACACCATTTTCTTTTTAACAATTTCACCATAAAAACTAAATCAATAGGAAAGCAAAAAACCGTGTAAAAAATTGAATCACAAAGAAGAATAATTGTAACGTATGCAGTCCTTGGAGAACAATAAAACATCTCACTTGTATTGTTTTTGTGTATGTATGTGCGACTGTGTCGTCTTCCATGCTAGTAGTATGCAATGCGAAGAAAATGTCATTGTATTGCACTGCAACACCAATGGCGTACATACATACATAAGTTCATGTGTATGTTGGTGTTGATGTTTGCTTAATTGTTTGTTTCTCTCTGTATGCATATTCGTGAGAGAATTTGTGTCATTTGTTTCCACTTTCAGTTTTATTGTTATGCAAACTAAAGCCTTCCAGCAACAGCACACACACACACACACATAGGTGTGTAACGATATAAACAAAGATCAACAGCATGAGATTCATCATGTGAGTAATTTAGTTGGATACGCAAACAAATGTGGCATCAAAAAAAACACAAAATAAAATAACGGCAAACAGCAGCAGCAATAAAAAAGACGACTGCAGCAATAATAAAATAAAAGAAATACAATAACAATAACAATAAAATCAAGAAGAATAGCATTAATAAAATATACAACACATACATATGTACATACAAATGTACAGATGGTAAATTAAAAGGCAAAACAAACACTGCAAGGAGAGACCCTGCCTTTGTACATATAAAAGTAACAGAGTTAACAGAGACACAGTTAAGGTCGATTATAAGATACACTGCAATACAATGATGACTATAGATTTCTGGTATACAGCGGCACTGTCTGTTTTTGTAGCCTAATCTGTCTGTAATTGTAGCCCAGTGGTGTTGTCGAGCCGGAACGCTCCGGAACGTCGTTCCGGTACTTCCTTTTTGGACAGGAACGCGTTCCGGAACTAAAGATGATTTCTGATAACGAGAATTGGCTGACGTTTGAAAAAAAAAATTAAAAAGAATTGCTGATTTTTTTCTAATTTTTGACGAATTTTTATATGTATTTTTATAAACAAGGGTCATATCCCCGATATTAATTAGGACAGGGTGTTCCACAATAATTAAATCAATCATGAGCTCACAATCCAATTGAATTTTCGCCTGTATTTCAAATTGTTTTCTATTATTTGCCCCATTCCCGTATTAAAATTATCAATTCATGTTATAGGGTATTACAAAGATCGCTATCACTAATTAGAACCGACTATTCTACGCTTCCTTTTTGGTTTTTTTTTAATTTTTTCAGATTTTTTTTTTTCGTTTCAAATACATTGTTTCAAGATAAAAAGTTTTATTCTGTATTGTCGATTGTTGTTGTTGTTTTATATGTATTTTTAATTTGACCCAAATAAAACAACAACAACAACAATACTTTTATAAAATTTCTAAAAAATTTCTTTCTTTCATAATTAACAAAAGCAACAACAATAACAAACGACGAACATTGTAAGAAACTTCATAATATTTTCGATTGTTTAGATTGTAACAATTGTTGTCGTGTATTATTGTTAACATATGTATGCATATGAATGTATATTGAAATTGTATTATACCAACTACTACGGCTACTAGTATTAGTACAAATACAATGCATTTAACAATAGTTACTAGAATAACAATAGCAATAGCATACAAGGATGGCTACAATTAAACAATGCCTACACATGTATGGTATATGCATGTATGCTTGAAATATATGTAAGAATTGAATTTCCCTACAAGCATTTAAGCGATAATTTCTCACTCCTTGGTGTAAGCGTTACTACGTTGATGTGTATGGTATACCGTAAGCTTCAAAAGAAACTGACACTAAGGAAAAAATTCTAACAATCACCAAACTCAACTTTTACCATTTAAGGAGAGTGCCCGAAAAAATTTAACAATATTTAGAATTTCAATTTTTTTTTTCTATTTTAAAAAAACTGGCAATGAAACAATTTTAAAATAAAAATAATTTTAAAATAAAAAATAATATTTTTGTTTTTTCTAATGTACAATTTCTTTTGACGATCACTGTATACACACTATAATTATTACATACAATTTTGATACGCAATTTAAATAAAATTTCACTTAAATTAATCCTTTTAAGGCACTATGGGATATTTATCTTAAGATTCTTGGTCGATACAAGACATATTCAAATTTCTTATGCCTTCAGGATTGTTTATAGCAAATAAGTGCGGCATACAAAGAAAAAATGTATTATACTCTATTAAGCAAATGTATGGTAACTCTGTTGTAAATATAAAAATAAATCCATACTGCTATCTATCTGGTATAACACAGTAGCAATAAATTCGTTGTAGATGAAGAGATTATTTCTAAAAATCAAACAGAATGAAAAATTTATTTTTATCTCGCTTTTTCTTTAATCCATCTCTAGACTTGATATGACAAACATTTCCTGTCATGTCTGACATAACAGACATGTTTAACAAAGACCAAATAAGATCCGTATGCATATGTATATGTATAGTATATGTATATGTAAGTATGGAAAGCATTTAAATTTGTTTTCAATAAAAACAAGAGTAACTTTGGGAAAAATAAAAACAGAAAATATATTTCCAACTTTAAATGACAAATCAATTGTCATTTGGTTTTAATAGACCATTTCTTCGAGTGCCTTAATGCATAATTCTATGATACTAATTTAAGGGTCTTAGGGGCATTATTACAATTTGCCGTTAACTTAAGGAAGGATTTTAACAGCCAGAAAAATGGTTTTTTATTATTATAAGTGGACAATAAGGTGAAATTGGGCATTAAGATAAACAGAAGATCGTCCTATCTATAACTTTTAAAGTTAGGTTTATGTCTGAACTATTCTCAATATGGCAATTTCAAAAATATAAACAAAATGAACAAACACAACAAAAACTGAAGTCCGTCGTTGTCACTGCGTTTTAAAAAAACTTGTTTAATTTAAGCAATGTTATCGACATTTCTCCAGCATTGGCAGATTTTTGAAAAAGTTAACTTTATTTTATCTGTAGGTTAAACTAACGAAAAAATAAAGGTCACATTAAAGTTTACTTTAGCTAAAGTTACCTTTAGCTAAACCCAACTTTAACGGCAAATTGTAATAATGGCCCTGAATCTATAGAAGGTAATTGTACTTTGACGGAATTGATTTGGTCTTATAAAACATAGAGTTTAAGTTTCGAGGCAGCTTTTAATTTTTTATTTTCCTGACTGCAATTCTCGATAAACTAAGTGATGGCTGAAATATTTTAAAAATCGAAAATACTATACATTTTATATTTATTGAAAATTATGGGATTCAAAACCTGTGCCCAATATCCATAAGGAGTCTGATGACGTCGTGTTATTGAGACGATTCATGAACATGAATTAGACATGAGTGTACAACTTCACTCCTGAGAAAAATAAACAGTCGCATATGGATGGGATTGTGAAGATGGTGGCCAAAGAAAGCCAAGAAATTTGTATTCGCAAGAAAGGTCAACTTGACTGTTATTTAGGTATACACACATACATACATACATAATTGGTCATTACAACTCTTTAGTCAGGATTACGACCTAGCTTCTCACACCTCTTATGTTTTGTGTGTTAATTTTTATACATGAGTGGCGAGACCTACAGCTTAAAATCGATGCCGAACGAAAAATTTTTTACTCTCAGAGTTTTTGTCAGAAATCTGCTGATCGTTTTGGTGTTTGACCTGGGATTTGAATTGAGGTTTTACATCAAAGAAGCCAACACACTATGCGTGGAACATTTTAATGATTATCTGCAAAGGGATTTGATAACCAAAGGAGATTACTATGTAAACTTATTGCTGGAATAAAATCGATGTTTAACCTCACTTCCTCTACCGTTTACTTTTGGTATTACAATTGAATGCTATCCTTTTTTTTTAAGGGAGTGTGCTGAGACAAGCATTAGAATTTTTTTTTTCTAGTTTTAATATAGCTTTAGCAAGAGCTTAACTAAGCTTGTTATATGAACAAAAATTTAAAAGCGAAATCGTTAAGAAAAAAAACGTAATTCTTTCTTACTTTTTATAATTTTAATACTACCTCTACTCCAACCTCTAAACAGAGAAGATACTCAGACAAATATGTTAATTACCCACAGCTTGAAAGAGGACTTTTAAAAGATTTTTTAATTAAAGCCCTCTTGCAATCGCCAGAGGATTAGTTCACAGCTAAACACACGAAAAAAAAAATCATTAAAATCACTAAAAGGAAATCGTTAATTTGCAACACCAACAGCACAAAATAACGATTTTGGCATCAACGTTGTGGTAAACAATTTGTGGCCAGTGCCACTAGGATTGCAGTGTCAAATAAGCACACATAAACACGACAATCGCGATGGGAACATAAACAACCATTAAACCTTAGATAGATTTGTCTGGACAGAAGAATTCTTTGGTTTGATTTGAATGGAATTAGTTTTCTTTTTATTTTTTTTCGTTTTAACTTTTAATGTTGAAATTCTGCCTGTACGTATGTCCAAAGAAGGACAATAGAAAATTCACAATTTAAATTGTAAGTATTGTGACAATCATTTCATTGAACCAATAGTTCAGACGTTAAATGATTTGATAATTTTTTTCAAAGGTTTTTCCATCCTATTTTACAACAAAATTCTTGTTTGCTAATTGAACCATTATTGCCAGTAGTGCTAAACAATTCTTAAAATTCTAAACAGTTAATGAATTACAATGTCCTTAAAGTAATTCAAAGATTTCAATTTCTTAGGACTGATACTTTAAGATCGAAGGGAATATAAACAATTCATGTCTTTTTTCAACTCTGAAAATTCTGCAGTTTGTGTTAACCAACTGTCTTCAATTTTTCTTCTTTTCTGTACAAAATTACTTTACTTACTTAATTGAGCATTAACAACCCTATTAACGGATTTCGGCCTGCCTTAACACGTTCTTTCGGGCTCCTCTGGATGTTAATACGTTGCACAACGTTTATGTCGTTGAGGAGCACATACAGCTCACTATTGGGTCATTGCCAGCTCGCACTAGACCGAAGATCTTATGTAGGACTTTTCTTTCAAATACTCTCAAGGCTGCTACATCAGTGCTTAATAGTATCCATACCTCAGCGCCATAAAAAAGCATGGGGAGGATGAGCGTCTTGTAGAGTATTAGTTTTGTCGTAAGAGAGAGGTCTCTGCTACTCAATTGCCTATTAAGACTATAGTAGCACCTCTTGTTTATCTTGCGCTTGATTTCCAGACTAAAATCATTTTTGGAGGACTACATCGAAAGTATAGTTATCGGCCGTAATCCACTCGTCGATAATATATAGTTCGTTTTGCCCTCATTTACTGCCCGACCCATCTTAGTAGTTTCTCGTTCAATAGCACTAAAGGCAGCAGCTTGATACGCCCTATGATGTCAATGTCGTTAGCGTACGCAAGCAACTGGACGGTTTTTTGAAAAATAGTGTCATTGCGATGCGCTATCGCCTTCTGCAGAACACTATCCATGACGTAGTTGAAGAGATGTCGCATGATAAGGGATCGCCTTGTCTGAAACCTCACAAGGTATCAAAAGATTCAAAGAGGTCCATTCCTACCTTGACGGGCTCAACGTCATTCTGAATAGCCAGTACAATATTATCAAATATTTATGGAACTCTTCTCTACAAAACTTTATTTTCCTCTTAAGTGTTGCTCCTACTACAGATCCCTGTTCCTGAATAACATGATTTCTTGATGCTCCTTATTTAATTCTTTAACCTTTTGCTTTATCAAACCTGTGCCAAATTTATAGGAAATGAAGTAACAAAGCATCTTAGATTCCACATTAATTTTAATCTACTCTACTCTCTCTTTCTCTCTCTACTTGATAGCCGTTTTACTTTTTATTACTTCTATATTTAACAGGTTTTTTGTTGTTGTTATCTTTTTAAGTATATATTCATGCCAATTTGTTAAAATTCATTTATCAAAAGGTATTTAAAAATACAAGGTAATATAGAAAAGAGAGAATGGAATATAAAAGAAAACGAAGAAAGAAAAAAACAACAAGAAACTTTTAATTCAAGAGAAAACCGTATTATTAGACAAGAAAGAAGATGATATTCAAGTTAGGAATTTTAATACCCTAACACACCATATGCTTTGACATTTCAACATGAATACGAGTATATTGACCAACAAAATACTCAAAATGTGAGGTAAGTGATAGGTAGGTCGAGGTAGTAGCTTTGATTACTAAAGCTCACTTGAGCATGCCTAGCGTCCCGTTGTGATGTCACTGGTAAACACAGTCCTTGTACTGACCGAGTTCCAACCAACTAGGTAACAAGTTGGTCAGCGCAAGGGCTGGAAAACCATCCCTAAAGTTTAATAAATAAAACTACATATATCCTTGACATCAATAGATGATAGCGCCATTAAGCTGATAAGGAATAGAGAGCCAAATAACCTATAACTGCAACTCGCAAGGGATGGGCATTTACAAAGAAAATGGATAACAGTCTCCTCTTCCTCAGCAGATCTACAATCACGGCAGAAGTCATTAGATGGGATGCGTGTCTTTCCACAAACACAATCTGTAGGCATGGCCACTGTGACCGAGATGACGTATGTGATGAGGTAAGTGAAAATGCGCTTTATTCTTGGGTCAGTGGATACCAGAGATCAGCAATGAGTATTCAAAGAGATGAATAGAATCCAATCATACTCATAATTTCTGATACTTATACGCATTTATACTTATTTTAATATATGAACCTCTACTCATATTTAAAGATTGAAATACTCATCATATTCATACTTAACAACACGTATGATGTTGTTGATTTCAACTCTCCATAACTCAACATATACACGAATCATAAAATAAGTATGGTTGTGTGTTTACTCTGATTGCCGCTCACTCCTTTTTTTCTTATGTGTCTTTTTTCTTTTTTTGTAAATGCAACAACAACTAAGACTGTAAGTTTTGGTGAATGATTCGATTCAAAGTTGTGAATCTAAATGAGTAGACTTATGAATCGAACATATTTCGAATGGTATGAGTTTGATGTCAACATTGTACTCATACTCATTGCAACCTGTTCTTATAAATCAACGTTGAGGTGAGTACGATTGAAACAGAGTACATAGTTAAATTTTAATATATTTGACTCACTTATATTCAAAATTTCATGACAGCTTATGAGTAACGAAAAAATGATTCATTGCTGATCTATGGTATGTATGTCATGCCCACGTACATTACATACCTTAAAGTGTTATACAACACAATTTCACCCAATAACACACTTTCTAGCAACGTGTCTCCCATGTAACAAGAGATCAACCTGTGCTGGGAAGTCCTGTCTATAGAATATACTTGTTTGGTAAATCTTATCCTCCTCTTCTTTTCTTTGTTTTGCCTTTTCGGTTTTATCGTATAATTGTCTCTTTTGTCTCTGTTTAAAAGGATGCTAAAGGAATTTGTTGTACAACACAAAGTGTAATTAAAATGTCTCTTTGTCCGACAGCATGAAAAATAAGTATAAAATTGGAAGAATAGAAGAGAAATTTTATAATAAAATTTTCTAATTATCCTTTGAATTTTCTAGTTTCGGTTTCTTTAAATAAAATGAAGAGAATAGAGAAAATAAAAGAGACTTTTAAACAAGACTATAATATAACACAGGGCGAGTAATTGCAGTAATAATTTCGTTTCCTGGAGGCGTACTGAGTTTATGTAGGTGTTCTCTTTACACATTCCTTAACATACAAGCAAATATTTTAATTAAATTGTAGTCTGTAGTCTAAAACAAAATGAAGAGGAAAAAATGTAAGACATTCTCTCTCTTCTACACATATAAATAGTCATTTTTGCCACTTTAGTTCTCATCAGAAATCTCTCAAATAAATAGTAAATCTTGCAGCCAATAATCAAACAAATTTTTATTTAAATTTAATTGTGATATTACAGCAAGGGTCACTAACTTTTTCCAATTAATAATAAAACAGCAGAAGTTCAAAGCCATTCTGTTTAAAATGTGACGTTTTCCAGCCTTTGACCCAATAAAAGCACCGCCGGAGAAGTATGTGCCTAGATAGTCATAGTCTATCTACTACAGACCTTTTAACATTGTCGAGGGAGTCATTAAAAAAAGTAAGTGTTTAACAAAGAAGCCGCCGTAGTCCAGTAAGTAGTGTGTTGGCTTATTAGACATAAGGCCGCGGTTCAAATCCCAGATCAGACATCAAAACGAAAGTATGAAAAAATATTTCTTCGGCGTCTACCTCTAAGCAGATTTCTGATAAATAAAAATTGACATGATAAGTTTCTCAAAAAAAAATCTGTCGTTCAGAGTCGAACACTATAAAACTAACACTCACAATATAAAGTGGCGTGAGAAACAAGGCCGAAATCCTAACGATAAGGTTATAATGCCGATTATATACGAATGTATTGTTATGAAAATGGAAAATCTAGATACTAGTGTTTTGCTTTTACATCGCTTAACATTAAAATTATATACAAAATCTACAAAAACAAAACAATGCAGTGCACAAATCTATTTACAAATTATCGTACTGCTTAATATATCAACAAACACCAGTATAAAAAAATAGTAAACAAGTAAACAAAAATACACAAATACTACAACACTAAATGTAAACATCGTTGTTTACATTTATAGATATTTCGAGAAGGCGAAGTCACGTAAATTCGCTTTCAAGAACATTTATCAGACTGGTTTCCTCTGCCATAAAAAAAGCAAGGCAAAGCAGGCGAGCGAGGAAGTAAAGTTCAGTCAGTCTTGTGTCAAGACGCGGTATGTTTGAAGAGAGTAATCGTGGTTTGAAGATCTCCGTTACAAAGATCTGTCGAATAATTGTTTAGTAATTTTTATGTTTATGGAAAGGTTATAAACGGAGGAAAACCAAAGAAAAGCGTTTGTTGTTGTTTACATCAAGTTGTAAAAAGTGGCACACAGATTTTTGTGAATAATAAAGAATTTTTAATTTGCAATCTACAAGCTCATATTTTAAACGTTTTTATAAGGTACAAACGTAACAGTATCTAAGTGTTTAACAAAGCTTGGTACCCAGTTGTTGAACTCATGGCCAAATAAAATCTGATGCATTATTCGCTTAAAGCAAATGAATATGAAACTGTTAACTCTCTCTCTCTCTCTTAACAAGTAACATTTTTTAACGTTCGTTTTTTTTTTTTGTCATTTAAAAAATCTCTCCTTATATAATTTAAAAAACCTCAACAACAAACATAAAATAATAATAAAAGTGGCCAACAATTATTGCAAAAACTATACAGTAACATAATTTATTACTTCCATGTAATGCATGTTTTCCTACACTTTCTAATGTAAATACAGTTGTTGGCAGACAATTGCTGACAACATACATACATACATATAATTTGTATGTATATATGTACGTCATAAATTCATTGCATGGAACATGTATTATTTTAATTGTCTCCAAATAAAAATGACTACAAAACTACACTTGTTATGCAAATTTTTGTAATGCTTCTGCAGACAAAACGACAAAAACAAGAGGATGAAACTATTACCGCCAACAGCTACAAAAACAAAAACACAACAACAATATGAAATAGAAATTAAAATCCGCACATGTTCTATACTTTAGTTCACAAACAATCACAAACAACAGCAGCAGCAACATTTCTAATATTGCCATCAGTTTTAGTGTTAATGTTAATATTGCTAAAGAGATATGAAGTGAATTTCATGAATTCATATTCATTTATTCATTCCTTCATACGTCGTACGAGCGGAGCACTCAAACTCAAACATTTGAATTCATTTACTTACTCATACAACCATAAATGAATGTTTCTATTATAATTTTGCCCAACAACTGTGACTGTGTTAAGTGTAAATACATTATACATATATACATACATGTACAGTGTTTGGTGAAAGTTAACATACTGCTACGTTTTTACCTCTTAAAAACGTAAATAAAAATAAATTTGTGTTTAATTTTAATTAAAATTCTTTATTATGCGCACAATTCTGTGTGCCACTGTTCACAGCTTGATGTAAACAACAACAATTGATTTTCTTTGTTATTCCTCTTTACACTCTTTGCGTAAACAATAACAATTACTAAACAATTGTTTGACAGATCTTTGTAACGGAGATCTTCAACAGAGATCTTCAAACCACTGACTGAACTTCACTAACTAACTCACCTGCTTTGCCTTGCCTTTTATGTGGCAGGGTAATCAGTCTGATGAATGTTCTGGAAGGCGAATGTTCGTGACTTCGCCTTCTCGAAATCTCTATAAATGTAAAAATTGTAGTTTACATTCATTATTGTTGTTTGGGTATTTTGTTTACATTTATTCTGGTAGCGTTTGTTGGTGTATTTTTGTTTACTTGTTTACCATCTTTTATGCTGGCGTTTGTTGTTATATTAATCAACGCGATAATTTGTAAACAGGTTTGTTTACTGTATTGTTTTTGTAGCTTTTATTTATAATTTTAATGTTAAGGTATGTAAAGGTAAAACATTATTATTTACAGATTAGATACTGTTGATGGGTGTTAAAAAGAAAGTATTGAACAAATTTTATTGTTTATTTAATATAAGTAAACATGGTTTTTATTTATAATTATGCCCGCAAAAACTACAATAAGCAATGAAGCCATGAAAGTAATTTAAATCAAGTTTTGGCCTACACTGTAAAGTATTCACTTTATAAACAAATTATTGTACAATGAAAACTACTTTAGTGTGTTGGGAGAAACGGAAGAAAAAACATGGCGAAATAAAAAGAGAATGCGAACACAAAACTATTGTAGCAATGCCAGCCATGACTGAAATGCTAACAACAATACAACTTTAGATTACGTATCACATACGCCGAAACATTGTTAATAAAAAATCTCTCACACTCTCACATATAAAACTAAAGTGAGAAACATTCAGGAACAATACAACTAAAGTCCTTATGGTGCTCTCTTGCTATCGCAGTTGCTTGCTTGTCATATACTGTGTTGACAGTTCATGGTTACGCTCGAGAAAATAATGTTAATCAAAGTATTTCCTTGAATCTTAAATGAAATTTTCGAAAAATATTTGAAATGTTTACAATTTCTAAAGAGAGAATTAATATGTCTTAATGGGCATAACGAAAAAGAGGTAGTTTAGTCTTCATTCATTCGCTAATAAGCATTTCGCAGATTTGGATTACGTATTGGTCATTCAGTGCTTTTGATGTTTACGGAATAGACAGAAATACATGTATCAAGCAACCATTGGCCAAGTTGAATAGAACCTTACCTCTAAATACTGACCTGTCTTTTGGGGTACCCTGTAGATGATGTTATCAGTTGTCATCGTTTGGATTCAGTATCGCTTCAAGGCGAGTAAAAACAGTTGTCAGCAGAAAAATGATAATAAGTGATAAAGAATTCTATGGTCCTATAACCATCGCAGTACATCATTCATTCAGCACATCATGCAGTACATCATTCAGTACATTATGCAGTACATCACATAGTAGATCAAGTAGTATATGACGCAGTACATCATACAGTATATTATGCAGTACATCATACAGTACTTGTTGCAGTACATCATACAGTACAGCATGCAGTATATTATGCAGTACTTGATGCAGTACATGGTGCAGTACATTATGCAGTACATCACAAAGTACATGATGCAGTACATGGTGCAGTACATTATGCAGTACATCACAAAGTACATGATGTAGTACATGGTGCAGTACATCATGCAGTACATTATGCAGTACATCATAGAGTACATCATACAGTATAATATGCAGTACATCATGCAGGATATTATGCAGTATATCATGCAGTACTTGATGCAGCACATCATGCAGTACTTGATGCAGCGCATCATGCAGTACATGATGCAGTACATCAAGCAGTACATCATGCAGTATATAATGAAATTGATTTATGATTGACTCAAAAGCTAATGCAAAACAAAATTAAATTTTTTGGCTGTAAATTACGCTGCAAGAATTACACATTCGTACGACGATAACATGTTTGGGGTAACATAACGCCATAAGTAAGTATGTGCAAATGTCCCACGATACCATCACAACAATTTTGGACAATATCATCAACTATTTTTTCGTTTTTTTTTCTATTTTGACATGACAAGCAAAAATAAAAAAGACAGAAAACTGTTTGGAAATTAACAAAGTTTTGTTATTGCGCGCCATTAGTGTTAATGTGTGTATGGAAACATGTGACACTTTATAAGGGAGAAAATTAGAACAGAATCGAATTCTATTCGCTTTCGCCTTTCGAAGGAAATGTTAAGAAAATGCTACAGAAAGTTACAACATACTTATGGGAAATGTGCCTCAAACATGTTCTTCTTATTTCTTTCCAAATTAAAAGAAAAAATGTCTGCTGACATGTTGATTTCATTAAACAGATTGACGTTTAATATGGGAAAGAAGTAAAGTTCATGAAGTAATAGTAATAAGGAATGATTTTTTGTTGGACTCTTGTATTTGGAAATAAGTTTTCACTTAGAGTGGAACAAAGGCATTTTCACACAGGTCAGTTTTTGGCCTTTTAACGAAAAGATAACAGAATTCATGACGTCAACTAATATACAGTGAGCGTCAAAGGAAACTGTACATTAAGGATAAAATTTTTACAATCATTTAACTCAATTTTTATTACTTAAGGAGAGTGCGCGAAAAAATTTTTCAATATTTCGAAAGTTTTTGTAATTTTTTTTTCTTTGTTTCAATTTTGAAAACTGGCAATGAAACAATTTTAAAATAAAATAAATATAACGGTAATTTATTAATGTATAAATTTTTTAGTGTACAGTTTCTTTTGACGCTCATTGTATGTCAGTTGAATTATGGAAAAACACGCTGCTTGATTAATTTTGATTTAAATTCTATTGAGCATCTATGATTTTGATTTTTAAAGATTTTGGAAGAAATTGCCAATCAAATAGCGAACGAAGGCTTCTGGCACTGAAAGGCTTACAAAAGGCTTCTGCTTAAAGCCGACTCTTAAACTACTGCCAGAATATTTGGTACAACAACCAGCTGTCAAATGAATAAGCAACTTAACTGCTTATAATTATGTTTGAACACTTAAAATATTGTACTCAATAAACCGAATATTGACTCAATAAAAGTGCATATCGGAACATAGTATTATACTTACTTACTTAACATTAACCATTAACATCAATGGAATGGGATGCATATAAACAATGTAAACTTTCTGACTGTGGTCAACCTAGCGACCTCCAGGACGATCATTGTATTGCTGTATTCAAGTTATTAAGCAGCCTCCAGGTGGCCGCACCTGGATTGCATACTAGCACCCGCTAGATGTTAATGCGTGCTGCGAAGTCCGATCCCCTGCACTTTAAATTTGACTTTCTTGGAAACCACCACGTAAAAATATTATCCAATGAAAACCAATACACAAGCCTCTGTACAGATCGCCAGTAGCCTAATCCAAGCTTTTTATAGTGAAGTAAAGTTATGATGTTATTCGCTGGTGTCCGCCATGGATTGTATACTCCCCTCCTTTCTAAATTTCAAAGCTAATGGACCAAATAGAGGCATGAATTGAGGGCGTCACACTAAGGATTAATTTATATTCAATTATTTATTCTGTAATTAGATTATTAACGATCCATAATTGATAAAAAAAGAATTGTTTAATTATGTTGCAATTCCAATTACAAAATATTTTACTTCAGTTGTAGTGTTTAATGAATCCCAACTGTCAGTGCTAATAATAATAGTTTTAACCTGTCATTTACAAAAATATGGCAGAAAACTTTTCATCGTAACTTACACTGTCCAATTATTAAACATGCAACAAATTGTTTTTGTTTTTTTTCAACTGTTGAAACTTTTCCAAACTTCGTCGGTCTATAATTGTTTTGAAAGGCAATTAAAGTTGTTTTTTTCGGATTTTTTTCCTCTCTTCATAACAAATTAGTTGAATAGAAATGGGACAAAAAGAATTGAATTGCAGAGGCACCAAATTAAGTACTTAAAATGATAGCAGAAAAGTTTTACAAGTCAAACTATTATTTATGGTTGCGAAAGTTAATTTTGTTCAAAATCACAGAGAAGGAATTCTTTTCTTATTTTCATGCGTTTAGTAACACAAATACTTTACAATGATAAAATGTCCGATGAAAAAGAAAACAACAGAAATGTAAAGCAAAGTAATTGCTTGATATTGACCAAGAATTTGTTCTAATATTTGTATCATGCTTGTGCTTCAAAGTCCAATTGTTTGTTGCGATCATCCTGGCGAAGCCTTGTGTAAAATATTGTTACAACAACAATTACTTTTCTTTTGTTATTCCTCTGTTTATACCCTTTGCATAAACAATAACAATTACTAGGCAATTATTCGACTGATCTTTGTAACGGAGATCTTCAAACCACGATTACTATCTTCAAATACACCGCGTCTTTACACAAGACTGGCTGAACTTTTACTAACTCTGTTGCCTGCTTTACCTTGCCTTTTATATGGCAAAGTAAACAGTCTGGTGAATGTTCTTCAAGGCGAATGTTCATGACTTCGCCTTCTCGAAATCTCTACAAATGTAAACATCGTTGTTTACATTTATTATTGAAGTGTTGTTTGTGTATTTTATCCTTGTAATCTTGTTTACCATATTTTATGCTGGTGTTTGTTGTTATATCAAGCAGTGCGATAATTTGTAAAAAGTTCATTGTTTTGTTTTTGTAGCTTTTGTTTATAATTTTAATGTTAAACGGTGTACAAGCAAAACACCGTTCAGTCAGGATTACGACCTAGTTTGACCCCCCCCCCCCCCACCTTTTGTTGTATATTTTCATTTTATACATAAGTAGGGTGACCTACAGCAAAAAGGTGAATCAGAGCGACAATTTTTTAAGAAACTGTTCATGGCTATTTTATTTACTCTCAGAGAGTTTTTGCCAGAAATCTGCTGAGAGGAAATCGCCGAAGAAAAATATTTTTTCATATTTTCGTTTTGATGTTTGACCTGGGGTTTAACCTTGGCTTTACGTCTAATAAGCCAACGCACTACTTACTAGACTACGGCGAAGCCTTGGTTTAGGCATAATTTGATCGCCTTCAAAGATCTTGAGATCAACAAAACAGTTCTTCTCAAATCCAACTGGAACTGACAACTTTATGAACCGCAATTTACCATCAGATCTGACCATTACTTAACCTCATTTAAAGCAATTAAAATCATTACAATTCATCAAGCCTTGCTTCCATTCAATTCAAAAGTTTGTTTAGCATGTAATCGAGAAAAGTACGTCACGTTGCATACACATTTCGTATTTTGTTTGAAAGAAAAGACAAAAATTTCTTGAACTTAATCTTAAAGCTTTTGCTATTTCACATTCAATACCTTAATCGGCATACAAAACAAAACAACTTTTAACCGATTTTGTTTTTCTTTCTATTTTTTCTAATTTTAAACGTGTCTTGATATTAAGACCATTTAACCCTTTTAAGAACTTTGTTTTGTTGTTGTTTTGCAATCTTGTATGTTGTTAACTTATTGTTGTTGCCAACAGTTTAGTTAAAGGTGTTGCTAACGGCATTAACATCGGCTTTGTTGTCTGAAAAGTTTACCAAAATGTGTCACTCTTTTGTAGGAAGATAAATTAGCACAACAATTATACAAACATTTTTTGGGAAATACACCTTCTTTTCACACTGCTACTGCTTCAGGAAAATTTTGTTTCAGATTAATTGGCATTTGTATAAGTGTAAGCAGTTAACACTGTTATTATACGGATGAAATTGTAATGGCAAATCATAAATTGTTCATGAAGTTTTCGAATTTGTAACTATTTTAAATCAATTCATTCATTTCGTGCCTTTATTTGATTTATTAATTTTCAAATTTAATACACTAAGGGAGGGAGATCGCAGCTCTTTGCGGATACATACACACATAATTGGCCTTCAGTCAGGATTACGGCCTAGCTTCCCTAGCACATTGCAGATACAGGATGCAATATGAAAACTCGCACATCACGGTGAAAAGCTTGGATAAGGCTATTGATTTATGGTGTGAATCAGAGATCAGCAATGAATCGTTTCTTCGCTACTCATAAGCACTCATGAAATTTTTAAATATAAGTGAGTCAACAATATTGAAATTTAACTATGTACTCTGATTAATTCATACTCACTACAACGTTGATTTATAAGTACAGGTTGCATTGAGTATGCGTACAACGTTGACATCAAACTCATACCATTCGAAATATGTTTGATTCATATGCCTACACATTTAGATTCACAATTTTAGAAAAATACTTACAATACTTATAAATAATAGCTGTTATTGCATTTAAAAAAAAAAAAGAAAAAAGACACATAAGCAAGAAAGACAGAGCAGCAAGCAGAGCAAGCACACAACCTTAGTAGTTTAGTGTTCGTACGCGAATCATACTTATTCTGTGATTCGTGTAAATGTTGAGTTATGGAGAGTCGAAATCAACAACATCATACGTGTTGTTGAGTACGAATATGATGAGTACTTCAAACTTTTAATATGAGTAGAGATTTCATTGATATTAAAATAAAGTATGAATGCGTATAAGTATCAGAAATTATGAGTATGATTCGATTCTAGTCATCTTTTTGAATACTCATTGCATATCTCTGGTTCATACCTACGTTATGTAGAATGTAGAAAAATGGAAAACGAAATCTTTCTAAGTAGAACACTCTTTTAACCACTCATGTTAGCTTGCAACAAATTAATCTTAAATGGACATGTGACAACAAATTCCTTTAGTCACACGATTTTCAGTTTCTTTGCCTTTATTTAAATTGAATTTCTTGTCTTTTCGCCTATAAAAACACATTTAAACACCGAATTTATTAATTAAAATATAAAACTCCGTAACATGTCATAAACACTTAAAGATTACATTGTAACCTACATTTGGTGAATGAACACCTTTTCGTATAACAAACATACAATAAATATTGACATTAAGAACACATTTCACTAAGAATAATAGAAAATGAAATGAATTTATTTACAGTTCATTGAATTTCTATATGAGGTTGACAACAACAACAACACATGTATGTCGATAGTATTGCACAATCTGAAGTTTATATTTTTATCAGCAAACAAACTCTCAAACTTATGCATCTCTTAACTTTTCTACACTTGAAACCATTTATCAAATAATACCATTCGATAAGAAGAAGGAGAAAAAGAAAAAACCACCGGCTGATGCTGTTTAAATCCATCTTATATTTGTGGTTAGAAAACTTAAGAAATACCAATGCGTTGACAATAGAAAGAAGAACGATAGGGTGTCTGAGCCACATGGGCTTTAAACTTTCAAACGTAGAATGTGAAGTTTTCTTCCACAAGAGTAATGGATGACACGCTCACGAAATCCAAACAATTCTATTAAACTATGGCAACCATCAGAGTACACTGTCACACATATAATCACGTTTACCGCTATACCCTTCTGATTATCTGCAAGGGAAAGAATAACAAACAAATACTGTAACGGTAATGGTAACGTTAAAAACAAACAAAAACAAACAGAAAAGAAATGTTTGAAACTTTATTTTTATAAATCACAAGAGTTCATATTGCAGGTTCAGTTGCTTTCATCATTTATCACAACGCAATCCGTAAGAATGCTTGTGTCACAAAGTAAATTCACAATCAAAATGTAATTTTTAAAGGAACTGAATTGACTTCACAAACATTTGAGAATTCCATAAAATAAACCACGAAAGAGAGTCAAAAAGCTATTATGCATACAATTATGAACATTTCTTAGGTGTTTTTCAATATTATTTTAAAAATTTTTGAGCTTTAAAAAGATTTATTTTTACATTGTTAGACAATAAACAACAACAACAAAATAACTTACCTGCTTAATTGGTCATTACCACTCTTTAGCCAAGATTACAACCAAGCTTCTCACACCACCCATGTTGTGTGCGTTAATTTTATTAATGAGTAGCGGGACCTTCAGTTTAAAGTCGATTCCGAAAGACAGATTTTTTAGAAATGTTTCATGAAAATTTCAGTGACTTTCAGATGGTTTACCAGAAGACTACGGAGAGAAAGTCGCTAAAGAAATACATACACACATGTCCGATTATTACAACCCTTTAGTCAGGATCACGACGTAGCTTCTCACACCACGTTAATTTTTCTATGAGTGTCGACTTGTAGTTTAAATTCGAATCCGAATGGCAGAATTTCAGAAAATTCTCATGGCAATTTTTATTTACTTGGAGATGGTTTGTTAGAAGACTACGGAGAGGATATAATTACAAACCTTCAGTCAGGATTACGATCTTGTCAACTTATGTTGAGTGTGTTAATTTTTCAAAGGAGTTGCGAGACCTACAGCTTTGAACGACAGATTTTTGAGAGACTTCTCATGGCAATTTTAATTACTCTGAGTTTTTGAGAGGAAGTCTCCGAAGAAATATTTTTTCATATTTCGTTCAGTTGGAAATTTTTATTCATATTTCATTTTGTTAGAAATGCACGAGCTAAGGTTTGAGGCACGGCTTCGCATCTAGTAATCCAACACACTAGCTACTAGAGTACGACGACTTCCGTGAAGACATATTTGTTCATACTTCATTTTATTTGAAATGTCTGAGCTGAGGTTTGAAGCATTGCCTCGCATCTAGGAACCAACCAACACACTACCTACTGGATTTTGCCGATGATGTTGTAAACTACGATATCTAACATTCCATAATTGCTAATGCAACTTTTTCTGGAGGAATGAAATGATTAAAGAGTCATAATATTCAAAACACAACAAGGAGGATGAAAAATTCTTTTGTTTCTTCTAACTGGATTGTTCCCATTTGTACATCACAAATTTTTTCGGTTCGAATTAAAAACTTATGCTGTTTGTCTGAGTATCACATACATACATACATACATAATTGGTCATTACAACGCTCATTCAGGATTATGACCTAGCAGGACCTGCAGTTTAAAGTCGATTCCGAACGGCCGCTTTTTGAGAAACTTTTCATGGAAATTTTATTTATTCTCCGTGTTTTTGCCAGAGGAAGTATGTTTTCATATTTCAGTTGAAGATGCCTAATCGAAGCCTCACGCCGCTGAAAAAATATTTTTTTCATATTTTCGTTTTGATGTCTGAGCTAGGTTTGAGCCGTGACCTTACGTCTAATAAGCCAAAACACTACCTACTAGACTACGGTGACTGAGTATTGCATTGGTAAACGGAAGCGATTCTGCTTTACAATATCGCTGTAAATCTAACTCCCATTTTTAAATTTTTCCTTCAGTTTTACTTTTTTTCTGTGTAATATTCCACAAGTCTTTCACAAAATTTGTTTTCTATTTCCAGTCACAATTATACAGTTACGCACGCACATATTATACAAACATATATGAAATATGCAGCTCAAAGGAACGTTGTAAATTGAATGTCGAAAAATCTTACTATTTAATATGGAATTTGATTATCTATTTGTTACTTGAAGCAGCTATTGATTTTATTGATGTATTGATGTTCAAACAACAATTATATTGAAAAACTATATTATAAACAAAAATATGGCATTAATAAGGATTTTTTTTCACTCAATTGAATGAAATAAAATTTAATTAAAAAACTAAAAAAGTATATTTGTTATTAAAAAATAAATCAATAACTTTTAAAGAAACATAAATGTCACTCCATATGTTTAATAAAGGCTAATATTTGTATATACAGTGAGTGTCAAAAGAAAATGTACATTAAAAAATATGCATTAATAAATTACCGTTATTTTTATTTTAAAATTATTTCAAATTTTTTCGGGCACTCTCCTTAAGTGGTAAAAGTTGAATTTGGTGATTGTTAGAATTTTATCCTTAGTGTACAGTTTCTTTTGTCCTTCACTGTATATATATGTATTAAATGTAATCACTAATCAGTGTATAAAATTATTTGTGTAAAAGAGAATTTTTAAATAAATTGTTTTTAAATTAAATTAAGTCTAATTAAATACATATACAGTGGTGGCCACGAATTTAAGACGCGACATATGACAGACTTATTTATGATAATTTTGTGATAATTGAAAAATCTCAAGAAACCCATAATATTTTGGAAAAATATACTTTGGAGCGACGAGTCGAAGTTTTGCCGTTTCGGCTGTGATGGAAAGCAGTACGTATGGCGCCCTCCACACCTGGAGAATTATCCAAAGTACACCCTAAAAACAACATGGTGGTGGAAATGTGACGGTGTGGGCAGCATTTTCCTGGCATGGTGTAGGTCCCATTTACAAGATAAATTCTAAAATGGACCACCATGTTTACAAAAATATTATAACAGACACAATGATACCATTCGCTGAAGACAACATGCCTCTAATATAGAAATTTATGCATGATAATGACCCTAAGCACATTTAACGTCTAGTAAAGAGTTGCTTAGAGGAAAACGATATCTTTGTGCTTAAGTGGCCAGCTCAATCCACGGACCTCAATCCAATTGAGAACTTGTGGAATGATGTTGAGGAATATGTACGAACAGTTAAGCCAAAAAATTCAAGCGATTTGTGGGAAGAAATCCAAAGGGTTTGGTATGCAATTCCAAAGCAACGTTATGTGGCATTAGTCGAAAGTTTACCCAGGAGATGTGCTGCTGTGATCAAAAATAAAGGATTTCCCACTAAATACTATGATTTTTTTATGAAGCTGAGCTTAATTTAGAGAATAGTGTTATATTATGCCTATGTCTTAAATTCGTGACCAGCATAAAATTTGTGTTTATGTATATAATATGTAAATAAAAATTCTTAACCGAATATAGGTAAGAAAATATTATTAATTTTTCTTCATAGCATTACTAAAATCTTAAAAAAAGTATCATGGACCCATAATTTTTTCGATAAAATGTAAAAATTATCACAAATAACTCAGTCATATGTCGTGTCTTAAATTCGTGGCCACCACTGTATATACATACATCCGCTATATATACAAATAAACATTACAATAATAAAATTAAATGAAAGAAAAATTTAATAAAAATTAAAACCCAGTGTACCTCGGGACTAAATAAGTATTTCAATTCCCCTATAAAAACATGGTATTAAAAACAACACTGTGGTGGACATAAAGAAAAACGAAAAATGAATTCCTATCCTATTTTTTTATATTCTGTAAATATATTTTCATATCTGTGTTTGTATAAATAACCAAACCCATATACATACATATGTATATACACCAGCCAACTATGTTTTGCATGTTCTTGTAGAAAAAAAAACTTCTTTCGTTTTTTTTCCCACTCATTCATATCAAAACAGTGTGTCAAAATAAATCATAATCAAATTTATTACTGACAAGACTTGCATGAAAAAGAAAAATTACGAGAAAAAAAGTTTCACAAAATTTATGAATGAATTCTAAAATAACAGCGCATACCAGCCAGCATCATCATCAAATCTTTTTAAAAAAAGGAAAAAACTTTTGCAAATTTATAAATTATTTAAAGTGAAGACTTTAAAACTTGTTTAAATACATTTCATATGAATAAAAATAATTAAAGTTTTCTTAATTTAATTCAATTTATTTAAAGCAAAAATTAAAAAAAATTTTAATTCTATTAAACTTGAATGGGTTTGGAATACAAACTATAATAAAGGCTACAGTTCATAGAGTTAAATAACACATACATACACACGCATTTCCATTCATAGAAGACCTACTCATATATATATGTATACATATACATACATACTTGGTCATAACAACTCTTTTACTTAAGATTACGACCTAGTTCTCACACCACTTATGTTGTGTGCATTAATTTTTATACATGAGTGGTGGGACATATAGTTTAAAATCGACTCTGATAGACAGATTTTTGAAAAACATTTCATGGCTATTTTATTCAACTCCCAGAGTTTTTGGTAGAAATCGGCTAAGAGATCGTCGCCGAAGTGATATTGTGACCTGGAATTTGAACCGAGGCCTCATGTATAATAAGCCACCACACTACCTACTAGACTAGGGCGAATACTCATATATGCTTAACCGTAATTGAACGCTTTATTCTCTTGTAACAGATGCACAAACTAACAAGTTTATAAATGAAAAATTGATTTTCTAAAGCAAAATAATAAAACCTGGATTACCACGCCTAGTGTTAGAATTGATTCCCATTGTAAAAAGTACACAGAAGACTGGTGGGTGAGTGTAAAGAAAGTTGTTACCAATACAAACAATCATTGATACAATAAATACCCATACCCAATGCTACTGCAGAAAACTCTAACACATCCCTCCCAAGCAACCTAAGAGGTCAGACTGAGTAAAAATACATCGAAGATCAGTAGGGACTCCCGTGGAAGCTCCTCTGCATATGGATGCCTCTATAGATGACAATGTATGTTCTCTCACAGTATGAATTAACATACATGAGTCTGGAAGAATAGATTGATTATACGATAAGAAATACATGGACAAACTGAAGTGCATACATCATAAGTGAAAGAGCCAATGTGAAGAAAGGAACACCACAGAGTGGCATACTCTCCTATCTCATATATATCACCACTATTTCATTGCCTGCTGATGACAGTTACCGACGAAGGACTCAACTTAACTTAACTATATATATGTATACAAGTCGTCGTAGTCTAGTAGGTAGTGTATTCGCTTATTAGACGTAAAGCCCAGGTTGCGCCCCAGGCCGGACATCAAAACGAAATATGAAAAAAAATATTTCTTCGGCGACTTTCTCTCAGCAGATTTCTGGCAAAAACTCTGAGAGTAACTAAAACCTGCAATGAAACAGTTTCTCAAAAATCTGTCATTCGGAGTCGACGCCAAACTGTAAGCCCCGCCACTCAAGTATAAATTTAAGGCTCACAACATGAGTGGTGTGAGAAGCCAGGCCGTAATCCTGACTGAAGGATTGTAAGGGCCAATTATGTATGTATGTATACTAAAAAGCTAAGATAGCTCATATTGATAGTATCTGGTTTTTTGACAAAGAGACTGGAATGTCTCACTAGTTCAAATAATTAGCTGTTGTACTGAAGAGAAATCTGAAATGGAGACAGGATCTGCTTGTCCATATGTAGGATGTTCCATTTCTTCCTATTTTTAACATAGCTCTAAGCTGGATAAGGCCCGCAGTTGATAATGTAAGGTATATGATGAAGACATCAAACGATTAAACACTCTGTATGTCATTTCCCAGCTTTAGTCAGCTTGCAATCGCAAAATTTTGGTCAATATACCAGATATGGCTCATTTCACAAGATTGATCTGGAATAAGATAAGAAATACAGACACACACACTATAGGAAGTATGGTTGGTACTAGAGATCAGCAATGATTCGTTTTTCCCTACTCATAAGCCCTCATGAAATTTTTAATACAAGTGAGTCAACAATTTTTAAATTTAACTATGTACTCTGATTCATTCGTAGTCACTACAACGTTGATTTATAAGTACAGGTTGGAATGAGTATGCGTACAACATCAAATTCATACTTATATGTTTGATTCATAAGCCTACTCATTTAGGTTCATAACTTTAGAAGAATACTTATAAATAATTCGAGAGACTCAAATACTTACTTTGTGCTTCGTGTATATGTTGAGTTATTGAGAGTCGAAATCAACAACAACATACATTAAGTTAAGTATGAGTATGATGAGTACTTCAAACTTTGAATATGAGTAAAGGTTCCATGATATTAAAATAAGTATAAATACGTGTAAGTATCAGAAATTATGTGTATGATTCGATTCTACTCAACTTTTTGAATACTCATTGCAGATCTCTGATATGGATCACCATAGCCTGAATTGAATCTTCAAACCTAAAATAACTCATTCAGTTAACAAAGTATGATTCGCATATCAAAAAATTTTTTTCTTTTCGCGTATGAGTAATAAAAATTCCTAAGTCATGTTAAATATAACGTATACGTAACCGTTTACAAAATTAAAAATAACTGCACATTACCACCATAAATGTTATGCAGAAAAATGGTATTTAATTATAATTAAAATTGTTGTTGTTGTTTTTAACACAAATTTTCGAGCGAAGCAAAAAAAAACAAAAAAAACATGTGAAGAAAGCAAATCTCATACCGCATTTATGCTTTTCATCTCCTGTTTTTTTTTTGTTTTTTCTGTTTTTAGTTCTCAGCCAAAGCAACACATTTTTGGCAGAAATTTTAAAACCAAAAAAACAACAAGAACAAGATGAAAAAACATTACCTTAATAAAATAAATTCATATTCATTTGTAGCACAACCTCCTGCTTAACATCATAATCACAAACATACATACATGCATACATAATCTGTTGGTTTTTTATTCTATGCATCAGCCTTGTTGAGTTGAGTTGGTATGTTTCATACATGTTTAGTTTTTATTTCATTTGTTGGTGTTGGTGTTGGTGTTAGTGTTGCACTTAACTTGATTCTAAAACATAAGATATTTTGTTGTTGTTTCTTATTTTTTTTTTTTTTTCATTTTCATTTTCTGTTTGAAGAGAACATGTTGCTGTCATATGAACGTGAGCTGTGTGTACACATCATGACCTACACCATCAAGAGATGTTGTGGTATTTTTGGATTCCGGTTAATTGCAAGTCCACAGTGAGAAGTTTGAGTGGCCGTAAATTTATGATTTTAGAACGAAACTCTTAATTCACTATTCATGTAAATGTGTTGACAAATGTTGTTTAGAAATTAAAAAAAATGAGAAGTAGAAATTTGTGTTGGTTTTGTCGCCTTTTGTCTTGAAAACAAAAAACATTTTTTATGATATCTTGTAAGAGGACATTAGGGGTATGTAGACTAATTCTAGAATAATGTTACGTTTTTACCTTTTAAAAACGTTGAAAATATGAGCTCATAGATTGCAAATAAAATAAAAATAAATTTGTGTTTAGTTTCAATTAAAATTCTTTATTATTCTCACAATTCTGTGTACCACTGTTCACAACTTGATGTAAACAACAACAATTGATTTTCTCTTGGTATTCCTCTGTTTACACCCTTTACATAAACAATAACAATTACTAGACAATTATTCGATAGATCTTTGTGACGGAGATCTTCAAAGCATGATTACTCTCTTCAAACACACTGACTGACTGACTGAACTTTTACTAACTCAGTTGCCTGCTTTACCTTGCCTTTTATATGGCAAAATAAACAGCCTGATGTACATATGTTCTTGAAAGTGAACGTTGATGACGTACGTCCTGAAAGAGAGGGGCTAATAAAGGAGATTGGGAAAAGGAGAGGAAGTAGGAAGGGGAGAATAACATAACAACCCGTTTAACGGATTTCGGCCTGCCGCAACACATCCTTCCAGGCGCCCCTGCTTCTTGCGCGCCTACGCCAGTTGGTCACACCAATCGATGACAGGGCTTCCTCGATTTGGTCCTTCCAACGGATACAAGGTCGTCCTCTTCGCCGACTTCCGCAGATGCCTGCATCAAATACTCGTCTCGCCGGAGCATCCTCATCCATTCGAACGACATGGCCGAGCCAGCGCAGCCGCTGGATGTTAATACGCTGTACAACGTCAATGTCGTTGAGGAGCTCATACAGCTCACTGTTGAATCGGATACGGAAATCATCGCCAACACGCACTGGACCGAAGACTTTTCTCTCAAACACTCTCAAGGCCGCTGCATTTCTCTACCAGCTCAAACTAAAAATGAGTCTATGGAGACAAAGAACTCAACCCCTCCAAGAAGTCTCTTTCCAGGGTCCTCCACCTCAACCTACCAAAGGCTGGACAGTTACAGAGAAGGTATTCGATGGTTTTCACTCCTCCTCTTCGCAAAATACCCTGTAATTGTCCAGCTGTAATCTGTTCCAAATCCTTGCCACGGATCTAATCTCGCAGTGCCCCGTTATGATCATGATACAGAGTATCAACAAATCTTATTTTTTTCTGTACTTTAATCATAACCCACTAGTGTTACTGAACACCCTTTAAAAATCATTTGAATAAAAAGATTTCATACATTGAGGAAAATATTAGCGAACCACAATAAAAAGAAATATGCACACAAAAATACATTGAAAACAATTAAAATGGAATTCTTGTGGTTAAAAAAGAATTTCCCGAAATGCTTGCGCAAAAAACATTTGTAGAATTTTTAAATTTAATTTAATTAAAAGGATGCAAAAGAGTTTGGCTTTGTGCAGTGCGAAATTTTGCAAAAGATTAGTTAAGATTAGTGCGTAGTTTTCGGTGCCATTCCACCAAAAGAAATCAAAAGACAGCCATTGTGGACATAGGGTCTTTCCAAGAAAGCATTTAGTTTCTATATTTTCACAAGCAAAATATTTCTTCTGTGCATTTTTAGATAGCCGAATAACAAATGCTAATAAAACTATCATATAAAGCTTGAAAGTGTGTGCCTTCTATGTTTCTGTTTATTTATTATTCGACCTATTTTTAAGAAAATAAATACAAACATTACAGTAGAACAACAATAAAGTAAAAAAAAATATTTTAATTATATGAAAAATACTTACATAAATTAATTGTACAATGGGTCAATTCGACCTCCGGGTACTGTACTTGTCTTAATTGACAAGTACACGTCCTCTAACCTACATAAATTAAAGTACCAGTTTAAGTTGATACTTGATATGCAAATGCACTTCATAATACCCTGCTCCGTGCTGGTAAACTTTTATAATAAATTTTAAAAGCAATCGAAATCACAATCCAGCATATAAGACCCCACAGTATAAATCTGCATAATCCGTATAACAATTTATAAAGACAAACTGGTTAAGGAATACTAGGTAAAATAAAACTTATGATACGATGCGAAGGATTGAAATAAAATAAAAAAATTATTCTTGCCTACAGCTACAGCGACCATCTGGTGTAAATCACGGCTTGTTCCTGAGTACAAAGAGTCCTTAAGGACCTTTGGACCAGATCGAATCCGTCTATGCTGGGTTCCGGGACATAGCGGTATACTTTGTAATGAAGCGGACTATGCTCTCGCTAGATTAGGTTCACTTTCTAAGGGCAATTTTATAGCTGGTGTGGTTCCAATCTGCCACTTTTACAGCCTCATTGTTGGATGGGTCAGGGGAGATAAGCAGAGGCGTTGTGGAAATGGATTGGGATGTTATGTGGCTAGCTGTCTAAGGCCTGCTATAGCCAGTGATAGAACAGGTTTGCTCCTGGGCTTAGATAAGGCTAGTTTGATCCTAGTTAGTGGTTTCATTATAGGGCACTGCGAGATTAGATCGCAGACAAAGATCTGGAACAGATCGCAGCCGGACTATTGCAAGGTATGTTGCGATGAGGTGGAGTTGGACCTAGCCCTCACACCACCTATGTTGTGTGTGTTAATTTTATACATGAGTGGCCGGATCTACAGTTTAAAATCGAATCCGAACGACAAATTTTTAAGAAACTTTACATGACAAATTTTATTTACTAGTTTTTGTCAGAAATCTGCTGAGAGAAAGTCGCCGAAGAAATATTTGTATATGTTCGTTTTGATGTCTAACCTAGAACCGAGACCTCACGTCAGCCAACACACTACCTACTAGACCACGGCGACTTCACGACGTATTCCAATGGATCATTTTGACCTCTGGATATTGTACTTGTCCCAATGACAAATGCACGTTCTCAAACCTAACCTAACCTAACTTACTATTTTGGACCAAGACTAATCCCTTACTATTTGCATTCTAATGAACTTTATTTGTTTTTTTCTTACTTAGTTTTTCCACAATATCCCTCTGTACGTAATACGAAATCAAAGTTAGAAAATTTTGTAATTTAACGAATAAATATTTAAATTCAATATGTTCAATTAAAATAAATTTATATTTGAATGATTATTTATTACAATTGCAAATATTTTCATAAAACTTAACAGCGATAATTAGCGGTTTTATATATAAAAACAAATTCAAATATTATTCGTGGTAATGAGGCAAAACTAATAAAAAGAAAAATAAAAAATAAAAATTCTAAATTGAAAACATATTTTATTATTCATAATAATAAAAATAATACTAAATTATGTTAACAAACACTGTGGCAAAAAATAAATGTACAGGAATTTATTTATTATTGATACAATAATGGTTTTTTTTTGTTCTAATCTAGTTTGCGGTCATAATGCAGCCATGGGCGGAAAGGTTTTTATAAATGGTATAATAATCGTTTCCTATAGCTCAGACTGCATCCCCAACAAAAAGTTATAATTGACCAGACAGGCACATTCAACTCTATTCTCCTCTTTCACCTTATTATAGCTACGACAGAGGTCATGAACTGTGCTCCAGTCCAACTAGTGTATTATAGTTTAGTACAGTACAGCAACCAGTCTGGAAGCGTTGCTTAAGAGCGAACTAAATCGACTAACTTCATATTCGGTATGTAAGGCTCAAAATCCTATGGAATCCAAGAAGCCATCACCAGCCAATTTCTTTTTCTAGGCAACAGTTAATAATATCGAACCTATAAATTTAGCTACCTGGAGCAGTTAGCGTTGTCATGAGCCAGTTTGTGCATGCCTCTACAGTACTGCCCGATTATTTCATACAATCTTCGTTCGACAACAGAAAGCATTCAAATCGTGTGCATCTCACACCACTTATGTTGTGTGTGTTCATTTTATACATGATTGGCGGTACCCATAGTTTGAAGTTGACTCCGAACGACAAATTTTTAAGAAACTTTTCATGGCAATTTTATTTACTCTCCGAGTTTTTGCCAGAAGTTTGCTGAGAGGCAGTCGCCAAAGGAATACTATTTTTCATAATTTCGTTTTGTTGGAAATGTCTGACCTGGGCCTTGAACCATGGCCTTAGGTCTAATAAGCCAACACACTACCTACTAGACTACGGCGACTTCCGTGACGAATAACTACGAATATTTCATTGAATACATTAACAGTTCCTAAAATGAATGCACAAAATATACTAAGTACTCCAAAAAAAAAGTACTCAAATGTATGCTTTCTCAGTGCCCATCACTTGTATTCATCAAACAATTTTAATTAGACCAAATATGTGTATAGTGTTGTGAGTTCTCGGTGTGAAACATATTTTATATGGAAACATTACAATTTAGACATTCAAAAAAACTATAATTGCTTATCTATACAGAGCAGATTTCGTTGGCTTCAGCAGAGAGACAGATTGAATTGATAACATATTTGAACAAAAAATAAAACCACCATTGAATGCATCAAATATCAAATGTATTGAATTGACTGAATTTTATTTAATTATTGCGTTATGAAATGTGCGTTCATTCGTGTTTATTTTTTTTTGCTTTGTGGTAGTTCATATCAGGGTTTGCCTTCATCTATTTAACCACAAATGGGAGTTAATTTAATAGCAAACAAAAAATAATAAACAATTTCAGCTAAATTCTGATTATCATTTTAGAAATTAAAATCAAAAATATCACAGGGATTTAAATTTCTCTTTTTTAAATTATTAAAATACATTTTGATAAATAAAATATTACTATTCCTTTGATGAGCTTAAAACTCATTGACGTACTCAAAGAAATATAAAAAAAATAGAATATGCTACACCATGTTGCATTATTGATTCTGAGCTTAGTTTTTAATTAGTAGAGATATTAAAGGAATTAAATTGGTTTGAAATATATTGTTACGGAAATGAAGATTCCAGATACTGGTGTTTTGTTTTTCATGGCTTAATATTAAAATCATAAACAAAAGCTACAATCAAAAACAATGCAGTAAACAAACCTGTTTACAAATTAACGTGCTGCTTAATACAACAAACACCAGAATAAACAAAAATGGTAAACAAGTAAACAAAAATCCACAAACAATACTACGAGAATAAATGTAAACAAAATACACAAACAACACTAATGAATGTAAACAACGATGTTTACATTTATAGAGATCTCGAGAAGGCGAAGTCACGAACATTCGACTTCAAAAACATCCATCAGACTGTTTACGTTGCCATATAAAAGGCAAGACAAAGCAGGCAACGGAGTCAATAAAAGTTCAGTCAGTCTTGTGTAAAGACGTGGTGTGTTTGAAGAGAGTAATCGTGGTTTGAAGATCTCCGTTACAAAGATCTGTCGAATAATTGTCCAGTAATTGTTATTGTTTATGCAAAGGGTACAAACAGAGCAATAACAAAGAAAAGCAATTGTTGTTGTTTACATCAAGTTGTGAGCAGTGGCACTTAGAATTTTGCGAATAATAAAGAATTTTAATTCAAAATAAATAAAAATGTATTTTTATTTAATTTACAATCTACGAGCTCATAGGAGATCCGAGGGGATGTTCATGTCGGGATCCCAGTTGTCCCTGCTCAGAATCAGAAAATGAAAACCCCTGTCAAAATAATATTCCATAGGAAGATAACCGATGTTCAGTGGGGCCACAGTGGGATCAATCACCAAAATAGAGGAGTTAGTGAAACACCTTAAATGATCTACTTTTATAAAATATTGAAATTCTAACAAAATACTGAATAGTTCTTCATTTATATGTTTTAAAAATGGATTCGAGGAGCATAATTTGTAATAAAAGAAATTACTTTCCTTTGCCATACTTTCCTTGCCATTAATATTATCATACGATCCAATTTAAAAATCAAACTCTCAGTGTATAATGCAACTGTGTTTCAACAAAATTTCTCTCTGTGCACTCCTCTACAATTTTTAACATACTCTTGTATGTACAAGCTGCAAAGCATACATTATTCCATGGGTAGAATAAAAAGCCGGAAGAATGCTTTTGTGAATGCTGCAGGCACAGTAACCGGTAACCAACAAAACCAGATTTATGTTGGACCAATAAAAAAAATGTGTGGTGAAAACAACAGAGAGGAGCAAAAGGTAGAAGGAGCTGGCAAAGGAGTAACTTTATGTGGTTTTGTAACTGCAATCCTTTCAATTGTGGCATGTAACCAGGCACGAACACTACCATACAAAAGGAGAACACCAAGCAACATGCCAATATTGACAATATTTAACTTTAAATAGAGGAAATTAAAAAGGATATGAGCCCATAATGACCATAACAAAGGACAACAGGACATAATGAAGGAATCAAACGAATTGCAAACAATCGACACAAAAACTTGACAAGAAATTCAATATGAGGCAGATAAGCAACAGCAACAGCAGCAGCATAAAAGCTACCAAGTGTAGGAACAAAAGAAGAGAAAAATGCAAAAAAGAAATTGGAAAAATCCTTTATCGAAACAAGATAATGAATGACCTGTCACCTGCCATACGCTATAAAGTAGTCATGTAGCATGATGTTCGTAAACAGTAAGTTGAAATGGATTCAATGGAAAATGCTGATGTCAAATTACATGTAGGAAATGTAGGTTTAAAGAAGAGCGTAAAGACATTTAAAAGTCATTCAAACTGGAGTAAGTAGATGGTATGCTACACGTACAGTCTTCAAAAACACGCAGACAATTTCGAAGTTTACTTCAAATTGTCTTTTGCATATGCAATCTCGTAATAAACTACTCAAATACACATAAATGCCTTTCAACTGCTCATCTACTCTTAACAAGGCAACAAAAAATTGTTCAGCGTTGTATGCTCTGCATTCAGTCAGGATTACGGCCTAGCTTCTCACACCACTCATGTTGTGTGTGTTAATTTTATACGTGAGTGGCGGGACCAACAGGTTAACGTCGACTCCGAACGACAGATTTTTGAGAAACTCTTTCATGGCAGGTTTATTTACTCTCAGAGTTTCTGCCAGAAATCTGCTGAGAGGAAGTCGCCGCAGAAATACTTTTTTTTCATACTTCGTTTTGATGTCTGACCTGGGATACGAACCCCTTCAAACAAAGAAACAGTTTGAAGTAAAAAAAATTAACCCTTTTTCGCAAAGTATTGTGCTGATGCTTGTTTCCAATTTATATTGTTGTGAGCATACAAGTATAATACCAGTTAACGCGTATCTATGATTTGTAGGAGCAGCTTTACAGTTTCTATTATAAACCCTATAATACTGTGAACATTTTATATTCAAGGACAAATGAAGAAAAGAAAATTTAAAGGTATTCAAGCATCAATAATAATATATATAATCAATCATCGATTGCATATAAAATAAATTTGTATTTAGTTCACAACTTTATGTAAACAACAACAATTACCTTTTTTGCTTGTCCTCTGTTTATACCCTTTGCATAAACAACAACAATTACTAGACAATTATTCAACGGATCTTTGTAACGAAGATCTTCAAACCACGATTACTCTCTCCAAATGCACTGCGTCTTCACACAAGACTGACTGAACTTCACTAACTCACTCGCATGCTTTTCATTGCCTTTTATATGGCAGAGTAGATAATCTGATGAATGTTCTTGAAGGCAAATGTTCGTGACTTCGCCTGTGTTTGTATTTTTTTTTATCTATTTTGTTTACATTTATTCTTGTATTGTTGTTTGTGTAGTTTTGTTTACTTGTTTACTATACTTTTTATGCTGGTGTTTATTGTTATATAAGCTGTACGATAATTTCAAAACAGGTTTGTTAACTGCATTGTTTTGTTTTTGTACTTTTGTTTATAATTTTAATGTTAAATGATGTAAAAGCAAAGCACGAGTTTCTAGTCTACTGTTCAGCTTCTTTATTTTCTTATTTCGTACATCCGTAAAGTGATTATTGACCAAAAAATCAAAAGATGTATCAAAATATTTTATGACAATCCTTAATACCTCAAATTAGCGCAAAAATACTTAAACAAATCAACTTTAAGTTACGTGAAAATTTTTTTTATCAAATATCGTTAAAATGTAAGCGAAATTTTTTTAATTTTTTCCCAGACAATAACAATTAATTCATTTATATTTCTGCCCATCATGGTATTTGAAATTTCAGGGCACAAACAATTTCAAAACAATTCATGTTATTTAACAACAACAACAAGAATAACAACAACGATAGTAACAAGAACTCTATTGCATTACCCCGATCTAATTTTGCAGTGCAATGACCATGAATTATGGTTTAATATGGCAACACTTGATACGATGCGAATCTGTAATTAAACAATTTTTCTTCGTCACCACACCGCCCCCCCCCCCATATTAATAATTGCCTGCGTCGATAATAAGGGCGATTTCACATAAAAAAGAAAAAATTGCGATAGTTGGCAATGATTTCCGCATCCCAAACCACAGTGTGCTGTATGAGCTCCTTAACGACATAGACGTTGTGCAGCATATTAACATGGCCATGTCGTTCGAATGCAGGAGCATGCTCCGGCGAGACGGGTATTTGATGCGGAAATTTGCGGAAGTCGGCGAAGAATACGACCTTGTTTGCGATGAAAGAACCAGATCGAGGTGTGACCAACTAGCGTAGGCGCGCAAGAAGCAGAGGCGCGTGGAAGGAAGTGTTAAGGCAGGCCGAAATCTGTTAATCGGGTTCTTAATGGCCAGTGCAGTGTGTAGAATTTAAAAAAATTGTCACTCTCGAGCAACTTGAATATTTACAAACCACTGCTCCCATATATAGTATACGCGAGTCTGACTAATTTTGTAATCGAACTTATCTTTGTGTAGAATACCCCTCATCATTATAATTGCGAATTATAAGGTTTACTGTTTTTCTTTTTTTTTGCGTTTATTTTACATCGTCGGAAAATGGAAATTCAATAATTCCTCTATTCAAACGTTCGATACGTACATACATACATATGTATGCCTTCATATAACAACCACTTGAATGGTAAACTTTAATCCTCTAAAGTTACTTATAAATACTGCTGTTGTTGCTGTTGCTGCGGCTGCTGCTAACGTTACTGTTGCTGTTGCAACAAGAACAAGGTTAATAGAGTGAAGGTTACATACACACACTTATTATTGCATATCTGCTGTTAAAACATCATTATCTCTGCATTATTTTAAGTGCATTTACCATAAATGAACTGCCAGGAAAACCCATTTTAACATTGAAAATCGTATCCTTATGGTTGTTTTTCTCTTTTTTCCTTTCTTTCTTTTTTTTAAACTTGAATTTAAACGAAGAGCATGATAATGTAATGAAAAGAAGATAATTTTTAAAGGGGAAAACAAAAAACTTTGTTCATGATTTAATGATTTAATGGATGTGCTACGAGTTTAAGTGACTTAAAAACTTAACGAAAATAAAATATGGAAAAAGAAGCAGTGTACATAACAAGGATAAATTATTGTAAAATAAATTCAAACAAATTGGAAAATTAAACTTTATGGCTTTAAGAATGTTACTGATAACAGGCAGGCAACTTTTAAAAGGGTAGAGGTTAGGTTATGTCATAAGTTTAATACGTAGAATGGCGTACATAATAAACAAAGAACTATGGATAATTGAAAACTTATACAAAGAGGCTAAGCTGTGGAAAAGTATTTTTACTGAATATACATACTATATACATACATACATACCACATGATTAGAATCATATCATACTCGACACCACTCTGACGACGCTGAATGTTGTCAACTACCTTGGCATTCGACTGGACCCTAGACTGACGTTCTGGGCTCAGATACAACACGCTGCAACCAAGGCAGCTAAGATTACCTCCTTACTTAGCGGGCTTATGGTCAATATTGGTGTACCTATACTGAGCAGACGCAGATTGATGATGGCAATAACGGACTCTATTCTGCTTTACGGCAGTGAGATCTGGGCGGAGGCATTGAAGGTCGACTGTAGAAGGAAAATCTTATCATTGGTACAACGAACCGCTGCACTTAGAGTGGCATCGGCGCATAGGACTGTATCTAAGTCAGCAATACTGGTAATCAGCGGTGTAATACCTATAGGTCTGCAGGCAAGTGAGCGGAAGAGAGTGTGGTAAGCTAAAAACGTGCACGGAGAGACAGTAAATGTCGACGACGCCAGAAAGCGATCCATACAACAATGGCAAGAGGAATGGAACACTGACTGAGACCAGTGGTAGATGGACGGCAAAACTTCTCTCAGATATTACCCGCTGGATAGAGAGGAAATTTGATGAGGTTAACTACTATCTGACACAACTGTTATCTGGACACGGTTATTTTTGCAAGTACCTATTTACTGTCTTTCATTGTGAGACATGGAGACTGCAAAGAAGGAGTCTTGAGGCCAAAGTCGGCGTCTTTACTAACGAGAATTCTGCAATGTAATCCTGAACAGTGAGGAGAATTGGAATGGTATAGTAAGATACGCTGAAGTCTTACTAAAATCTAAGAAAATTGACTTGGATAAGAGAAGTAGAATGGACGTTTGACCACCTTGTCGGAATTCGTTACGCAATCCGGACGCGGATATGGATGTGAAGGGGCCAAGTGGCCAAACGGACTCCACTTCGAAGTAATACCACAGTAGTTCCGGAGTGAGCATAAGGAGTCTAAAAGAGGAGGGGGAGATTTAGTGGGTGAGTGCCCCACACACGGGGGATAGTGACGACTACCCCTATAGTGCGGTTAGGTACATTTACTCTTCCTTAGCGTAAAAGAAAAAGAATCATACTCATAATTTCTGATACTTATACGCATTCATACTTATTTTAATATCATGGAACCTCTACTCATATTCAATGTTTGAAATACTCATCATATTCATACTTAACAACACGTATGATGTTATTGATTTCGACTTTCCATGACTCAACGTTTACAAGAATCACAAAGTTTGTGTGTTTGCACTGCTTGCTGGTCTGTAGGTTTTGATTATGTGTCATTTTGCTTTTGTTGTAAATGCAACAACAACTAAGACTGTAAATTTTGATGAATTTTTCGAGTCAACGTTGTACGCATACTCATTGCAACCTGTACTTACAAAACAAAGTTGTAGAGAGTAGGAATGTATCATAATACATAGTTAGATTTCAATATTGTTGACTCACTTATATTTAAAATTTCATGAGTGCTTATGAGTAGCGATAACTTTTCGCTGTGTTTCCCAAAGATAACACATTGCTGATACACACATAATTGGTTAAGTATGAATATGACGAGTACTTCACACTTTCAATATGAATAAAGGTTCCATGATATTAAAATAAGTATGAGTGCGTATAAGTATCAGAAAATATGAGTATGAATCGATTCTACTTATCTTTTTGAATACTCATTGCCGATCTCTGGTATATATGGCTTTCTCAAACCGAAATAATATTGTCGTTATAACGAAAATAGTTTATAAAATTACTACTGTACCTTCCCTTCCCCTCTCTGTTCATTCCCCGTTTTGCTGATATTTTCAATCACTATTGTGATAGCAGTGTAGCTGCATTGGACCCTATTTGTAGGTTATAATTCGTTTGTGTACTCCAAAAATAAAAGACAAACAAAACAAACCGAAACATCTTCCACAAATTAATCCGCCCAATTGACCACATAATACTTAAGTAACGTTTGCCAAATCTATAGCAATTAAAAATAACTGCCAGACACAAAAAAAACAAACAATAACGTTTCATAAACTTAAGTAGAAATATTTGAATTTCAGCCATATTTTCCTAATGCTGATAATCATTTACCAAGTTAATAACGATGCTAACATTTTTTCTTGTGGTTTTTGTTTAATGTAATATATTAGTGATGGAAACAATACATAAAACTCTTGTGGCCAAAGTAAACCAAAACGATTTACAAAATCAAGATAATTGTCATGCCCATACTATAATGGCAAATGGTTTCAAATAGGCCCCTCGTTTCTAAAGGAAAATCTACAATAGAAAATATAAAGAACAGAAAAGAAAAACAAAAAATATTTTTAAACAAATGAACAACAAAAGAATCAAAAAATAAAAGAAAATATTAAATAATTTGGTTAAAATCCAGTCAGCCTTTTAGGCAGTCAAGCAAAAAAAGGAAAGGGACATATAGCAGCAACGGAAAAAAAACAAAATTGCTTGCACAGGCAAATCATTAAAACAAACCAATTAAAATGACCATTAAAGAAGCGAAAAGCATAACCAAGAAATTAACGGGAGGAATAGGACAGACCGGAAGTGGAAGAGGCATTGAAAGATTAACAAAAACAATAACACTCAAGACTAAGGAAGTTGTTTGTATTGCACGTGTAGAAAGAAAACTGCCTTTTTAAAAACTTTTATCAAAGTTTTAAAACAAAGTCTTGAATTGCTTGTACAAAAGTGTTTGAAGTCTTTTTGCACAAGTTTATCTCTTGTGTTTTGCTTTTGGTAGGTGTCAAGTGTCGATTTACTTAGGTGAGATTTAAATAAAAAAAAAATTCTTTGTGTCAAGTTTTCGTTAAAACTAATACTCTACAAGACGCTCTTCTTCGTGCTTCTTTATGGCGCAGAGGAATCGACAGCCATAAAACACTGATGCAGCCTTGAAAGTATTCGAGAGTAAAATCCTACGTAAGATCATCGATCCAGTACTAGTTGGCGATGATTTCCGCATTCGATCCAACAGTGAGCTGTATGAGCTCCTCAACGACATGGACATTGTCAGCATATTAATAGCCAGCGTATATGCAGGCTTTACCATGTCGTTCGAATGGAGGAGGATGCTCCAGCGAGATGGGCATACTATGTTCAGACATGCACTTTTATTACGTAAATGGCAATAAACGGCATTATTGAGGTCAATATTTCATATAAAGTTTCAATTAAGTATTGCGCAATAAATACGCAAATTGTTCTAATATTGAGTAAAACTTAAAATACAGCACTATCATAAGTACGTTCAGTGAGCGTATTACAATTTTCTGAACACTTTCTGTTGATATTTGACAACTCAAATGTCAACAACGACAAACAATAAAAACAAAACAACAGAACAAAAACAATGTTGTTGAAACAACCAGCTTTTTTGTTTACCAGCTGCAAAATGAATATTGCTTATATTATGTCTGAACACTTAAAATATTGTTCTCAAATAACCGAATATTGACTCAATAAAAGTGCATGTCTGAACATAGAGCTAAAACATACAAAGTAGTGTTGTAGGTAGTGTATTGGCTCATTAGACATGAGGCAACGGTTCAAACCCCAGCTCAAACATCTCGAACAAAATGAAATATGAACATATATTTCTTTAGCGAGAAATGAGCTGAGAGGAAGTCTCAGCAGATTTTTGGCAAAAACTCTGAAAGTAAATAAATTGCCATGAGAAGTTTCTCAAAAATGTCGACTTTAAACTATAAAATTAACACACACAACATGAGTGGTATTGAGAAACTAGGGCCATAATTCTGACTGAAAGGTTGTGATTGACCATTTATGTTTGTAAAACTGGAGAACAGGGTGGCTGTGGTAGCAATTTATAGCCTAATTCATGGCTTTTTTTAGATGTTTCTCAATCTCCTGCTATTGTGTTCATATTTTCACTTAAGAGACAAGAAATCCATGAATGTTTCGAACTTATTGATCCATCAGATTTTATACTGTAGCGTGCCGCAAAAAAAAAGAAAGATAAAATATTTCTTTTGTGTATTTGATTTTGAAATAGTGAAATAAATAAGCTCGTTTTATAAAAGCAACATACATTTCTACATACAGAAAATTCAACTTAAAGTAAATCCTAAGTGTAACAGAGTAATAACGAACACAAATCCAGACATAACAAATATAATCCGATGATAAAATCAACAAAAAAAATAAAATAAATAAATACAAAAATAACAAAGAAAAAGAAATAATATTTACTGATTTACTTACAAAACCAAACAGCTCACATTACAAGCAAATCTAAGCCAAACGAAAATTGGCAACTTGGTTATATACTCGCTCGAAGGCTTTACATTCCAATCAATTGTGAAATAAATAATATGGTGGAGTATAATATGAACACTAAAAATATAATAAAATGCCAAATACGGTGAGCGTCAAAAGAAACTGTACCCTAAGGATAAAATTCTAAGAATAACCAAACTCAACTTTTACCACTTAATGAGAGTGCCTGAAAAATTTTGAAAATATTTCGAAATATTTTGTAATTTTTCTTTTTTGTTTCAATTTTAAAAACCTGGCAATGAAAGAATTTTTAAAGGAAAATAACTGTATTTTGTTAATGTATATTTTTTAATATACAGTTTCTTTTGACGCTCACTGTATATATTGTATTACTTTTTGTCTTTTTTAATTACAGCACACATAAATAGACTTGAAATTATTTTACACGAGCCAGAATATGACGCAAAATGAATACCACAAAACAATGAAAAATAAAATATCCGAAAACGGAAATTTGTTGCCAAAAATCTTAATGAACTCGTGCAATAAATAGGAAATAATAACACATACGTACGTATACATACAGTGAGCGTCAAAAGAAATTGTACATTACAAAAATTTTACATTCATAAATTACCGTTATTTTTATTTTAAAATTGTTTCATTGAAAGTTTTTAGAATTGAAACAAAAAAAGTTACAAAAAATTTCCAAATATTAGCAAATTTTTTCGGGCACTCTCCTTAAGTTGTAAAAGTAGAATTAGGTGATTGTAAGTATTGTATCCTTAACGTACAGTTTCTTTAGATGCTCACTGTATGTACGTAAGTACATTAATTCGAAACTTTACAAAGTGAAAAGAACTTGAACTCAAAAAATGTCTAAAAAATCGATAACATGCTCTAAATAATCAAAGTTTAAGCGCGAGTCTTTTACTATCTGACTGCGAAATCGATTTAGCTTCTAAGCCTGAAACAGTAAGGAGGAGTGAAGAATAAAGTGTAGCTGATGCATTATTTTATTATTTTTGGTTCAAAATACAATCAGTCTGAATGGCTTTGGCTACATAGGCCTTAGAACAAAAGAATAAAGGAGTAGTAAATCTACAGGTTCTGTTGTAGTCACATTACTAGACGAATCTAAGAAGATATCCAACATTTTCTTTGGCACCCTCAAAAGCATTCTTTAAGTTAGTAGAGAACTCCATCTGGAAGTCTTGACTTTCGCAGACAGATGCATCGAATTCGAATTTTCTCGGATAGTCTAGCTATAGTCTTGGTGTGGTCTAGTAGCGACTCCACTGTAGATCTCTAATGTAAGAAGCATATGTAGATCCTTAGTAATGTGTGCAAGATTTCCTTAAACTATTAATATTTGATTTGATTGTATGGAAGGATATTTGGAGGTTTTTCTGCTGGAAATCTAAGACTTTGTTAAAAACTTGCAACAATTTTCATTAACAAACCCCAACGCGCTCAACAAGGCTTTTTTGATGATGAAGATACACGCACGTACATACATAATTGGTCATTACCATCCTTTAGCCAGGATTACGACCTAGTTTCTTACACCACCTATGTTGGGTGTGTTAATTTTATACATGAGTGGCGGGACATACAGTGTACAGTCGACTCCGAAAGACAGATTTTGGAGAAATTTTTCATGGATATTTTTTTTACTCTCAGAGTATTTGCCACAAATCGCCGAAGAAATATTTTTTCATATTTTCTTTTTAATGTCTGGCCTGGGGCTTGAACCGTGGCCTTATATCTAATAAGTCTACACACTACCTACTAGGCTACGGCGATTTCACAATGAAGATTATGAAGATATTGAGTAAAATTCTATTACACAATATAAGCAAATATAATCTGCTCTTCTTAATCTTTCTCTTCAGTCTTAATCTTATTCTACTTAAGTCTTCTATGTACCAAATAAACAACTACCCGAACAGTATACCATATTTATTCAAACTTCAATTTTTCATGTCATTAAACGAAAACTAAAGTTAAGATAATCAAAAACAGTCTTGTCAATAATTTAGAACAACTGCTGTGTCCTGTCCCTTGCTCTTGTAATTTAAATTTTAAAATATCATGTAAATAAAGTGCTTTGATATAAGCAGAAAAACACATCAAATTTCCTTTTTTTTCTTTTCTTACAATTCATGGCAATTTGTCATTTTCCTTAGAAAACCTTAGTCTTTGTACTTTCCATTATGAAAACATGGGAGGAGAAACATAAAACATTAAAAATAATTTGCCTATCAGTAACAGTAACGATTGTAAATTAAGTTTAATTTCCTTATTTAGCAAATGAAATCAAATTCTTATCAAATTGCTCATAAAACATCATCAGCAATGAGGAAAAAACCAACGCGGTAAATGGAAAAATGATGCAAAATACATTTTGCAGCATATTTTTTGTTTTTTTAATATGCTGCGATGTAGTATTTATGTTAAGTGTGTTTATACAAAGTATATAATTAAATCTATATAGTGAACATCAAAAGAAAATGTACATTAAAACAAAATAGTATACATTAATAAAATTAAATAAATTTTAAAATTGTTTCATTGCCAGTTTTTAAAATTGAAACAAAGAAAAAAATTACAAAAAATTTGGAAATATTTTCAAATTTTTTCGGGTACTCTCCTTAAGTGGTCAAAGTTGAGTTGTAAGAATTTTATCCATAGTGTATAGTTTCTTTTGACGCTCACAACAACATAAGTAGTGTCAGAAGCTAGGTCATTATCCTGACTGAAGGATTGTAATGACCAATTGTGTACGTATGTGTAACAGCTTATAATAGATATGACTCCTCTAAGCTTTAATTTATTTGCGTTAATTGTTGTTTCACAAACCCTTAGAGTAGCCTGACACTGTAAAAGCTTTCAAATTCTCATTTAGAGAATGTTAAGCACTCTGGTTATGTTCTGATAACTTGTGTACAGATCAGAGATCAGCAATGAGTATTCAAAACGATGAGTAGGATCGAATCATACTCATAATTTCTGATACTTATACGCATTCATACTTATTTTAATATCATGGAAGCTCTACTCATATTAAAAATTTAAAGTACTCATCATATTCATACTTAACAACACGTATGATGTTTTTGATTTCGACTCTACATAACTCAACATTTCTACGAATCACAAAATAAGTACGAATCACATACGAACTTTGAAATACTCTTTAGGAGAGGGTGTGTTTGCTCTGCTTACTGCTCTGGCTTTTTTGCTTATGTGTCTGTTTTCTTTTGTAGTAAATGCAACAACAACTAAGACTGTAAATTTTTATGAATGATTCAATTCACTCGCAAGATTTATAAGTATAATTCAAAAGTTAAGAACCTAAATGAGTAGACTTATGAATCAAACATATTTTCAATGAGTTTGATGTCAACGTTGTACGCATGCTCATTGCAACCTGTGCTTATAAATCAAGATTGTAGTGAGTATGAATGAATCACAGTACATAGTTAAATTTCAATATTGTTGACTCACTTATATTCAAAACTTCATGAGTGCTTATAAAAAGCGAAAAACGATTCATTGCTGATCTCTGGTACCGATCTTACACCACCGGTATAAAATTTCGTTTCCGAGCTTCTTATTTAAAGGTGTTCACGCCGATTTTTTTCACCATTACACTGTCTACATTTGGAAAACTGTTTTCGTCCATCATTATTTCATCACCAATTGAAAACGGACTATGATTATAACTTTTTAATACGCATAGATTTAGTTTTCATTGGTCGTGTCGTGTCGATGCCACACAGAAAAAATTATCGCCAAAAAAGAGTCAAACAATCGCATGTTTGAAATTAATTTTGTTTTTAACAAATATTTTTTATTGTTTCAAATATTATTTTTGTTTGGGTTTCATGTTCGTCCAAACACTAATGACAACTTAAAAAATTATAATAAACGCTTTTTAGTTCATTCAATTTAATACTTCTTCCTATGAAATAATGAATGCGCTTTACTTTTTGCGTTTTTTTTAAATATATTTTATAGTACACAACACCGCACCATAATCATGTAAAAAAAAAACCATAAGAAAAGAAATCAAGGAAAAGTGTGTGATAAATGTATTCATACAACTAATGTATATACATATGTATGTATTTTAATAAATCTAATGCTTTCATGCGGTAAAATATTAGAATTAGTATTTTTGTTGAAAGTTTCAAATAACTAAAGTTAAAAAGGTAATAATACTTATTTCAGAAAATAAGTTAAATTATATACATTAATAAATGAATGAATGTGTACATTGCACACTGTATTCACGATTTAGGAAGAGAGCACAAATATTAAAACTATAACGAATGATCAGTTGCACGCTGTCATACACTTGTATGCAAGAAATAAGGGTGGGTTTTGAAATATGTACACATAATGCTCTCATTGCTTTTTTATATGCGCCAGCGATTCTCTCAGTAAAGAAGGTTGTGTATTTTTATTTGTTGCGGACGCCTATGTGTGTTTACAATTATAGCTGTAAGCAAAGTGCGACTTATTCAAGAATATATAAATGCATGCTTTTAATGTTTGTAAAAAGTATTCTTTTAAGGTTTGTCGCGTGCATCGTAGATTGTGACTAACTTCTTTTTTTGCAATGAATTGCAGAAAGAAATCTAACGGTAAAAAAATTGTGTGTATTGAGAAAAGAAAAGAACTTGCCAAAAACGTTGTTAAGCTTTTAATTTTATTCTGTGTTAAGAAGTTGGTGCGGTTAGTGTAAAAAAAAAATTTTGTGTTATTTTTATTAACAAAAAAAAAAAAAGAAAAGTGTGTATTTAAGAAAATAATTTTCTATATATTTTTTCACTTATTTTCCATAACGCGTTTCTGAAAATCAGTTTAATCTTAAAAGGTTTGTAAATTTCTTATATTTTCTATTCATTTTCTTATTATTAATTTAATATAACTCGAATAAAAATGGAGATGGAATGCTTTTTATGCAAAGCATCATTCGATTCCCCCAAAAAATTATTAACCCATTTGAACAAATGTGGTCTTCCATCCAAAGATTTAAGGTAAGCATAAATTCTAAAAGCATTTTTTCACATTTTTAATATTTTCATTTTCAATCCACATGATTTTTATAGAAGCGGAAAAAGAGGAAAAATTTACAATAAACTGGCTAATTTGAAAAGGCTTTCAAAAGATGTTTTCAAAATAAGTGAAAGTAAACCTGATTTAAGTACTTTTGAAGGTAAATACAATGATTATATTATTATTACTTATATTTAATAATTGTTGTTATTTCAGAGTCAGAAGAAAATTGCAGCTTGTATCTACAATATCTTCAAAGTGAGCAAATATCAGCTGAGGAATTTGATCTTTATTGGCGCAAATGTGCGCCATTTCGGTTCAAACAAATATCGGAATCTCAGACAACGGCAGAAATTTTTAAGTTATGGCCTGACTACATAAAACCATCAGGTTTTCATTTGGTAAATTTCTAACATACCAATATTTATATATTTATATATATATATATATATATATAAATATAGCTATATATATAGCTTATGTGTTGTAATTCTACTTTTTCTTTTAGATTGATATAGATTTCTCCTTAAAATTTCCGATGGCCAAAAATTTGCATGAACGATGGCCTCAATTTTGCGAACAAATTTTGTGCGTTTTAAAAACTAAAATTTCTTCCGCGTATATTTCTAAAATGCTTGCTGCAATTGAGTCCAGAAATGAAGGTAAAAACTCTAATTTAAATGGTAAAATTTATTTTAATAAAATACTTTTGTTACAGAGTCTAAAACATTTATGATATTCTGGTTTTTACACAATCTCTTCCCACCACAACTAAAAGTTTCTACGGAGTCTAGTGGCTCAAAAATTCGAAAGAAATATTCAATTGCTGATTCCCAAGAAGGATTCGCAATAATACCAAATTCTTCTGAGGAATTAGAAGTTAAAGTTAAATTGTTGAAGCTACAATGCCGAAATATACAACCAAGATTATTAATTATAGGTGAAATATGCTCTATTAAATCTATTTTTGTTTTTGTAGATAACATTAAATATCCAATTTTGACATTTTTAAATGCTCTTGATGCATTATTTAAAATATTTTTTTTATTTAATCTTCGGTATCCGGAAGAATCCGAAGTTTTTTATAATTTTATACAATCATTTTTTTACGATTTACCTACTGCAAAGAAGTATTCAAAAGTATCAACCATTAAACATGAAATTTTAAATCTAAAATAAAATTTTAAGAGTTTTTAGTAATATAAAATTAATTATTATTATTATTATAAATATATTAATTAAATTAAAATTATTATTAATATAATTATATTATTATTATATATAATATATATTATATTATTACTATATATAATATATATTATATTATTATTAATTAATATAGAAATAATTATATATAATAATTAATTTTATTATTTATAAATTAAATAATTTTTTTTTTAAATTATGTACATATATTAAAAAACCCAATTTTGAGTATTTATTAAAAGTTATTCCATTATTATTATTTATTTTAAAAATACAAAAATTTTAATAAATTATCAATTTTTATAAAATTTAAACTATTATTTTCTAATAAAAAGTAATTAATTTTAAATTAAAATTAATTTAATTTTATAAAAACTATTTAAAAAATTATAAATTAATTTTATAAATAATAATTTTTCACGACATTTAAGAAATGAAACATGGCCATATAATTTTTATAAGATTTAATGAAAAATATATGGATGTATATAAACAAATTTTCTCTTAATCTACTTTAAAACTAAACAATTTATTTATTACCTTTTTGCGATTTTATGTTAAAAAAGAATGAATTACATTTAGTTATACATAATTATTATCTCTCGTTGAAAAAACAACAGATATTGTATCCAATTTGAATTTTAAAAACAAGGGACTCAAAGTCAATACTGACCACAATAATTTTATATAAATTTATAAATGTATTATTTTAAAGGATTTGTGTTAAATTAAAAAAATTAATAAAATATTTGTAAACGACTCATCTGTTAATTTTTTATTTAAAGGAATATTATAGAAAGGGTAGAAAAACGCATTACATTACAGCAGGTTACAGCAAAAGAAATTTTTGCCCAGACCGGAAAAGTCTATAATAATTTTACTTGTTTCAATTATGGATTTATTTAAAACCGGGGCACTTTTTAAACAAACTATTTATTGGTTCAAACAATAAATTGTTTGATAATTAGTCTAAAACATAATAAATGTTATGTTTGTTTTAGTGAATACATTTGTTTGAAATTGTAATAAAAATTTCAAACAAATTGCTTATTGATTCAAACAAAAAATTTGTTTGAAAATTGTTGTAAAATTTAATAAAAGTTATGTTTGTTTTAGTTAAAAATTTATATGAAATTGGAAATGAATTTTGATTAACCTTTTTGGCTAATAACATAATTATTTAATTGAGAAAAAATGCTTTTTCTTTTCAAATAATTTTTTACGAATTTGTTCGCTGAATATACAATTTTCGTTGTAGGTCCGATTTTAGACAATTTTGTATTTGATTCAATGATTTTTTGAATTGAATCAGTTATATATTTTTTTCTGTGCAGGGTTCAAAATATCGTAAAGTACGACATTACATAAATACATAATTGGCCATTACAACCCTTCAGTCAGGTTTACGACCTAGCTTCTCACACCACTTGTGTTGTGTGCGTTAATTTTATACATGAGTGGCGGGACCTACAGTTTAAAGTCGACTCCGAACGACAGATTTTTTGAGAAGCTTTTTCATGGCAATTTTTACTCTCAGAGTTTTTGCCACAAATCTGCTGAGAGGAAGTCGCCGAAGAAATATTTTTTCATATTTCATTTTGATGTCTGACCTGGGATTCGAACTCGGGCCTTTCATCTAATAAGCCAACACACAGACCACGGCGACTTCAACGCCGACATTACCGACTGCAATTTTATATTAAGTTATTTAAATAGTTCGGTAGAAGTGGTTGTCCCGTCAATAGAGTTATGAGCAGACACACTTAGGCCACAAACAGGGCTCATTGTGATTGATACCACAGTTTTACATTTCAACTTATTTAATACAATAAAAAATTTTATTAGTGTGTGTAAATTTTACATGAAAACCAACTTATGCAAGTTTTTTATGTAAACTCACCCCAAAAAGTATTACATACTACACATGCATATGTAAAATGTGTGTGTAAGGGTAAGTAAACCAAAAAAGTTATTCCAAATTTAATTTTGTTAATAACATACATAACTTCAAGGTGTATTGTTATAAGTTACTTGTACCACACATGTGCCCCATAGCAGGGGTGTGAGCATGACCTGTTGGTTTTCCTTATGTTATGTTTTTGTATCCCCAACTTTGAAGGGTTTCTTAAAATTAAAATAGTCAGGTCAAAATGAAAACTAATTTAAAACTAATTTAACTAATAATTTGGATTTATTCAAATTAGTAATGATGTTAAAATTATGTTATGATTGAGTTTACTTACATCCATAAGGTCATGAATAATTATGTTTCGTTTTAATTAAAAAAAACTTTCACTTTGTAAAATCGAAATTATTCTCAGAATGAATATTAAATGAAGTTAATGAAATTTGTTAGAATTCTAAATCAGGCTGGTTGGCAAACCGCACAAGCAAGTTGGTATTATTAAAACAAAAATTACTCTGCGGATTAATGAAGTAGCCACTGGACACCATATGAATCAAAGATTTCTGCCATAGCTGTTACTGCTGGTTCTGACTGACTGTAGAGTCTAATGTTGTTGGTAATATTACAATTCAACTGAAATATATTAAGATACAGTTTCCTTAGACGGCGTAGTCTAGTTGGTAGGGTTCAAACTCCAGGTTAAATTGAACGAAATATGAAAAAAATATTATTCGACGACTTTCAGCAGATTCTGGCAAAAACTCTGAAAGTAAATAAAATCACCATGAAAATTTTCTTAAGAATTTGTAGTTCGGAGGCAACTTCAAACTGTAGGTCCTGCCACTCTTGTATAAAATTAACACACACAACATCAGTGGTGTGAGAAACAAGGTCGTAATGCTGACTGAAGGATTGTAATGACCAATTATGTATTGTCTTTTATATACAATTAAATTGTTAACAAATATTTAATTCTGTACAAAAGGGTCCGCCAAATAATTTTTTTTTTTCTGAAAATGCTTTAAAAAAACTACTGAATATTTTCTCAAATTTCTTTTTTTATTTGAAAGTACAATCCTTCCGGTTAGTAATGGAAAATAATTTCATTCAAATGGCTGCCTCGGCTGGCCATGCAGGAGCCTACACGATCGGTCCAATTTTTAAGCACATTATCGATTGTGTGCAGCTGTATTTCACCAATGGCTTCACGAATATTGTCCTTTAAAGCGTCAATTGTCTCTGTCTTGTCGGCGTAACACTTATCTTTGACGACACACCACAAATAATAGTCCAACGACATCAGCGAGTGTAGCTTCGGCTGTGTGGCACGTAGCGCCGTCCTGTTGAAACCAAATGTTGCCAATATCCTCCTCTTAAATTTTTGTGAACAAAAATTCGTTCAACATGGGCCGGATAACGATCGCCATTGACTGTAACTGCCACTCCTTGCTCATTTTTGAACTATGCCTCTGGACCAAAATCCGCACCAAACAGTGACTCGTTTTGGGTGCGTCGCCTTTTCAATGTATGCGTGTGGGTTTTCTGTGCCCCAAATGCGACAATTTTGCTTGTTTACATACCCGCCAAGATCAAAATGAGCTTCATCTGAAAAGATGATTTTTTTTTGCCAAAATCGGCATCTTCTGTAGGCTACTCGTGTAGGCTACTGCATGGGCAGCCGAGGCAGGCATTTGAATGAAATTATTTTCCATTATTAACCGGAAGGATTGTACTTTCAAATAAAAAAAGAAATTTGAGAAAATGTTCAGTAGTTTTTTTTTAAAGCATTTAAAAAAAAAAAGTTATTTGGCGGACCCTTTATAACAGTACAACACTAAGAGCCATTAGTATGACTTGTCGTTAAAGTCGGGTTTAGTAAAAGGCAACTTTAGTGAACTTTAAAGTCAGTTTTAACTTCTTTTCGTTATTACAACCTAATAATAAAATAAAGTTAACTTTTTCACAAATATGCCAGTGCCGGAGCAATGTCCATAATATTTGCCAAATTAAACAAGTTTCTTTTAAATGTAGTGGCAACGACATGCTTCTTCTTTTTGTTGTGTTTGCTCATTTTGTTTATATTTGAAGTTGCCATATTGAAAATAATATATAATATGGCAAGTTCAAATATAAAGTTAACTTTAAAAGTTACAGATAGAATGATCCTACCTTTAGCTTAACGCTCACTTCTACCTTATTCTCCTGTTATAATAATGAAAAACAACTTATCTAACCGTTAAAATTCTCCTTTTAGTTAACGTCAAGTTGTAATAATGGCCGCTAAGTGTTGTGTAAAACAAAAAAAAAAACATTATTTTATGGTTGTTGTTATAATTAACCATCAAATCGTAGAATAATAAATTGTTCCGTTATCCAGTTATCATTGCGAATTAATCATTGTGATTTATGATGGATCGCATCTTTATAGTTTGCCCAACGAGTGGAGGCTTTAGCAATAATTTTGAGGTCACGAAAAGAAAATTAACCCATGCTTAAATGTTAATACAAATAAATGATAATAAAATCATACGAATTTTTATTACAAATACTAAAACATCTCTGTACAAATGATGCAGTAAATTGGTATAACAAGTTAGAATTGTTAAATTGTTTTATTAAATAAAGAGTAGCTTAATGAGATATGATGTCATGATTTAAGTTATGAAATAAAATTATTTGTATTAAAAATTGAGAAAACAATGGAATATTTTTATCCAGTTTTATGTAGCCATATACATACATACATACAGTGAGGTTCAAAAGAAACTGTACATAAAAAAATATGTATTAATAAATTACCGTTTGTTTGTATTTTAAAATTGTTTCATCGCCAGTTTTTAAAGTTGCAACAAAGAAAACAACTAAAAAAAATTCCTAAGCATTGTCAAATTTTTTAGGGCGCTCTCCTTAAGTATTAAAAGTAGAGTTTGGTGATTGTTAGAATCTTATCCTTAGTGTACAGTTTCTTTTGATGCTCACTGTACATATATAATTCATACATAACATAACATACGTAATTGGTCATTACAACCCTTTAGTCAGGATTACCACCTAGTTTCTCACACCACTTACAGTGTGTGCGTTAAATTTTATACATGAGTGGTGTGATTTACAGTTTAAAGTCGACTCCGAACGACAGATTTTTTGAGAAACTTTTCATGGCAATCTTTCTATTTACTCTCAGAATTTTTGCCAGAAATCTGCTGAGGGGAAGTCGCCGAAGAAATATTTTTTTTCATATTTTTCGTTTTGCTGGAGAAGCCTGACCTGAGGTTTGCACCGAGGCCTCACGTCTAATAAGCTAACACGCTACTTAATAGACAGACACAGCGACGACATACATAATTCGCCATAAGACATGATTTCAATATATGTAGGTTCTCCCACTACTTATGTTGTATGTGTTAATTTTATACATGAGTGGCGGGACCTAAAGTTTAAAATCGACACCGAATGACAGATTTCTTGAGAAACTTATCATGGCAGTTTTATTTATTGTCAGAGTTTTTGGCAGAAATCTGAGAAGAAGAAGTCGCCGAAGAAATGTTTATCAGATTTCGTTTTGCTGGAGATATTTCACCCGAGGTTTGAACCTTGGCCTCACATCTAATAAGCCCAAACACACTACCAGCTAAACTATAGCGACTTCATGTATCCAATATATTTTTTTCTACGATACGATATTTAGAAGCTAGGCCGTAATCCTGACTGAAGGGTTGTAATGGCCAATTATGTTATGATATTTAGAAATTAAGCTTCGCTAATCTCTTCCTGTTTATAACAATTAAAATTAATTCTAATTAATCACTTAAGTTTGTAAGAATTTAACCATGAAAGGAATTTTAATCAAAATCTAATCTATGTATTCTTACCTAAATACCATTAAATACGTTCCCTTATATTGTTCATCTTCACTTGGTATTTCTTTTCAATGATGCTGATGATGATTTTAAAATCGAATTTCCTTTGTGAAAGTGAAATGACTTGTCGTTATTGAATTTTATCGCGTACATCGCATCATCATCATCAGGGAAAACACATACTCGCGTACAATGATGCTTATTTTATACTCCGTATCATATGGGTTTTCCGTTTTAGTACCGTTAGTTTCCTTATTTCTTTTTTTTCATTTCTTTTGTTAGAGTTTTTTTTTTTTTGTTGTATAAAATCAAATTGTCAACGCTAATTTGCTTTCAATGTATAACAACACTGGTTAAGTATGTTGGTTGTTATGTGCCAAAACGTATATAAAAACGGGGAATGAAATAATTTTTCGAAGACAAAAGACAATATTTCGTTACGAAAGGTTTAACAGGTAAATGAGTTTAAAAGTAAAAATAACGTGGAATGAAAATGAGCATTTAATGCTTCTTCTCTTCTCTTGTGTGACTGCAGGTGGTAAATTTAATGCCTCCTCTTTAACATATATTAACTGAGATTGAAGTGGATTCATTGGCATTAGGGGTTTTAGAAATGTAAATGCTAATTCTTAATAATGAATATGAATGAATTAAAAATTAGTTTTGAAAAATCATCAACGTCAACAGAACAAAATCAAAAAAAAATATTTCTTTAGCGTCTTCCTCTTAACAGTGTTCGGACAAAAACTATGATGGCGCATGGCGACTCATCAAATTTAACGGATTAAATTTGCATATATGTTGGTAATATTTGTTTTTCTTAGCACAGCGACACATCAAAATTGAACCTTCAAACTTCATTGTATATTCTTCAAACTCATCTCGGCCTATACGTGTGGGTATATTTTTACTAGAACATTAACAAAAAAAGGCGATTTTGATCAATTATTTGATGTGTGGCCAGGCAACGTGAGAATAAATAAAATTGCCATGAGTAGTGCGATAAAGGGACTAAAGTGTTAGAATAACCATGTAAACGAATAAGTAAGGGCTTTTAGAAAGTATTGTCCTACAAAGCAAATTTTTTTCTTTTACCTCTCGACTCTTATGTGAAACACTATTCTTGCAGAACCCTTTACTGTCTCTTGCAGTATAGTCTGATACATTCCAAATCTAATCATACTACATACATACAGTACATAATTAGTCATTGTAACCTTTTAGTCAAGTTTACGTCCTAGTTTCTCACATCACTTATGTTGTGTGTGTTAACTTTAGAGATGAGTGGCGGGATCTATAGTTTAAAGTTGATTCCGAAAGACCGATTTTAGAGAAACTTTTCAAGGCAGATTTATTTATTCTTAGAGGTTTTGCCAAAAATCTGCTGAGAGGAGGTCGCCGAAGAAATATTTTTTCATATTTCGTTTTGCTGGAGATGTCTGACCTGGGGTTTGAACCGAGGCCTCTCGTCTAATAAGCCAACACACTACCTACTAGGCTACGACGACTATATACTACAACGTAAGGTAACTTATAACTGACAATCGTATGTTTATTCAAAGTAGTAGCGATTATTATAGAAAAGTCTAATTGTGATCAACAGGGAATCACACAGTTGCCGTAGTCTAGTACTTAGGGCCATTATTACAACTTGCGGTTAACAGAAGGGAGGATTTTAACGGGCAGATAAATAGTTTTTCATTGCCCAATAAGACAGAAGTGAGCGTTAAACTAAAGGGAGAATCATCCTGCCGGAGATCTCATAAAGGAAATATTTTATTTTACAGTACGACTCATTAAAACGGATACGAATTTATTTTATTCATTCGGTCATAGCTTATTGTCATACTCATAAATACTCACTTCAAAGGAGCTGTGAGAGGCAAATTAAAAATGTTCACAAAAAAAAATCAAAATTACTCCAGCTTTTGGTGCTAGTAGAGTAAAACAACTAATATTTCCAGCAATTATATGAAGAATTTAATACGCTGTTACCATTTTATGAGAAATTTCAACTTCATATGAGTACTTTTGGAAACTTTTAAAAAGTTCTTCGTACAACCAATTTCCAAGAAAATAACTTCAGTTTAATGTTTCAGCAAATGTTGGAAAAACAATAAAAGACTGAAATAAGGAAAACAACACAATTTCTTTTAATTTTTCAGAATGGACTCATGTTGACCAGCTCATTGTGTACCATTGTAGACAAACAAACAAACAAAACCAAAAAGTCATCATAAGAGTTTTTCTTTGGATTTCAAATTAAACTGGGCTGACTTCTATTGACAGACAAAATAAAAACATTTTTGGGCAGTAGGAAGAACACGTCAACGTCAAATTTATTTTTGATTAAATGGTAAGAGGTAATTCAGAAATATTGTTTTCCTACTCTTCAAACTTTTGTGTGTGAATTTCTTTCTTCACTTGTTGGATATGAACACTTTGGTATTTGAAGTTTTGTCAACGTCATACTGGCTATTTGCTTTACACTTTCTGAACAAAGAGTGTTTGAAACAAAAACATCATCATTGTTTGCAGTAAACTAAAGACAATAAGACTGTATTGTGTTGCGTATGAGTTCAAAGGAAGGAAAAAAGAATTTCGTGACAATATTTGCTTGAAGGCAGCCATTATAAGCAAACTATCCTCACGTACTTCTTTTCCAATACTTCTGTTCTGTTATTGAATGTTTGTGGTCGACTCTTTTTCATTTCTCAAACAAAAGGTATTAATATAGCATAAGCTTAAACAGAATGAAGCTATTGATTCTGTATAAAGAACTATTCGATTGGAAATATTTCTTACTTTAAAACTTATTACCCATAAATTGCACTCGGTGTATTGTACATTTTTTCACAAATCTTGATACGAAAGCTATTTAGCCATTTGTATACCGTAATGCATAGTCTAGTAGGTAGAGTGTTAGCTTATTAGACGTAAGGCCATGGTTCGCACCTTATATCAGACATCTCTAACAAAATCGCAGTGACTTCCTCTCAGCAAATTTCTGACTAAAACTCTGAGCTTAAATTAAAAATTGCCGTGAAAAGTGTTTTTGGTTTTTAACAAGCGTTGAAGTAGCAACGAAATATGAAAATTGACAATATTGGTTACGGATACGGAGATGGTGTTGAAAGTGAAAAGGACACCGGATTCATATACATTACATTTTATTTAAGTTTTCTATTTTTTTATTCTTGGAAATAAAAACAGTTTATGGTTTTACTATGTGATTTATGGTTTTACTATTGTTGGAAAGCAGTAAAAAACGAACTGTTTCCGCTAGCTGGAAGGCAGTTACTTTTTCTTGAATTTCAATTTCATCTTTTTTTTGTGTCATATCCCTATCTGCTCTTCTTTAAAACACTTACCTTACTCTCTTCATTTTATTACAATGTAGTTGATGTGATATTCTTCGCAGTTGCTTTTGGTTCTTGATTTACTCTGGTAATATATAGTTTCCTGTAGAAAAAGAAAACCAACGAACGAATTATTTTTTATTTCCCGTGTTATAACACAATCACGTTAAGTAGACATTCGTTGACTTTACGTTTTCCTTGAAGCAATGAAACTTGTTTTCTCTTTAAAATTTTTTTGTTTTTGAAAGAATTTCACGATTCTTTAAAGGAATCTTTTTAATACAATCTCTGACAGTGTAGAAAAAACAAACGGAAAAATGGAAAAATGTTTTATTGCCGTGTGGTACTACAATGTTGTTTTAAAATAGTAGACATGGCTTCAAATTTAGAGTTAATTTCAGCAAAAAAAAACTACAAAGATTTCTTTTAGCAGCTGTTAATAACTTGGAGATAATATTTATCCACTTTATCACACATTTCATGTGGTTTCTGAGGAAATATTTGACAAAAATTGATTTCCAAATGCTCTAACGTTATCGGCGGCCTTTGACGTAGTTTTACAAGAATAGGCTAAGGGAAGCTGATCGCATGATTTTGGTAGCCAACTTAGATTGCAAACAAAGAAATTAATCGTACTATAGAGACAAATCGCTCATAGTGCCAGCCTCTATGTTGTCCCGCTTATAATCTTCAATTGCAGCCCAAACAAGTCATACGCCCGGTAACTATTCTTCCAGGATTCTTATCGAAGAATGAAATGACAATGGCTCCTCCAGACCAAAATATGGGCAAAAAGGTCACTGTTTTCGAGTGAAATAGCTTTTATGCAATCACTTCAACTATTTTTCTTGTTAACGTAACCACTGAGTAATAAATCATCGGCATATCTAAAGCTTGTAAATGGTTTCATAGTGAGTAGATGAGTTGCGAATCCAAATGTCGTAATAGCGCACCAGATAGGCCAAATTTACAAGAACTGGAAAGAAATTCAGATTATTCGCCACACCTTCTCTAGCAGAAGTGTTCTTTAAGTAGTGCGAACTTTGCGATGATCTCTCCATAATCTTTCAAATTCCCTCACACTAAATCGTTGCCGTGGTCTAGTAGCTAGTGTGTGAGCTTACTATACGTGAGGCCACTGTTCAAACCCCAGGTCAAACAACCCCAATTGAACGAAATATGAAATGAGATATTTCTTCGGCAACTTCCTCTCTGCAGATTTCTGGCAAAAATTGTGAGGGTAAATAAAAGTGATGTGAAAAGCATCTCAAAACTCTGTCGACTTTAAACTGCAGGTGCCTTCACTCATGTATAAAAAAATTAACACACACAGTATAAGTGATGTGAAAAATTAGGTCCATAATCCTGACTGAAGGGTTGTAATTGCCAATTAAGTATGTATGTATGTATGTTATTCGATAGAAAACCGGTTTAAGATCACCTTCTTTACTCTTTCTGCATTCCTTTTATAGTTTCGAAAGTTATTTACAAAAAGCTTCTATAAATACCTCCAATGTATCCAAAATTAATCAAAAGACTAGCCTTCTAATATTGACATCGTTGTCAACAGCATTCACTGCCGTAAAGCGAATAACTTGTTAACGAAAAAACATTTTATGTTGTATCGATAATAGCAAATGAACTTATTGAATTATTGTGAAGTGCCATAAAGTTTTAAATTCCATGAATATTACTTTGCATTATTATGTATTTAAACTACTAACTTAACACATTAAAAATTCAAAAGATCTGCTATAATGCAAATGCAAATGATTACAATAAATATTCTCCCTTAGAGCACATTTTCCAAACTAGTTCAAGACACCAAAAAAGGCAAGTGTATCCATTGAGGTGTGGAAATATTTTTCAGGATTGTTGGCACTTATCAATTGGGTCAAGTGGCAACGTCAACATTGTTTTCTCCAAAAAGGAATGGAATACGAGGAGTTGAAATAAAGTGAAAACTTTCTCTCTCTCTCTTTCACTTTGTGTGTAACATTTGCTTACTTAATATCTAATGCAAGCCAACATGCAAGTCCTCTTGCCAAATTCATAGTTAAAGTAAATGCATTTTTATTTTTGTTGTTCTACTTGCTATTGCTGAAAGTTTGCGGAAGAAATTCACATGAATACAATGGAGTAATAACAAATACAAGCAAACAAACACGTACACTAACTCATGCCGAAATTTATCCATGAGTACAAATCGGCTCACTTTCTTAAAAATATCTTCGTAGTACTCACACATACAGCATTTGAAAATTGTATTAATGTATTGGTTTATCCGTTTAGTGGTTTCAAAAGCTCCTGTCCAACATACCTGTTATCTAAAGTGCCATTTATTTAGGGAAAGGCTTGTCATTTATGTATATAGATGGTTTAACATCCGTAGGGCGCATCAAAATTTTCCAAACTTACTGCAAAATGTGGCCATCTTTCGAGCATTACTGCATGTACGTGGTCGTCGTAATCGATTTACATACATACATACATAATTGGGCATTACATCCCTTTAATCAGGACTATGACCTAGTTTCTCACACCACTTATGTTGCGTGTGCATCAATTTTATACATGAGTGGCGGGACCTACAATTTAAAGTCGACTCCAACTTTTTAATTGGAATTTTATTTACTCTCAGAGATCTTGCCAGAAATCTACTGAGATGAAGTCTTCGAAGAAAAAACATTTTTTCATATTTTCGTTTTGTTGGAGATGTCTGCCCTGTGATATGAACCGCGGCTTCGCGTCTAACAAGCCAACACACTACCTACTAGACTACGGAGACTTGCAACAACAATTAAGACTGTAAATTTTGATGAATGATTCGAGTCCGTATGAGTTTCATGCCAACGTTGCACACTGTCGCGAGCGTGGCCAAAAATGGTTAAAGTCAATGTGGGAAATTTAATATTTTTTTACCTTTATCTTATAGAAAACACTTCTATTAGTTGATATGTAAAATTTTTTTAAAAACTTTTGAGTAGTTTTTTAGTTATTGTATCTCAAAGTTAAGAATTTCTATGCATATAGAAAATTTGTGCGAAAACTTGAAATTTGACATATTTTTGTAATAGTCAAAATTCAAAAATTCTTTTGGTAATGACTAAATTATTTGTAATAGAATTGTAAGCCAGGTATGTAGTTGTAATTACAACGCAATAATTGTTTACAAATATTAATCGTATGTGAGATATCCTTAGTCAAAGTACAGGTCTTCAAAAAATTAAGATTTTCATACATTTATTAACTTCAGTAGTGAATTAAAAAAAAGTACCCAATATCACTTTCGAAATTTTTTGATATTTTATTGCCACAAGTATGTACTTTAACATATATAAATTTCAGCTGCTTCTGACTGCTTTTGTGCGCGTTATAAATGTTTTTAGTGTCAACATCATTGCCGATTCGTGATATTTTTGAGCAATGGGTGCAACTTAAGAAAAATAATACAACAAAAGTGTTGCATCATATTGAACAATTTGTGGAAAGTCGTATTCAAAGATTTCTAGCAGATATAGAGAAGCACTAACTGAAATTCATTCTTTTCAAATTAGTAATAATTGGACAAAATATAGACGTGGAAAAAGTAGGTTTGAAACTGAGTTGAGGAAGTGATGTAAATTTTTCTAGATCATCGATTTTTTATATTTAAACATAAATAAATTCAATTAGGAACCAAGTACAAGTGTCTTTTCACTTATATGTATAAATTTAAATATTCTAATATATATAAGCAAATTTTAAATTGTTTAATAAAATATTGTTTAATTAGTATTTCAGCTATGGTAAAAATGTATCCTTAAAATTGTCTAAGGATATACGGAATGTGAGAAAATTAAATTTTAATGAGTTAGTAAAACATTTAAATCATAATTTGCGATTCGAAAAAATATATGTATATTAAATTTTTTTGAAAAAGGACATTTTTAAGGTGGGCGTATCCTTGCTCAAAATTGAACGAAATTTGGAGAAAGTATTAAGCATGTTAAAACTAATAAGTGTACGAAATTTTATTTACATATCTTTTTTTTCCTCCAAGTTATAGCAATTTTTAATTTCAGGATATATGGGAAGGACACGAATCCTTTGAGTTTAAATGACCAAATTTTAAGTATGATTATATTTTACCAATTAATATAGGTGTGCCAAATTTCATTACTCTACTATTACTCCTTCTATTTTTGGCCACTCGTTATATGAAATCGCGACAGTGTGCGTTGTACGCATACTCATTGCAACCTGTACTTATAAATCGATGTCAAAGTTATTCTCGCAAGGACGAAAAGAGAAATGAGAAACGTAGAAAGATAGACTGATACCAGACTCCATACAAATCTGTAACAAAAAATAGACAAATAAAGATAATCTCCTCTATACTTAGGCAGTTTTAAACAAATATGATAAAAAAAAACGAAGCAAACACTCGCATCTCAATTAAATTTTAGCTTTGATGGAAACCCTGATTGCTCTGTAAATATCAAATTTTTGACAAAAGCAACAAAAGCATGAATCATTTCTAGTAGAAAAGTTTTTCTTTTTTTTTCTAAGCGCTGTGGATATATTTCACTTGAATTTTTAATTCTTCATCTCCATCTCTTGTTTTTTTTTTTTTTTTTGTAAAAATTTGGCAAACATTTCTGTCTATACTACACAGTGACACATAACAGAAATGCTCGAAAAAAAATTGAATGCAATTGTTAAAGTGTTCAGTGGATGCTCAGTGTTCAATAATATTTAAAAGTTTATTTTTTTGTGGACATTTCCCAACAAGCGCAAATGGAAAATAAAATGAAAAAGAAGAGAAAGGAAAGGAGAAAAACTAAAATGTTTATTGAACCGAATAGAGTAGAAAAACTAGCAAAAATAATAATAATTGTGTAGGTTCCGCACAAGAGATGCCACAATTCGATTTAGGTTTTGCAAATAAGAATTTTAGTCTTTTTTTTTTTTTTGTTTTGTTATCCCAAAAGGAAAATATTTTTTATTTATTTCTGGGCAGGCCCAATACGGCGCCAAGCTTCTGAAAACTGTTGTTTAGCTGTGTTAGTAAAAATTAAATAAAAAAACCAAAAAAGTTTATTTCAGTTTCTGGTAAATAAATGTAAGAGTTATGCTGGTCAACAGTGAATACTTAAAGGCCATTAAAATTCATAATGCGTCGACAATAAGACGTTAAAATGTATTAGAAAACGTGAACAATTTTTATTCAAATAAATACTCCTCTATACTGACATAAGTTAGAAAGCTATTTCATGTAATAGGCTTAAAACTATTCTAATCCGTATTACCATAAAAGTGTGAGGTGATTTCAAAAGTAGTGAAGGCCATACAGTGGGTATCAAAAATATCGTACATTAAAAAAATTTACATTAATAAATTACCGTTATTTTTATTTTAAATTTATTTCACAGCCAGTTTTTAAAATTGCAATGAAAAAAAAATTTCAAAATATTGTCAAATTTTTTCGGGCACTCTCGTTAAGTGGTAAAAGTTGAGTTTGGTGATTCTAAGAATTTTATCCATAGGTTACTCACTGTATATTCTATTGATAATAATAATAATAAATTTTATTGATAATAATTTAAATTTTTCTTAAAAATCCAGGAATAGAATTCCTAATTCATTCTATTTTTGCTTATGTTTTTTTTTCTTGTATTATTGCTTCGATATCTTTTTACAAACGCCCACATTTGAATTGTTCTGTGTTAATAAATCTTTAAAAGCAAAGTATTCACCACAAATTCTTCTCAAATGACAGAAATAAAGACAACTTTTGTTTGTATCTTCCTGATACACCTACTATTTATCATTCTCCTTCTTAATCTATGGATTTGGCTTCAGAAAGAAATCTTGTTGCATCAGTCAACTTGTGTTGACAGATATTTATACATGTTTTGTCATTTATAATCGTGATGAGGATATTTTTGTTTTTGTACTTCTGTATTAAAACAGGATCTTAATCTTACTTATATTGCATAAATTCAAATCCTTTAGATTTTCGATAAGGTATTCGACTTTTTGCAAAGTAAAAATGATAAATAAAGAATTGCTATGGTTTTCTTAAAGGCAAATTATCATTAATGAGTGGTTGGATGGAACAAACGTACTCACTTAATTCTCACTTAATTTTACTTATCCCTGCTACAAGCATTTGCTCATAGTTCACTGCTCAGAAATTTTTTAAAATTTTATGAAGAATTTTGTAGCATGAATAATGCCTCATAGTGCAAATACATACATACATAATTGGTCATTACAACCCTTCAGTCAGGATTACGGCCTAGCTTCTCACACCACTCATGTTGTGTGCCTTAATTTTATACTTGAGTGGCGGGACCTACAGTTTAACGTCGACTCCAAACGACAGACTTTTGAGAAACTTTTTTCATGGCAGGTTTTACTTACTCTCAGAGTTTTTGCTAGAAATCTTCTGAGAGGAATCATATATCGTTTTGACGTCTGAACTAGGATACGAACCCGGGGTTTACGTCTAATAAGCGAACACACTACCTACTAGACTACGGCGACTCCTTTAGTGCAAATAAAACTTCTAACAAAATGTACAGTTGGCGTAAAAAGAAACTGTACGTTAAAGAAAAATATACATTAATAAATTCCCGTTATTTTTATTTCATTGGCAGTTTTTCAAATTGAAACAAAAAAAAAATTACAGTAAATTTCAAATTTTTTCGGGCACTCTCCTTAAGTGGTTAAAGTTGAGTTTGATGATTGTTAGAATTTTATCCATAGTGTTTAGTTTCTTTTGACGCTCACTGTATATGACATAACATAAGGAAGAAAAGTAAAAAAAATTAAGAAAATTTATCATTTTTTGTCAATTTTATTGTGACTTCAATTTTTTTTATTCCAAATTAAGTAGTCCTTCGAAAAATTTCTTGACTTCATAGAATAAAAATTCAGTTTTGACCATTGTGACTTTCTTAGCAAATTCGATCCTAATTTGAGCTTTAAGTCCTTTTTAAGACAATTAACACAAATGCAATTTTTTAGATCTATTAAACCTTAAGTCTCCAACTTAAATTTGCTTTTCATGCTTAAAATCGCATGCAAAAGTTTGTAAATCTTGTAACAGTGGCGGATACAAAATGTCTGATGCAGAAAACTACTTGATTTTGTCATTTTTTTTTTTTTTTTTGGTTTTTTGTTTTCTTCTTCTCTTAAGCCGAAAAGCTTAAAAGCGCATTGAAATGAATGGTTTTCTCGTAAATTGCATGTACAAAGATTGTAAGGATATTGAAAGAGCAAATGAAAAGGAAATTTCATGTTAAACGCCTTTTAGAAGTTTTCACATTGAATGGCCACAAACTACATTTCGTTATTGTAAGTGAATAAAAAGACATTTAAAGTTGATTTAAGACGAGAAAAAGTTAAATGGAAAAAGTTAATTCCTTTAACACTCGTTTTGACCAGTTTTTCTTCAATCTTTTGGAATCCTAACCAATTCACAAAACTATACAACGTTAAGTAAACAAGCTATTGCGACTCTGTAAACTTACCATTACGATACAAATAAACTGAAGAAACAGCACATTTACGATTTTTTCCTTGGATTCTATACGCGCTATTTCAAATAGGAACACTTTGAACACTTTGTCATCGAAATGTGGAAGATTATCTGGCACATTTAGATAAGAGTGAAACGGATTGAATTGTAGGCGGAGATTTAGCAGGATCACAACATCTCTAGCCTTATAGCAGGAGAAAGTGGAGCTCAGGAAGTGTACGTATTATTTTTATAAGGAATAAACTTTAAAATGCGGGCATAAAATGGTTGACAATTTCTGTGCGTCTGATTGTAATAGTTCAACTTAATACAAGTATTGGTAAAATTACAACAACGCACCAAGATATACAGTGAGCATCAAAAGAAACTGTACACTATGGATAAATTAAAAAATAACGGTAATTTATTAATGAATATTTCTTTTTAATGTACAGTTTTTTTGACGCTTACTGTATATCAAGCCAGAACACGAAATTCAATTTTTAAGAATGACAGGTTTGCTATTCACGAGAACCAGAAATCTAATCGGAACTCGTTTCAAGGAAAGCTTTTGGAATTGATAAAACAATTATGGGGACATTTACATACGGTCAGGATTTCGACCTGGTTTCTCAAACCGTTAAAGACGACTCCAAACGGCAGATTTTTTAAAAAAAATTTTCATGGCAATTCGATTTACTTAGAGAGTTTTTGCCAGAAATCTGCTGAGATGAAGTCACCGAAGAAATATTTTTGCATACTTTTGTTTTAATATCTGACCTGGGGTTCGAACCGAAGCCTTACGTCTACTAAGCCAACACACTACCTACTAGACTACTGCGACAATTAAAAAAAAAATAGTAAGCAAATGCTGATGGGGATATTATTTTATAATTCTAACGGTGAAAAACTATCCTAATTAAACCGTTTATTACCAATATTAAAAATGACCAGGAATACATTTCTAGTTTTAAAACCTTTGGCTTGTGAGACTTTGATTGTGTATAATTTTTTCCATTTTTTAATAAACGTCTATAGTGGCGAGCATGAATCTGTCATCAGGTCTTTCAATATCAAGGGAATAAAGTTTAGAGACTTTATTAAGTGATCGTTTAATATTTAAATAATAATTTATGAAAAACAATAAATTTTGCATGTAAACAATTGCTGTCAAATTTTTAATGTAAAAAAGATGTAATTTAAAGTTTTGTAAATATTTCAAAATATACTACAAGTTTATGTTTCAATCATAACTTTTAAGCAAATAATACAATATATTATGGCCTACATTAAGTTACAACTTGTCTACACAATATTCCATCTTCATTAGGTTGAGTGTGTCGAATTTTACCAGATTTTCAAACTGATAAAAAAATCAACTTGGAAAAGCAAAAGATTGATTGTCTTCTAATATATGTTGTGTTCTGCTGTTATTTTTTCTTCGCTAAAATTTTCTCATTTTTTCTTCTTCGTATTCCATGATGGTGAAAGTGTGGCTATTTATAGAAAAATAAAATGAATTTAAAAAGTTTTCTTCTCAAGACTAGTCAATGTATTCTAATGTGTTTCAAATAATGTTTAGAGATTCATCAATCAAACCAATGTCTGTATTTTTTTTTCGTTTTCGTTTATTTTCTTAAAATACAAAAAAGTTTAAATATTTAACTTTTTCTATTGATTTGAAAATGTACAAAGAATCTGAAAAATATACAGCGAGTGTCAATAGAAACTGTACACTATGGATAAAATTCTAACAATCACCAAACTCAACCACTTAAGGAGAGTGACCGAAAAAATTTGAAAATATTTCGAAACCTCATCGGACCTAAAAAGAGCTAATTAGGTAAGGAAGCTTCTAGATTTTATAGAATCCTGTAAATAGGTGTTAAAATCGATTTTAATAATTGAAAAATCCTCCACTATATTTATTAACTGCTTATAAAAACTGATTATGAATACCACAGAATAAAATCAACCCACTGCATTATCACATGTATGGCAAATAAAATTCTGCTCTTTTCTACCTAATATCCATGCGAACATTTTTATGTGTACATACATATTTGCATAAAAGCAAACAGCGAATATTGCGAAAAATAATATTGAATCGAGGAGAACAAAATGTGCGAATTAATGGCAAATAAAAGACCACAAATGCCAGCCACTAGCAATGAATTACTCGTGTTTATTTTGGAATCGCGTGTATTTTTTGTTCACCAAAATCAAATAAAATTCACCAAAAATCAATAAAAATAAATAAAGAAGACAAATTTAAATCGCTTTAAATACATACATAAATATGTGCTGCAAATATTTATTCAATCATAGAATGGTAAAATTTTTATTTTTTTTTTGTATTGTTATTGTTTTATTTTACAATATTATTCGAATGAATATTATTTTAATATTTTGTGGGGTATTAGTTAGTATAAATACAAAAACATTTAAATTGTTTAATTAAAATATTATGCACACAATATGAATAAAAAACTTTATAAGGGGTGATTTTTTAAGAGCTATAGGAACATTTTTAGAAAAAAAACACATAAAATTCAGAAAAATGCATGAAATCTTTATTTGAATCGAAAGTACGGTCCATATAATTTAATGTTTGAAGATTATTTCATGCAAATGTTGACCGCGACTGCGCCTCAAATGGTCCATCCGCTTAGTCCAATTTTGTCATACTCTTTCCAACATTTCGGACGGTATCGCACGAATAAATGCTTCAATGTTGTCTTCCAATGCGTCAATTGAAGCGGGTTTGTCTGCATAGATATGAGCTTTAACATAGCCCCACAAAAAATAGTCTAAAGGCGTTAAATCGCACGATCTAGGCGGCCAATTGACCGGTCCCGAACGTGAAATAAAATGTTCACCGAAAAAAGTTGGATATCATCTCACGGTAGCGCTCACCATTCACAGTTACGTTACGATTCGCAGCATCTTTGAAGAAGTACGGTCCAATGATGCCACCAGCCCATAAACCGCACCAAACTGTGACTTTTTCTTTATCGCACTCTACGTAAGCGTGTTGGTGGTTTAATGTCCAAAAATGTAAATTTGGTGCGAAATTTGGTCACAATAGCCCGAATAGCCGCTTCAGTCGTCGATTAAACTGACCATAAAATGGAAGAAGCGCGCGATGAACTTCCTTAACAGAGCACGCATTTTGATAATAAAATTCAATGATTTGCAAGCGTTTTTCGTTTGTAAGACGATTCATGGTTAAATTATAGACCAAACTGAAGATATTTGACAGTGAAACAAAACACGAAACGTGCGTGAGCTGTTTAAACCAGTGTTGCCAAAAAGATAATAGCTAAAAAATCACCCTATATATGTTTTGGTTAAAATATTTATATTTATGAAAACAGATTGTAATAAAAAATTGAATTAAAATTACAATTACAATGGGTGGCCCACCCATTAAATTAAAGCAGGTCTTGAATGACTAGCTTAAAAACCTGCAATTTTGTTAAAACAAAAATACTCACACAATATAAGGCGATTCCAAATATTATCTAAGGAGACAGTATAGTGATTACAGTACTTGACTACAAAAGCAATCATTGTGAACTCAAACCAAGAACAAGGAACAAATTTTTACCACAAAATTTTCAAACTGAGGCCTCCTCGCTGACTTTATCTAAAGCAGAGTGCACTGAAATTGTGCATATGAAATTGTTAGAACCATGTCCCCATAGGCCATTAGTCTACAGCTGACATATTCTAACCTCACTAGCCGTTGGTTCATTACTAAATTCCACAGAAGGTGAGAAACTATCGCCTCGTATATTTCAAGTGACGAGCGTATGCTATAACATCGAAGAAGCAATCCAGTCACCATAGGAGCTTTATATTTGCTTTACGCCAGACGTACAGTAGGCGTCAAAAGACACTGTACATTTTAAAAAAATATACATTAACAAATTACCGTTATTTTTATTTTAAAATTGCTTCATTGCCAGTTTTTAAATATTGTAACAACAACAAAAATTGCAAAAAATTTCGAAATATTGTCAAATTTTTTCGGGCACTCTCCTTAAGTGGTAAAAGTTGAGTTTCGTGATTGTTTAATAGAATTTAATTCAAAATGTACATATATATGTATATATTTAACTCTCGCTGTATATTTCACCATCCCAATCAAAATTTTGGACTGTTCCACTACGTAAAAACTTTTAAAAGCAATTGTTTATCATAAGATACTTACAAATGTTTATTTTTAAATAAATATAAAATAAAACAAACATATTTTACTATTCCATACAATTTAATTTTGTCAAAATTTCTTTTTTTGAATTTATATTCAAGCCTTTATTATTTCTTTTATTCTATTAATTAATTTCGTGCAACACCTGGAACCATTTACGAGATACAATTTTAATATGATTTATTTTGATTTCATAATCCTTTTAGACCGTTCATATAAACAATTTCTAATATCTGGCACGTAGTAAAAATATTGTGTATTGCAGCTGGATACTAAGGATAATAATTCTAAAAATCATTAAATAGGGGATTATTTTATAAGAATGCGAGTGACAAGAAAAAAAAAAGTTGGATAAAAGGCTCGCTAACTAATAGGGACATCCCATATTATTGTAGAATTTGTTGATGGTGTCAGTGCCATAACTTTCAATCACTTTCAAAATGGGAGCGAGCTCTTGTTTACATTAACTTTCTAATGCAGTTTATAATTAAGGCATCAGATAAATGTGAAACATTTTTGGGACATTTAAGCAATATTTCACAAACGAACGTAACTGCATGCATACATACGTGCCAGAGATTAGCAATGAATCGGTTTTTTCGCTACTCATAAGCATTCATGAAATTTTGAATATAAGTTAGTCAACAATGTTGAAATTTTACTATGTACTCTGATTCATTCGTACTCACTACAACGTTGATTTATAAGTACATGTTGCAATGAGTATGCGTACAACGTTGACATCAAACTCATACCATTCGAAATATGTTAGATTCATAACTTTAGAAAAATACTTATAATACTCATAAATGATTCGAGTGACTCGAATTATTTATGAAAACTTACAGTCTTAGTTGTTGTTGCAATTACAACAAAAGAAAAAAGACACATAAGCAAAAAAGACAGAGTAGCCAGCAGAACAAACACACAATCTTCTAGCACGTATGATAGTGGTCATATGCGATTCATACTTATTTTGCGATTCGTGTATATGTTGAGTTATGAAGAGTGGAAATCAACAACATCATATGTGTTGTTAAGTATGAGTACGATGAGTACTTCAAACTTTGAATATGAGTAGCATGAGTATGATATTAAAATAAGCATGAATGCGTATAAGTATCAGAAATTATGAGTATGATTCGATTCTTCTCATCTTTTTGAATATTTATTTCTGATCTGTATTAATTTGACCACCATCTATGCTTTACCCTGTATTGCAATCGCTATTATTGACTGGACAACAGGTACAAATAAAATATTTTCCGGAGAAAAGAAAAAATTCTCTACACAAAAAATCATTACGTGACAGCATTGCTGGCAGCAAGGTCGTAAACTTAATACGTGTACAAATGAGGAAAATGCCAATAATGAGAAAAATATTAAAGATTTTTAAAAAGAAATTAATGACGACACAGCAAGAACACATACATACATACATACATATTATAGAACACATGATTAAATTATAAATGTGCAAACATTTTAGTTTTTAAATGGAATTTCTTTTATAATTACAGACATAGCACTGCAATCATACATGACATTTATTTCTAATTATCCATGGGGTTCTCTCTCTATTATGTCGAAAATTTAAGAAAAAATTTGTAATTTTTCTCATTCAATTCAAACCTTTAAAATATTTTCATTATTCAAAGCAAAAAGTATTTGCTTCTGTGTAAACTGAGTGTATGACACCGAATTTCTAACCTTTATGACCAACAGGTGAAAAGTTTTAAACAAATTTTTGGTGTTAAAAAATTCTTGCTAGCTTCTCAATTTTCTTCGTCAAATGGCAGCTGAAATAAATAACATCAAAAAGTTGATTTAATTTTTTCAATTGCTTTGAGAAGTTTTAACAAAAGCAGTAAAAAAAATTTAAAATTTTGGCAAATACTGCATTATAGAATTAATAAGGTTTTAGTATAAAGAAATTCATTATATTTGCCTGGCATTGGAGGCTTGCTGTACGACAAATACAGTGCAATTGATCTTGCTTACCAGAGAACAGCAATGAGTATTCAAAAAGATAAGTAGAATCGGATCATACTCATAATTTCTAATACTTATACGCATTCATACTTCTTTTAATATCATACTCATATTACTCATATTCAAAGTTTGAAGTACTCATCATATTCATACTTAACAACACTTCTAATGTTGTTGATTTCGACTCTCCATAACTCAACATATACAAGAATCACAAAATAAGTATGATTCGCGTACAAACACTAAAAAACTCATTAGAAGGTTGTGTGTTTGCTCTGATTGCTACTCTGTCTTTTTTGCTTATGTGTCTTGTAATTGCAACGACAACTATGACTGTAAATTCTGATGAATAATTCGAGTCACTCGAATCATTTATAAGTATTATAAGTATTTTTGTAAAGTTATATGTAACTCTAAATGAGTTGGCTTATGAATCAAACATATTTCGAATGCTATGAGTTTGATGTCAGTGGTGTACTCATACTCATTGCAACCTGTACTTATAAATCAACGTTGTAATGAGTATGAATGAATCAGAGTACATAGTTAAATTTAAATGTTGTTAACTCAATTATATTTAAAATTTCATGAGAGATTATGAGTAGCGAAAAAACGATTCATTGCTGATCACTGGTACATACCTAAACCATTATTTGTTTGCTAAAAAATTTTTCCTAAAGTGTTGGAAACCATTTACATTGGACAGGATAACACGATAACACAATTTTTCCCTTTTTATTATTGTTTTGTTTTCAAGAAGAATGTTTAAAACAAAAAATAAAAACCTCAATATTCCGTCGGTATTTTTATTATTACAAAATGCTCTCAATAGTCATACGCAAATAAAAATTTAACGCAAAATAACCCAAATTGAAAAATATTAAAAATATCTGTGGTGGACCATTTTGTAGTCATAAATCAAATCCATTTTTTTGGTACCACAAAACTATGGTGAAATCTCCGAAATGTAAAATACTTTCATGCAATAGCACTAAAATCTAAAGAAGGAATTTTTCTACAAGAAAAACCCTGGTCGTTATGGTTATCCCGCACATACACAAGTATTTAAAAAATTAGGAAAAAAGTTCTAGTGAAAGATAAAAATAAATGAAAAGAATATATGTATTCTATCGGGTTATCCATTTCGTGGTTTCAAAAGTAAACGTAAATGAAACACATATAAAATATTTTTTTCATGATATTTCTTTTTTATTGTAAAGTTTGAACGTTGACATTATGTGTGAAACACTACATCATTTAAATGACCTCCACGCGAAGTGTTGCAAGCATTGTTTCTTTTGAGGTAATTTTCGACCTCTTTTTGACACATATTGTGCGGTATCTCAGCCATAACTCGATGAATGTTGGTTTTTAAGTGCTCAAGAGTTGAAGGTTTATCTGCATAAACACGGTATTTCGCGTAGCCCCACAAAAAAAGTCGAATGGTGTCAAATCGCATGATCTTGGTGGCCAGTTGATATCGCCACGACGAGAAATTACGCAGCCAGGAAATGTCTCTTGCAATAAAGCCATATTCGCTCAAGTTGTGTGGCATGTGGAACCGTCTTGTTGAAACCACATATTCTCCAAGTCGGATTCTTCAATAGCAGGCAAAAAAAGTCGGTTATCATATGACCATAACGCTCCGAATTGACGGTGACAGTCGTTCCATCGTCGTTTTCGAAGAAGTAAGGTTCAATCACACCTTCGGACCAAAGAGCGCACCAAACAGTGACTTTTTCTGGATGTAATTGCCTCTCTTCAATTAGCTGAGGATTCTCAGAACCCCAAATACGATAGTTTTGTTTAATAACATACCCACCGAGTGTGAAATGTGGTTCTTCGCTGAAGAAAATTTTGTTCAAAAAATTGCCGTCCAAGCACCCATTCCACGTATCTACGACGTTGTGAATGGTCAGCAGGCTTCAGTTGTTGCGTGAGCTGAACTTTATATGGATGTAGGTGTAGATCTAAATGCAAAATACGCCATAATGTGGCGTAAGACAGTCCTAATTCCTGAGAACGACGAGGAATCGACACATTCGGGTCTTCGGAACCACTTTCACTTACAATAGCAATATTTTCAGCGGAACGAGCGAAACGATGTGCACAGGCATTTCAATATTTGTAACCAATCCAGTCTCTACAAATTTCTTCACAATTTTTCCAATTGCTTGCGTAGTTGGACGATTATGTAAACCATAATCTCCTCTTAAAGCACGATACGTGGCTGTGGCAGAATCACCATTTTTGTAGTAGGTTTTGATAATTTTATGCGTTGTGTGATAGTTAAGCGATCCATTTTCGTGAATGTCAGACTTTCAACTGAAAAGAAAAAAAATGGTTTCACAACTTAGTTTGACAGATGTCGAATTCCAGTCCCATACTTTTGAAACCACGAAATGGATAGCCCTTTATATAAAAATTATCTACAAAGCGGTTCCTTAAGTCTTTCATTACCATCAAAATACAAGAATTTCATTACCCAAACTAGCCTTAATCGATTCACATAGTACTTATCTTTAAACTTTAAAGACTCTAAAGAATTACTCATCATTGCGTTCAAAGACAGACGTTATGACGCAAAATAACTGTGCACTAAGAATAAAATTTTAATAATCTCCAAACTCAACTTTTACCACTAAAGGAGAGTGCCCGAAAAAATTTAACAATATTTCGAAATTTTTTTTAATTTTTTTTTTTATACCAATTTTCAAAACTGGCAATGAAACAATTTTTAAATAAAAATAACGGTTATTTATAATAATATTAATTTTAATGTACAGTTCCTTTTGACGCTCACTGTATACCCACATAGACCTACATGCCATATATTGATTTCTGTGGGTTCTGAGAGGATCAAATTGCACAATAAAATTCTTCTATCGTGATTAATTATCAGCAACTAATTCCTGTTGAGCCAGCCTCAGTTTCGATCTGTCCAAGTTTTGGACATAGTAAACGTCACTTGTACTATGTTCCCATAGAAAATACAAATTCAAAGAAATATTTTATTCTCTCAACAATACACTAAAGATTGATAAACATATTTCAAAATAAAATGTAAAAAATTATACAAAAACTACAAATATTTCTAGAGAATAGTTTGAAGATGGAAAAATATTACAAAGAGAATACAACATAGAAAGTATTTTTCAATAAGGGACAGACAAAATGTGTTTGAAACAGAAGGTTAAGTACTACAAACGAAATGAAAAGGATGCGAAAAATGTGAAACACTCGTAAATATATGTACATACAGCGAGCGGCAAAAGAATTTGTAAAAAAAAAAATTTTACAATCACCAAACTGAACTTTTACCATTTAAGGAGTAAATACTCATACAATGAGTATGAGTACAACACTAACATCAAACTCATACCATTCGAAATATGTTTGATTCATAAGCCTACTCATTTATATTCATAACTTAAGAAAAATATTTCTAATACTTGTAAATGATTCTAGGGACTCGGTATCATTCATCAAAATTTACAGTCTTAATTGTTGTTGCATTTATAAAAAAAAGAAAACCGACACATAAGCAAAAAAGACAGAGCTGCAATCAGAGCAGACACACAACCTTCTAGTGAGTATTTTTGGGTTCGTGCGCGATTCATACTTATTTTGATCTTGGTGTACATGTTGAGTTATGAAGAGTCGAAATCAATAACATCATACGTGTTGTTAAGTATGAATATGATGAGTAGTTCAAACTTTGAATATGAGTAGAGGTTTCATGATATGAATGCGTATAAATATCAGAAATTATGAGTATGATTCCATTCTACTTATCTTTTTGAATACTCATAGCTGATCTCTGGTATCAATAAGAACGATGTGATTTGTGTAAATAACTGCCAGCATTATAGACTATCAGGCATGTATGGCTTTTACTCAATTGCATCTTTACAAACCTTAAAAATGTTACTAACTTAAGTAACAATGAAACACTAACATACATATTTAAAACGTGTATAATATTGATAACTAAAGTAAGTTAAACATCCTGTTTAAAAGTGTGAATAAAAAAGGAAAATTTGCTAATAACACCGTTTGTTAGTGTTGTTCACCTTAAAAAAAACACCTTTTCCTACAGGAAATTACCTTGCCTTTGTTGAAACTCTGTAGCATCTCATAAGGCATATTAAAAAGAAACTTAAGAATCATTCTTTTTTCTCTTTATATTTCTTAATCTCCTCTTTGATTTCGCTGATAAGAAGAAGGTACAGAAGAAGTAAAAGAGAACATTAAAAAAATATTAAATGTTACGCAAAGCATGATGTTGTAAAAAATGCACACACAAACAAAGTTAGGTTATGCTGGGCGTTCCGTTCTTTTTATGCTAATTTTGCTTTTTTACGGATTCCATTATGTGCTGTATACAGCAGCAGAGGTTGGCTTAAATAAGTGCCTGAAGGTAGATAGTTTTTAAATTAATGTGCAAAAGAAGAAGTGAAGTGTTTGAGTTTTTTTTTTTCTTCTTATCATTTATTTTTCTTTCTTTCTTTTTTAATCTCTATTCCCTGCTATCTTTTCATTTGTGGTGACACCTTTAGCGACGTTACGATAAATTCCTATCATCGTCTGTGTCGACAGTGTTATTAAACTGAAGTGTCATTTTAATTTTCCTAGCTGTAGTAGTAGTGGTACTCTTATGAATTTCATTTTTTCTGAAAATGTTTTTTAATTTCTTTGCTCTTCTTTCGTCACAGAATATTAAAGAAACATAATTAAATGTGTCTCAAGAGAGAACCATTAGAAGTTTCGTATACAATTTTCTTTTTCTATTTAAGTGCGGATTTAATTGCATCAATTCGCATGTCTGAATACATTGTATATGAATTCATATGAATGTATAATAGCTCTTCCATCATTAAAAAACCATTAATACAGTCGATTTCCATTGAATACTATTTACAGAGGCTTACATGACGACTGTAACAATTTTTGTTTTATTTAAAATGTAATTTAAGCAGGGTTTGACAAGTATACATACACATACATAATTGGTCATTAGAACCCTTCAGTCAGGATTACGACCTGGCTTCTCTCCCGATTTATGTTGTGTGCGTTAATTTTATACATGAGTGGTGGGATCTACAGTTTAAAGTCGATTCCGAACGACAGATTTTTGAGAAACTTTTCATGGGAATTTTATTTTTACTCTCGGAGTTTTTGCCAGAAATCTGCTGAGAGGAAGGAAGTTGCCCAAGAAATATTTTTTTCATATTTTCGTTTTGATGTCTGACCTGGGGTTTGAACCGAGGCCTCACGTCTAATAAGTGAACTCTCTACCTGCTAGACTATGAAAACTACTGGTTTTAATCAATTTCAAAAAATTCTCTAGGACTTATGCTTGTTAGAACTTTGAGTATCAAGCAGATTTAAAGGACTTAAGTTCTTCATAGCCATTGATTGCTCAAACTTTAACAAAATTTTGTTTTTATTCTCTTTGGAAATCTGTCATCCAAATTATCAGAAGATCGATTTGAAACGCACTTTAGCAAATGCCTTTTATTGCTACAAAATATTACAATATTAACGCTATGGCAACATTTGAGTGATTACTGATTTTTAATTGATTGATGTTTGATTGATGATTGATTGTTAATTGATTGATGATTGATTGTTAATTGATTGATGATTGATTGATAATTGATTGATGATTGCTTGATTATTGATAGGTGTTTGATTGATGATTGATTGATGAAACTTTTCATGGCAATTTTATTTACCATCAAAGTTTTTGCCAGAAATCTGCCGAGAGGAAGTCGCCGAAGAAAAAAATTTGTTTTAATATTTCCTTTTGATATCCGACCTGGGGGTTTATCCGTAGCCTCACGTCTAATAAGCCAACCCACTACCTTCTAGACTACGGCGACTTTACAGCCATTACTTCAGCTTCAATTCTGATGCCATAATTTTAACGGACATACAAAGAGTCAATTAATCCACCGTGCCATGTGATCCGATCTCCCTAAGTAAAGATCAGTAAGGAGAAGACCATTGTCATAATACTACGACCACGTCTTTCATGGTGTTTAGATTCATTGAAGTAACTTGCAGCTCCTAATTCTAGTCAGATTTCAAGAATTAATGAAAAGTTCTATAAAATCATCTTAAACGATATGCTCTATTCTCTACTGCTCCGGCCATTAACTATAATAAATTATGGTTACTAGGAAATTGCTACTGGTACTAGACAGAGAATACAAAAGTTGTAGAAAATATCTTAAAAAAAGGGGGCAGAGAAACAATTTACCTCATAATCATTTCTGGAGTATATTTCAAAATACTTTACAATATTGTTACATTTTTATCTTCTTAAAAACGTTTAGAATATGAGTTCATTGATTGCAAACAAAAATAAAAACAAATTTGTGTTTCGCTTCAATTAAACTCGTTACTAATCACACTACTTTTGTGTACCACCATACACAACTTCACGATGCAACAACAACTTGATTGTTCGTTATTCTTCTCTGCTTACAACCTTTTTATAAGCAATAACACTTGTACTTTATAGCTGTATAGCGGAGATCTTCACAACAGCGATCTTCAAACTGACTTCGCACACAACCTGTCTTTACACAAGACTGACCGAATTCTTACTGACTGTTGCCTGCTTTTTTTTGCCCTTTTATAGTCCAACACAAGCAGTCTAACGAACATTCTTGAAGTAGAAGGTTCATGTTCTCGTCTTCTCGAGAACTCTATCTCGACCACATTGTTGTTGTGCATTCTGCACACTTGTCTATCCCTTTTTCTCTCATGCTTGTTGTTGTTGGTTTACTTGGAACGTGTTCGATGAATTGTTTAGTGTGTATTTGAGTCGTGTGTATTATGTACACATGGCCTCTTGTTGCAATGTTTTTTGTTTTCATGTGAAATGATATTAGGTCGTTTCCATTTGCGTAACAATATTTTAAAACCTTATTAAAACTCAATAAAAATTTTTTCTTTGTTAACAATTGTTAATTCCACTTGTTTCCTTTTTCAGAAAATTATTCACGTAACTTAGATGGTAAATCCTTTCCATATTTACAACATATTTAAAAAACTGAATATTTAAATAGCAGTTAATTCTAACAACACTCTAACAGATTATCATTGAAGATGTGTAAATTAAAAAAAAAAAAAAAAAAACAAAATCAAAACAAAGGAGGCATTTAACCTGGAAATATTTATTTGTTTAGACAATTTCTCCATCTAATTATTCCATTTATTTATTCATTTATTTATTTATTCTACTTTTTCCACTTCATTTAGAGAGCTTCGACTCAAAACATAAGCAATTAGGGGAACACTTTCGAAACGCATAAATAAAATGTGAGTTTCATATCAGAGCCTACCGGCTTTAATTGATGCTAAACACTCTGTTAAGTATTGTATATTCATAATATTTTATTATTTCACACACTAGAAACGTGCACACAAATAAATGTGTACACTTAACTTGAAATTTTATGGCAAAATTATATGCGGAAGTGGATTAAAACTAAAGGAATATTTCAAACATTTAATACCGTACACCGCAGTGTGGCAATCAAAATAATAGGCTTATTGATGATATATAAACTAAAAATAGTTATAAACAGAGTTATTTACTGCGTAAATAAACTATGCATTTACAGTGAGCATCAAAAGAAATTGTACATTACAAAAGAAATATACATTAATAAATTACCGTTATTTTTATTTTAAAATTGTTCGATTGCCAGCTTTTAAAATTTAAACCAAAAAAAAAAAAAAAATACAAAAAAATTTCAAATTATTATCAAATTTTTTCGGGCACTCTCCTCAAGTGATAAAAGTTGGATTTTGTAATATTTAGAATTGTATCCATAGTGTACAGTTTCTTTTGGCGATCACTGTACACTTATGTATATATGGCATATACGATAACAACAATTGTGAAAGCAACATACGATGTGTTCATTATGTGGAGCTTTTAAAGCCTTTGATTGTATTACAGAGGTCGTCCGTTTCTTGCACGCAAATAAAAAGTTTTAGTGATGGAGTATTCAAAATGAAGAAAATGATGTGAAGGATCACTGAACTAGTGTGCTTTAAAAATTTATTTAAATTTGAATTTTTAAATTAAATTTGTACATTTTTATTATGGCGCCTTAAAATATTTTAATTCTCATTTTCTAAATGCTTGTGTGGCCTCAATAAACTTAAAATCCTAAATAGAACACATATGTGTACGTATAAATAAAATATGAAAACTTTTTAACCAACAAAAAAACTTTACATATCTTTTAAAACAAAACTAAAATGTCAAATCAGCTTGCGTTCTACAACAACAAGAAAAAGGTCACACTAACTCAGCCATATGGTTGCTATAAGTTTTTAATACGAAATAAATTATTTCCACAACTGTTTGCCTATTTTACAAAATCAAAAAATCAGCAAATATTCAAATAAACTTATGCTGTACATACATACAGTGAGTGTCAAAAGAAACTGTACATTAAAAAATATATACATTAATAAATTAACGTTATTTTGATTTCAATATTCCAGTTTTGAAAATGGAAACAAAAAACAGAAGTTACAAAAAATTTCTAAATTTTGAAAAAAAATTTCGGACACTCTCCTTAAGTGGTAAAAGTTGAGTATAGTGAGTGATGGAATTATATCTAAAGTGTACAGTTTCTTTTGACGCTCACTGTATATATGCTAATTTTATGCTAACTTTTAAACAAATACTATTTAGCTTTGAATGTTTAAAGAAGATGTACAATGGAAGTCGAATATGAAATCTATGTCGACTATTTGTTATAGTTTTAGAAGGAAATATTTAAAGTGCCCAGTTTCTGTTTTTCTTTTTTGTTAGAAATCTTTGCCGTCGCCTCAGAACTGTGGTTAATTTATGGGAGAAATATGTTAACAATTGTCTTAAGTTCTGTCAATAATATTATCTTTAAGTACGTTTAGTCGTCATCGTCTAGTAGGTAGTGCGTTGGCTTATTGGACGTGAGGCCTTCGTTCAAAGCCCAGGTCAGACATCTCCTACAAAACGAAATATGAAAAAATAATACTCCGCGGCTTCCTCTCAGCAGATTTCTAGCAAAAACTCTGAGTGTAAATATTATTGCTACGAAAAGTATCTCAAAAGTCTGTTGTTCGGAGTAGGTCCCGCCACTCATGCATAAAATTAACACACACAACACAAGTGGTATGAGGAGCTAAGCGATAATCCTTACTGAAGGATTGTAATCACAGAATATGTATGTATGATCAGCAATGAATCGTTTTTTCACTACTCATAAGCACTCATGAAATTCTAAATATTAATGAGTCAACAATATTGAAATTTAACTATGTACTCTGATTCATTCGTACTCACTACAAAGTTGATTTCTAAGTACAGGATGCAATGAGTATGAGTACAATGTAGACATCAAACTCATAACATTCGAAATATGTTTGACTCATAAGCCTACTCATTTAGATTCATAACTTTTGCAAAAATATTTATAATACTTATAAATTCTTCAAGTGACTCGAACAGCAAGCAGAGCAAACACACAACCTTCTAGTGAGTATGAATATGATGAGTACTTCAAACTTTGAATATGAATAGTATGAGTATGATATTAAAATAAGTATGAATGCATAAAAGTATCAGAAGTTATGACTACGATTCGAATCTACTCATCTTTTTGAATACTCATTGCTGATCTCTGGTATGTATTTATGTTTAGAGTGAAGACTTCTTATACATTACAAGCGTATGTCAGCTGAAGATAAACAATTTTTAATCATTGTTTTTCAAATCTTAAAATTGTCCCTCCAGAAGCCTGGGGAGAAAATATCATCAACAATGAACATTATAGAGAAGTTAGAGACCTCCTGAGAAGGAAGACTCATTGAGAATAAATTTTGTTGACATTGTTCCTCATATAAAAACTTTATATTCTTTATATAGAAAGAGCTGTTTCCCCTATTATTCTAAGATCTGCTACAATATACTAATTAGCTGCTTAGCTGATGATGCTAGACATGAAGCGAGAAGAGTAAACAAGCAATTTCAATTGTTTCTATGCAGTTCTTGGTGCTGAATCCATCACATTGCCTTAAGGCCTTTAAAGGAGTCATTTCTTTGTTTTAAAAAACAATTCGTTTTTTTTTATTTCTGAACAGCAAAACTTTTCAAATGTATTGGAATTAAATAAAAAATTTTAAGAGACTATAATAATCGATTCCTAGAACAAAAAAAATATCCGCCTATAACATATCCAATTGCCATACAATATAAGTGGACTCATCAAAAATAAAGTTGCTTAAGTGAGTCATACATTCTTATACATTTCTTAAGGATATCATACATTATCGTATATTTTACCGTCTTTTTCTTGTCTTTTTGTTTTACGACGCTGTCCATATGTTTACCCTCCTTTTTCTTCAGGCACTTTTTGTTTTACTTGTATTTTCCTAACGATTGTGGTTGTAGGCATATTTTTTAACAATTTGAAAATGTTGTATAAATTGTTGCTTATTAAAAATTAAACATGTTTTTGTTATTGTTGTTGTTGTTGTTGTCATTTCTCCTGGTTTTCTTGTCAACAACTTAAATTACGCATCCTTTAAAAATTTATTCAAGGGTTTTAGTGAAAGTCAAAATTTTTATATTAAAATTCCAGAAAGAGGCAAGCAGTAGAATAATATGACACCTGAGCATTGTTGAAACTTTATGTAATAAAAGTGTAAGGGCCGTACAAAGTAAGATTGAAATTCTATGATGAATACTTGTATCAAATTTGCAACTTTAGTGAAAAGAGAATGGAAAGTCGAGGGGTAACAAAATAATAATTATTTCAAATATTTTTATAAATTAAAGTTTGTGATTGGTTTTTAAAGGTGCTAAAGAAATCTTAAAGAAATTTAAAGCGCACATATCCGTTTACGTACAAGTAAACAAATAAGATTTTCGACGTCCAGGTCTGCTATGCGATAAATACGTGTACTAGGCTGGTTAGCTAGTATAATGACAACCAGAAAAAGGTTCAATAAAAAAAGGCAATAACACGCAACCATGTATGTCATCCTTCCTAGCAGCATTACAGTGAGCGTCAAAAGAAACTGTACATTAAAGCAAATATATACATTGATAAATTACCTTTATTTGTATTTCAAAATTGTTTCATTGCCGTTTCTTAAATTGAAACAAAGAAAAAAGAATTACAAAATACATAATTTCGAAATACATATTAGCAAATTTTTTCGTGCACTCTCCTTAAGTGCTAAAAGTTGAGTTTTGGTGATTGTTAGAATTTTATCCATAGTGTACAGTTTCTTTTGACGCTCACTGTATAGAAATAAGAGCACATTTTTCAATATATATTGGAGGTTTTTGGAATTTTATCCATAGTGTACAGTTTCTTTTGACACACACTGTATATCATCATTTACTAAAGCATCAGCGTATAGTTTCCTTACAAAGTTCTTACCCTTTATGCCATTCAAACAGTTTTAGGTGAGAATGTCAAAGAATATTAAATAAATGTTGGTCGAGGATTGATTTTCCGAATCGAGAAAATGAGCCAAATGTGGAAAAATTTGTGATAAATAATGTTCTTAAGGTGCAAATGTTTCTCATTGCCAGATACAAAAGAGGTCATTGAACAAACATACATACATAACTGGTCATTACAAGCCTTTAGTTAGGATTACCACCTAACTTCTCACACACCACTGATGTTGAAGGTTTAATGTACCATATATGGCCACCACGACGTATACGTAATATTATTTTGAAACTTCATTTGTCAATATAACTCATACGCTTGCGCTCAAAGTCATACAAAATATTTGCGGAGGTCTTGGCTTTTTATTATTTACCATCATATATACATACATACATAATTGGTTATTACAACCCTTTAGTCAGGATTACGAACTAGCTTCTCCCACCACTGATGTTATGGGTGTTAATTTTACACATTAGTGTCGGGACCTACAGTTTAAAGACGATTCCGAACGCTAGATTTTTGAGAAATTTTTCATGGTAATTTTATTTACTCACAGAGTTTTTGCCAGAAATCTGCTGAGCGGCAGACGCCGAAGAAAACTTTTTTTTAATATTTTCTTTTTGATGTTTGACCTGGGGTTTGAACCGAGGACTCACGTCTAATAGGCCGACACACTACCTACTAGATCACGGCGTCTACGAAAACAAACGTAATGTGAGAAAAATTTCTTAAGAAGTGGACGTTTAAGCGTCCATTACCAATAAGACTCAAATATACTAATCACCGTAAAGTTTCTGTAAAACTCCCCTATGCAGAACACTAATCGCTAATTGCTTCTAGCGTTAATGAGTTCTTTTTCTGTCAATATACAAGTTTTGAGAATTTCAATTGTCCTTCATGTGTATTTGATCCTATGCTAAGCACCTTAAAGGCTTTTCTGAAAATTTTTCCTTTACGGGATTGATAAATCTCACAACATACCGTACACAGTATAACACTGAGAGAACGATGAATATTTCACTTTAATCCTCTCACAATCGAAAATGGTGTACAACACAACTGTTCTGAATAAACCGTTGACTTCAATGGAAAGTTTTACAGTTTCTAAACTGCATACAAGGACCCCTCAAGTGTGTTCATTGCCTACAACGTTGGGTAATATAGCAAAGTAGCTTGTATTTGTCAGTTCAAAACTGAAAATTTTTCTGTTGAAATTTTGCTTGAAAATGTTACAGAAAAACTGTTACATTGCAACAAAATATGTTACTTAGATACAGGGCTTCTGTTTGAAATGGTAAACCATTTCAAGCTAAATGATCATCTTCCTTCGTCTTCTTGGGCAGCTTAGTAGCCATCGGCAAAGCTTTGTTCCAAGAATGACAAATTGCTGGCGCACTGTACATGCTGATTATTTGCAAAGAAGATTTTGTTCTTTCCGTTATTTTTTTCTGTATTCCGATTAGCTCATGTTAAATAAGTTACATTTCAATTGCCCAATATTATACAATTGTTGCCACTGAAATATGATTCACTTAGAAAACAATTATTTTAGTTTCTCTATGGAAAAAAGTACCACAATATTTAACTTCTAAATGTGTACCAAGCACACTTACCATAATTATCCCAAGTTTTGTCATAAATTGTCGTAAGTTCTGTAAAACTTTCTTCAACAACTTTTTCATTGTTTTCCTGACTGCTACATATACAGTGAGGGTCAAAAGAAACTATGTACACTAAGGATAAAATTCTAACAATCACCAAACTCAACTTTTACCACTTAAGGAGAGTGCCTGAAAAAAATTTGATAATATTTCGAAATTTTTTTGTAATTTTTTTTTCTTGGTTTCAATTTCGAAAACTGTCAATGAAACAATTTTAAAATAAAAATAACGGTAATTCATTATTGTATATTTTTTTTTTTTTATAGACAGTTTCTTTTGACGCTCACTGTAGTGCCTTCTTATTTCCATAAGTATGGGAATGTAATTTTAAGTGAGTGTGTTACTTTCTTTAATTACTTATCTCAAGTGTGTGTATTTTGACTTTAACCAGTTCCAAGTTTACAGGTTTTAGAATTTGTTCTTTTAATTGTTTGTGCTGGAGTTAAAACCAGAAGGCTGTTAAGGTAAGATTTGAATAATTTTTACCAGATAGAGTACAATAATGTTCCTTTTAACAGTAAGTTTTCCTTCTTTTTCAAATGTTTTAACCAAAAGATTCATATTCAGTGAGCGTCAAAAGTAACTATGTACACTAAGGATAAAATTCTAGCAAGCATCAAACTCAACATGTACCACTTAAGGAGAGTGCCCGAAAAAAAGTGGCAATATTTCTAATTTTTTTTTTGTTTCAATTTCAAAAACTGGCAATGAAACAATTTTAAAACAAAAATAACGGTAATTTATTAATGTATATTTTTTTAATGTACAGTTTCTTTTGAAGCTTACTGTATATGGCGGTCATATGTTCGGTGTAAAGTAATTGATCAAAGTGTTAAAAGAGAGTACGATTGTTATCCAATTTAAACGATAACAATATTTCTCTTAAATTATTGCAAAAACAAAACTGTTTAATTAAATATCGCATTTTTCTTAATACAATATTGACAACACATTATTGTTGCTACACGGTATTGTTGCTACATTGTTTAAATTTATGTTCAATTTCGAATTGTATTCGTATGTATGACAATTTCCAAATTGAGTTCTTTAACAAAAAATTGTTATCATGACTGTTAAAATGTTACAGTTTATTTAATGCATTTTTTTTCTGTTTATTTAACTGTCGATATTAAATTCCAATGCAACGTTTGTTTTCATTTAATTTTCAATTGGAAAATATTTTTCTAAAACTTGCACAAGAAAAAAACACACAACATAAGAAACTACGTCGAAGGGATGGAATGATAAATCGTTTTCGAGGGTATTTTTACAATTAAGGTTTCTTTAATATTTTAGAGTAAGCTGTATCTATTATTTTGAGCAGGTGTGTATGTATCAGAAATCAGCAATGAGTATTCCAAAAGATGGGCAAAATCGAATCATACCTCTACTTATATTCAAAGTTTGAAGTAGTCATCATATTCATACTTAACAACACGCAACATATAGCCAAGAATCACAAAATAAGTATGAATCGCGTACGGACACTAAAATACTCACTAAAAGGTTGTGTGCTTACTCTGCTTACTGCTCTGTCTTTTTTGCTTATGTGTGTCTTTTTTCCTTTTTTTGTAAATGCAACAACAACTGAGACTGTAATGATTCGAGTCATTTATGAGTATTATAAGTATTTTTCTAAAAATGAATATAAATGAGTAGTAGGCTTATGAATCAAACATATTTCGAATGTTATGAGTTTGATGTCAACGTTGTACGCATACTCATTGCAATCTGTACTTATAAATCAACATTGTTGTGAGTACGAATGAATCAGAGTACATAGTTAAATTTTAATATTGTTGACTCACTTATATTCAAAATTTCATGAGTGCTTATGAGTAGCAAAAAAACGATTCATGGCTGATCGCTGGTATGTATGCATGTTAAATAGAAACCATTGTTGTTGCACAGACAGACTAATAGCATTTGTTATCAAATCACAAAAGCAATATTCATGGGAAACTACGTGTAGTGAAAAGTCGTGATCTAGATTATTTAATTCATATCTAACCAGTACTCAAATTACAGCTATTATTTATAGGCTTTACCTTAAAAAAATCAAAAGTTTCTTACATACAGAGGTAGGGAGTTCACTCTCTATACCTTTTGCTACATAATTTTCAAGCAACTACGAACTCATTTAAATATGAAAGACAATTATGAACATTAATCTTTAAGATCCAAAATTTCACCGCCAATCGAAATACAAAAAAAAATATGTTTTTATATTTGCATTGAATTGACAGTTTAAAAGATATCTTAAGAAACATTTTTCTTATTTGAAACGTGAGCATAAACTGCAAAAAATCTGAAGAAATTCTGACGAGCATTATCTATTTTAAAAACATTAAAAACATATAAAAAAAATTTTCTCTTTCATATGATAAAGAAATTGATATGAACTTATCATATCTGTTTTATATCATAATAAATATCATAATAAATCACGGAATTATATTCCTAGTATTGACTTAAGCACTGTTATATCGTTGCGTTCTTTAAGCGCATCAGCGATTTTATTAAGAAGAATAAACGCACAACGAAACAAAACAATCAAATCAAAACATTTTCCTCCAAATGGAATGTCTGGCATTATTTGAACAAGATTATCTGATAGATAGAGTTTTTATTTTTGTTTTTATTGTAGAATATTTGAAACAACAAAAAAAAAAGTGGAAAAATAAAGTCTAATAAAAGGAAGTCAACTCGTATGACATGAGCTCATTCGTTATGATATGTAAATACTTTTCATTTTCTGAAATCTTATTTATGTCTTCTTAAATTGAAGCAATTCACAGGAAAATTCTTTGTTTTCAAATAAATTTGTGCATTTGCAGTGTTGCATGCAGCAACAGTATGTGCCACTTGCTAAGCTGTACTACGCTGCATGTATTTCATTGGAAATCATTCCTTTCTACAGTGAGCGTCGAAAGAAACTGTACACTATGGATAATGGACAACCAACAAACTCAACTTTTACCACTTAAGGAGAGCGCCCGCAAAAAATTTCACAATATTTCGAAATTTTTTCTAATTTTGAAATTTTTTGTTTGAATTTTAAAAACTGGAAATGAAACAATTTTAAAATAAAAATAACGGTAATTTATTAGTTCATATATATTTTTTTAATGTACAGTTTCTTTTGACGCTCACTGTAAATGTTTGCATATGTTTACATATGTTTACTCATATGTGTACATATGTATGTATTGGGTTTTTTTTTCTGTTGCATATAAGTAAACATAGAGAAAAACATGTTTTTGCTTTTCTTACATTTGCATTTTGTAATACAGTTGTTGTAGTTGTAGTTGTATTATTATTCTTATTGTGTCTGTCTGTCTTATCAAATTAAACTTCATACATGCATAACTACATGCAATCATTTACACGCACAAATATCAAGCCAAAGAGTATGTATATACATACATATGTATGTAGGTCTGTATCTAAACATATCTACATACGTACATACATACATAACCTTTGTTAGTTCAAACCTAAGGAAGAGTCGAGTATCATGAAAACAAGGCGTACATTTATATGCACAGTGTGACCATTTTGCTATTGTCATAGAGGTATTGGAAAATCATGAATCCCAAATTGGAATAGAGTAGTGGGTTGTGAAAGGCGTATATTTTTGTTGAGTTGTTTACTTTATGCATGAAAGATCGTATGAAGTGGCAAATAATCTTAATTATTCAGTCATCTATGCGTGCAATATGCCAATACAGAAGAGAAATACAGATGTGAAGGAATGAGCATATTGCTCGAATAGGAGAAAAAGAATGCATATGAGCAAGACAAAAATATGTTCAAATATACGTATAACTTTGAGAGAATATCTCTGTGGATTGGGTTGAAAAGAGCCAACTCGACTTCCTCAATGAACGCCAATGCATTGAGTGAAATTGCATCATATGTTCTCTTAACAATATATGTAGCTTACACTACAGCTTTAAAAGAATCGTTTGCCTCTTTAACTTGCTGTGAAATTTGGTCAAGGCTAAGGACAAATTTGGCGACAGTGTTAGATGGAATACAGAATTACATTACAAGGGCAATTGCAAACTGTTGCCCTGATTAGATGCCAAAGCTAATAAACTGTTGCTTAAAACAGGAAATATTTCCATTCAGGTAGAAACGGCAAAGGCAAGGACTGTTTTCTATGATAAATATCTTCGATAAGCTGTTATCTGCAAGAACAGGGGGATATCGCAGGCGATAACTCTGAAACTTAGCATAAATTTAGAAAATCATGGTCTGCTGCCCTTTTTATGGAAACAGCAAAAAGAGTGATTCAAAGTAGATCCTGCGCAATTCATAGTGCATGGTTGTAGCACTTGATGTAGAGAATACATTTAATATGGGGAATTAGTAAAGAACAGTTATTGTTCTTTAGTAACTGGACATACCACCTTAGTTTGGTTGAAATGGTCCTTGATGATGATAATGATGATGATCTTCTACATTGTTACGAAAATGGAAAATCTACTATAAATTCTGATGTTTTATTATTACATCGATTAACATTAAAATTATAAACAAAAGCTACAAAAACAAAACAATGCAAGCAACAATCCTGTTTACAAATTATCGCACTGAGTAATATAGCAACAAACACCAGCATAAAAAATTGGTAAACAAGTAAACAAAAACTACACCAACAACACTACAACGATGTTTACATTTATAGAGATCTCGAGAAGGTGAAGCCGGGAACATTCGCCTTCAAGAACATTCATCAGACAAGGCAAAGCAGGAAACGGAGTTAGAAAAAGTTCAATCAGTCTTGTGTGAAGAGGCAGTGTGTTTGAAGAGAATAATCGTGTTTTGAAGATCACCGTTACAAAGATCTCGTCTAGTAATTGTTATTGTTTATGCAAAGGGTATAAGCAGATGTATAACAACGAGAAGCAAGTGTTGTTGTTTACATCAAGTTATGAACAGTGGCACACATAATTGTGTGAATAATAAATAATTTTAATTAAAACTAAACATAAATTTATTTTTATTTTATTTGCAATCTATGAGCTCATATTTGAAACATTTTTGAACTGTAAAAACGTAACAATAGTTGTAGTAAGTGGATGATATGCTCAATAGCACAACACATAAAATATGTAATAGACAAGGCAAGTAGTACGTGTAAAAATGTAAAATCTAGAAGAAATAATCAGAAATATATGTAGTATTATTAGCTGCACAAATTTGGCCAAATTGTCTAAAGTACATACTCATTGCCAAAGAAGACAGTCAAGCATAGTCATAGAGATGGATGTACAACCTAATTTGCTGTTTAAAAAGAGGCTTCAAAGGCATGTATCATTGGTACAATATTTACATCGTTTTGGACTTTGTAAATTACCACTCTACAGGCATTGTAAATGTGAATTACAATACATACATATGTATGTATTCTTTGGGTGCCAGAAATACAGATATTTTAGTAATTGATTTGCTAGCATGAGTAGGGAATGTAGCATGAAGTCGGGAGTAGCTTAATGTTGAGTCAAAGGCAATGTGGGCTGCATTTCAATCTAATTTAATTAATTGGCTGTTAATAACCCAATTAACAGATTTCAGCCTTCCTTAGCACATCCTTCCAGGCATCTCTGATTCTTGCGCGCCAACAGAGGCGTGTGTGTTGGTTTTCATTGGATAATATGTTTATGTGGTGAGTTCCAAGCTCAAATTTAAACCCCAGGGGATTGGACTTCAATGCACGCATTAGTTAACGTCTGACGGGTGCTAGTATGTCATTCAGGAGGGGCTTCGTGGAGGCTGCGTGTCAGTAAGACAAGGATTGTCCTTGAGGCCGCCACATTGACCACAGTCAGAAACTTTACCTTGTTTACATACATTCCATCCCATCCATGTGGGCTGCGTACATATGTGAATTTGAATATTAAAGAGCTGCTTGGGAGTTTTCCAAAATATTAAACAGGTTTATTTATTATAAAAAATATTATTCCTTAATTATTTGCTGTAAAACTTTACATTATTCTTACCATTTAATAATCCTCCTCCTCCCTCGTTAAAAATGTATACTTCAGTTAAGACTTTGAATTGAACTGAAAATGCTGCAATTCGGATTACGTTCGTTTGAATTATCTTTCCTTTTTGAATTATTTTATTCCCACAAATTTATTTTAACATGCATTTCTATATGAAAATAAATATATATTTCCATACTGGACTTTCTTAAGCTTTCATTTCTTCTGCTTCTCTCTTTATTTCATTTGTTCTGCATTTTAATGTGTTCCAATTTTTATTTGTAATATTTTCAAGATTAATAATAATATTGCCATTAAAAGAACACAGGTACTTATAAAAACTCTTCATTCATTCATTCATTCTTATATATTTTCCTGTGAAACTCATGTATTTATACTTGTATGTGCATGCAAGAAGGAAACAAATAATACCCAATAAATATGTTCGCATTGCAAAACTTTCGATTTTCCAATATTTTGTGATTTTCAAATATTATTTGTTTCTTGTTTATGTGTTTTTGTTGCAGAAGTAAAACTATTTCTTTGAAAATCATAGAAATTTATATGGCAAACAATGTATAAATATACCAGATATACATACATACATACATTTACATTTATTTGAAAATTATTTGTAGTTTTTTCAAACAGAATGGAAATTAGGGTAAGAACGGAAATCGTATTGAATTTTTCTTCAAAGAAATTTGAGTATAATTCCTAAAAAAAATATTCCTGGTTATTATTTTATTGTATTTAAAAACAGTTAAGATGTCAAGATCAGATTTCTGCAGGCTACATGAAGGGCCAGAGGAAACCGTGGAACATTTTTCATGTCACTGTCCTTGAACTGGTAGATTGAAAATACGCTAGACTTGTGACGGGTCTGACTGGAGATGGGGAAATCTCAAATCTCAATCTCAACTACTTGCCGTTTTTCAACTTTCCTTCTTTTCATTCTTTCATTTTTTTGTAATTTTTTTTAGCAACTAGACCAGTTAATCGAACTATTAAGAGAAAATGACGATGCCACGCTATATACTGTACAATGGCTCACCCAAAATTTACTGTTCTTCACAGCAGATTTTTAATACATCCAACGTATATTTAGAACCTAGTATTGTCTAAATATTGTTACGTTTTTAACTTTTAAAATCGTTTAAAATATGAGTTCGTAGATTGCAAATCAAATAAAAATATATATGTATGTGTTTAGTTTTAATTAAAATTCTGTGTGTACCTGTTCACAACTTGATGTAAACAACAACAATTGCTTTTCTTTGTTAATCCTCTGTTTATACCCTTTACATAAACAACAACAATTACAAAACAAGTATTCGGCAGATCTTTATAACGGAGATCTTCAAACAACGATTACTCTTTTCAAACGCACAGCGTCTTCACACAAGTCTGACTGAACTTCATTAACTCACTTGCCTTCTTTGTCTTGCTTTACATCGTTGTCGACATTCATTATTACTGTTTGTGGACTTTTGTTTACTTGTTAACCATTTTTTTATGCTGATGTTTGTTGTTATATTAAGCAGTACGATAATTTGTAAACACGTTTGTTTACTACATTGTTTTGTTTTTGTAGCTTTTGTTTATAATTTTAATGTAAAGCGATGCAAAAGCGTATGAAGATGACAACAGATTTATCTGGAGAGAAGATTCTAGAGAGTCAAGATAGGTAGTACAGGGTGTAACAGCCTTTATAAACAAAAAGATTGTACATTAAATCTGTATCTCGACAATATCGTGAACACCTAAATGTTTACATACATATGTACAAATAACACACCAGGGAGAGCTTTAAAAAATATGCAAAAAGAAAGTATACATGATACAATGATGATGGTATTTCGGATATTTTTGCATATTTTTCAAAAGTCAACAGGAATTCTAGGAGATTTTTATTTTTCACAATTTGTAACAGCAAATGTACAAAAGAACTCGACATTACAGAAAAATATTTTTCAATAAATGACAGGTAAAAAATATTTGAAACAGGTGAGAACATATTTAAGAAAAAAAAAGGTCAAAGAAAAAAAAATTTATAAAAACATGATAAAAGGATACACATCAACCAATAACTGTTGTAATAAATGTTTGTTGATACATATTAAATTTTGACATATACATATGTATACATAAGTATCAAGGTGTTTAAAAGCAAATAAGAATAATGGAAATAAAAACAGAAAAAAAGAAGAAGAAAGAATCATAATCATAAAGATTTTCTTAAATATTTTAGTAAAATGTATTTAAAAGCAAATGTAATAATACAACAGCAATTATTCAGTTCCATTATGTCAGAAGGTTCCTAGATTTATGGCTTGGACTTCTTTCATGGCATATTTTATGGTAGTGCGGGTTTTATTTGATAATATCGAATATATATATTGAAAAATGTACTCTTATTTATATACAATGACAGTCTAAAGAGACTGTACACTATGGATAAAATTCTAACAATCACCAAACTCAACTTTTGCCACTTAAGGAGAGTGCCCGAAAAAATCTGACAATATTTCGAAATTTTTTATAATTCTTTTCTTTTTTATTTCAATTTTAAAAACTAACAATAAAACAATTTTAAAATAAAAATAACGGTAATTTATTAATGTATATATTTTTTTAAGGTACAGTTTCTTTTGACGCTCACTGTATTTATGGATGACACCATTAGATTGCTTTAAAAAATTTTCTTTTATTTTATCAATTGGCTCTTAATATTCGTTCGTTTACTTTACGCTTCGTTAAAATTCTTTACTTTTGAATTCCTTTTTGATTACATTCCGCCCGTAGTAACTGCATTATTACATACTGATAAAGGACTTACTTAAAAGGACTTAACTTAACTATACGTAAGTAATGTATTCGAAGAAAATATATTCCCGTGGGATATGTATGCTCATATAAGTGGATAAATTCATAGCCAAAAACTATTTAAAAAGAATTAATTGAAATGAGAATGTATACTCAACATATAAATTGAAAATTTAAAAACAATTCTATGATAAAAATTCTATTGATAAAAAAAATAAATAAAGATTCTACGTATCGTATATTTTATTTTTTTTATTAGAATTTAATTTTAATTTTCCATTAAATTTAATTTTCCTTTTAAAAAACATTAAAAAATATATTTTCTTCGGTCATTTTCTCAGCATTCCTTTATCTCTCTCTCTCCCTCTGTACAGAATCTCTTTAACTCATCTGTAAATTCAATTATTAAAGGTCAAAAGAAACCAAAATTATAATGGAAATGCTGGTGAATGTTTTATTATTTCTTTAACCCAATGTTTATTGTATGAATAAAACAATACACATTTAATGATACAGGGAAAATGCACAGAAGGCAATTATAATCGTTTACATCATACATACATTTACTTACTGATTACATTACTGTTATTAAAACCGGAAATGTAAACCGAATATAAAAGTAAATGCTAATGTGGGTTGACCTAAAAGGTTATGACATTAAATGGAAATGAAAATTACTCTAAGAAATGTATCAGTTATTGGCCGTTTCCCAACTATTTGCCTTCCGCTGATGAACTATGATATTGTATAAATCCTTCCGATACGTAAGTATGTCATAAATTCAGGATCAAAAATTTATTCAGTATAGTGTAGTCAGTCGAAATATTCAAATCAAACATCAATTAATCATCAATCAATCAATTATTAAATAATTATCAATCAATCATGAATCAATCAGCAATCAAGCAATCAGAAATCAATCAATCATCAATCAATCAATCATCAATCAGTAATCAATCAAATCGATCTTCTAATAATTTTGATAACAGATTTCCGAAGAAAATAAAAACAAAAATTTTCTAAGGTTTCGGTCAACATACTCAAAGTTCTCACAAGCATAACTGATGGAGAATTTTCGAAAATTTATTAAAACCAGTAGTCGCCGTAGTCTAGTAGATAACTAACTACTAGACGTGAGGCCACGGTTCGAACCCCAGGTCAGATATCGAAACGAAAATGTGAAAAAATATTTTTTCGGCGACATCCTCTCAGCAGTTTTCTGACAAAAACTGAAACTCAGTAGTTATGCAGCATAAAATTAATTTCATATTTCCATGATAAACATGAAGATACTGGACAGGAGTAAGGTTTTCCAATAATTAAATTTTAAATATGATTAACAGATAAATTTTCATTCATCAATAAACACAACGTATCCTCTTTTCATTTAACAGCAATAATGTTTGTAAATCAATTTGTATGCATTTTTTAAAAGGAAACGCCTATGGGAATTACGACGTGCGGTAGTCACATTTAAGTTAATGAAAATGCAGAAGAAATCACTTGTCTTCATATTTGAAGTTCTTTATGTACTTTCTCTATACAAGAATTGAATTGAATTGTAAGGTGTTACACTGTATCAACCGATTAACTACATATGATTAGTCACCGTTAGTGCCGTATTCATTAGGTTTTAACAAAAACCCTTCATTTCTCTTCCTAATACTGATATTTCCTTGTGAAGAATACATAAATATCTACATACAGTGAGCGTCAAAAGAAACTGTACACTACAGATAAAATTCTAACAATCACCGAACTCAACTTTTACCACTTAAAGAGAGTACAGGAAAAAATTTGACAATATTTCGAAATTTTTTTTTTTGTTCAAAAGCTGGCAATAAAACAATTTTAAAATAAAAATAACGGTAATTTATAAATGTACAATTTCGTTTGTCGCCCACTGTATGTGTAGATGTCTAAATTTTAATTAACCATGCTTTTGTCTCCACTACCATATGTTTCTTCCTACTGTTGTTATTTTGTGTAATTTTTTATTGGTTTTTTTGTGGTTAGCAAACCCTTTAATTTTTAACACGATATAGAGGAAATTGTTACACATTAAAAATTAACATTGTTTTCCGGTTGTTGTTATTATTTTTAGTTACAACATTCTTATTAACAAATAAGGAATCCAAGATGATGTAGAGTTTTGCGAATAATAAAAACATTTTAATTAAAACTAAACACGAATTTTTTTTATTTTATTTACAATCTACGAGCTCATATTTTAAACGTTTTTAAAAAGGTGAAAACATAACAATATAATAAAGTCGGGGGAACCGGTCTTGTGATTTCTTGTCACTGAGTTCGAACAAGGTAGCTTACAACTTAATATCCGCGAAATTTAATGGCAACGATGGATATGCAATTTCCCTTTTTTATGGATGTTTACCAATGTTTTTTTCTCTGTCGTTTTCACTTTGAATGGCAATAAAATAAATTGAAAGGAAATTTCCCGATTGTTGTGTGTCATGATTAGTATTCACATTGCCCACGTATAAAAGACATCTGTTTTATTGATTCATTTGTGTTTGTGTTCGAAATGATTATATATTGTATGGCAAAAGTCATAATTTGATGTTGTATTATTGAGTTCGTTCTCTAGTCATTAAGTATTCATTAATTTCTTTCAACACATGTTGTTTTACTTTTATCAATCGGTTGTTGTTGTTGCCTTTGTTGTTTTATATTTAGTTGTATTCACATGTGAAAGTATGTATGTGCACTTGCGAATGAAGAAGTCTTTAAAAGCCATGAATTGTACAGGATATGGGACAGGATTAAGGATTTAAATAGCGCGTAGTTAATGGCTTTTCAAAAGAATCGATGAATTTTAATGAACTGTTGTTTGTTTGTCTGTTGATTGCCTTTTTATGGCTGTTCATTCATTCATTAAATTTATTCGTTTATTCAATCCTTTCATCCTGAATGTTGGAACAAGGCGGGATTTAAATAGCAAATGAAAGCATCTGCCACCATTTGTAAAACATAAATCATAATCGTTAATCATAACGATGTGATTGTATTAATAAATACGATCATATTAATTAACTAATATTAGTAGTAGGAAAATTATAAACGCCTTATTAAAAATTTTATATTTTAATTGTATATAAATTAAGATTGAAATAACTTAGCATGGCATGATATCACCGCGATGACCTGCATTAACTAGGAATTTAAGATAAGAACGGCCAGATTCTCATTTACGCAACATTACAGCTGCCACAATAATCATTAAACTTTATTTCCACGATTCTCATCTACCATGACTGTCATGATATTGTTACGTTTTTAACCTTTTAAAAACGTTTAAAGTATAAGTTCGTAGATTGCAAATAAGTTTAAAAATAAATTTGTATTTAGTTTTAAATAATTCCTTTATTGTTCGCACAATTCTGTGTGCCACTGTTCACGCACTGTTCTCTTCATACTTTCGCGTAAACACTAACAATTGGTTGACAGATCTTTATAACGGAGATCTCTAAACCGTTGCCTTATTTGTCTTGACTTTTATATGCTAACGTAAACAGTCTTATGAATGATCTTGAAGAAGAATGTTCGTGGTTTCGCCTTCTCGAGATCTCTATAAATGTAAACATCGTTGTTTGTGTATTTTTTTTACATTGTTTGTTGTTGCAATTTTTTTGTTGGTATATTTTCGTTTACTTGTTTATCATGTAAACAAGTTCATTGTTTTTTGGTTTTGTAGCTTTTGTTTACGATTTTATTGTTAAATGATGTAACACTACTTTCATTTTCGTAACAATGTCTTATAAGAGAGCTTACTCTCCACCTGGAATATGCATTTACCGAGAAAGAGAAATCGAGAATTTTATTTTAAATAGATCTAAACGTCACTGAAGTCCGAAAATACTCTTTTTAATGCAAATCAGTTGTACACCAATTTGTGCACTCTTTTGTTGCAGTAGAAACTACTAATACGAGTTGTTTTAGGCAAAAAGGTGTTCACTTTAGTCGAATACTTCCTTATGAGTTGAGAAGTAATTGCTCTACTAGGGTAGACGGCTGGATGTTCACATAAATATAAATTCACATTCAGGCACCATGGTGATAAGTATGATTGAAATTACTTTTGACGGAGAAAACTTCAGTTCATATTGTATCCATTCGTATAAACTTTTATGTCGTACCCATGTAAAGAGTCATATTTATTTCTTCTTGTACTGCAAGTTAAATTTACCTCGGAGAGACTATCAAAGTTGAAATCTAGTCAGAATCTAGTATGCTGTAGTCCTCCAAAATTCTGAAGATGTAAGTTTCACTGCGCTGCAATCCACTATAGCAAAAATAAACATGTCGTTTGAGAGCATGGACAATATCGTATTGAAAGGCTCAGAGTATTATGCCGTAGAAAACAATACAACGCAATTTTATTGCGTTCATTTTTTGTAGACACACATACTTATGACGACAATTTCAGCTGCTACGAATAAAATATGCAAACAAAACAATTCTCATGTAATATAATTCAGATTCTTCTGTTGTTGTTGTTGTTATTAAAAAGAAAAATATTAAAATATTTTATTTGTAATATTTATCTACCGCCTTCATGCATATAACGTTGCTGTTGTTTTTTTTTTTATTTTATTTTATGCTTCTGCATTTATTTCAATATTTTCTTTGCATAAAAATGTTTGTATATTTCGTGTAACAGTAGTTGTTTTATTGTATTATTTATCTTAGCGTTTTTTTTTATTATATTTGCATCTGTTTCATCTGAGTCTTTGCAAATTTCCTTTATACTCTGCTAAAGGCACAAGGACATTGACACAATGTGCTACAATTCTAAACCTTGAAAAGGCAGCCTTAGAAATAATCTCTTACTAGCTAAAAGTATGTATATGAGTATTTACAGTGTAGCGTACATTTCTGCTACAGGTAGTAAATTTCATTAAAATAAATACAATTTCGTACATTCAGACACAATGAAAGTAACAATAACAATAAAAGCCATGTTTTTTATTGTGTCTCTGTAAACAATTTCTTTGTAAATAATTTTTTATACAAAAATATAAGAATTTTTTTTTGTTTGTTTTATTTTTATTGCAACACAAACATAATATCCATTAAATACTATTACATGGACAAAATGAAGGAGAGAAACGTTATTTTTTTTTTTTTTTTGATTTCTGTTATTGTACAATATCGTATTATGAACATATTGTTTCCACATAGAATATTGAGCCTAATAAAGTTTCAATTCCTCTAAGCCTGCTCTCGAAATTTGCATATCTAGTCGCCTATGCCAAGTTTGTGATGATCATTATCTTCTACTGCTGCCTTGTGTTCGAACATCTAAAGCATATACTAATTTGATTGAATACTTATCGAGCTCCCTGCATACTACTTAAGATTGGCTGCTGCACAGGAAGTAAAAGTTATGATGTCAGTATATCAGCGCATTCACACTACTCTTATCAGTAGTATTTTCACTCCAATATATCACAATTTTTCAGTGCGAATCTCTATGCCAGCTATGCAATAATAAGTGGAAATATATTGTTACGTTTTTACCTTTTAAAAACTTTTAAAATATGAGTTCGTAGTCTGCAAATAAAATAAAAATAAATTTGTGTTTAGTTCACAACTTGATGTAAACAACAACAATTGCTTTTCTTTCTTATTCCTCTCTTTACACCCTTTGCATAAACAATAAAAATTATTAGACAATTAATCGACAGATCTTTGTAACGGAGATCTTCAAACCACGTTCACTCTCTTCAAACATAGCATCTTCGCACAAAGCCGACTAAACTTCACTAATCCGTCGGCTGCTGTGCCTTGCCTTTTATATGGCAAAGTAAATAGTTTGATGAATGTTCCTGAAAGCGAATGTTCATGAATTCACCTTCACAAAACCTCTTTAAATGTAAACATCGCTGTTTACATTTATTATTGTAGTGTTGTGGTTATATTTTTGTTTACTTGTTTACCATTCTTATATGCTGGTGTTTGTTACGATAATTTGTGAACAAGTTTGTTTACTGCATTATTTTGCTTTTGTACCTTTTGTTTATAATTTTAATGTTAAGCAGTGTAAAAGCTAAACACCAGTATCGAGACTTTTTTATTTTCGCAACAATATATTCATTAGTAGACCAAATTCGCCTTAACAATTTTAATTTTCTCAGAGAGCTTATAAACATTGGGATTGCAATGATTTAAAATTCTTAAAAATGGACAAAACAAAATAAATCATCATTACTTTAATGATTGCTCGAAGAAATTTTTTGTTAAAACTTTACGACTTTAAAATGGCATTTAAAGTTTTATGATCACTTTTTTTATTGCAACTACTAAAAAGAATTTTGTACATTCGTTTCCTCAATCTAAATGAGCAATAAATGTGTCAAACACTTGAAAATTGGATATTAAAAATTGTTGTGTAGATTTCGATTCTCTCGTTAAAAAAAGAAAATGCGATAAAATTCCAAGCATTTAATATGGCTATAAAATTGAAGACGAGTTGTCCGTTTTAATTTCCTACATTTAGATGAGTTTTGGTCAAAAAGACATAAACAAACAAGAATATCAACATATTTATGGTCATCGCGATGATTTATATGCAAAAAAAAAAAATTGAATTTTCATGCATACAAAACGCAATAAAAACAAAGATTTGAAAAATTTTATATAAAAAATGTTTGTATTTTGATGATTTCATTCAGCCTTCTGTGTAAATTATTTCCAGTTTTAGATTAAAAGGGCCACTTAAGTTAAATATTTCTATACAATCATAGTTCATCATCATACCATACGGCGCTGCCGGTGGTATGAGTAATATTTAATACTTTTTAAAATATCACTCATACGGCATGGGGGTTGCTTTTAATACGCATAAAAAAAAATTTGTTTTTTTTGTAAAGAATAAACTCATTCACATCAAATTCTTTGTTTCATTTTCTGTTATTTACATTATTCTAAATTTTTGAAGTTAATGGTCTAGCAGCATATCTGTGGAATAGGCCAATTCTTTAGATATTTCTATATTGCTGGGATTTCCATATGCTCCACTGTCCCCACAATACTGAAGTACAAATATTTCATTTCATTTCCTGTTCGTTTATTCCTAAGAACTTCTTCTATTGCATATTAATTATACGTTCCAGTAACTAAAGAACTTCTTTGGATAACTAATAAGACATAAGCAGAACCTTCCATTACACACTGTAGTTGGCCTCTTGAAATATTTAGTGTATGACCTATCTCTCCGGTTTCAAATCTAAGACATCAGATTGGCTCTCGAAAGAAGTGTATTTCATTCTTGTTAGGCGTTTATATTGTTACATTTTTTACTTTTAAAAACGTTTAAAATATGTGCTCGTAGATTGCAAATAAAATAAAAATAAATTTGTGTTTAGTTTGAATTGAAATTCTTTGATATTCGCACAATTCTGTGTGTCACTGTTCACAACTTGATGTAAACAACAACAATTGCTTTTTTTCTGTTATTCCTCTGTTTATACTCTATGCGTAAACAATAACAATTACTAGACAATTATTCGACAGATCTATGTAACGGAGATCTTCAAACCACGATTACTCTCTTCAAACACACCGCGTCTTAACACAAGGCTGATTGATTTTGTCTCACTCACTCACCTGCTTTGTCTTGTCCTTTATATGACAGCGCAAATAGTCTGATGAATGTTCTTCAAGGAAAGGATGCAATTCGCATCTGGACATCAGTAGCTTCTAGAGAACTTGGAAAAGCAAAGAGAAAGCCGATAAAGAATCATTAAACCGCAATCTACTTCTAAATCGACCAATCCTACCACGAAATATAATCTAATGCAAGAGCAATGAATATATGACAGACGATTCAACTTGTCTACAAGTAACCTTTGTGAGCATGAGTATCTGGCTATCGTTCTTTCCTCAAATTGATATTTTTAATATTTAATGGCATGATAGTTTACTAAAATTACAAACCTAAATTGTTCTTTTTTCTTTTTCAATTTTCTTAAATGATTTATAGTTTCCACTATTCTATACGACAATATTGTATGATATTTAGTCAACTACACCTGTAAACCTACCTCTAAAAATAGCGTATTTTTCTCATCATCTTGATTCCACCAATTCATGTAATAGTTGGTGTTGCAACATGAAAAACTTTAAATTGCTTACTCAAGGCTCCTTCAAAATGCAAAAGACACGAAAAAGGAAAATATTGCCGTGAGTAGGAAAAGCGTATGAAATGAACAAAGTGCTCATGAGTTATCTTGTGAAATGATAAATGACTTCCAAAATAAATGTACTACACCACCGTGGGCGGTGTTTTTCCTTACTTTACCATGCCGTATGAATCATCGTGAAATGTTATCAATTGTTAGTGATCAGTGAATTCAAAACTGTTTTGAATTGAAATACAAAGAAGAAAAAGGGATAAGCTGAATATGTCTAATAAAACAAATTTGTTTGACGTTTAAAAAATTAAGGCCAGCAATGAATGTAAAGAGGCACATAGCCTCTAATGTGTTGCATGTGTAAAGTAGAAAAAAAAATATAAATTCTTAGTAACGAACATATTAATAACCAAAAGAGAGAAACGCTCTTCTAGACTAGGCTATAAATTATTTTAAAATATGAAATTAATATGCAATTAGTAATACAAGACAGTTCGGGTCAAGTTCTCTTCATGAATATACCCGGAATACATACCCGACTTGATCCGCCAACTTAGAATTCATATACAGTGAGCGTCAAAAGAAACTAAACACTGTGGATAAAATTCTAACAATCACCAAACTCAACTTTTACCACTTAAGGAGTGTGCCCGAAAAAATTTGTCAATATTTTGAAATTTTTTGTAAAATTTTTTTCTTCTTTCAATTTTAAAACTTGGCAATGTAACAATTTTAAAATAAAAATAACGGTAATTTATTAATGTATATTATTTTTAAATGTGCAGTTTCTTTTGACGCTCACTGTATCTCATATCTTCAAAGCAGTGTTCATGCCCAATTGAGAAATTTTTAAATACACTCCATTCAAAAAATCTTAGTGAAACGGATATTATATCGTGTTTGTCTTAATACGTAATGCTAATAACTAGGCATTCATGTATACAAGCAATTATTATTGCTTTTAAAATAAAACTCTTTAAGCATTCAATTGTTTACATAAAATGCAATTTCAAAAGCTGTATTTAATTACAAAATTCATCGTACAAATGTCCCAAAAACAACTACTCTAATTTCTCCATATACAGTGTCCGTCATTAGTATTCGGTTGTTTTATTTTAATTATTTTTAGTTTTTTTTTTGCATAAATTGATATAAAAAACTCCTGGTGCCCTTAATACCTAAGCTATTATACTCACAAAAATAAAAATAAAAAGGCCGATCATCAGTGGTAGTCACTGTATAAATATCCATAATACTTACGCATGTACGTATATATTTAAAACAATACTTTTTGTTTATTTCATATTCTACTTTTCTTTTCTTTGTTTCCGTCATCTTCATCAGTTTTCATAGATTGAAGTCATTGCAATATGTATTGCAGTATTGTTATGATTATTTGTATGAATTTTCCCAAGTTGATGTGACTTTTCTGATGCAACTGATGTAAATTATTATACACATGAGCGTGCAGCAGCACACATGTATTGTAGGCATGATTTCAGAACAAATTTCTCTTTAATGGAATACATACATACATACATACACACTTACGCAATTAATTTATTAAATTGATGACTTTTCTAGAAAATTATTATTTAAAATGAATTCTGCATTGAAGAACTTGAAATATTTTAATTTACTGGCAAAAGATACATATACACAAGAAAAGAAAACTTAATTTATTACAGTTGAGAGGACATATTCTACAAAGAAGCAATAAATGCATGCTCGTACAGGCACTGCCGTCAAATAGAGACATGAATCACAGTCCCATTATGATTTCTATAAAAATAAATAAATTAGAAAATGAAAGCTTCCAAGTGAAATTTGAAAAATGTCAAAATCATACGTCATTGTATGAATACATGCATAAATTATGTAAACATTATTATATTTAAGGCTTCTCTATTCAAATCTATTGTTTATTTGTGTACGATTGTTCTTCATTCTGAAACTATTTTAAGCAATCATATCCAAAAATAAACGTATTATTGAATTTAAGGACTAAATATACAGTGAGCGTCAAAAGAAACTGTACTCTAAGAAAAAATTCTAACAATTAACAAACTCAACTTTTACCACTTAAGGAGAGTGCCCGAAGAAATTTGACAATATTTTTGGAAATTTTTTTTTTGTTTCTTTTGAAGCTTACTGTAAGCGTTAAAAAAATATCCTTCTGGACCAGCTAAAATTCACCACGCCATTTTACTCTCTCTTTCATATGAAATAATGTACGGGTAATAGTACTGATAATAATTCAAGAATTATACGTATTTATTGCATACAAAAGATGTTACAACATTAAGTCTGCAGTCTATTGATGACCGCCATTTATTTGTCCATCAAGACTCTGATGGTACGATAGTAAAACCTGCTTTTAAATTCAAAGTGTTTATCGAACATGTCTCAATTCTTCTGGAAAATTTACATCAACACCATTGCTGTAACTGTTCTAACTGGTGACGGATTCCATTTTCCTTTGATGCTCTCCAAATTCGGAAAATTTAAACACAACACACATGACATAATTAGTCATTACAACCCTTCAGTTAGGATTACGACCTCACTTTTCAGACAATTTATGTTGTGTGTTGTAGTTTTTTTCATAAGTGACGAGACCTACAGTATAAAGTCGACTCGTAACGACAGGTTTTTGAAAGACTTTTCATGGCAATTATATTTACCCTCAGAGTTTTTGCCAGATATCTACTGAGAGGAAGTCGCCGAAGAAATATTTTTCCATATTTTCGTTTTGTTGGAGATGTCTGACCTGGGGTTTGAACCGAGGTCTCATGTCTAATAAGCAAACACACTACCTACTAGACCTGCTCCATAAATTCGTCTTCATCAAGGGATTGTGATCATTTTGCTGAGATGTTGTACCCAAATGGATTATGATACCTCTGCTTCAGCAAGAATTATGCATTAATTAATTATTAACTTCTCAAAACCTCCATAACCTCTTCTTTTTGCCTCTTAAAATATCTCAAATTAATTTGAAGCGTTCACTTTTACGACTACATTCTTATGTACCAAGTTTGCCATTTTTGCGAATATTTGTTCACTGCAAGTAGTACGTCATAGAATAGCAGGGCTACACTTTAGTATTCCATCTTTCTTTAATGGCAGCATATTGCTAATAACAAGATAAAAGAGGAGTATTGACGTTATGGAGCTAAAATGTAAACTTACTATTTGCACACTCCAGGCTTTACAAGAGATTTGCCAATATTTTCTCGTAGTGTTGGCCAACGGTTTCTAGCAAACTATGAAAAACGGCGTATTATACATGTTTTGTGACATGTCCACTAATGCCAAATGGTATCAAGTTACACATGCGTATACATGCATACATATATGCATACATACACACTCATAGATTTGTAAAACAAACAAGACTTTATGCATTATTGCCACTTACAGTCGTATACTCAAATGCAAACAGTTTACAATACAAAACTGCATTTGCAGTCACACAATTTTGAATAATCTACAGCAAGAAATTCCACAATAGGAATGTGACTGTTATTTGCCACTTCCAGTAGCAAAGACTGCAGACGGCAGTAGCAACAGTATTTGCGATTAATTATGTTCTCTACTTCGTGGTTTTAATGAAATTCCTCGGCAATCACAGTCTTAGCATATCGAACAAGAGCAGCTCCTTCAATCTAGTGCCAGGACGGGTTCATGCAGCATACAGTGAGCGTCAAAAGAAACTATACACTATGGATAAAATTCTAACAATCACCAAACTCAACTTTTACCACTTAAGGAGAGTGCCGGAAAAAATTTGAAAATAATTCGAAATTGTTTGCATTTTTTTTTTTTGTTTTAATTTTAAAAACTTGCAATGAAACAATTTTAAAATTAAAATAACGGTAATTTATTAATTTATATTTAGTTTAATGTACAATTTCTTTTGACGCTCAGTGTATACGTGGCTAATAGTCTGTATTCTTACATGTCCTAGTGCTATAAAGTTGGCTCTTTTTTTTCGCCCACTGTATATGTGGCTAATAGTCTGTATTCTTACATGTCCTAGTCCTACAAAGTTGGTAGTATATGTAGGTATTAGTATCGGATATCCTCACGCCGTACAAGTGCTTATTTCAGTCGTGGCCTTGTAATAGCACCCAACAATGCCTTTAAGCGTTGTCTGTTAAATTTCTATTTCGTATGTGTTAATATGATCCTAAATTATATGGTTGCCTACAGTGTTGGAAATTTAATACACATGCTTGTTAAATGTTAAAGACTCTACGAAAAACATTTAAGATATGAATGAAAATATAGAAGGAAAAATAAAGAAAAACTATGAAATTGTTGTCTTATTCATTAGAAAATATACTTCCATCGATACATATGTACATATATGCTTTTGAATGAATATGTCTGCTGAAATATTATTTTATTTTGAATATATTTTCTTCAGAAGTTTACTTGTTTCTTTGGAAATTCGAATTTCCTTTTTTCATTTTCGCACGCATTTTTCACAAATACTGTTGATATGCACTGACGAATTGTTCAACGTGGTGTGAATGCATGATTTTGTGTTTTTCTTTTCCAATCGAAAGGAAATTTGAAGTGTGAATAAACGGAAATGATATGTAGATTTTTGTAAATAAGTTTTTAAAAGGATTATTTACGTACATACATACATATACACATACATATAGTATAACAGATAAGGAAACAAATAAAAATTGAAAAAAAGAATCATACATCATCATGTACCATACATGATGTATTGATAAACATACTGATACGTGACTTATTTTAGTTGTCCTTGTCAAATATTGATGAATGTAAGTCAATTTATGTATATGAATATACATTTAAATATACATATATTAAATAAATTAAAGTCTTAAATATGTTGTAAAGGTTACAATTTGAAACAGAAAAAAAAACTTTGAAAAAAAATAAAAGGCCAATATAAAATTGTGAATACATATTGTAACGTTTTTATCTTTTAAAAGCGTTTAAAATATGAGCTCGTAGATTACAAATAAAATAAAAATAAATTTGTCTTTAGTTTCAATTGAAATGCTTTATTATTCGCTTAATTCTGTGTTCCACTGTTCACAACTTGATGTAAACAACAACAATTGCCTCTCTTTGTTATACATCTGCTTATACCCTTTGCATAAACAATAACAATTCTAGACAATTATTCGACAGATCTTTGTAACGGAGATCTTCAAACCACGATTACTCTCTTCAAACACACCTCGTCTTCACACAAGACTGACTGAACTTCACTAACTCACTCACCTGCTTTGTCTTGCCTTTTATATGGCAGGGTAAACAGTCCGGCGAACATTCGCTTTGTTCATGGGTTCGCTTTCTGGAGATCTCTATAAATGTAAAGATCGTTGTTTCATTATTGTTGTTTTTGTATTTTGGTTACATTTACTTTTGGAGTGTTTGTTGTTGTATTTTTGTTTACTTGTTTACCATTTTTTATGCTGATGTTTGCTGGTATAAAGTTGTTGAAGTCTAGTAGGGAGTGTGTTATCTTATTAGAAGTAAGGCCACGGTTCACACACCAGGCCAGACATCAAGACGAAAAATATAAAAAATATTACTTCGGCGTTTGCCTCTCAGCAGATTTCTGGCAAAAACTCTGAGAGTAAATAAAATTACCATGAAAAGTTTCTCAAAAATTTGTCGTTCGGCGTCGACTTAAAACAGTAGGTCCCGCCCCACTCATGAATAAAATTAACACATACCAGATGGGTGGTATAAGAAACTAGGTTGTAATCCAGACTTAAGAGCCGAAATGACAATTTAAGTAAATTAAATTAAATACCCTGTAAAGTTAATTAGTTTTTAAGCCTTGTAGCTCAAGTTACGGAGACAATATAAGATTAGTACCAGGAACTGAACCTCCTTTCTTAATGTCTACACCATTTATTTTAAAAAAAATTATTTTTTAATTACTTTTTAATCAAACCAACCAAAAACCAAGATTTTATTAATTAATCTCTCTTACATAACATACAAATGTATGTATGTACATAGTTCTGTTGACTATTTTCGTCCTGCTGCCTTTGTCCATATGTATAGCGTGTCGAATGGTATTGCCATAGTTTCTCATTCCATAAGACTTATTGCATTGTTTTGTCACTTATGGTAGAGGCTTGTTTCACTTGTCATTGCATTACGTTGTTGTTGCTGTTGTTCGTAGTAATTGTGGCATTGGTAATATTGTTGTTAAATCCATACTAGATTTGTTGTATGGCTTACAAAACTATTTTCGTTCATATCAAACATATATTCGCATGGAGAAATGCACGAATTCATGTTGCTTGTAAGAGAAATGTACGCCATGCGAATGAACAACTGCTAAGCCGACCATAGTGTTACGAATGAGGGCATTGTTGTAAATAATTACAGAAATACATACATACATATGTACATATATTCGACTATTCTAAGCATTTGTAAATGGTCGTTTATATTGTACGAAATATATCGTAAAGTATTAGATTTTCACTGATTGTACAGCTTACACTAACTAATTAGTAAAGAAAATTCACTTGTAGTTAACTTTAGTTACACATTAAGAGCGTTAAATTATAACTTTTGATTATTAAATCATATGCTAAAATATATGTATTCATTAATCGGACTCAACATAGGCGTGTTGCATGAGGCACATCACAGCAATTGAAGCAAAGTTCTCTAAGTTCTAATTAGTTAATACCAACTGTATACTTAACATGCTTTGTTATAAACAGAAAATTAACACAATTTCACTCATCTAGCAATGTATATAAAATAGCACATGGCACTTTGTTACAACATTCCATTCCATTCCAATTCCAATTCCTCTCATATTGTATTGTACATGAAGAGCCAGCCTGAGATTGTCTATTTTGTGTGGGTAAATGGAAGACAATTTTTTTTTGTTTCGGCTTAAAAAGGTTCATTTATTATGCCGTTTTAAAATTTAACACATTGTCTGTCTAAATGCTTTTATCCTTGAACAAATAACTCCAGAAGAGAGAGTGAAAGAGAGAAGGGAGAAAAAATAAAATAAAAATTGCCAGAAACTTAAAAATCAACAACCAAATCGTTTTACTAAATGAAGAACAAAGAATTTAAATTAGAAATGAAGAAGAATTTTTATGTGCGAAATAAACATGGAACTGTTTTTGCAAACAGATTTAATTTAGTTTTTGGCATAAGCATGTATGACATCAGATTTAGAGGCAACATAGTAAATTAACAGGCAGCAGCAGTTGGGTTACAGTAGATGGGTTACAGACCATACTTAGTTATTTATTTTATGAATTTCAAATGCAATTCCGAATTATAATTTAATTTTATTCTCATCTTATAATATTATTACAATTGTATGGACACCAGAGGTCAGCAATGAGTATTCAAAAAGATGAGTAGAATCGTATCATACTCATAATTTCTGATACTTATACGCATTAATACTTATTTTAATATCATGGAATCTTTACTTATATTCAAAGTTTGAAGTACTCATCATACTCATACTTAACAACACGTATAATGTTGTTGATTTCGACTCCTCATAACTCAACATATACACGAATCACAAAATAAGTACGCACACTAAAATACTCATTAACAGGTTGTGTGTTTGCTCTGCTTGCTGCTCTGTAGTTTTTGCTTACGTGTCTTTTCCTTCTTTTTTGTAAATGCAACAACATTTTGATGAATGATTCGAGTCACTCGAATCATTTATAAGTATTTTTCTAAATTTATGAATCTAAATGAGTAGGCTTATGAATCAAACATATTTTGAATGGTATGAGTTTGATGTCAACGTTGTACGCATACTCATTGCAACCTGTACTTATAAATCAACATTGTTGTGAGTACGAATGAGTCAGAGTACATAGTTAAATTTCAATATTGTTGACTTACTCATACTCAAAATTTCATGAGTACTTATGGGTAGTGAAAAACGATTCATTGCATTGTACACTGTATGCTGGATAAAGTGTAGCTGTATATGGGAACTGAACCCACAACCCTTTTACTAGCAGAGAACTTTCTTTAGAGTCTAATTAGATAGGGAGAAAAGAAAAATCTTAATCTGTTGGATAATTTAGGTACATTTTAAATATGATTTTATACATGAAGTCGCCATAGTCTAGTAGGTAGTGTGTTGTCTTATTAGACATGAGGCAAGGCTCAAATCCCAGGTCAAACATGTCCACGAAATATGAAAAAATATTTCTTCGGCGATTTCCTCTCAGCAGATTTCATGCAAAAATTCTGAGAGTAAATAAAATAGCCATGAAAAGTTTTTCAAAAATCTGTCGTTGAGAGTCGACATTAAACTGTACGTCCTGCCAATCATGTTTAAAATTAACAGACACAACATAAGTGGTGTGAGAAACTAGGTCGTACACCTAACTAAAGAGTTTAATGACCAATTACGTATGTGACATGTGGTAGGCTCAGTTACGAATTACAAGTTATTTTTTCCAATAAATATGATCGCGATGCGTCCATGATGGCTTGAATATTGACTTCCAATGCTTCTAGAGTTGCTGATTTGTCAGCAGAAACCTATGGCTCAATCGCATAAGCGAAGGACCATTCTCTTTTCAATAAAATTCAACTTCAACAAAAAGTATTGTTTATCATTACTTACAGTTTTTTCTCCATCTTTGTGTCAAAGTTTGAATTCCGTTTTTAATGCCACCCACGAATCCAGCCATTTTTTGATGCATTCATATGACTGAAACTGCTGATCAACCATCTATATATCGAAAGGAACAAGCAATAATCAGGCGTAGTAGTAGCTTACGAGTATAACAGTTGTAGTAGAGCATTTTTAAGAGTGAAGAAGCTCCACTTAGCCCATGTCCTTTGCCTTTCTTCATCCATTTGATAATATTTTCTCATGTTTAAAAAGACAGCGTAAAACGTTTTTATCGTCCATGTGGCACGATTTGTAAATTTATGGCCATAATAAGCAATTCTTTTGCTTCAAACAAACAGACATAAATACGTTCTTCTACTACTTTTCAGTTTTTTTTTTCAATTTCTTTTTCTTCTCCACAGAATTCTATTGCTTATGCCAACAAAATCAGAAAATGCTTACAAAGAAAAACAGTAGAAAGTCTTATTTATGAGCACACTCCACAAAAACTTGAAGTGTGAGGCACCATTTGTTTCTTTAACTTTGTTTCCGTTTTAGTTGAATACAGACAAATTTTATTTGGAAAGTACAGACGCAAAATTTAAAAACAGTTTCTCATCAGTTGTTTGGTAAAACAATACAAAATGTTTTTTTTCTCATTGTATGAAATACAGTGAGCATTAAAAGAAACTGTCCACACATACATACATAATTGATAATTAGAACCCGTCAGTCAGAATTACGACCTAGCTTCTCACACCACTTGTGTTGTGTGCGTTAATTTTATACTTGAGTGGCGGTACCTACATTTTAAAGTTGACTCCGAATGACAGATTTTTTCAGAAACTTTTCATGGCAATTTTATTCACTCTCGGAGTTTCTGGCAGAAATCTGCTGAGAGGAAGTCGCCTAAAATATATTTTCATATTTTCGTTATGATGTCTGACTTAGGTTTTGAACCTTGGCCTTAAGTCTAATAAGCCTACTACCTACTAGACTATGGCGACTTCACTGTACACTAAGGATAAAATTCTAAAAATCACCAAACTCAACTTTTACCACTTAAAGAGAGTGCGCGAAATTGGATTTTTTTTGTTTCAATTTTAAAAACTGTTAATGAAAAAATTCTTAAATAAAAATAACGGTAATATATTAATGTATATTATTTTTTAAATGTTTTGTTTCTTTTGACGCTCACTGTATAAATTAAAATAAGATTTAATCACATAGCGATGGTGTTGTGATACCAGTCTACAATCAACAGGTGGATTGCGTTTAGTTTAACAAAGTTTGCCCATGAAGATTTCTATCAAGATCCGAGTTTCTTATCTACCACAGCGAATTTATAATGAATTTTAAAATTTTGTTTAAAAAGCACTGATGTCGACATTGGTTTGGTTGTTATAACCTCAAACTTGCCATCCATATGTCCATGCAGACTTTAATATTTCTTCGTAAATTAGTCGATTATTATCCAAGGGAAAGCATTACGTTTGTCCCGAATAAATAAATGACAAACATTCTACGGCCTTAAGGTAATCTTTATTGGGTATTCTTTTGAACATTGAAGTCGTATTCGATAAATATGGATGTTGGCTGGTAAATGTATTTGATATGCTAACGTTACCCAAAAATAATAAATGTTTTTATGTTTCACTTGGATTTATTGTTGATTTTTTCAAAAGCGTACATACATATGTATTCTACTGAATTGATTACCATAAATAAATAAATGTGTCAGTTTTATGTCATGTTCACAAGGAATATTTTATTTCCCCTCATACATACATTCAAGGACACACCTGTGCACTGAGATATAAAAAAAATATTTTAAATTTATGTGTACCGCGTATGGAAAAAAAGAAAAAGAAAGGAAGGATATAAAAATCTAAAAAACACAAGAATATAAAATAAAAAAAAATTTAAACAATTGCTTGAAATATTCTATATTGTAGATGATTATTAGGAATTTTTCATAGACAGTTTAGTGAAATTATTAAGAAACTATTAGGTTTGCTGTACTTTTACTGCAAACTATCAAAAGAGGGTAAACAATCTTTGGGCCATTATTACAACTTGCTGTTAAAGTGGGGTTTAGTTAAAGTTATCTTTAGTTAAAGTGAACTTTAAAATCACTTTTAACTTCTTTTCGTTATTACAACCCAATGATAAAATAAAGTTAACTTTTTCAAAAATATGGCATTGCGGGAACAATGGCGATAACACTGCTTAATTAAACAAATTGTTTTTAAACACAGTGGCAACGATGGGCTTATTTTTTTTTTATATGCTCATTTTGCTTATATTTGAATTTGCCACATTGAAAATAACATATAATATGGCAAGTTCAAGCATTAACTTAACTTTAAAAGTTAAAGGTAGGATAATCCTCCCTTTAGTTTAACGCTCACTTCTACCTTATTGTCCACTTATAATAATGAAAAAAAATTTATCTAACCGCTAAAATCTGTCCTTTAGTTAACGGTTAGTTGTAATAATGGCCCTTAGAATTTTAAAGCATAACAGTTAGGCAAAAGGAAATTTACTTGTGTAGTGGTAGCCTATCAAGAATATTAAACATATAACTCTTTTAGGCTTGCTCCAAGATCGCCACCAAAAATGTAGTGGAACTACTACTATAGATATAGGAAAGGTTTATATTCAGAAAATGACCCTACTCCTCCGCTTTTTCATAACATATTTAATTAAGTTAAATTTTATACACTCGAAAAAATATTTCAATTTTCCATTCGATATCTCATTAAATGGCTGATCAGCAGTTTCACTCAATGAATACATCAAAAATGCCTTGATTCGTGGGTGTCACTTGAAGAGGAATTCGAACTTTGGCAAAAAGATGAGAAGAAATTATAAGTAGCGATAAGCAATACTTTTTGTTATAATTTTCTCACAGCAAAGTTGAATTTTCTTGAAAAGAGAACGGACCCTCGTTTATGCGATTAAGTCATAGTTTTCTATCGACAAATCAAAAACTCTAGAAGCATTCAGAAGCCAATATTCAAGTCATCATTGACATATTATGATTAATAAGCCAATACACTAACTCGTAGACTACGGCGTTAGCGGCTTTGCGTTTTTTAAACGTTCGCTTCTTGTGATTGTATGTAGCACCCTAATCTTTTAAATTGTTTATTTTGTTAGTAAATTTGTTGAAAGAGTAAAATGTTTAACAGTTTCAAACAAACTCTGTTAAAAAGTTTTTATGAACTGTTAACATTGATTTGTTCTGTAGAACTACAAGCCCTTTGTCCTTATGGTCTGTGGGCTAAACGCAAGGACATATGAACCAACAAGAAGAGATTAAATATTCAAAATGTTTTCAACAATTTTAAAATACCATACGGGAATACATATCCATTCTTCTTTAATTTTTAAAATAGAAATTTAACCAAAAAGGGAATTTTATTGCCAAAATGTGTTGGCACATTTTCACTTTATAAATTCAGAGTTATTTTAAATGAAAGCTAAGATAACATATTTGTATTAGGCAGAGAAGCCTATATTAAAACCTTGAGCAAAGTTAAAACTCATGCCAATGATCAAAAAACGTGGAGAGAATCCTAAGTAACTAAAACAAAGGATATAGAATGCCAATTATGAATTAACTTTTCCTTTTTAGAATAGTTTTCATCATTAAATAAATTCCCTAAAATATAGGTTTTAGTCCTTAAAGCTGCAACAAATTAAATAAATTTAATGAGAACTACTATTGAAAAACAAATCGTTTCAAACGTTTTGTGGCGAGACATTATTATACAACCTTGAACTCTTATGCTTGCCAGGTGTACACATTTGTTTATAGCTTAAAACAGATATGTATGACCGCAGCCACCAAATTAATAAACAACCAGCTTGGAGGTAAACGAAATAGTTTCTAAGTGTTGTACATCACTGAAGATTCTTTACGCACACTTGTGTACTATAAATACAGCGGAAGGTAGAGGAAGCCAGTTAATAAAATCAAAGCACTTGAAAGACCAAAATTAAAGAAGAACCATGACAACCACAGCCTCTAACAGATGCATTACAGAGACAGAATTTAATATTTATCTGTGGTTCTTTAGAGCGCATAAGACTAATTTAGTTTTGGTTAAGAGAAACATCTTGAAGATTATTTCTTTTTTACTATTTCTTTAAACATTAAAATGGAAACAATTTATTTTCGATATTACAAGATTCAATCCAAATAACTGTCTGTAGTAATAACATGCGCCAGAATATCTTTGAATTATTCTCTCTTCCTGAAGACATTGTCTCAAATCCATGATATTATGAGTCACTAAATCAATACCCAGAACAGATTATTTGTCTTAAGTATCATTGAAGTCCCTACGATATGTTCCAACTACAGGAGTATAAGCCTTCTCCCTATCGCATATAAAGCTCTTACGGGCGTATTGTGTGAACGACTAAAGCCATTCGTCAACACACTGATTGGACCTTATCAGTGCGGCTTCAGACCTGGCAAGTCCACCATCGACCAGATGTTCACACAACGTTAAATACTGGAAAAAATGCACGAAAAACAAGTCAACACACACCATCTTTTTGTCGACTATAAAACAGCCTTCAATAGAATCCTCTTAGAATCTTTTAAAACCGACAAGGCGATCCCTTATCATGTGATGTCTTCAACTTTGTCATGGAGAGTGTTCTGCGGAAGACGGGAGAGCATCTCAATGGCACTATTTTTAAAAAAGGCGTCCAGTTGTTTGAGTACGCTTGGCTCCGCCGTTACCACCAAGAATGATGTCAGTGTGGAGATCAAGCGCTGAATCACTCTTGCCAACAGGTACTATTATGATCTCAACAGGCAATTAAGTACCAGAGACCTCTCCTGTATGACAAAAACTAATACTCTACAAGACGACACCCTCCCCGTGCTTCTTTATGGCGCAGAGGCATGGACACTATTAAGCACTAATTAAGCAGCCTTGAGCGTATTCGAGAGAAAAATCCTACGTAAGATCTTCGGTCCAGTGCAAGTTGGCGATGATTTCCGCATACGATCCAACACTGAGCTGTATGAGCTCCTCAACGACATAGACGTTGTGCAGTGTATTAATATCCAGCGGCTACGCTGGCTCGGCCATGTCGTTCGAATGGATGAGGATGCTCCGGCGAGACGGGTATTTGATGCGGGGATTTGCGGAAGTCCGCCAAGAGGACGGCCTTGTTTGTGTTGGAAGGATCAAATCAAGGAAGCCCTGTAATCAATTGGTGTGACCAACTGGCGTAGGCGCGAAAGAAGTTACAGCGGCCTGAAATACGTTAATCGGGTTGTTAATGGCCACAAAGAATAGTTCTAACAGTAACCCGGAGACCCTAGGAGATTTAAAGCCGTTTAATGTATTGCTTAAGACCACTTTTATTCTAATGTTGAGAGTATCTGTGCTGTTGACATTCTCCTTAAACTCGTTCTTTCATTTTGTATTGTGCGACATATTAAAATACCACTCTATCTCTCTCTCTCTCTTCACCATAATTTATAATAACATTCAATTACCACAACCGTTTTTGAAGAGAATGGAGAGAAACGCTTATTGCATGATACTGCCCTTATTGCTAAACGGCTTTGACACGGTCTCTAATGAACCCGTTATTCCATTGGGATGTTTTAAATTGTTCCACTCACTGCATTTTCATCCACTGCTAAGCTGCTCTCACTCACTATCCAGCTTTTGGTGGTTATAAATAAGGTAAAAGCCATGTTACTTAATGGCTGCAATTGTAATAGTTTTACTAACAATTGTTAGCAGCAGTTTGCTCAAGAATTATTGCCCAAAACTAAAAGGCAAAAAGCACAAAACCTCAGAAAATAATTTAAAGCGGAAGCAAGCTAAAGGAGAAGAAAAAATAATAAAAAATCTGTTGAAGTAAATTATGAACGAAAGCAGAAGAATGCCGGTAAGAAAGTATTTTTTAGTTTTTCGTTTTTCCTTGTATTGTATTAAAAAAGAGCATTTCCTGTGTATAAAATATATCACAGGACAAAACAGGTTAATTTAGTTTTAAGTTTACAAAGTGTAATAAAAGGCGAAATTCAAGAAATATTTTTCTTATAAGAATTTATAAAAGGAAACAACAAAGCATTGATAGTTAAGTTTTTGTTTTCAATGGTTTCAAAAAGAATTTCATGAATTTAATTCCTAGTAAATATGTATTGTTACGTTCTTACACGTAGATTGCAAATAAATTAAAAATAAATTTGTGTTTAGTTTTAATTAGAATTTTTTATTATTCGCAGCATTCTGTGTGCTACTGTTCACAACTTGATGTAAACAACAACAATTGCATTTTTTTGTTATTCCTCTGTTTATATCCTTTGCATAAACAATAACAATTCTAGACAATTGCTCAACAGATCTTTGTAACGGAGATCTTCAAACCACGATTACTCTCATCCAACGCACCACATCTTCACACAAGACTGACTGCACTTCACTGACTCTGTCGCCTGCTTTGCCTTGCCTTTTATATGGCAAAGCAGGCAGTCTGATGAATGTTCATGTTGTTTCCTTCTCAAAATTGTAGTGTTGTTGGTATATTGTTGTTTACTTGTTTACCATTTTTTTATGCTGGTGTTTGTAAACAGGTTTGTTCGCTGCATTGTTTTGTTTTTGTAGCTTTTGTTTATAACTTCAATGTTAAACAATATAAAAGCAAAATACCAGCATCTAGATTTTTTTCATTTTCTTAACAATATGTTTGTAAGCAAATGTAATAAAAATTTTCTAATTTCCAGTTTATAATATTCCTGTAACAATTTTGCAAGTGATAGACTTTAAAGTCCAATCATTAAAGAAGTGAAAACAAAAACATAAATACGGAGACTCAATGCAAAATATACTCGTATACATAAAGCAATCACTTTGTGATGTACACAAGCATAAAATTTTTAATATTTTCATCACAATGTCATCAACAATACCAATCGTTGTCAACAACATTATTGTCATTAAAAATGCCAACCATACTCGGAGTCGTAGTTGCAACATAATTATCAATACGATTGTCGTGCTTATTTGCAACAATAATTGGATTTAAATTTGATGAATGAGGAAATACGATTATGTTCGTTGTTGTTTTTACCGCCAACATAACAGCTACAACATGATAAACATTTATTGTTAAAATTTATTTACGTGCTATAAAAAAGTTTCCTTTATCGGGAAAATCAAATGAAAAATATGGTGAAATTATAAAGGAAGTGAAATAAAATTTATTGGAATTCACAGGAAATATTAAGAAAATATTGTATGATGTTTTGAAAATTTCAATAAAAACTGTGCAGAAATAACTTTCATGCATCATAAGTAGTTGCCGTAATCTAGTAGGTAGTTTGCTGGATTATTAGACGGAAGGCCTAGGTTCAAACCCCAGGTCATACATCTCCAACTAAAGGAAATCTGAAAAAATATTCTTTTGGCGACTTCCTCTCAGCAGATTTCTGAAAAAAAAACTCTGAGAGTAAATAAAATTGTCGACTCTAAACTGTAGGTCCGCCATTATTATACAAAATTAACACACACAACATAAGTGGTGTGACAAACTAGGTAGTAATCCTGGTTAACGGGTTGTAATGCCCAATTATGTATGTATCAGTGGTTAGCAATAAGTATTAAAAAAGATGAGTAGAATCGAATCATACTCATAATTTCTCACACTTATACGCATTCATACTTAATTTCAATATCATGAAATCTCTACTCATATTCAAAGTTTGAAGTACTCATCATACTCTTATTTAACAACACGTTTGATGTTGTTGATTTCGACTCTCCATAACTCAACATATACACGAAGCACAAAATAAGTATAAATCGCGTATGAACGCTAAAATACTCACTAGAAAGTTGTGTGTTTGCTCTGTTTGCTGCTCTGTCTTTTTTCTTTTGTTGTAAATGCAACAACAACTAAGACTATAAATTTTAATGAATGAATCGAGTCATTCGAATCATTTACAAGTATTATGTGTATATATTTTTTCAAAAGGTATGAATCTAAATGAGTATGCTTATGAATCAAACACATTTCGAATAGTATGAGTTTGATATCAATGTTGTACTCATACTCATTGTAATCTGTACTTATAAATCAATGTTGTAGTGAGTATGAATGAATCAGAGTACATAGTTAAATTTCAATATTGTGACTCACTTATATTGAAAAATTTCATTAGTGCTTATGAGTAGCGAAAAAAACGATTCATTGCTGATCTCTGCTAAGTATGTTTGTATGATTGATAATCTTTTGTCCTGTCGTTAAATTTGAAAAAATTAAGCTCAGAAATATTTCCTCAAAGGAATCTTTTAAAAGCAATACGATTTGATTTGTAAGTATACCGAACGAGTTCCTTGCCTTAATAAATTTGCTGTACACTCTCTAGCAAAAGTTTTGTTGACAATTAGTGCAATCAACAACATTGATTCACATTAAAATCAACATCCAATTACAATTTATTACTGCCTTACTATAATTAATTACGTTGGCATATGTTCCCAAGTTAAACTACTCAATTTTTATGTAAACGAAAACAAAAACAAAAATTATAAAACTATTGTAACAGAAAATTTTCCGGGGTTCTTGCTCAAAAAAAAAACCAATAAAAATTTTCTAAACCATTACACTTTATGACTCATCATGCCACGTTATGCGTTCGTTTAGGAAGCAATTTTTACTAAAACTATACACACTTGAAATATTCAATTTTATTGTTTTTATTTTTTTATTTATTTTTTTATTTCTTCCTTTACAACTGCTTGAAAAAGCCTGGAGGGGAAATCATGACCCAAAAACTTAAATCACCACAAGCAATTTTTTTGTTCGAAATTTTTAAACAATAATGCGCACAATTACTCGTTTTGTAATTGTGGCGGTGTTGCATGATTTTATTTTCAGTTTCAACCTTGCTGAACCACCCGCCAACAACTCGTATTATGACTGCAACAGAAACTATAAAAATAAAAAACCGAAACACAAACACATTCACATTATCGGAGGTTAACTGGAAATTTTTTCAGCCATTAAATGGTAGTAAACTTCGTCTAAAACCTACGCACACATTTAGAACTCTGTGGTATAGAATACACACACACACACTTCAATTTATAGTGGGTGACGAAATTAAACTGCCGTTATTAACTAAAAACAGTTCGGTAGTATTTCGTAATTACTTTTTTGATGATACCTGAGATTTTTTTTTTTAAATAATTCTCGAATAAAATCGATTTAAATTGAACTAGGCCGTAATCCTGACTGAAGGGTTGTAATTGCCATTTATGTATGTATGTATGTATGTAAATTGAACTGCCTATGCCTTTTTTATATTAGGGGTCTTCAAAGTATTGAACATAGTTAACATCGATCTTTAACCATCTATCCACAACCTAACTGAACGTCTTCTAGAACCAGCACGAATTCAGCCAATGTTTCTTTATATGACGTTCAAGCAATATTCCACTCGTATTAATTATTTATCGCCGTAGTCTAGTAGGTAGTGTTTTGGCTTATTAGACGTAAGGCCACGGTTCAAACCCCAGATCAGATATCAAAACGAAATATAAAAAAAAAATATTTCTTCGGTGACTTTCCCTCCGCAGATTTCTGACAAAAACTCTCGGAGTAAATAAAATTGCCATGAAAAGTTTCTCAAAAAACTGTTGTTCGGAGCCAACGTTACACTACAGAATAAAATTAACCCATACCACAGCGGTGGTATGAGAAGCTGGGTTGTAATCCTGACTAAAACGAAGCAATGACCAATTAATTTTGTTTAGTAAGCATGGGAGGGCGTCGTAGTCTAGTAGGTAGGGTGTTGTTTTATTAGACATAAGGCCTCGGTTCACACCCCAGGTCAGACATCAAAACGAAAATATGCAAAAATATTTCTTCGGCGTCTGCCTCTCAGCAGATTTCTGGCAAAAACTCTGTGAGTAAAGTAAATTGCCATGAAAAGTTTCTCAAAATCTATCGTTCGGAATCGACTTTAAACTGTAGGTCCCGCCACTAATGTATAAAATGAACACACATAACATCAGTGGTGTGAGAAGCTAGTTCGTAATCCTGACTAAAGGAATGTAATGACCAATTATGTACATATGTACATATGTATGTATGTATGATGGTAAATAATAAAAAGCCAAGACCTGTACCAATATTTTGTATGACTTTGAGCGCAAGCGTATGAGTTATATTGACAAATGAAGTTTCAAATAAATATTACGTATTCGTCGTGGTGGCCATATATGTGTTCTATACATTAAGAATGCCATTCTTTTTAGCGTGTTTAAGGTTTTAATAACTTCAAGAAATAACGGAAATGAATATTTTTTAAATAATTTTTTTTTTTGTTTTACCCCATGTGTATAAAATTCCTTGTCTAGTATTCCCGCAATTCATTTTACTTTTCACAATACATTGTAAGAAATATTTTACATGGAAAATCAGATGTGGTGGGTAAAATTGTGGTATTTTTTACAACTCACATGTATAGTACGCAACAATTTTTACGTTTATGTAAGTAGTTCTTGAAATATTGCCAATTAGGTCAACGTTTAGAATTTGGTTTCATGGAAAGTAGGCTGTTATAACATTTTGTTTTATTTTTTGTTCTATTCCTGTAATTTGTTTATTTCTAATATCTTTTGTTGTAATGGCATATTAAAATGAAGAAAGGGAGAATGTTTGTCTTTAAAAAATTTTATTAAATTAAACAACAGAGTATAAGGACAGTCCCAAAATTAGTTCGCCTAGTTGGTAATTTGTTGGCGTAGTAGACAACTCCAACAAAACAAAATATGAGAAATTATTTCTTCCACGACTTCCTCTTAAAATATTTCTCGCAAAAACTCTGAGAGTAAATAAAATTGCCATGAAAAGTTTCCCCAAAAATCTGTCGACGGAATCGTCTTTAAACTGTAGGTCCCGCCATTCATGTATAAAATGATATACATCATTTTATCCGTACATACATCATAACAGACCGATATGTCTGTTGGAAGCACAGGTCAGCAGTGAATCGTTTTTTCGCTACTCATCAGCACTCATGAAATTTTGAATATAAACGAGTCAACAATATTGAAATTTAACTATGTATTCTCATTCATTCGTACTCACTACAACGTTGATTTATAAGTCAAGGTTGCAACCAGAATGCGGACAACATTGACATCTAACTCATACCATTCGAAATATGTTTGATTCATAAGCCTAATCATTTAAATTTATAACTTTTGCAAATATACTTATAATACGTGTAAATGCTTCGAGTGACTCGTATTATTCATCAAAATTTACAGTCTTAGTTTTTGTTGCATTTACAACAAAAGAAAAAAGACACATAAGCAAAAAAGGAGAGAGCAGCAAGCAGAGCATACACACAACCTTGTAGTGAGTATTTTAGTGTTCGTAAGTGAATCATACTGATTTTGTGATTCGTGTACATGTTGAGTTATGAAGAGTCAACAACATCATACGTGTTGTTAAGTATGAATATGATGAGTACTTCAAACTTTGAATATGAGTAGAGGTTCCATGATATTAAAATAGGTATGATTGCATATAAGTATCAGAAATTATGAGTATGATTCGACTATAATCATCTTTTTGAATACTCATTGCTGATCTCTGGTTGGAAGCTAGCACAGAGAACATCACTTGTTGTTATCGGCCAAGTAATCCTTTAGGCCATCACATACCTTGAAATGATTAAACAAAAAGAAGCATTCGCGCATTAATGGTATGACATTGCATTAATAATTTCAACTTCTTGCCCTAGAATTAAAATCAAAAATGTTTGTCCCTTTAATTACAACATTTTTGTAAACGTTGCACAATTTTAATGCACAAAAGTAGGTAAATTAAGAACTCCAATATCATTAATTTAGATATTATTTGTTCTGCCATATCTACAAACAAATATGAGCACATAATTACAATGCAAAGAATAGAAATATCTTTACAGATGATAATGCCGTATTTACAAGCTATACTGCAGTCGAAATACTAGATAGGGAAGGACAAAAAAAAAGAATTTAACGAATTTAAACAAAAATTTCTAAAGAGACGCTCTCTCTCTCTCTCTCACTCCGTTTAGACGCCATTTGGTTTACGTTTATTTATTTATACAATACCTGGCGCCAATAGTCACAGTTCCTCCGTAATCGTTTTAAATGCTTATTTCTTTTCCTTTGTTTTTTTTTTTTTGTTATATTCATTGTTATTGTTTTAATAATGTTTGCAGTTTTACGATCAGCCTGAATAAAGGCAATGTTAGTCAGTGTAATTTAAATTTTCTTTTTTTGTTTCTGTATTTGAAGGATTTTCATTTACATTATTTTACACACAAAAGATAGAAGGAATTATAAATGGTAGTGGAAAAAAGGAAATCGATATAAAATAAAATTCTAATAAAATAAATTATTTTTTTTCCTGACATGGGGAAAAATACTCCCTAACAGATGCTAATTGTAATTACGAAAACAATAAATCTGTAAACAGTGATTATGTATGTATGTATGTATACAGTGGGCGTCAAAATAGACTGTACATTTAAAAAATAGTATACATTAATAAATTACCGTTATTTTTATTTTAAAATTGTTTCATTGGCAGTTTTTAAAATTGAAACAACAAAAAAATTACAAAAAAATTTCGAAATACTGTCAAATTTTTTCGGGCACTCTCCCCTTAAGTGGTAAAAATCAAGTTTGGTGGTTATTAGAATTTTATCTTTAGAGTATAGTTTATTTTGACGCTCACTGTATGTATGTATGTTAATATCTACTTGTATTTTTGAAATTTGCTGTAAAAAAAAAAATAATTTTATAAAAACTTTTCCTTTGGTAATGCAATTTTTCTTACGGCTTTAAAAAATTTAATTTCTACGCAATTTCTATTGCATGTTTGCCTGTTCAAGTTCTCCTTAATTTCCATTTTTTCTTGTTATTTTATTACAATAAAATTACGATAAAATGGCAGTCACGTTAAACAAATTAAAATGAGAACGAAAGCGAAATAATTTTATGACGCTTTTAAAGTGTTAAAATTGCATCGTTTTATATTTACTATGCCTTGTGAGCTAAAATGTTAAGAATTTAAGGAAGCCTGTTATAGAATCGCTTAAAATGGAAATTACTTGAACGCTTTAGTGTTTTATGAAATCACAGTTGTTGGCACATTAAGGTAGGCATTGTTTAAGGATGCACTGTTTAATGAATTTTGCATAGAAAATTGATCTCCGGGCTAAGATTGAATCGAACTTGTGGTCTTTTCTCTATTTTGCTGGCATAATGCGGCTAAGATAACTACTAATTTTTTGAGGCCACACTGCAGACTATGACTGAAATAAAAGCAATTATTCAATATGTTTTGACCGACACTGTATCCGCTAAAATCTTACCACAAAATTTCTTTCAATAAACATTAACTCTTTAAACTTAAAGAGAATATCTACTGCCATATAAAATATGTTGCAACGGAATATGAAATTTGTTGTGCAATGGCAGCAGATAAATTGAGCGAACTTGTTGCCTTATTTTCTGGCTGTTAATTATTAATTGAATGTCAAGTAAGTCAAATCAATTAAGTAATTGCTGTCATAAATCCCTGATCAATACATTCAATGGAACACCGTATACAATAGTTGGGTCTTTAATCATCCAAAAAGGCCTTTGTTGACTACATTCTGTTTGTTACTCTAATTGTATATATTGCAAAGGGTACCCCGAATGAAAGTACAAAGGATTAAAAGCAACAAATTTACTGCAGCTGTGTGCCTTGGTAAGACATATAAATAAATGGGTGAAAAATACTGAGTGTGTTATGGTAAAATGCCTGTATGATAAGGAAAATATATTGAATTTTTTTAATTAAAAAAATGGCTACAACGACATGAAAACGACGACATTTTATAAAAATCAAAAATTAATTGAAAAGTTCTTTACTTCACTCAAGCATATAGTGAAAGCACAATGTTGAATCAAAGAAAATCGCTCAGCAAACTTTGAAAGAGCACTGAAAAAATTGGCACCTTTTTAAAGCTTCTGTGATATATAGTGAATGTCAAAAGAAACTGTACGTTAAAAATATATATATTAATATATGAATTACCGTTATTTTTATTTTAAAATTGTTTCATTGCCAGTTTTTAAAATTCAACAAACGAAAAAAAATTTACAAAAAATTTTAAAATGTATTGTCAAATTTTTTCGTGCACTCTCCTTAAGTGGTAAAAGTTGATATATCCATAGTGTACAGTTTCTTTAGGGGCTCGCTATAAATATGACAAGGCAGTAATATACGCCAAAAAATGTTAACAATACAAATTTACAAGCATTAGTTATTCTGTAAATAAAGTCTTCGTAGTCTAGTATGTGGTGTGTTGGCTTATTAGACGTGAGGCCACGGTTCAAACACCAGGCCAGACATCAAGACGAAAAATATAAAAAATATTACTTCGGCGATTTCCTCCCAGCAGATTTCTGACAGAAACTCTGAGAGTAAAAATAAAATTGCCATGAAAAGTTTCTCAAAGATCTTTCGTTCAGAGTCGACTTTAAACTGTAGGTCCCGCTACTCATTCGTAAATTTAACACATACAACATAAGCCATGTCGAAAACTAGGTCGTAATCCTTATTTATGGGTTGTAGTGACCAATTATGTATGTATGTAAGTATGTTATCCAAAAAAAATTAGTTATAATCTTCCTACCAGAGATCAGCAATGAGTATTCGAAAAGATGAGTAGAATGGAATCATACTCATAATTTCCAATAATTATACGCATTCATACTTATTTTAATATCTTACTCATACTACTCATATTTAAAGTTTGAAGTACTTATCATATTCATGCTTAACAACACGTATGATGTTGATGATTTCGACTCTCCGTAACTCAACTTATACACGAATGACAAAATAAGTATGAATGGCGTCCGAACCATAAAATACACACTAGAATGTTGAGTGTTTGCTCTGCTTGCAGCTCTGCCTCTTTTGCTTGTGTCTTTATTCTTTTGTTGTAAATGCAACAACAACTAAGACTGTAGATTTTAGTGAATGATACGAGTCACTGCGAATCATTTATAAGTATTAGAAGTATTTTTCTAAAGTTATGAGTCTGAATGAGTAGGCTTATGTATCAAACATATTTCGAATGGTATGAGTTTGATATCAACGTTGTGCTCATACTCCTTGCAACCTGTACTTATAAATCAACGATGTAGTGAGTACGAATGAATCAGAGTACATAGTAAAATTTCAATATTGTTGACTCACTTATATTCTAAAATTGCATGAGTGCTTATGAGTAGCAAAAAAACAATTCATTGCCGATCTCTGCTTCCTACACATGCTTTTAAATAAGTTCTATGGTAAGCTACCTAAATAAAGATGAACTTCACGTTAAATGAACTGCAATTAACTTTCGGTGTTTTTATTATTACGCCTTTGAATATTGTCATAGCCAAGCTTACCCTACAGTCTCAACTTTTAATAAATTACGGAATGAATTTATTGAAAATAAATTGATTGCTTGGATTCTACGAAACGAAAGTTGCATTTAACTTGAATTTATTTTCAGTTTGTATGGCATAAAGCCTGAAACATAATAAAAAATGGAAAACAAATAATGATTACAGCGCACGATGGATGTCCTTGGAGAGGAAATTAACGTTTCATTTGCAATGCCTTTGTATGTATAAGCGACTGACTCAATACACAAGTGTGCAGTTGAAAAGTGTATACAATTCAATGAAATTTTTTTAACTTTATTTTTACTAAAGCCTTACAGCATAGTTGCAATGAATTAAACAAAAACAAAAGGCACAAGATCCATCATACGGTTGAGGATTTACTTGACATGCGAACAACTGAGGCACACTAAAAATAACAGGCAACAATAAAAGCAACAATAGCTTTTGCAGTCATAAAAAAAATAAAGAATATGAAAAAATGATCACAATAAAAGCAGGAATCGAATATCTGACACAGACATTTGTAAATTAAAAGTAACAGCAACAGAGTTAAAACAAATGACCGGCAAAAAACAAGGATTGATGATTACATGATGCGCCTACAATTATACCCTACAACTGTATTCAATTAATAAATCAAATTAAGCATGAGCGATTATACTACACCCTCAAATGGTCCGTAATCCAATTCAAATTAAACACTTCAATAGCAGTTGTCTAGTAGCTGGTGTATTGGCTTATTAGACCTCAGGCCACGATTCAAACTCCAAGTCAGACATCCTTCTTTGGTGACTGCCTCTGGCAAAACCTGTGGAAGTAAAATAAAACTGCCATGAAAAGCTTCTCAAAAAATCTGTCGTTCGGAGTCGACTTTAAACTGTAGGTCCCGCCACTCAAGTATAAAATTAAGGCATACAACATGAGTGATGTGAGAAGTTGGGCCATAATCCTGACTGAAGGGTTGTAATGGCCAATTATGTGTGTATGTATGTGAAGTTGGTTTTAAAAACCTGTTTGTCGGATTTCGCTCTTTCCTATCATTCCCTTCCATACATATCTGCTTTGTTTAACTTATCCTTTATCCCTTCAGGGCTCTTCAAAACCTTTTAATCCAACAATATGCAGAATTGCCAAGAACAGTAGACAAATGTGTCAATTGACTGTCACTTGAAAGCTAAATTTTAAAGGACTTTTTAATTAAAAACCACTTGTAAATGCCTAAAAAAATGTTGTATCACTGTGCCCAAATGAAAGGAAATCATTAAAAGAAACCCGTTAGTTTTCAACATCAGCGCAAACTAACGATATTATCAACAACGACCTAGTGGAAAATTGTGTTAGCCAGTGGCACTATTATTGCAGCAGTAACTATAGTGAGTGTCAAAAGCAACTACACATTAAAAATAAATATATATACATTAATAAATTATCGTAATTTTTATTTTAGAATTTTTTCATTGGTAGTTTTTAAAACTGAAACAAAGAAAAAAAATTACAAAAAATTTCGAAATATTGTGAAATTTTTTCGGGCACTCTCCTTAAGTGGTAAAAGTTGAGTTTGGTTATTGTTAGAAATTTATTCTTAGTGTACAGTTCATTTGACGCTCACTGTATACACATACACATATGGCATATAGGATAACAACGATTGTAAAAGCAACAGCCATTAGACATAAGTAATTACATACATGTCTGGATAGAAGAGGCCCATGGCTTCGCTTAAATCGAAAATGTAATTCCTTGAGTTTGTAAATGTAATTTCTTGAGTTTAAAGAAAAAAAATTCATTTCGGCTGTTAAAAATTCTAGCAATTAACAATATTTTTGATTTTATTATTGACAATTTAATTTAAAGGCTATTATAGAAGGCTAAGCCTATTTTACTAACACATCCTTTTCCAATAAATCGAATATATTTTTAAATTTTCTTATTTTATAAATCATTTCTTATTTTATAGAAAAGCAATTAAAAATATCCATAAAAAAAGGTTTAAAAGAAAAACAAAAACTTTTTAATTAAAGACAAAAAAATTGCCATCGTTAGACCCAAAAGAAAGAGAAGGAACTCAAGTAGAAAGGTTTAAAAGGATATTTTTTGCAATGCGAAATTTTCTCTACTTATTCTTATTCTTTAACACTTTTGTGCTTAATGGCAAAATTTGCACATTTAATCTATAGATTTAAATAAGGAGTGTGAACGAAAAAATTTGGCCATACAGTTCTATATTAATAGACAACTTCTATTTAAATTTATTTAAATCAAAGTAATTATTCTTTTCCTAAAACACTTAAAGATATATGTACATATAGGCTTAGTAGTTTGTCCAAAAATTTTTTCGTGCGCTGCCCTTATCAACTGTGAATGGATTATAGCTTCTCTAAATAACATTTATTGCTGTTATTCTTTAATTAACCCTTTTTCTTTTGTTAAGGATGCTATGCAAAAAAAAAAGAATTTCATTGTATTTCGAAGTTTAATTAAAATGTCTTTTCGTCTGACAAAATAAAATTCAATATAGAATAACAATTAAGTGTAAAGGAATTTTTTTGCAAATTATCCTTTGAATTTTCCCCTTTTTAGTATGCTTCAGTATGTATTGAAGGAAAAACTAAAATTGATGAAATAAATTAAACATAATCCACGAGTAAGTAGAAGCACTATACTCTGATAACGTTTAAGATTTTTGCTTAGTCTTTGTACATTTTAATTAAAGTCCAGTCTTTAAAGAAAGTGAAAATAATTGTGAAGTTTTCTTATTATACGACAATAGACTATAAACTATACATTAATAGATTACCGTTATTTTTATTTTAAAATTGCTTCATTGCCAGTTTTTAAAATTGAAACAAAAAAAAATTACAAAAAATTTCGAAATATTGTATTGTATAGTTGAGTTTGGTAATTGTTAGAATTTTACTTTTAGTGTACAGTTTCTTTTGATGCTCACTGTATGTAAACAAGTTTATTTGAAAATGGTTCATATGTTTATGTTTGGCAATATTCACTTTCTATTCTATCATGCTACACTATGCGATGTGTAATCAATTGATAATTGTTCTTGACACACTTTAAAACCCACAATTTCTGAGTAGATGCAACAAGACCGTTTCATTGTTTTTATAAACTGGGTAATCAAAATGTACTCCTAGAGAAATTTTTTTCTATTGAATTTCACCATAGAAATTTGTATGAAAAAGTTCTGTAACTTTTACAGTCGCTAGCGGAGTCAGGATGAATAAGCACAATTTTTCCGAGGCATGCTTCCTGTAATTCTCTACCAAATTTGATGGAAATCACTCCGCAGTTGACCTTAACTGAGTTTTAAAGATAAAAACAGTTCGATAACCACCCTTAATGAAACCTAATTGAGCTAAATTTTGACTTGTATACAGTTTTTGACGAGTTGAGCACAATATTAACATGTTAAGATGTAAATGAGATATTCTCTTATAAAACTACACTGTTTTTAGGGTATCACACAGTCGAATGTAACCAACTAAACACAACAATTTTTTTAAATTGTTTCTGACAAAATTTTCAACTTAAATTCTTCCTCTTCTGTATCCCTTTATAACGTTTTACAGTTTTCTCCGAAAAAAAGTTTTTCATTTACACACCTACTACATGCTGTATACAAGATGTAATATGTTGTTCGTAAGGAAAGTACAGAGTATTTGTCCAGAGTATTTGATCGTTTAGGTTTAAATTTGGCTGTCAGTCTGTTTGCCAAGCTCTTAGTTTGAAGTTGGTATTGATGTTGTTGCTAACGTTGCTTGAACATATACTTCCATTGGAAACGTCATTATCATCGAAATCGATAGATTATATTTGATTTTTTCATCGATAATATTTTGCAATTGCTTTAAATTTTTTTTTTTCGGAAATATTATGTGAACAATAGACAGACATTTTAAACAAATTTTCTTCTATTACTGAAAAATATTGAATTTTCAAAAATGAAATACGAAATTGGAAATAACATTTTTGGAATCTTTGAAAGATTGATTTTTCTTTCAAAGGAATATTAAAGGGTAGAATGTACTTTATAACAACAAACTAAAAATACAATAAAGTATGATTGGAGTATGATACGAGTACACTTTAAATGGAAAAAACCATTTAAAATTTAATAAAATTGTACTCAAAAACATTAGAAGAAGAAAAAATAGTTTAACGAGAGTGAGTATCGAGTTACATTGTATTGTGCTGTAATAAACAAAACATATTTATTTCAGATGAAATATATTTTAAAGGGGATGTCATATATCAATAGAAAAACACAAATACGGATATATGTAAGAGAAGGCAGTTAGTAAAGAGTTGTCAGTTGTCTCTTAGGGGTGCGGGAACTTTCCAGTATTTTTGTTATAAAATCAGGTTCAAAAGAGAGTTCGGCTGTCGTATAATCAATAAAGAAATCTCAGTTACTTTTACGCTCACATATCTGTTGATATCCAGTTAAGAGTTGTGAACAATTTGTGGGGGGTAACAACTGAATCTTTAGAACCTTTTCATTTCCTGGTTTCCGCATACAAAAAACAAATCTTAGATAGTCTTTTGTCATCACTAGTAGAATATTTTCAATTTTGTTTATTTATTTATTCGACTCTCCATAACCCAACATTTACAACAAACACAAGATAAGTATGATTCGCGTATGAAGACGAAAATACTCATTAGAAGGTTGTGTGTTTGCTCTGCTTGCTGATCTCTACTTTTTTGCTTATGTGTTTTACGCTCAGAGTTTTTGCTAGAAATCTGCTAAGAGTAAGTTGCTGAAGAAATACTTCGTTTTGTTGGTGATACTTGACCTGGGGTTTGAATCGTGGCCTCATGTGTAATAAGTTAACACACTATCAACTAGACTAGGGCGACTTTTATTAGATTTTTTAGTATTTCTCTACTAAAATGTACTTTCAAAAATTCTCCGCACACAAACGTTAGTTCCGACTTAATGGAAAAATAGGAGCATCGCCACACTGCTATTGCTTATGAAATTGGAATTGTCAGATCTTTCGGTGGCGAAAAGTTGCCTGAGATTTGCTTTATAATGTGATACAAGTTTCACACAGGATATTAGCAGCAGCATGTGCTTCAAAAGCCATATTTCATATTGGACTTGCAGACTAGATTTAGGCTATTGTCCGAGCAACATGTCCTCTCTCTTCAAAAATTTCCAAAATATCGATTAAGTCCATATTTTTCAAATACGTTAAGATTATCTAGTATTTGGTAGATGTGCATATCGAGTCATCAAAGATTCAACAGAAATTTCGCCTACACGTAACATCTTGAGGTACGATATGTTATATTCTCCTGACATTTTCTGTGGATATTTTCAGATGCATCTCTACTACAATGCAAATTCATACATATTATCAAACAGATGATAAGAGATGACATTCACTATTGACATATGCGCGGAAGTAATTGAATTTACGAATGAATTTATATTTGCTTTTGTACAATAAAATTCACTTTATGAATCTCATACTCATGTATGAATAATTAAACCACCGTGAACATATTAAACTTATGTACCTGCATGGACATGTTTCTGTTCTATGCACTCATTTAAAAACATTGTGTTAAAATAAATCACAAACAAATTTATTCGCTGTCAAGAAGTACAGGAAAAAAATTCACAAAAAAATTTAAAAAAACTTTACGAATTTTGCGAAAATAATAGCAGCATCAGCTACATACATCATCGTCAAAAACTTTTCATATATACAAGAGTTAATGAATTATTAAAAGAGAACATTTTGTTTAAAAGGTTTTAAAATTTTATGCATTGCATTTTATCTCAGGCATGAAGCACAGTTTTGTTTAAAAATCAGTAACAAAAAATGATAAGTTTGGTTTATACGAGATTATAAATGCTGAATATTTTGTTCAATTATTTGTAATTCTGTTCTATATCTACCACAAAAAGAAAAAAATCAAAAGCGATAATTAGCGGTTTTAAACATTATTATATTAAATTATTCATAGAAACAGCAACAATATCTGATTGAAATCATATTTTAATGACAACAAATGTTAAATCATGAATACAAACAGTGCGTCAAAAGATTACAAGTACAGCAATTATAATGTTAACATACATATGTGCATTGACGGATTTCGGCCTTCTACGCGCTTACGCCAATTGATCACACCAATCGATGACAGAGCTTCTTTGATCTGGTCGCTCCAACGCAAAGAAAGTCATCCTCTGTAGACCCCAGCATCAAATACCCATCTCACCGGACCATCGTCCTCCATTTCAATGACATGGCCAAACCATGTCCTTGATGAGCTGATACAGCTCTCTATTGCATTGGATGCGAAAATAATTAACAACTCGCAGTCCTCTTACGCAGGACTTTTATTTGAATAATAATGTAGAGTATTAGTTTTGTCATACGAGAGAGGTCTCTGCTACTCAAATACCTATTGAGTCCATAATAGCAGCTGATAGCAAAAGTGATAATGCACTTGATCTTCAGACTGATATTATTTTTTGTGGTAACGGCTGAGTCAAGATAAATAAATTCCTTGACTATGGCATGTATGTATGACCTGCCACACCATGCAACCTGCCATCAATTAAAACAGGTTCGTTTATTTGTTATCCGAACAAAATTATTTCAATTTTACAGAAAATAGATGGAACTTCACCTGTTTCTGATTTCTTGTATCATAGAATACAAAATGTTCGAGTAAACCAAGACAGATTTCACGTTCATCGGGGTTCTCCACACTCTTTCATTTTCAACGATATATCTTTATTCAGTGGCCATTTTGTTGTAACAGAATTCAAACTGCATGATATGGATATAATATCGCTCATGTTCTATTGTCAAGTGCGTCGTCTATAATATACATACAGATCGAGTGCTTGCAAGCACATTGGACATTTGGGTAGTAACAGCTTTCCTTTTTTTCTTTTTAGCAGGAAAGATCCGAATTGATCTATTTGACAAGCTGTATGCCAACATAACAAACAACCCAAACTTAAAACTCCTTTGTGGATGCTTAGTTTAGTTACGTTTAAGCAGTTCAATCTCTTTTACGCTACGAATGAATTAAAGAACTGAAAATATTAACTTCATATGCTGTTGTAAAAAGTACTTTAGTAAAAGTACCATACACAGCTTAAAATATACACAATATTGTGCTTCTAATTACATCACAAGCGAATATTTTTTAACATATTTAATTAGACCATCTGTTTGTGTATTGTGGCAAACTCGCAATATGAAACATATTTTATTGAAAAAAAAAATCCTATTTAATGCTCAATACATATGTATGTACATATAAAAGCGTTTTAGTTCTCATATAGAGAGAGATCAGCTGGTTGGTTGGCTTTACAAACAGCAAGAATGAATTTATAATTGCAATGAGAAAAACCGCCATTAAATGAAATAAAATAATATTTTCGCTCGCCTCTCCATTTGATTCAATTTCTTAATTATGCGTTATTGGCGTTTATTTTTTGGCTTTAAGGTGGTTTACAACACAGTTTGTTTTCATTTATTGAACCACAATTGGTATTGGATTTCAGGGAAAAACAAACAAACAAACACGGATACAAAATAAAAAATTAAATATTTTCGATAATGATATGACGACCTAGGCGAGTTCATTCTGGATATGATACTGTAATCAAAAAAATATTTGTGTTTGAAGTTAACGTTTGACAAACTGTTCAAATTATTTGTGTTGTGTGTTGGAATTCAAAACAACTGTCACGACTGAAAAATCAAAAGAACAAGTATTACAAGAAATATAAAAGTTCTGGATCCATTAGTGATTATGGAAGATATTCTATTTGCCGGTCTGAATATAACATTCTAAATCACTTATTATATAAAACATATATGGATAAAATGAAAAATAATTTTATTAAGAATCCTAGATCTTTCTTTACGTTTGTAAATTCGAAGAGAAAATCAACTGGTTATCCATCCTTTATGAAATTTGGTGATAAAGAATCCGGAAGTGTTGATGTCATATGTGATATGTTTGCTGATTTCTTCGCCAGTACTTATTCTAACTCCGCTTACAAGGATACAAATAACTACCCTTTCCCGCTGACATCGGCTCCAGTAATATCTATTCCAACTTTTAGTGACTGCGATATTTTAGTAAACCTGAAAAGGTTAAAGATGTCTTTTCGTCCTGGTCCTGATGGGGTTCCAAGTTGTATTTTAAATCGATGTGCAGAATCATTCATCACACCATTAGTCATATTGTTTAATACCTCGATTAATTATGGATATTCTCCTATGTTTTGGAAGGACTCGTATATTATACCGCTTTTTAAATCTGGCAATAAGTCTGATGTTACAAATTATAGGGGCATTGCAAAACTGAGTGCTATTCCAAAAATGTTCGAGAAACTGGTTGCCGATTTTTTGATCCATCATACTTCATCGTTACTATCACCTCATCAACATGGTTTCCGAAAGGGCTGCTCAACAACGACTAATGTGCTTCAGTTAACATCCATGGTAAATGCGGCCTTTTCTCAACAGAAGCAAACTGATGTAATTTTTACGGATTTTAGCAAAGCGTTCGATAAAGTGAATCACAAACTACTAACTAAACTGGATTTAATGGGTGTAAATCATAGGAGCTTAAGATGGCTAGAGTCGTATTTAACTGGTAGAAAGCAGACCGTATGCGTGAACAATAGCTTATCTAAGTATATTTATGTGCTATCTGGTGTTCCTCAGGGCAGCCATCTTGGCCCACTTCTTTTTTCGCTGTTTATAAACGATCTTCTCAACATAATTAATTTTGCCAATATCTTGATGTATGCTGACGATGTAAAAGTTTTTCTCTCCTTTAATAATTTCATCGAGCATATGTATCTTCAAAATTATCTCAATAATTTCTTTTTGTGGTGCGAGTACAACATGATGGAGCTTAACATTAAGAAATGTAAATGTATGCGATTCTCAAGAAATAATTTTATTGCGGTTAATTACTTGCTTGGTGGTCATCAATTGGAGAATGTTGACTCTTTTATTGATCTTGGGATCTTATTAGACACAAAATTAAACTTTAATGATCATATCACTTTGACTGTTAATAAGGCAAGAAGCACTCTTGGTTTCATAAAACGTTGGGCAAAAGAATTTTCTGATCCTTTTTTTACGAAACAGCTATATGTATCGCTTGTCAGACCAATTTTAGAGTATTGGTCCATTGTATGGGATCCTCACTATGATGTTTACAGTGAACACATCGAATCTGTGCAGAAACAATTTCTTCTCTTCTGTTTGCGTGGCCTTGGATGGAATTATCTGGATATGCCTCCATATACTAGCAGACTGGCATTAATAAAACTGCCTATCCTTAAGAGCCGTCGAACGATGTTAAATATATCCTTTATGTTTAACCTGATCAATGGTAATATTTGCTGTGAATTTCTGTTAAGATCGGTTAAATTCAATATTCCTAGTCGTAACTTCCGCTGTTATAATCTTATTTATATTCAATTCTGCAGAACTAATTATGCTGTTGCTGATCCATTAACTAGAATTTGCCGTCAATTTAATTATTTGTCAGACTTTGTTGATTTTTCTTTAAATTCTTGCGTTATAAAACGGAAGCGTTATAAACGGAATGTTTTTCTCAATTCTTAACTTCTCCTAATTTTTATTGTAATAGTTGCGTTATTTTTGTAGAAACTGTTTGTAATTGTATTCAATTTTATTCGTACCAATTTTTGTTATTAGTCAGTAAGGAATTTGTCCATTGACTTGAATAAATAAATAAAAAAAAAAAAAAAAAAAAAAATAATAAAATCAATCGAATAGCAAAAGACAGAAAGTTATAAAAGGTGTAACTTAAACTGTTTCATATGGTATAATTCCTCTCCTTTAGCATACTCCGACGTAAAAATATTACATACAATAGAATAAGAAAACAGTACAAGGGCAACCGCATCCAACATGCCAACATTGTCTATATTTAACTTTAAATACAGGAAATTAAAAAGGATATGGGCCCATAATGACCATAACAAAGGGGTAAAAAAAAATCTACAAAAGGACAACAAAAACTTCACAACAAACCAACATGTAAATAAGCAGAACAAAAGATATCAAGTGAAGAAATGAATAAAAGGAAGCCTGAGAAAGAAATTGGAAAAATGTCTTGTCTCTTGTATAAGATAATGAATGACATGTAATTTGTTAAACGATAAATAGCAATTCCAAGACTGCTGCATGGTGTTGGTAACTAGAAATTGGTACTGAATGGATACGAAAATTCTGTTGTCAAATTTGATGCAGGAAAGGCGAGTTTAAAAGAGCAAGAAGTAGAGACGATAATTTGAATTGGAAATTAAAGTTACAACTATTGTTAATACTATGTACATAATTGGTCATTACAACCCTTTAATCAGGATTACGACTTAATTTCTCACACCACTTATATTGGGTGCGTTAATTTTTATACATGCTTGGCGGTACCTACAGTTAAAGTCGACTCCGAACGACAGATTTTTGAGAAACTTTTTATGACAATATTTATTTACTCTTCGAGTTTTTGTCAGAAATCTGCTGAGAGAAAGTTGCCGAAGATATATTATTTATTTTCATTCTTCGTTTTGTTCATGTTCTTCATGTCTGACATGGGGCCTTATCTGATGCCTCAAATGTAATAAGCCAATACACTACCTACTAGACTACGGCAACTTCGAGACATTTATTACTACCACATAAAAAACCAAAGAGAGATACATATGGTGGTAGATTGTTGAAAAGCAAATTGTATGCCAATAATATTCAATTTATGCACACATTTGAAATTCCATATAAAATTCCTTCTGTACAATGATTGAGCCACCAAATGCACCAAATGTTTCATTGCTGATTGCATGTACATACATATATATGTATTAAACATTCATTCGTGAACATCAGCTATTTTGTGAGTGTTTTAATTAAATTTAAACAATTTCAATTTCAATTTTTCCCAGGTTCTTTTTTTATTTACAAAATTCAAAATATTTTATTTATTCGTTATATTTGCTTACACATATAAAAATATTTGTTATGTACAACTACACTTAAATAACTAAAAAAAAAGGAAATAACAGAACGAAAAAAAAAACAATCAAAAAATGGACTTTTAAAAGGCTTTTGTCACTTCATTACTTACTCATATACTATACATACACGCGTACATACATACATACATATGTGCATACATACATACGTGCATACATATACATAGGTATATACATACCTACATACATACATACACTGAACGTCAAAAGAAACTGTTGTCTAAAGATGAAATTCTAACAATCACCAAACTCAACATACACCACTTAAGGAGAGTGCCCGAAAAAATTTGACAATATTTCGAATTTTTTTGTAATTTTTTTGTTGTTTCAATTTTAAAAACTGGCAATGAAACAATTTTAAAATAAAAATAACGGTAACTTATTAATTTATATCTTTTTAATGTACAGTTTCTTTTAACGCCTACTGTATTTACATATATTTACCAAAAACCCAAGCCACTTGTAGTCAATTTTATTTTTATTTTATATTTCATTGAAATTTTATGTCATTTCGAGTCAAAACTACATAGGACAAGTGCCTTAAATTTGTTGGGGACCAATCTTTCTGAAATACTGTTTTTTTTTGTCTCGCTATTTCGTTATTAACAGACATATTACAGATACAGTTACTCTCATTGCATTCAATTTTATCATATAAACTACATTTTCATTACATTCCCCCCTTTGTTTTCATGTAATTTTTGTTGTTGTTATTTTTTGTATTCATTTACAATTTCAACGATGCTTACATATGAGCCAATAACACCACCAAATACGCCGAATAATACCAGCAAAATATTTTTGGTTAGTCTTAGCTTCAGGGGTCCATAACCAGTACGGTATTGTACACAAATTTGTAAAAGGGCTGGAAATATAATGCCCAAAATTGACAGACAAAATGAACCGACCAATGACAGAAATAGTGATAAATTCGGTATGAGTATAGCGGCACCAACTGTAAAAAAAAGACAAGGAAATATTTTAAAATACGTTTAAATGAATAACTTTATTCTCTACGAGGTATGCTACTTATATTTTAAGGACTGAAAAGTATACAACATTAAGATTTATTTATTTATTTATTTATTAATTATAGTACAATTACAAATTATATCTAATTATAATTACGAGCTGAGTAAAAGTCTAAGATTTGTTATGCTATGTCCTTAAGTCATATTGAAAAATAATTTTGAAAATTTAAAAATTCTATTTTTTCTTTTTTTTCTTCTTAAAATATAAATAGCAACCTTCGTACAATAGTAATACTAATGTATACATACAGTGAGCATCAAAAGAAACTGTACAGTATGAATAAAATTTTAACAATCACCAAAGTTAAGTTTTACCACTTAAGGAGAGTGCCCGAAAAAATTGTACAATATTTTGAAATTTTTTGTAATTTTTTTTTTTCGTTTCAATTTTAAAAACTGGCTATGAAATAGTTTTAAAATAAAAATAACGGTAATTTATTAATGTATATTTTTTAATGTACAGTTTCTTTTGACACTCATTGTATATGCCTATATAATGTTATCAACTTACATGTTAATAGTACAATGCCAGCGCGTGTAAGCAATTCAAAGAGAACATGTTTCGAAGTGTCTTTCACTCTTCTCGACAAGTATTTGTGCCAAATAATATCGGCCGTAACATAACCCTGCAGGGCATACGATATCCATGTGGTAATGGCGAATATTATTTTCGTTACTTGTGCCAAACTATAAAGAAGAAAAAAAAAATAAAATAAATACAAGAGAAAATGGTAATCAGTGAAAATATATTTTTAAAAAAATTTTTATGTTTCTCAGAACTATAAATAAAATTGAAATGGCATGTTTTTAATATCGTTTTTCACAATAAAAATAATTCTGGTTAATAAACAAGTTCCGAGAAATATTGCAATAAATAAATATTTTGGAAAGCGTAGGATATTATTTGTTACTCAATTGAAACTTAAATTGTTGAGTTCACATACTTTGAATATCATGGTAACCACTTTAATGAGCATTTCATATAAAATAAATTGACATTATTGTAGTCTAAATAGGTGATTAAATTAATGCTTTAATTCGCATACATAAATATTTGTATGCCAATAATCTTTATTCTGATTTAAAATGATACTTACACTTCTTCTTGTGGTATATTTAATGTAACACTGCCCAACGACTCATTACCGTATTTCCAGTAGCCAAAGAAACCCAAAATGATATACAAACTCAAAACTATTAACATGCCCATATTCATAATGCCAAATGGTTTCAAATAGGCCTTTGGTGTTGCCATATTTTCTTCAATAGCTAATATCTTAAAAAATATAGAAAACAATAAAGGTTAACAACAATATTAAAAATAAATTAACAACAGACTAACAAAAAAAAAAACAAAAAATATAGGCATTTCCATTACATCCAATGTGATCGTTATACACTTTTTAATAAACAAAATTTCTAAACGTATAAAAATCAACCCTTTATGATAATTACATTTAAATCAGCTTTAAATAATATACTTCAAACTTTTTAAATTTTTATGGACATGCCCATATATTAGAGAAACTTAAATTTGTAATAGGCACCCCCTGCCTATTTAGCAACCAAGCGAGACAGCAATTTTACAAAACCCACAGCATTAGAAAAAGAAAACATGCAATAGCAAATTCAGTTAAAAGAAACAAATTAAAATGGCCATAAAGTAAATGGAAGCCGAAACATAAAATTAACAGAGGAAAAGGAAACACCGGAATCGGAGTAGGCATTTGGTATCAAAGTAAAATAAAAAGATAAAGAATAATAAAACTCAGGGCTAAAAAGAACTGTTAATTTGGGATAACGTTATAGGGCAGTGAAGAATTTCGAAATATACTACAACAAGATTTTTGTATTCTTAATTAAGAAATGCTATAGGTATTGCTGCTAATACCCAAAGGAATTGAAAAGGATTATTGGCAACCATAGTAAGCAAGTCTAAGAGCGTCGCCGTAGCCTAGTAGGTAGTATGTTGGCTTATTAGACATGAGGCCTCGGTTCAAACCCCTGAGCAGACATCAAAACGAAAACATGAGAGAATGTTTCTTCGGCGACTTCCTCTCAGCAGGTTTCTATCAAAACCTCTGAGTGCAAATGAAATTGCCCTCATACATAATTACAATTATGTATGTAGTAACCAAGTTTAAGAAAACAAGGAAAATTAATTGTAAATCTAGCCCTATTAAGAAATGTTTAATAAGCACATAGGACCACATCTGTTAACTCAACTATTTACCGTGAGCATTATTTAACAGCAGTCTTTAAGTAGTCGCCGTGATCTAGTAGGTAGTGTGTTCGCTTATTAGATATAAAGCCCGGGTTCGAGCCACAGGCCAGACATCAAAATGAAATATAACAAAAAATATTTCTTAGGCGACTTCCTCTCAGCAGATTTCTGGCAAAAACTCTGAGAGTAAATAAACCTGCCATGAAAATGGTTCCCAAAATCTGTCGTTCGGAGTCGACGTTAAACTGTAGGTCCCGCCACTAAAGTACAAAATTAAGGCACACAACATAAGTAGTGTGAGAAGCTAGGCTGTAATCCTGACTGTAGGGTTGTAATGTCCAATTATGTATGTTTTTAGAAAAAAATCTTTTTCAAACATTTTCTCAACCATAACTCTTTGTAATAGTGTATACCACTATATACAAAGTGAGCGACAAAAGGAACTGTACATTTCAAAAAATTTATACATTAATAAATTACCGTTATTTTTATTTTAAAATTATTTCATTGCCAATTTTTAAAGTTGAAATAAAAAGAAAAATTTACAAAAAATTTCAAAATATAACAAATGTTTTCGTTCACTCTCCTTAAGTGGTAAAAGTTGAGTTTGGTAATTGTTAGAATTTTATCCTTAGTGTACAGTTTCTTTTGACGCTCACTGTATATATTGTTATGAAAATGAAAAATCTAGATACTAGTATTTTGCTTTTACATCGCTTAACATTAAAATTATAAACAAAAGCTAGAAAAACAAAACAATGCAGTAAACAAACCTGTTTACAAATTATCGCATTGCCTAATGTAAACAAAAATCTACCAACAAAACTACAATAAAAGAATGTAAACAACGATGTTAACATTTATAGAGATTTCGAGAAGGCGAAGTCATGGCCGTTTGCCTTCAAGAACATTCATCAGACTGTTTGCTTTGCCATATAAAAGGCAAGGCAATGCAGGCGATTGTGTTATTGTCAGTCAGTCTTGTGTGAAGACGCGGAGAGCAATCGAGGTTTGAAGATCTCAGTTGCAAAGATCTGTCGAATAATTGTCTAGTAATTGCTATTGTTTATGCAAAGGGTGTAAACAGAGGAATAACAAAGAAAAGCAATTGTTGTTGTTTACATCAAGTTGTGAACAGTAGCACACAGAATTGTGCGAATAATAAAGAATTTTAAGTAAGACTAAACACAAATTTATTTTTACATTATTTGGAATCTACGAACTTATATTTTAATCGTTTTTAAAAGGTCAGAATGTAACAATAAATATTTTCAACTTATTTGGCTTGGATGCGCTGGTCAGCAGACACAGGCAGCATATAATATATCACGCCCCATGGTCGTAATATTTTGTTCTACTTAAAGTGTACTAAATATCTCATTTCAGTTTATTGAAGAACCAAAAAAAGATAAAGAAATTATTCCTTTATCTGTGCTTTAAAAAAAAAATAAATAAATAAATAAGCCCCTCAACCAAAACCACATGCAAGCACCAAATTAAACATAAAAATACCACAAAGCTTTTTAAAGTGTAGTAATAATATAATAAATATAAATCCAAACAATAATGACAAATATAATCTGATACTACAAACAAATTCTAAAAGAAAATATAAATATTTACTCATTTACTTACCACACCAACAGCCTCCAGGGCAAACAAAACAGTGCCAAAGAAAATTGGCAACTTTGTGATATCCTCGAAAGCTTTACGTTCAGATATGGATGGTAAACTATCGAATATATAATAGAGTATAACACCAAAACCTAAAAAAGGGAGAGAAATGTAAAATGACATTTTGTTCATATTCTTATTTGCAGTGTAAGCATTTATAATTGCAGAACAACAAATGTGGTAGGGGAAGAAACTTACCCGCAAATAATAAAACATTGGCAAACGAAGAAAATATTGCCAAAAATCGTAATGATCTGATACTGTAAATGAGAAATAATGGCACCAGAACGAAACACATATATATACGTATGTCTAAAACGACCAAATATTCGTCAACGATTTGTTTGATACTCTCCGAAATGAAGACAACATAGACGCAACAAATGCCAAAATGATAGAAGGCCAAAAATCCATCAACAAATGGTCTAAAAAGGAGAAAGTAAAAGAAAGAAAATAAATAAAGGAAACTAAATACTGTACAAAGTAATGGAATGTAATGCTTAAAATGATATAATGCTGACTGTAAGGAAGAAAGAGTTCATGAATAACGGAACATTATTATAATATGGTGCATAGCCTAAATATTTCAGCATTATTTCCATAATACCCTGACTAGAAACTAGCATCATTTCCTCTGGGAGCTTGACCATCTCGGAATGGCTTCGGGTAACTATGCTTATATCTTCCTATGTCTATATTCGTTAAGCTGACTTCCTTTACTTTTACTAACTTTATGATGGTTTCTATCGTAAGATATGCTTTATAAATTAGGATATAACACCGTGGTACTAAAACGTATAAGCATTCAGAGAATTAAAGTAATTACGTTACTCATACGCACAGTGGTAGATACAATAACTCTTACTACAGTGAACCTGCAGCAAATAGGGATTGGTAACTATTAGAGATCAGCAATGAATCGTTTTTTCGCTACTTATAAGTGCTCATAAAATTTTGAAAATTAGTGAGAACGATTTTAAAATTTAACTATATACTCTGACTCATTCGTACTCATTACAATGTTCATTTATAAGTACAGGTTGCAATGAGTATGTGTACAACGTTGACATCAAAATCATAACATTCGAAATATGTTTGATTCATAAGCCTACTCATTCAGATTCATAACTTTAAAGAAATACTTATAATACTCATAAATGATTCGAGTGATTCGAATCATTCATCAAAATTTACAGTCTTAGTTGTTGTTGCATTTACAAAAAAAAGAAGAAAGAAAAAGACAAAGATAGCAAGCAAAGCAAACACACAACCTTCTAGTGAGTATTATAGTGTTCGTACTCGAATCATACTCATTATGTGATTCTTGTAAATGTTGAGTAAAGTAGAATCGAAATCAGCAACATCATGCGTATTGTTAAGTATGAGTACGATAAGTATTTCAAAATTTTAATATGAGTATGATATTGAAATAAGTACGAATGCGTATAAGTATCAAAATGTATGAGTATGATTCGAATCTACTCATCTTTTTGAATGCCTATGCTGATCTCTGGTAACTATCCTTATAAATGACTCTCTACAGTGCATTACAGTCCAGTCTACATATTTTTTATTAGGTTAGAGGACGTGTACTTTTCAATTAAGACAAGTACAGTACCCGGAGGTCGAATTGACCCATTGTTGTACAAAAAAAATTAAATTACGTACCTATTTAAATACAAATTTGTTTGAGAAAATATTTCAATTTTATATCAAAATTTTCCAAAGTTTAAAAAGAAAAACTTCTTTCTGCTTTTTTGTTTCATTGAGAAACTGAAGTGACATAGCAAACCACACTCGGAGGTACATATATGTGCCGTAGGGCAGTTTGAATATCAAACGAATTTTAATCCACATCAACAGCGTTCTGATTTAAGATTCCGGCGACCAGTTTAGCTTGGAACTTATTTAAATGTCGATCTAATAAGAGTTTTGAAAGAATATTTTAAAATGAATGTAAGGCTATAGCTTCTGCCATTCATGGGTAAAATTAAAAAAAATTTTGAGAAGCTTTTCATGGCAATTTTATTTACTCTCAGAGTGGTTGCCGGAAATCTGCTGGGAGGAAGACGGCGAAGAAATATTTTTTCATATTTCGTTTTGTTGTAGATGTCTGACCTTATGTAGCGTGCTCCGTCTTTATTTCTTTAAGATAACATACAGATCTCTAGGATATCTTGCTTTAAAATATTCGCAAACTTTCGTAAACCGACTGGCAGTTAAAAGTTTGGACCTCTTTATACGGGTTTCTAATATTCGTTATTGATTTTATTTGTTAATAAACGTAGCTTAAGCCAAGTCTCAGCTGTGCCTTCAAAAATAAGCATCATAAAACGTCTCTAATAATACATGATTAATAAAATTCCAAAGGTAGCCCCATAATTAAATACAAAATCAATAATTATTTTCATGACCCTTGTTTAGCCATATTAATTACTTTAATAATATTATTTTTTGTTGTTGTAATATTACTATTAATTTTAATAATTTAATCGCAAATTAAGTGTTTATAAGTGTTTTTGTTTTCACATTTAGTAAGTAGTACTTCTAAAACTATTTTTATTTTAATAAACACTTGAGCGTATGAATAATAAAAAATAATATAAATATTACTCATACGCCAAGAGTGTGCCAAGCTTCTAAAGGTAAATAATTGATTAAAAAAATGTTTTCTCGTAAAAATTGGTCGCTCTAAAAACTACACTACTTTACATGTAAAAATACTTTCATACTTACAATGCAATTGGTGTTATACACTTTAAAAACGGTGGTCCCTCTTGGAAACCATATTTCATGGCTTCGGAAAATGTTAAATACGGCACACGTTTTCGTTTACACAGTAAATACATGGAATTGATCTGTAAGAAATAAAAAATATATGTAATGTTAAACAAAAGCTTCTCTTGATTTGTATGTTTGAAGAACTATACCAATATATGTAAACAATAAACAGCTATGGCACCTATGATAACAGTCAATATAAATCCATTAATATAGCCGGCATTGGCAAAAGCACTGGGCATGGCTAGAACGCCAGTACCTATACTGGCCTTAAGAAAATGGGCAAATGTTTGCCAATTGCTATAAAATGGAAAGGAAAAGATTACTTTTTAAATATACTCGTATTCACTTGCTATATGGACTTACGATGTCGGATGTGGCACATTACGATGTTCATGTGGATCATAGTCATCGTCAGTATAGGCATCGGAATGTTTTTCTTTGGTAGGATTTTCTTTTAATGTATCAGTCCTAGAAAAGTGAGACAGACATAGTAATTTAAGGAATTTTTTAATTTTATGAGAATACATATAAAATGTTAATTGAATGTTAAATGATCTCAATTTTTATGGATGTAATGAGAAATGTAAGAGGAAGTTCAATTGACTTAGAAGCGAATATTTAGGGTTTCATTTGTTACTCTAACTTGTTAAAACCTGAAGTCTTTAGCTGTTGTGATAAGTGTTTTACGACAAATTTATCGATACTACACCTCTTGTTTACCGTTCTCTGTACTACACCTTTTATTTACCGTTGTTTTTAATTGACTTTTATGATGATGAATTTGACAATATTTTGAAATTTTTTGTATTTTTTTTTGTGTTTCAATTTTAAAAAGCTGGCAATGAAACAATTTTGAAAAATAAATTAACGGTAATTTATTAATGTATATTTTTCTAATGTACAGTTTCTTTTGACGATCACTGTATGTCATGGAGAATAAATTTACAATGCATGTTAAGGGTTACTGACCGCAACTGATAGAACTTATTCAGAACCAACTGTTGGAAACTGCATCTTATTTTCTATTCCTGTCAAGCCATAAGAAGATGTGGATTGAAGGTATAATCAGGAAGTAAATAACAGATTTCATTCAGAACCAATTTAATTACAACTTTTCAATTTTCATGTGATTTCCTATTTCCCTTGAGTCAGAAAAGTCTTCTTTGTCCAGTAAGACCAAATATAGTGCCATCAACAGTAGAGTACGCACAGCTGTTAGTTCCTAGTTTCTCATTGCAGATATATTTCTCTTACATGGACTTTTAATATCACAATTTTAATAACAATTTAAATAAGTATACATTCCATCAATGAAAACAATACGAAAAATTGAAACTCTCTTTACCCCACTACCAATTAAACAAATTGTGGCACTGTGTGTGCTTAAACTGAGGATTTCAGACTTCTGAGTATGCGTAGGGTACATATACAGTGAGCGTCAAAAGTAACTTTACACTAAGGATAAAATTTTAAAAATCAACAAACTCAACTTTTACCACTTAAGGAGTGTGCCCGAAAAAATTTGACAATATTTCGAAATTTTTTTGTAATTGTTTTTTTTTTTTGTTTTGTTTCTATTTTGAAAAAATTTTAAAATAAAAATAATGGTAATTAATTGTATATATATATTTTTTTAATGTACAATTTCTTTTGACGCTCACTGTACATCGTTTTCTAAACTATTGAATTTCCCATAACTGTTGTTTGTGAATTATAACTTTTCGAATTGCGGATACATTAGTATTGGAATGAATACAAAACAATTCTTGTTTTCATTATTTTATTTTAAAAACAAATCGTATCACATTTCAAAATAGTTGTTGATAAATAAAACTGATTATTATTTTAATGTTATTTTCTATTGAACAATTTGAAAACAATTAATCAAATTAAACCATATTGTTGTAAATAATAATTTATCAAGAAGTTTATAATTTAATTGATATTTAAACTGTAGGTAATAAGTATCGTTTAAATTCAATAGGTAATCAAACTGATAACAGTTTTTGCTGTTGTTGTTTTTTGGTTTTATAAGCTAAATTACATTAAGTGGTAAGAATGTGTTGTTATTGTTTATAACACTTTAATATTAGAATTTCCTTAAACCAAAGCAGGAAATGATTTCAGTTGTAAATGGTAAAGGTTTGGAGGCTTTACAAGAATATCAAAACCTCAATTAACATCAAATTTGACCTTGATAAGGTCGTAGAATTTAATAGTTGCAAAAGAATACTTGCTTGTAGTACATCACTTAGTCGTATTTCATACTTTAAGAGCCATTATTACAACTTGTTGTTAACTAAAGGAAGGATTTTAGCAGGCAAATAAATTGTTCTACACTATTAGAAGTGGACAATAATGTTTGAATTCGCCATATTATATATTATTTTCAATATGACAACTTCAAATATAAACAAAATGAGCAAATACACACATACATAATTGGCCATTACAACCCTTCGTCAGGATTACGGCCTAGCTTCTCAACAAACCTAGACCTAGAAAATACAACAACAAAAAAGAAGACTGTCGTTGCCACTGCATTAAAAAAATAAACTCGTTTAATTGAACAGTGTTATCGACATTGCTCCGGCGCTGCCACATATTTAAAAAAGTTAACTTTGTTTTATCTGTAAGTTGTAATAACGAAAAGAAGTTAAAGGCCACTATAAAGTTCACTTTAGCTAAAGTTACCTTTAAGTAAACCCAACTTTAACAGCAAGTGGTAATAATGGCCCTAAGTATGTTTAATTTGAAAAAAAAAATTTAATTCATATGAATTATATTTTAAAAAAGGAAAAAAATACAAAAAAGAAAAATATTTACTTAACACTTCACCACTGGCCATAAAGATTAATGTCATAAACAAAACAAAAAAGTAAGAACAGGGTGTGTTTTTATAAGGCCAACAAATAATTGTTGTCGAGCGTAAGCCAATAAACATAAGTTCCAGTTACCTATCATTAAAAATATGGAGGTTTTATAGGGTATTATACGTTATTATCTACCAAAAATAATATCAAATCTGTCAAATAAACAGCAGCTATAAAAATCAACTTAACTGACGTGATATACGAGTACATACATACACGCAAACTGTAATAAAGTTAAAAATTCAAATTAAAAATTTTAATTTAAATTTTAATTTAGATTAACAATCTAAAAGAATTTTTAGTTTATAATAAATTCTCATTGCTATAGTTTATAGGAAATGGTATCGATTTACATAACCTAAATACATATGCATATGGTTATTAAAATCTATATGTACACCTCTATTGTTATAAAAATATGCAAAATATTCTGATTTTTTAATGAACCGAAATAACAGATAATAATTGTATATTCAATAAATTTAAACAGTAATATCTACTGTCACAGAAAAGAGTCTACATACACCTGCTAATTTTTTTTATTTTTTAATAATTTCTGGGTTATATTTTTTATATTCGTTTTTGTTGGCTTCAAATATTCTTAATTGTAACTGCCTTAAACAAGGCTAAATCATCTTTTTCAATTTAATAAAATACACCGCTGTGTGTAGACTTTTGTCTTTGACTGTATGTGTATAGGTCTGTATCAGAAATGAGTATTCAAAAGGTGAGTACATTTGAATCCTACTCATCTTTTTGATGAGTACATTTGAATCATACTCATCTTTTTCAATACTCATTGCTGATCTCTGATCTGTACTACTCTATATGACGAATAAACATGTCCAGTAAAGAAATCAGAAAAATTGCTGAGAGTATTTAAAAGAAGAGTTATTTTGTATGTATAGCCAATCCTTAATGTTGAGTCTCTTGAGTTAGATAAGTTTCCTTCAAACTTCTCCTTGAATATTTCTTACTTCTCTGGAATATTTCAATCAACAGTTTAATGAATCATTTAAGAAAAATCCTTGACTCATTCAAAAATTTTGCACAAACTATTAATGAGTCTAGTTAACTCACGTTTATCTTTTAAAACATAATTTTATGATACGACATGATAAAATTTTATTTACATCACCTACACTACCTACACTATTTTGTTATTCTTGTCTGGCTAGGGAATTATTATTCTAACATATGTATGTACATATGAATGTACATCCCTTTTAGTAATTGAGATAAGCAAATTGACGGTTTATTTATTAAAAAAAACGCAAAACCAGTATAAGCTAGTTTAGAAAGTAGTGCAATTATTGTTTTATGGCCAACACATTTTAGCACTCGCTTCTTAAGAATTACAAAAAATTTAAGATCATAACTTTCGTGATGATAAGATTTTATTTCTTATTACCAGCAAAGTTCAAAGTTCAGTTAAAGGAATTTGAAATGAATTGAAGAAATTTAATACCATTTAGATACGGCTGTGGCATTAAGCGGCTCGTACTGCCTGTCGGTTTCCGATTATGAGATAGCGGATTAGAAGAGTCCATAAAGCATACCACCAGTATGGTAGTAGGATATACGAATAGTGATGAGATATAGGAAAGGATGCCAATTGCCTTTCTGCTATCGAATCAACATTCCTGATCAAATTAAACAACTCTTATAAATCTGTCGGTAGCGCAACCGATTAGAGCAAATGCCTAAGGAAAGATATTATACGAGTGGTTTATCAATACAGAGTGATCGAATATGAAGAGGAGAATGATCTACTTATGAAAACCATATTGAACATTACACATCACACCTCTTATGTTGTGTGTGTTAATTTTATACATGAGTGGCGGGACCTACAGTTTAAAGTCGATTCCGAACGATATTTTTACAAAAATCTGCTGAGAGAATGTCACTGAAGAAATATTTTTTCTTATTTTGGTTTGCTCGAGATGTCTGACCTGGGGCTTGAACCGTGGCCTCATGTCTAATAAACCAACACACTGTCTTCTACACCAGAGATCAGCAATGAATCGTTTCTTCGCTAATCATAGGTGCTCATGAAATTTTGAGTATGAGTGAGTCAACCGTATTGAAATTTAACTATGTTCTCTGATTCATTCATACTCACTACAATATTGATTTATAAGTACAGGTTGCAATGAGTGTGTGTACAACGTTGACATCAAACTCATACCATTCGAAATATGTTTGATTCATAAGCCTACTCATTCAGATTCATAACTTTTGCAAAAATACTTATAATACTTATAAATGATTCGAGTGACTCGAGCAGCAAGCAGAGCAAACATACAACCTTCTAGTGAGTACTTTGGTCTTCGTACGCGAATCATACTTATTTTGTGATTCGTGTAAACATCATACGTGTTGTTATGTATGAATATGATGAGTACTTCAAGCTTTGAATATGAGTAGTATGAGTATGATATTAAAATAAGTATGAATGCGTATCTAGTAGGTAGTGTGTTGGCTTATTAGACGAAAGGCCCGAGTTCGAAAAATATGAAAATATTTCTTCGGCGAACTCAGCAGATTTCTGCCAAAAACTCTGAGAGTAAAAATTGCCATGAAAAGCTTCTCAAAAAATCTGTCGTTCGGAGTCGACTTTAAACTGTAGGTCCCGCCACTCATGTATAAAATTAACGCACACAACATGAGTGGTGTTGAGAAGCTAGGCTGTAATCCTGACTGAAGGGTTGTAATGGTCAATTATGTATGTATGTATGTATGAATGCCTATACGTATCAGAAATTTTTGAGTATTCATTGCTGACCTCTGTTCTACACTACGGCGAGTACAATACTACTTACATATATGATAATTTACTTTAATTCTGAGCACTATTATGGTTTTTAAACGAACAAACTGGAATTCACATACGTTGGTCATTTTTAATTGGAAATGGAAATTTATAGCCTACTGACGTAATATAAATTGAAATAGATGCGACAAACATGATAAAATTTGTGCAAAATGTTAATTAACCCTTCTGCATCCCTTGGATATGTGCCCTTCCTATGATCCTTTGGGTCAATATGACCCAACATTAAAATGTGAACAAAATTTCATATTTAATACGAGAAATTCATTTGTTCTATTGTTTTTTTATATAGTATAATAAAAAAATAGTGATAACTAAAATAAATAAGCCCTTCCTGAGTAATTATTAATTGTTATTGCCTAAAACTTCACCGACCTCGAAATGGAACCAATTGTTCATCTACAGTAACATTTTCATGAGGATTGTAAAAAACTTTGAGCTGATTACGCCACTTATCCCAAACGTCAAAACGTTTGTCACGAAGTCTTCTTTCTTTCTTCTCGATCTATCTATCTTCAGAGCACTTTGATATGCTAGCAAATCGCTTGAGACTCATTGTTGCTCGAAAAACAGGTCTTCCGTTTTTTTCATACGACAAGCTAGAGAAATTTTCTCCATGAGACTTATAAACCCCTGCCATTATTTGTAATCCAATATATCACGCTCTATCATATCAATGTTTTGCCAATTATTTCCATATAATTCTAGACCTTTTTGATTTGTCATTTGAATCACAATATTTTTTATATTTGGTGATATAAACAAATCGAACAAAGACTTTATAACTGTTACCATAGATGTTGCTCTTTTGGTAGGTCCAGGCTTATTCAATAAAATTTGATTTTTCGGGAACCTGCCTGTTAGAAGTAGTGGTAGTTCTTTCCAAACTTCACTTTTGTCCTCTGATAAATATGTAACTGAAGTGCTGTGATCTATTTCTAGCGTATCTTCCACCTCCACACTTTCAACGCTATTATTTGATGATGAATATGGTTCGTCTTCTGCATCGCTATCGGGTGAAAAAATTTCGTCTTCATCACTATCATCAAAAATATCATTATCTTCGTCATTCATTATTTGTTGCAACTGAAGATCACTAAGAACCTGAAGCAATTTTATTATGGAACAATCAAGTATTGGAAATTTTATTTTACAATATGTACTTACTTTTCTTCTTTGTGGCATTATGTAAAAATATTCAATTATGATGAATTACAAAACAAAAAAAAATATTTGTGTGCACTCTGATCACCAAAAATTAAGCTGAACTCATTGCAAGAAAATATTCTAATGAGACAAAAGTTCGAGCATCATGAAAGCGAAATATTTTTATTTCATATACTAAACAGGGAATCATCAAACTGCAATTTGAATGAACTATTTTGTGTACACAGTTCAAGTGTCAATGCGTTGGTATATAATCATAAAACAAATTTCAAGAGATACATTTGCGAGTTTCTCCATTTCCTCACTTTGAGTATAATAAAATTTTGAATGAAAAAATATTAGTTGAAAGCGATTTTATTGATTATTTGACTGAAAAAATTATTGATCGAAGATTCTGAATTTTAAACTTGTAATATCGCATGTTGGGTCATATTGACCCAAAGGATATTAAATGTGTGTAAATCGTGTTTTGAAATGTGGAGGGGGGAGGAAAAATTTAAATTTTATTGTTTTCTTTTAAAAGCATAGTTTTTGTGCCTGTGATGGATAAATTAAAGTTTCACGATCATATCTTATAATTAAAGGGAAAAATTTTGCGTTTGAAAATCAAAATTGGGTCAAATTGACCCAAGGAGTGCAGAAGGGTTAATTTTCAATTAATATATAAGCAAGCCACTTAAAAAAAGTTCAATGTACAGTCATATTTGCTTGAACTTAACTTACAAGACAATATTGTTTTCTAATGAGAAATCTTCATGTAATTATTCACAGTTTGATCAAATTTTCTTCCCAATAAAAAAAAAATTATGAAACTTTTATGAACTTTTTTTAATACGTTCGGTTTAAACAAATAACACAACTTGCTTAACACTTTAAATTATTTAAAACATGCAATAAAAATTGAAACAGAAAAATGCATTTTAGAATTGCCGCTTTCGAAATGGTCAACCGTTAAACACATTCGATTTGCGTGTTAAAATGAATGAACATCAAGGCCAGCGTATAATCTTAGTATATTTATTACTAGAATTTATATGTATCTATGTACAGTGAGCGTCAACAAAAAAACTGCACACTAAGGATAAAATTCTAACAATTACCAAACTCTACTTTTACCGCTTAAGGAGAGTGCCCGAACAAATTTGCTTATACTTGGAAGTTTTTTGTAATTTTTTTTTTTTTTTGCTTTAATTTTTTAAAACTGGCAACGAAACTATTTTAAAATAAAAATAACGGTAATTTTTTAATGTATATTTTTTTTTTAATGTAAAGTTTCCTTTGATGCTCACTGTATGTGTTAAAATTTTTTTAAAATTTTAATTTAAAATTTCAAGGCAGAAATTTCCAATTTACTGTAAAAAAATATTTTTTTTTTTCATTTTTTCGATGAATTTTTAATTAGTTTCACTTGTTCAAGTAACTGTTTTGGGGGGTATGGTATACAGTTATTAAATTTATTACTGTCCACTATCGCTCTTTTCACACACATTCATTTAATATGGAAAATGATAAAGAATTTCTTGCAATATCCATGCTATACTCACTTCATCCTTTTCTAATCTACAAGATTTACTAATTTTATAAAAAATATCACAATTATTTTAGTAGGAATTTACAATAAAAACTTAAAATTATAAAAAAAAATTCTTTTTATTTTCCCGCGGTTGTTTTATTAAATTTTTTATTTTCAATTTTCGAACTTTAACGTACAAACACCACAAATGAACTGAAATTTTTGAAAAGAGACTACGTACTAAACAAGAGAAATTGAATAAGTACCTGTCAATACGTTTATACTAACTTTAGTATGTATTAAACAACAACAAACATATTTTTATTACTACTTTTTTTTTTGTTTCAAAAGACTATATTTCTACGTGTAATCTCAGTTAAAGTGTCGAGCAATTAAAAATAATTATTATCGCCATAATTGTGTACGATAATATTGTTTTCCTACAGTTTTTTTTTCTTTTTTTCTTTTCTTTTCACTTACTTGTTGTTGTTGACGTTTATTATTTTGCCTCTTTGAAAATCTGAAGATTTGTTACATTTTTATCGTACATTGATTAAATTAAATACATCACAAACGTATCAACGTATCTTAACTCTTGAGATAAGCAAAAGAACTGGAAGATTTTAAGGAATTTTATTTGATTAAATTGAAACGTAACTTAATACTGGAAATTTAATAACGATTATAGGCGTTCTAAAGGGAATGGAAATCAAAATTATCGAATATAAATTGTGCGCGAAGTAAAAATTAAAAAATCACAGCTATGTTATGAACCAGAGATCAGCATTGAGTATTCAAAAAGATGAGTAGAATCGAATCATACTCATTATTTCTGATACTTATACGCATTCATAATTATTTTAATATCATGGAACCTCTACTCATATTCAAAGTTTGAAGTACTCATCATATTCATACTTAACAACACGTATGATGTTGTTGATTTCGACTCTCCCTAAAACAGTAAGTACGATTCGGTCTGTCTGTTTTGCTTATGTGTCCTTTTTCCTTTTTTGTAAATGCAACAGTAACGAAGGCTGCAAATTTTGATGAATGATACGAGTCACTCGAAGCATTTATAAGTATTATAAGTATTTTTCTAAAGTTATGAATCTGAATGAACCTACTCATTATATATCCCCTTTTTCTTTTATACTGGTGTTGTTGGTTTACTTGTAACAAGTTCGTTGTATTTGTTTGCGCAGCTTTTGCTAATTTTAATGTTAAACGATGTTACGCCGTTTCCATTTTCGTAAAAGTATTATAAGTATTTTTCTAAAGTTATGAATCGAAATGAGTAGGCTTATGAATCAAACATATTTCGACTGGTATGAGTTTGATGTCAACGTTGTATGCATACTAATTGCAACCCGTACTTATAAATCAACGTTGTAGTGAGTACGAATGAACCAGAGTACATACAGTGAGCGCCAAAAGTGAGTAATTACCACTGAAATAATTCATTTTCTTAGGATAGCAAGAAAAGTAAATGAGAATAGTCGAATAAATTTTCAAAAATAAAAACCTTTATTTATTACTTATAAAATGTTAAAACAAAAACAACAATTCATGATAAAGGAACTTTTTTTATATATAATAGAAAATTTAAAATTATAGTGACTCACTTATGGCGCTCACTGTAGTTAAATTTCAATATTGTTGACTCACTTATATTCAAAATTTCATGAGTGAACCTCATATCCTTCGAAATACCTGCTTATTTCATAACGTACAATAAATATTGATTTCAATTTCTAAATATCTAAATATTTCGATAAATGCAGGCCGGTTATGGGAAATTACCAGCGAAAGTAGGTTGCCTTTAAAAAATTCAACAAAAAAAAATCGTGTAGAGACATTTACTAAAATTTAATCTCTAGAGCCTAAGAAGACAACATTTAAAAAATAATTTTTTTATTGTAGTTTTTAAAACAACATTATACGTCATACGTCAGTTTAAGTTTCTACGTTTTTTCAATTTTAAACGCCCACAAAACGAAGTTATCGATAAGAAATGATTTGTAAAAAGATTTGATAATATTGTATAATTCGTAAACCAATTATAATCGTATTAGAGTCGAAAGATACGCAATTTGTTATGAATTAATCATCTTATTGTATAACATTAATAAATATAATCTGTAAGCCTACGGTTTCAAATTTTTCCTTTTATAATTTATAATTACATATTATCAACACAAATATGTATGTAATAAATAAATCTGACTATGGCAGTTATATTACTATTAATATAATAAATTTATACCCGAATTTTCCTCTAAATTTACTCACTTTTTTAATTCTTAAACAAAAAATCTTTTTCGCTAAATAAAGGAAAGTATTAATAGTAATTATTTTCATGAATTATTTATTGAAAAATACTTTTAAAAATCTATCATTCATCATCATGTGTCAATGGAACAGACAGGAAATAATTGACACGAAAAAAGTTGTTGTCAAGTTGCTGTCAAAAATAAGAGTGTAAACAAAAAGATTATCGAAACTAACGCACTAAAAGAATTGGCAAAGTTATCAAATTACTAATTGGAAAATATCGAACTTATTTGTACACATGCATGTATTTCAAAATTAGCTTTACACCAACATAATAACAATACATTCAAACCCCATGCTAGAATACTATCCAATTAAGGGTTTTTTAAAGTACGCTCTCAGAAACGCTCTGCTCCACAAATTTGAAAAAAAAACATTACACCTTACATAAATACATAATTGATCATTACAACCCTACAGTCAGGATTACGACCTAGCTTCTCACACCAGTTGTATTAAGTGTGTTAATTTTCTACATGAGTGGTGGGACCTAAAGTTTAAAGCAGACTCCGAACGACAGATTTTTTGAGAAACTTTTTCATGCCAATTTTTTATTTACTCTCAGAGTTATTGCCAGAAATTTGCTGAGAGGAAGTCGCCGATGAAATATTTTTCAAATTTCGATTTGATCGACATTTCAAACCTAGGGTTTGAACTGTGGCCTCACGTCTAATAAGCCAACACACTGCCTACTAGGCTACGGCCACTTCACCTTCGAAGCAAAGCTATGTAGGTCACAGACGAAAATGTTATTCACACTAAGCCTTTTAAACTTTATTTGTATAGGCATAGATTATAATCGATGTAATAAGAATATTCAAATCATATAAAAGAAAAGAATATAATAGGACGTATAACCAAATTGTGCCTGAACTCGTCTGCAACAACCCTTCTAGTATACAGTGGTGGCACTACCGACACTAAATGTAAAAGTGACGATGAAAGTACAGAATATCCTGTAAAATGCTTTGATAAAGTCTAGAGCCGTAACTTTGCTTGCAACAAATTGTTGAATAAACTGGTTGCACCTTTCAAAAAATAATGTCATCTGATTTTACAGAGATCATACTATCTGTTGCTGATGAGATTGTTTAGTTTTGGAAAGTGAGGAGAATTTTGCTAGAATACGACATTTTACATGGTTATCAGCCTAATCCTTTTTGTAAGCTGTTGTTCTATTAGCAATTTCTAAGAAGATGAAGAATACCGACACGATATGAAGATTAGCTTCAGACCCAGTTCTATCAAATCATCCGACGCTTTCGACATCTTTAAGAGCTCATAAGAAAATACTAGTCATTGTTAATGATATTCATTCACTTTACGACCGTGGCTTTTTTATTATACTTGTTAACACGTTGACTGCCGACTACGAGATAACTCGTAGATTGCATTCACTTCTAGGGTGCCAACTACGAGTTATCTCGTACTCACTATATACCTGCCATTTTTGTGTAGCTACGAATAAAACTGTTTTATATCAGTGCTAGTATCGATAAATTGCTTCTAGAAAAAAACAACAACTCAATGTTGGCTTGCGTGGCCAGTTTTCTGAAAATTGTAGCGGCAATTAATAATAAATTTGTTGTTGTTGTTAATAAAGAAAATCACTTCCATTATATTGAAATCAAGCACCATTAATTACATTTTTCTTAAATTATTTGTTATATATTTTGTTAAACATTTTATTATTTTACAAAATTTCTTGATATTTTAAAAATTAAATGTTTTCAACTGCCATCTGTTATATTTAATTCATACATTATCGAATGCTACAACTTTATCACACTTTTAAACCAATTGTTGTTAAAAATGAACTTTTTCCGTTAAAACCTTTTATTATTATGAAAGAAATTTAAAACACAACTACGACTAATCACAACAATTTTGCTCATTTTAACTGAAATCGTTTACCGCTATTAAAATGAACTCAACGTAAATATTTAGTACCTGCAACTAAAATATGAATGCTACCAGTCTTCTATGTATGTAGTCATCGAAAGTCATCTATTTAGTGGAAGTGCAACAAAAAACTGTGGATTAACAGTAGCTAATAATTTATTGTGCTCTTGTTAAGGGCAATTTATGATGGTATACCATAAATAATTATAATTTATTTCGTGTTCCATCATGTCAGAGATGATGGATATTAAATCAGTAAATTCGATAAAAAAAATTTGATTAATTTGGTTGATTTGATAAATAAAACATGTTTTCGGGAGAAGAATTTAAACGTGATATGCATGTAGATAATATACAGTGAGCTTCAAAGTTTCTAACAATCACCAAACTCAACTTTTACCACTTAAAGTAGATACAGTGAGCGTCAAATAAATTGTACATAAAAAATACACATTAATAAATTATCGTTTCATTTATTCCAAAAAATATCGAAATATTGTCAAATTTTTTATGGGCACTCTCCTTAAGTGGTAAAAGTTGAGTTTGAGGATTATTAGAATTTTATCCTTAGTGTACAGTTTCTTTTGAGGCTCACTGTACATACATATAAGTTCTAGTGAAAAACAAATTTTTTGCGGGCACTCTCCTTAAGTGGTAAAAGTTGAGTTTGGTGATTGTTAGAATTTTATACTTAGTGTACACTTTCTTTTGACGCCCACTGTAGTATATAAACAAGCATTATGTCTTACAATCTTACAATCTAATAAAAAAAAAACTATACAGTAGTAGTAGCAATGATTAACAAAATTCCATATGCTGGCCCTTAATAGGTTAAAAAAAAAGCTTGAAACTGGTTAAATGTAGTTTAAAAGACTTTCTTTCATTATTTTCTAAAATATTTTCTATACACTTATCCAGCTTTTAGAATAACTTTACCGAAAACTTTCATTAAGAAATAGCTTTTGCCAAACGCCGAAAGACGAACACACACGTAAACATAAAACACAATACAAATTGCGATAAAATGAAACCGGACAATTGAGAAAAAAATAACAACAATACACAATAACAATAACAACAAATAAATAAAAAATAAATATATTAAAAAAAAAAATAGAGACTCAAACAAACGCCGCTAAATAACATTTAAGTTCACTGCCACATTCACTCTTTCTCTTCGTGTCGTTTGGTTGCGTTGTGTTTTAATACTCGACGGTTTGTTAAACAAAACAAAAATACGAAAAGTCTTACGAGTTATAAGCAAAATAAAAAAAGAAATTTAATTCTAATAATTTAATAATTTATTTACAAATAAAAACAAATAAAGAAATACGAAAAATTTGTTGAAAACAAAAATTGAAGAAGAAATAAAAAAAACTACAGGTGGAGTAAAATGTAAAGGTGCGAATTAAGCGGAAAATAAATGTTGCGATAATTATTAATATTAAATGGCACAGTGGAACAAAAATATACAGTGAAATTAATTTGCATAAAAAAAAGAATACTTAGAGATTGGAAACATTTTATTGTAAATAAATGAAAACAATGTGTTTTAAAATTTAAAATATTTATTCATCTTTTTGTTTTTTTTTTTTGTCTTATTATTATTGTTTTTTATTACTCAATTGTTTTCTAGAAATTTTAATTGATATTCATATGGATTTAAAACATTTTAAATTACTCGTCTAAGTTATTGTTGAATAACCGGTTTAATTAGGGACTTTTTCTACCTTTTTCTACTCTTTAAATATTTAGTAATTTTTTTTTTAAGTCTTGTTTAATTATATTGTTTAATTGTATGTATGTAAATAAAAATATACAATAGAAAATTATACGAAGCAAATACATTAATGGTGCGCGATTTCGATTAAACGGCAACAGTGAGTAATAAAATGATATAAACATGAGAAGAAATTAAAATATTGATAAACGTGGTTTAATTATATTAAAAGAAATGTTCAAAAATAAGAGTTACTAATAAACTTAGGCAATTCACACTAGCCCTTGTATCATTGTATTCATTGTATTGTTGGACAAATATATGTACAACAGTGTATGCTTGTTGTTGATAATTTTCATATAAAAATCCAATACACTAATACACATTTTTTTCATATGTTTTTAAAAGTTGTATTAGTTTAGTGCTATCAGTTTATGTAAATGCAAGTAATCAAGAAGAAGAATAAAAATACAAAATATTTTCTATGTAGCTTGAGTCAACATCTATCATTTTAAAATTATAATTGTTCGCACAGATAATTAATTAATTTTTTTGTTGCTTGAAAATCAAATTATGAATACTGGTCTTCTTCTTCATCTTACTGTTATTTGACGTTTGTACTACGAAATACACAATACAGCATAGCATTGAGCATTCACAAGCAAAAAGTGTATTCAATACAACATACACGATACAAAGTCGTGTCAATTGGCCAACTGTTTCACATGCCATACACATACATACATAATTGCTGATTACAACCCTTTAGTCAGAATTACGACCTAGCTTCTCACACCACTTATGTTGTGTGTGTTCATCTTATAAATGAGTGGCGGGACCTACAGATTAACGTCCACTCCAAACGACAGATTTTTGATTTTTATTTATTTACTCAGAGCTTTTGCCTGAAGGAACAGTCACTGGAGAAATATTTTTTCAGATTTGAACCTCTCGTCTAATAGACTAACTCACTACCTACCAGACTATGATGTCTACAATGAAATTATTCACCGTTATGTTTGAAAAATTAGAAAAATTATTGAAAATTTGAAGACGTGAAGAAAACATTAATTTAGGATTTTAAAAAATGCCTGATTTTTAATGAGTATTTCGTGTAAATGTTGTCCGTGGGTATTCCCAAAATTGTTCATCCCAAAGCTCCAATTTGGTATATTTTCTAAGAATTCGGGCGATATCTCGATTCGATGTCTTCCAAATTTGGAATTGTGACTGGTTTGTACCTGTACTCATACACATATCTCCGGAAAAAATACTTTGATGAAGTAAAATCGTATGATTGACTGTATCAGATGAGATTGTCTTTCGTCTGATAAAATCGTCTTGATGAAACCACATTTAGCACAACCACAATTAAATTCAATTCTTATTATATACCTTGATCCATTCAATAGATCGTTGCGAATTTCATCAATGATGCCGTTGATCCATTCACTCAACCAAATAATGCATTTTCAGAGGGCCTTAGCAGCTCTTGAACTACTTCAAGCTGGTCTTCACACCATATTCGACACATCAAATTGAAGTGATCAAATTTGCATATGTGTTGGTAATATTTGTTATGCTTAGCGCAACAATACATTAAACTTCATTGTATTGTTGTTTTGAAGAAGAAAATAACAAACTGATCTCGGCCTATACGTGTGAGTGTTATTTTACCAACACATTAACAAAAAAGGCGATTTTGATCCATTATTTGATGTGTGGCCGGGCAACTTAACACATTTTAAAGGTCAAATCTTATGATGTATTAAATAAGACCTGGAATCAATTACAAGCGTATTGTTAAGTTATTATGCTCAAACTTTTTTCGTCACATATACTTTTCTCCGAGTTTTTTTCAAATCCGTTTCAGCTACAAATAAATAAATAATTTCGAAAATTTCATTTAATTTATTTCATATTCCAATAAAATTCTTAATTAAAAATTCTTCTCAAAAGCTTCGGTATAAAATTGTTACTCACTGTAGACTTTCAAATTAAAAATATTCCATATGTAAATAATAATTAATGCCGCTCTCTGCTTATTATTTTCTTTTTCTTTTTTTAATTCTTAGATTTGAATTTGTGCTATTTCGGAATTATTTCTGTTTTATTTTTGCAAAAAAAATAAAAAAGACAACAACAATAAAAATAAACATAACAACAAAGGTGTACAAAAATAAAAGCAAATCATAAATGGGATATTCAATACAGGTAAATATTGATAATAATCGTAATCATAAAATATTATACGTTAATACCACGTAATATAATAATAATAACACTCTAGAGTCTAGACACATACTCCTGCAGAAATTATGGACTAAAAAAACATACAGAATAGAAAGTTTAATATTTTATAATACTTGTACTCATTGCTCGGTTTAGAGCCATTATTACAATTAACCAACCGTTAAAGTTGGGTTTAGTTAAAGGTAACTTTAGCTAAAGTGAATTTAAATATAAAATTAATATAATATGACTTTTTTAGAAAATAATCAAACAAGGAAATGATTTGTTTTTTGTTTAGTTAGTATATTTGATATCTATGCTATCTACTTCACCATAGGTGTACATTAATTTTATAGTCTTTAAGTACATATTTGTATTTATTTAATTATAAAACGCGTCTAAATATTTGAAAAACATCTTGTCAGTAGTGAGTAGTCTGGTCTAAAGTATGGCACACTTAAATGTTGTATTACTCGCCATAAATTATGTCGTTGCAGGTTGCGCCTGTTATGAATACTATTAGCAAAGATAACGCATTCGCCAAATTCAATCATGAGTAATAACTCATAGAATAACAGAGTGTCACTACAAGTTGTTAGATATTATGGGAAGACAAAATACTCTTAATAAGATCAACTTTAGATGCAAGTTGGCCCAGATAAGCTGCTAGTAAAAATCAAAATTTAATCACAATGGTTTTGTTTTATAACTTCTTTCATACATACATAATTGGCCATTACAACCCTTCAGTCAGGATTACGGCCTAGCTCCTCAACACCACTCATGTTGTGTGCGTTAATTTTATACATGAGTGGCGGGACCTACAGTTTAAAGTCGACTCCGAACGACAGATTTTTTGAGAAGCTTTTCATGGCAATTTTTACTCTCAGAGTTTTTGCCAGAAATCTGCTGAGAGGAAGTCGCCGAAGAAATATTTTCATATTTTCGGTTTGGTGTTAGACCTGGGATTCGAACTCGGGCCTTTCGTCTAATAAGCCAACACACTACCTACTAGACCACGGCGACGGCAACTTCTTTCATATTTCATAGATTTATTATAGATCTGCTGTAAAACATATAAATTATTTCGTATGAACGCTTATTAATTTTCATAATACGATTGTTTTTTTTATGTCTTATCACTTAAAGACTTTTATGATAAATAATTCATTTTTATTTCACAATTTATTTTAAAAATTTCATACAAAATGTTTACTGAAAAGTTGTTGTTTGTAGCATGAGCAGTATTTTGTATTTAAATGTTAGAGAAGGGACATTCAATAGATATTACACTCGAAAGTGGAAACGTAGGAGATTTCAAACTACTTTTACTTACTTACTTACTATTTAGTATTTAAAGGCAATGTAGACAAGTTTTAATTTAATCTGACTAAACATAAAATACAGACAGTCAAAAATAATACAATGGGCAATTAATACTCCATTATTACAACTTGCCGTTAAACTTGGGTTTAGTTAAAGGTACCTTTAGCTAAAGGGAACTGTAAAGTTGTCTAAGTCGAAAAAGTGTGTTTTGAGTTATGAGCTCTCAAAGTTTTCACGCGCCATACGACTATATGTGTATTCAAAGTAGATTTTCCCTATAACTTCGGAACGGATCGGCGCATCTTAACCAAATTTTGACAGTATTTAAGTTAGAGAAAGTAGAATTTAAAAATGCAAGAACATTAAAAACGTTCTAAGTACACTTAGAATGAAATGAATAATAATGAAAAACAATTTATCTGCCCGTTAAAATCCTACCTTTAGTTAACGGCAAGTTGTAATAATGGCCCTAAAGGATCTTTCAAATATAAATCAAATACTAGTTTTCCCTTTCTTCGGATTTCGTTTTGGTACTTCAACAATCTTGATTTGGAATTTACAATTTTTCAAATGTAGTTTTTGACTACAGCTCTTACTCACGCACACATAACATAATTGGATAAGGATTATGACGTAGCTTCTCACACCACATATGTTGTGTGGCTTATACCTGCTTTAGATTAAGGACGGTGGTGTTGAAGCAAAGCAAGTGCTCGAAACGCTTTGGAAAAGTTCATTACACTGCATAAGATGAAAGTATCCAAAAAAAAAATCTCGTTCAAAAATTTAAAAAAAGCTTCGATGGCCCTTTTATTAAGGCGCAGTACAGGGATGAAAAATTCAGTACTTTAGTACTTTTTTCAGTATTTTTTCATTTCAAAAATACCGCAGTACCCTCACTACGGTTTCAATACTTTTTTTATTATTATTTTATGTCTTGCGCTTTTCAACTATTAATTAGCAACACGTTCAGCGCAATCCTAAAGTAATTAAGACTTTAGCTCCGGTTACCATTAACACACACAAAATAAGTATTGTGAGAAGTTAGGTCGTAAACCTGATGAAAGGGTTTTTAATTTATGTATGTATGTTGTTGTATCTTTTACAAAAGTACTATTTGATGCAAAAAAGTACTTTTTCTGTTATAATTCAATACCATTTCAAAATTTCAGTTTTGCAACACTAGCGCAGTAACCAACAAGGACAATTTTTTCTGCATGTGAAGAGGAAAATAATTGTGTTTCATTCACTGAAGTATTTGCCACCAGCAGGCGGCCTAACATTACTGTACATTGTTTACTTTTTATTATAAGATTGTTTATAATGTTTGACAGCAAACAATATCGTAAACATGGTTATTTTCTAGGTATGTGAACGTAGTTCCTATAGCCATCATAGATTTTACCGTAAGGACACTCTCAATTGTCAAAAAGTTGCCATAACAGCTAGGTTTATAAGAAGCTGATTGAAATCAATTCAATATTTGTACTCGATCGGTTATTTAAGAAGTGAGAAAACTATAATAATTGCCTAGAATTTTCAAACTACGAGTACTTATTTAAAAAAAAAAAACATTGTATTTTGTTTTAATTGTTCTGTACAGATTTCATAAACAATATTAAAAATCTAAAAATATTTTCTGGATACTGATAAAAAAAAATATTTTTAATTAACATGCTTTAAGAGTTTTGAATGGCATACGATATACAAATAATAATTAGAAAATCTAACACACTTTATACATTTCTATTTCGATGTTCAGTAATTGTTAAATCCGTATCAGTTTGTTTCATAATGTAAACGATATAACAACAGGCAAAATATCAATCAAGTAATACTTGAGATGGACACCGTAAGATCCTAATAGTAAGATTAATATTAGGGTGGTACACAATTTCTCAAAGCTTTTTCATAAAGTTTAAATTGAGGTTTCTTGGTGATGTGACAGCTAAACCAGTATGAAGTAAAATTCATCTTAAGTAGGAAATCCATTTTGGGTAGGCTTACTTTAGTCCTTCCTATCTAACCATCTAAGTTATATGATACAACGTATTAAACTATTATTTAATTAATTGTTATTATTGTTATATTGGTATAGCGTATAGAGTTTAACAAATGAAAAACTAATTAAAATGGTTTGCGTGTTATTAAGTCATATTTTTCAATTAAATCAATCGAATAATTTGTTTCATGATTAAAATATTATCAAACAGTTAATAAATGTTTGTTTTACAACTTCTTTACATTGTTTACTTAAACACATTTGGTGTTAATATAATATTTTAAAAGCGAGATTTTAAATTTTAAAAAAATATTTTTGAAGTCTTGTTCTGAATCCATGGCTCAACTTGTTTCAAAGAATATAATGATTTAAAGCCATAATTGGTCATTACAACCAGAGATCAGTAATGAGCATTCAAAAAGATGAGTAGAATCGAATAATATTCATAATTTCAGATACATATCCGCATTCATACATACACACATACATAATTGGTCTTAACAAACCTTCGGTCAGGATTACGGCCTAGCTTATCACGCCACTCATGTTGTGTGTGTTAATTTTATACTTGAGTGGCAGGACCTACAAATTAACGTAGACTCCGAACGACAGATTTTGAGAAAATTTTCATGACAGTTTCAGAGTTTTTGCCAGAAATCTGCTGAGAGGAAGTCGCCGAAGAAATATTTTTTCATATTTCGTTTTGATGCCTGATTTGGGGTTTGAAACGTGGCCTTACATCTAATAAGCCAACACACTACCTAATACATTACGGCGACTACTATACGCATTCATACTTATTTTAATATCATACTCATACTACTCATATTCAAAGTTTGAAGTACTCATCGTACTCATACTTAACAATACGCATGATCTTGTTGATTTCGACTCTCCTTTACTCAACATTTACAAGAAACACAAAATAAGTATGATTCTCATATGAACACTACAAACTCACTAGAATATTGCGTGTTTGCTTTGCTTGCTGTCTTTGTCTTTTTGTTTCTTCTGTTTTTGTAAATGCAGCAAGAACTAAGACTGTAAATTTTAATGAATGATTCGAATCACTCGAATAATTTATGAGTATTATAAGTATTTTTCTAAATTTATGAATCTAAATGAGTAGGCTTATGAATCAGACATATTTCGAATATTATGAGTTTGATGTCAACGTTGTACACATACTCATAGTAACCTGTACTTATAAATCAACGTTGTAGTGAGTACGAATGAATCAGAGTACATAGTTAAATTTCAATATTGTTGACTCACTTATATTCAAAATTTCATGAGTAGTTATGAGTAGCGAAAAAACGATTCATTATTGATCTGTGATTACAAACCCTGCGTCAGGATTACGACCTAGCTTCTGACACCAGTGATGATGTTTGGGTTAGTTTTATACATGAGTGGCGGGACCTATAGTTTAAGGAGGAAGGCAACTTCCTCTCGGCAGATTTCTGGCAAAACCTCTGAAAGTGAATACGAATTGCCATTAAAATTTTCTCAACAAAAATCTCTAGGTCCCACCGCTCATGTATAAAATTAACATGCACAACATTAGTGTGAGAAGCTATGTCGTAATCCTGACTGAAGAGTTGTAATGAGCAATTAAGTATGTAAGAAAACCTTTGACTTTGGTACTCCTAAAATGTACGCCTAGACGCTGCATTTCGGTCTTCGATATAAAGCATGAAATTTCCCTAAATAAACTATCCCTATCTGTTCGCCATGCAGCAGTATGTTATCTCAAAATTGCGAAAAGCTAATAAAGTTTTTAATACGCATGGTAATATGCACGAGACTCATATGAGTCATTTGCCTATAACTTCTGCTATTTATTATATAAAAATAAAATAATAACAATAATAATAAACTATAAAATATTATTTGTATTTGTACGACTTATCTTAAAATATGTGGACATACATACATATGTATGTACGTGAATAATTATTATCGATATCAATCATGAGTACTTTTCTAGTCTTAAAAAAAATTGAAAATAATTACAAACAAAAAAAAAGGGGAATAAAAAAACAAATCAATTTTAAAGAAAGATGAAAGCAATTATTTGTTTAAATACAAATCACACACTTATGTTAATTATCTATATTTAATTTACATTACAGAACTCTGAAACGGGTGAGGTCATCTATATACAAACAGATACCGCCAATGTAATTGAGCCCAGCTATGACGCCGAAACGGGTGAACCGATTATGGGCAAAGTGAAGGTGCGCTATTTGAAACAGAAACATTTTCAAATTCCGAAAAAACTATTGCGCGGTTCAGCCTGTGAGGAATTCGAAAAGGAAATTTTAGGTAAAAATGAGGAAATTTACCAGGAACCGTATGGTAAAATCACGAAAGAGTCAGATGTAGCGGCCAAAGCCACTGCGGAAATGGCAACTAAGGCCAAAAGACAATTGTACGAAAGAGACGATTACATGAACATGGAAGGCGTATCAAATGTAATAAAAAATAAGAATATAAAATAATAATGAATTTTTATTAATTTAAATAACATTTTCTCTTCCTTATTTTCAAGGATATCATTTTGGGTTACAATAAATCCAATTATCGTATATTATTATTGCCAACGTTCTTCTTTTTCAATGTCTATGCCGCCATGATTATTATGCTTTTGGAAATTTTCTTTCATTTCTGGGCCCATCTTAAGAATGGCCTCAATATGGATAAGAACTTCTATTATCGCAGTCCTTTGCATGTTATTACTTCACAGTTTTGTGCCAAATGCCGTTCCGAATCAGAGGTGGACACCAGTATATTTCTTGCCTTAAATAGACAAATGAGAGCCGCTCGGAAATCTAAAACCCTTAAAGATGTCACCAAGGCTATTAGCTGAATGAAATTTGAAAGGAGTATATAAACTTTTTCGATTTAATTTGAATCATTTTGAAAATGCACGGTAAATTGTTGTGATTTTATATGCTGTTTTATGTTTGTAACAATAACAATAATTAATAACAATAACTAATAATTCTTTTTGTAAAAGTTTAATTATTCATAAATAAATTAATTAATAAAGAAATTAAGTTTAAAAACAACATAAAAAAGAATTATTTTTTATTTTTTAATTTACTAATGGCTCATGGTATATACCAGAGATCAGCAATGAATGGTTTTTTTCGCTATTCATGAGTACTCATGAAATTTTGAGTATGAGTGAGTCAACAGTATTGAAATTCAACTACTCTGATTCATTTGTACTCACTACAACATTGATTTATAAGTACAGGTTACAATGAGTACGAGTACAACGTTGACATCAAACTCATAACATTCGAAATATGTTGGATTCATAAGACTACTCATTCAGATTCATAGATTTAAAAAAATACATACATACATAATTGGCCATTACAACCCTTCAGTCAGGATTACGGCCTAGCTTCTCAAAAAATACATATAATACTCATAAATGAATCGAGTGGTTCGAATCATTCATCAAAATTTACAGTCTTATTTGTTGTTGCATTTACAGAAGAAGAAGAAAGAAAAAGCCAAAGATAGTAAACAAAGCAAATACACAACATTCTAGTGAGTATTGTAGTGTTCGTACGCTAATCATAATTATTTTGTACTGTTAAGTATGAATACGATTAGTACTTCAAACTTTGAATATGAGTAGTATGAATATGATATTAAAATAAGTATAAATGCGTATAAGTATCAGAAATTATGAGTATGATTCATCTTTTTGAACACTCATTGCGGATCTCTAGTATATACGCACTGCAAGTGATGTCCCCTAAATCAACGTAGTATCAAATATAGAAGCCTAAGACAACTACAAGCACTACAAAAGTTGTTACTAGTATGATACATATGTATGTCCGATCATCCAGTCATCTGTCGATAACAATTCCATTAAGTAGTACTATGGCTTGCTGATAGAGTTTATGATATATCAACTTTTACTTCCGTATTCTTCACCTGCCCAATTTCATTTCAATGAATAAATGAAGGCGATGAATGTGGATTTTAATTCAAAACTAATTGGACCACTTTTTCGCATTGAAAACAGAACAGTAGTGTTATCTTTGCACAATTTCATTTAAATACAAAAGAATTGGTCTGGAATATTGAGCATACGTACATATTTTCATCTTTTCATATCGACGCCTCCATTCTATAACGTTCTAAGTGTACTTAGAACGTTTTTGATGTTCTTGCATTTTTAAATTCTACGTTGTCTAACTTAAATACTGTCAAAATTTGGTTAAGATGCGCCGATCCGTTCCGAAGTTATAGGGAAAAATCTACTTAGAATACACATATAGTCGTATGGCGCGTGAAAACTTTGAGAGCTCATAACTCAAAACACACTTTTTCGACTTAGAATGTTATAGAACGGAGGCGTCGATATTTAAAAAAATATATATGTCTTTCTCACAAATTATGACTTCTACACTCCAACCAGACTAAGCCAGCTAAGTTTCAAATCATTATTCTGAAGTCTGCGACATAACTAAACATAAGAAGGCGTATACTTATTTAAAATTAAATACGTAAATACATACAGTGAGTGTCAAAAGAAACTATGCACTGAGGATAAAATTCTAACAATGGCCAAACTCATCTTTACCACTTAAGGAGAGTGACCGAAAAAATTTCACAATATTTCAAAACTTTTTGTAATTTTTTTCTGTTTCAATTTTAAAAACTGGCAATGAAACAATTTGAAAATAAAAATAATGGTAATTTATTAGTGTTTATTTTTAATGTACAGTTTCTTTTGACGCTGACTGTATATATATCGGAGATCAGATTATACTCATAATTTCTGATACTTATGCGCATTCATACTTATTTTAATATCATACTCATACTACTCATATTCAAAGTTTGAAGTACTCATCATACTTATACTTAACAATACGCATGATGTTGTTGATTTCGACTCTCCTTTACTCAACATATAAACGACTCACAAAACAAGTATGATTCGAGTACGAACACTAAAATATGAATCAGAGTAGTTGAATTTCAATACTGTTGACTCACTCATACCCAAAATTTCATGAGTACTTATGGATTTGTAATTATATATCCTCAATTTTTACATACTAATGTTATATAATTTTAAATGCCATACATATATGAAAACTAATCACTGAACTCCATTGAATAGTTCACTTTGTGGATATATTAGATAGAGTTATAGCAACTTAAGTTATTAAACTACACAAAATATTCGAAAAGGAATAATAATGGTGTGAAATTCGATTGTATTCTAGTTTTTTGAATTTAATTGTTTTTTAATTATTAGTTTTAGTCGTACTGGTATATGTACAGCAGTAGTATATATTATTAAAGCCTTAAGGCCATAACAATTGTTTCAATACAGAAATAACGAAATTTACAATAATTTCCTTCATTATAATCACTTTATTACAATTTCTTTAAATTCTTTTTAACTTATTATTGGTAAATATTTTATATTAAAAATATAAATGCAATTATTTATCACTCTTAAACGTATTTATAAAGAAATAATATTTCTCATTACTCAATGCAATGCAAACAACATCTTACTACGACTTAAATGTTAAGATTTTTTTGTTTCACTTTTTATAATATCCTTATGTAGTAAAAAAGGGTATTGAGGTATTATAGCATACATAGAACCAGTCCACTTTCAAATCAATATAAAAACAAACAAAAATTAAGCATCAATTTGGCCCATTTTCTTAAGCTGGGGTGAAACTTGGAATTGAGCACCAGTACTGGCAATAATATCATCAACAGTTAAACCTTCAGCAATTTCCGCAAGAGTCAGACCGACTCCTTTTTCAACTTCAAAGACAGCCTAACGGGAAAGTTCATTAAATACAATTACTATGGGCATTAAACAAATAAGAAATAAAAAGCGTACCTTTTCGGTAATGATCAAATCAACTACATTTTTACCAGTCAATGGCAAAGAGCAGCTTTCTAAAATTTTCGGAGTACCATCGCGGGCATTATGTTCTGTAGTCACAACGACTTTAGTACCAGGAGCAGCAACTAAATCCATTGCACCACCCATACCCTTAACAAGTTTTCCCTATACATTGTAGAAACAGAAAATATTTGAAATACAGTTTTAATATTTAATTAAAATAATTTAAATCATACAGGAATCATCCAATTGGCCAAATCACCAGTACCGGAGACTTGCATAGCACCCAAAACAGTCAAGTCCATATGGCCACCACGGATCATAGCAAAACTATCATCGGAACCAAAGAAAGATGCACCAGGCACAACGGTAACAGTTTCTTTGCCAGCATTGATCAAATCGGGATCAACTGCATCCTTGGTGGGGAAAGGTCCCAAACCCAAGATACCGTTCTCAGATTGTAACATTACATTCACGCCCTTGGGTATATAGTTGGAGGAAAGAACTGGCATACCAATACCCAAATTGACATACATACCGTCACGGAATTCCATAGCCACGCGCTTAGCAATGCGCTCACGCATGAGTTGAGCGGGTGAAGGAGCAGTTTTATTGCTGCTATCGGTTTCAGTTATGCGCACTTTTTCAATACGCTTCTGATAGTTAGTACCGCGGAAAATGCGCTTTACATAAATGCCGGGAATATGGATTTCATCTGGTTTAATTGCACCGACTGGTACAATTTCTTCAACCTCAGCGATGGTAATTTTGGCGGCACGACACATGGGTGCATTAAAATTACGTGCTGCCTTATTAAAAACTATAAGAAAACAAATGTTTCTCTATTGTTAATATGATTGCATTTAAAGTACGTTTCTTAAGAACTCACCTAAATTGCCATAAGGATCAGCTTTATAGGCTTTGACAATAGCGAAATCTGCAAACATAGCCTCTTCCATAATATAATTTTTACCGTTAAACTCTTGTACGGGTTTCGGTCTGCTGGCAATTTCAACTTTACCGTCTTTGCCATATTTAATGGGGGCCCCACCAGTTTGTATTAAGGTACCATAACCAGTAGGTGTGAAGAATGCAGGAACACCAGCACCAGCTGCTCTAATCTTTTCGGCCAATGTACCCTGAGGTGTCAATTCAACAGCCAATTCTCCAGATAAATATTGTTTAACTAATTCGGCGTTTTCACCAACATAAGACACAATCATTTTACCCAACTGACGTGACTGCAAGAGAACACCTAAGCCAGCATCATCAATACCTAGGAGCGAAAATCAAATAGACGAGTTTAGTTAAAAACTTCGTTACTTAAATCAAAGTAGTATACTTTACCTCCGTTATTTGATACAGCTGTTAAATTCTTAGCACCCTTTTGCTTAAGGGCTTCAATCATTTTCTCTGGAATACCACACAAACCAAAACCACCAAATAGAATTTTAGCGCCATCATGTACATCTGCTACTGCATCGGCGGCACTTTCATAGATTTTACCCTTTGCTGGCTTACCACTCGTGGAATAGCAAGCAATTAGCTAAAGTTTGAAAGAAGAAAAAATTCGAAATTCTTTAAACAAAATATTTTTGTGTATAGAATTGAGATAAGAATTTTGCTTGGAGTCTGTATTGCTTAGAGTAATAATCGATACTCGAATTAGGAAAAATTAAAAAAATTTTCCGATAACAAAGTATGCTTCATGTTATAAATCAAAATAATGAACTCATTATCAATAAGCAAAATATTCCTACTACTTGAATTAAATTAAAAAAAAAGAAATCCATGCTCGTTAAAACTTGATAAAAATAACCAAATGATACTTCTAAAAAATCAAGATAACTTATCTAATATTTGGCTAATAAACATAGCCATAGCTAGGCATTACTCGAGGTAGCACCAACAACATTTTATATAAAAGTTGGGGAGAAATAAAAGAAAATCTATATTTAGACATTCGAAGTACTTATTGAAATTGGTAATCATTAAAATTGCAATATTAACACGTTGACTGTCGACTACGAGATAACTCGTAGATTGCGTTCCCTTCTAGGGTGCCAACTACGAGTTATCTCGTACTCACTATACCTGCCATTTTTGTGTAGCTACGAATAAAATCGTATTATATCAGTTCTAGTATCGATAAATGGCTTCTGGGAAAAGAACAAAAAGTCAATGTTGGCGTGCATGGCTAGTTTTCTGAAAATTGCCGTGGCAGTCAACGTGTTAAACGAATAACTTATTTTTCACAGAGTTTACCAGTTTTTTAAAATGTTTTATGCTTGTTAATGTATGAACTAGAGATTCTAAAAAGTATGAGTGATAAATGATGAATCCGGCAAATGGCATCCGCGTGCTCGCTTAAATGTGTTTGCTGTCATAATCCGTTGACATTAAGCTCCTTTTCAGAGGTATTTAAACAAATTTTACCAATAACATCGGCAAATAATGTATTAAAGCAACACGAGGGTAAAGAAATAATGTCTCTATAAACCACAATGGATTTGCCCAAATGCCCACATAGGTTAATTTTTTATTTGTGGAAGTACTCGTTCCAATGGGTAAATGATTTTTATCAAAACCAACCGGTTGTACTTCAAAGATATGATTGGCCTTTCGGCCGGGACTACCACAAACAAATATTATCCCTGGTAGCATTTCATACAAACATTACATAATTGGTCATTACAACCCTGTTTTCATATTTCATTTTGCTGGAGTTATCTGATCTAGATTTTAAACGGTGGCCTTACATCTAATAAGCCAACACACTATCTACTAGACTACATACAACCATAATTGGTCATTACAACCCTTTAGTTAGGATTACGGCACAGTTTCTCTCACCATTTATGTTGTGTGTGTTAATTTTATACATTAGTGGCAGGACATACCGACTCCGAACGACAGATTTTTGAGAAACTTTTCATAGCAAACTTTTACTTCCTCTCAGAGTTTTTGCCAGAAATCTGCTGAGAGGTAGTCGCCGAAGAAAAATTTTCATATCTTCGTATTGATGTCTGACCTGGGGTTTGAACTCGGGCCTTACGTCTAATAAGCCAACGCACTACCTACTAGACTACGGCGAGTTCCTTCCAGCCATCTCAAATTTCTCAATTAACTTTCTCTAATTTTGTCCAGCTGCACGATTCATACATGTATACACATTCATAATTGACCATTACAACCCTCCAGTCAGGATTACGACCTAGCTTCTCGCACCACTCATGTTGTGTGTGTTAAAGTCGATTCCGATAAGTCGATAATTTTTGAGAAACTTTTCATGGCAAGTTTTTATTTACTCTCAGAGGCTTTGCCAGAAGTTTGCTGAGACTTTCTCATTTCAATCCAGCTTATATCAACGAAAAAGATCCAAATTTACTATTTTGATAGTGAATTCGAATTTTTTGATAGTTTTTTCGAGAGAAATTTAAAAATTTTTTAGAAATTATATTATTTATATTCCCACTACTTTATATCCTCTACTAAAAAAAGAAATTCGAACTTGCAATCTATTCGCATTAAATTAAAAGCTTTCTGTTCGTCAAAGACAAATGCCGCTGTATTTAGAGATAAAAAAACATCGAAAATGAGAACAAGTTTTCTTTGCTAAGACAACAAAAATTTAAATTATTTCTTTCTAATCTGCATATTTGTATGTAAATTGTGGACCAGCAAAACTTGAAATATGTGTTTTGATTTACTTAACGTGAATTTTAAAATTCTAACTTACAAGTAGGTATAGTATTATAAATTAATACAAAATAATGGAACAACTTTTTGCAAGTTGACATATGGAGGCGAATAGTTCAATACAAAAAATATTGTTTTCAAATTTTTAACTTTAAGATAGATTTTCTAATTAAGTTGAAATATTAACACACAACTACGTGTAATATATAATAATTTACATAGAAATTTAATTATAAATAAACAAGACTATTAATTACAAACTTTTTTAAGACTTTTAAAGACCTAAGTTAGCATACTGCAACTATTATAAGCTAAAAATGAATGCATTCAGAGAAGTAGTTCGAAATTCATGACATGGCCCTCAATGAATCTACTCGTAGCATTAAGTACTATTAAAAAACATATAAAATTATTAAATAAAAATATTTAACATTTGCTTAAAATATAGCACGTCTAGCAAATAAGATTAGCAGCAATCAATCTGCGCAGACAAGTGATAACTGTCAGGCCTCGTAATAAATACTATCCGATAGATTCAACAATATACTGAATACTGGATAACCAAAAATTAGCGTGACTGCATATTGTAATTGTCAGTTTAAAATAAGAATTTATCAGTAAAGATTACACTTTTATTATCAGAATATTTCTGGGCATAATTGGACATTACAAACGCTTCAATCAGGATTATGACCACTTATGTTGTGTGTGTAAATTTTATACATGACGGGACCTACAGTTTTAAGTCGATTCCGAACAACAGATTTTGGAGAAACCCTTTCATATTAAATTTACTTACTCTCAGAGTTTTTGTCAGAAGTCCGTTGGGACGAAGAAAAACATTTTTTTTATATTTCGTTTTAATGTCTGAACCAGACATCAGCAATGAGTATTCATAAAGATGAATAGATTCGAATGATACTCATAATTTCCGATACTTATACGTATTCATACTTATTTTAATATCATACGCATACTACTCATATTCAAAGTATTAAACTATTATTTAATTAATTGTTATACTAGTATAGGACATAGAGTTTAACAAATGAAAAAGTAATTAAAATGCTTTGCGTGTTATTAAGTCATATTTTTCAATTAAATCAATCGAATAATTTGTTGCATGATTAAGATATTAGCAAACAGTTAATAAATGTTTGTTTTACAACATCTTTACATTGTTTACTTAAACAAATTTGATATTCATTATCATATTTTAAAATTGGAATTTTAAATTCTAAAAAAATCCTTTTGAAGTCTTATTCTGAATCTATGGTCCAAATCTATTGGTCCACAGAATGTAATGATTTAAAGCCGTAATTGGTCATTACAACTAGAGATCAGTAATGAGTATTCAAAAAGATGAGTAGATTCAGATCATACTCATAATTTCTATTACTTATACGCATTCATACTTATTTTAATATCATGGAACCTCTACTCATATTCAAAGTCTAAAGTACTCATCATTCTCATACTTAGCAAAACGCATGATATTGTTGACTCTCCTTTACTCAACATTTACAAGAATCACAAAATAAGTATGATTCGCGTATGAACACTACAATACTCACTAGAATGTTGTGTGTTTGCTTTGATTGCTGTCCTCATTTTCTTTGTTCTTTTTTTGTAAATGCAACAACAACTACGACTGTAAATTTTAATGAATAATTCGATTCACTCGAATCATTTATGTATGAGTATTATAAGTATTTTTCTAAAGTAATGAATCTAAATGAGTAGGCTTATGAATCAAACATATTTCGAATGTTATGAGTTTGATGTCAATGTTGTACTGATACTCATTGCAACCAGTACTTGTAAATCAATGTTGTAGTGAGTATGAATGAATCAGAGTACATAGTTAAATTTCAATATTGTTGACTCATTTATATCGAAAATTTCATGAGTGCTTATGAGTAGCGAAAAAAACGATTCATTGTTGATCTCTGGTCTGAATTGAGGCCTCATGTCTAATATGCCAACAAACTACCTACTAGACTACCACATTATTATACATTTTTGTGTTCTAACATTGCTTTTAGATATAAAAAAGTATTTATTTGCCTACAGCTAATGCTTAACGTTTTTTATGAATTTATTATACGGCAGAACCAAATTGAGAACTTAACTATTTTCAGTTCAATATAGTGAGACTCCACTGAAGTATTATTTTCCAATTTGATTTTTCAATGTGACTGCACCAATTATTCTACATTATTAAGTTTAATCACATACAACACATACATACATACATATGTCTGTACGCACATATAATTTCAAATAAGTAATAACAATAAGCACTTAAATGAATTATACTTAAACTATAATTGTTTACAAACAATAAAAGAAATCATAGCACATGCAAAATTTAACACACAACATATCGTTAATGCAATAATAAAAAACCTGGTTAATGAAATTCAATGTTTGATATGTAACATTTGAAAAAATTTGAAAGAAATTCAATGTTTTCAAATGAAAATTAAGACACTATTTGTTTATCTAAACTGTTTTTTTATTTTGAATGTAATAAAAGCCAAGAATAAAAATAAAATAGAAGACAACAATAATTATTATGTATAATTGGTGTAGAGTTTATGTAATTCGTTGTGAGCGTATTGAATGATAACAATGTCAGAATAATTTCCTATAAACATCAACAGGGGAGTCTTTCGATTTTATACTAGCTATTCTTATCTGCTCAACAATTACACAAACACAAGCACATATGTAGGCAGGCACTAATAAAGCAACAAGTTAATTCTCTAAATAAATAAATTTAGAAAAAAGAAAACATTTATTTTTTTTCTTTCCAAGGTGGCAATATTTTGACGATTTTCAGAAACTAAAAAGATCAAATAATGAATCCGCAAAAATTTTCTTGTGCAAATAATTTATTAAAGTTTTTTCTATTAACGTTAGTATTGTGTTTTGATTTTGGATTGTCTACATAGAATATCTTAAACACAATCAATTAAAAAAAGTGGATGCAATTCGTTAAACCTCTTTTTCCTTGTCATATCCTAAAACTCGTTGCATGTATATTTTTTACCAGGTGTTAGTTCCACAAGTTATGAGTATTAAATTCTCGCTTGACTTGTAAAGATTTCATTGCATAGTTAAAGCGCACAAAATGTATGAAATACAGTGGACAGGAAAAGTCTGAGTACGGCAATATATTTTGACAAAAAAAGTCCCCACAGGCTTAATACTCTTGCACAAAGTTCCGATATAACTTCAAGAGAGTATTTAGGAGGTCATTTGAAATAACGGTTACGTAATCGCTAAACCTCAAGCAAAAGTCAACCGAAAAACTTGATTATGGTGCCACCAGAAAACGTTAAACAAAACTTATAAATTCAATTCCAAATTGGTTAAATTGAATGCTTGACCTTAAGAGACATTCTACTAAATACAAGGGATAACATTTTTATATATTAGGTCTTTGAATTTTAAATTTACTCAGGTTCTCCTTGGGGTCATCTGAAACTTTTCCTTATTTTTCTTTTGTTTTATAATAAAACAAAAATAAATTAATAAAATAATTACAGAAACTAAAATTTTGTATACAAACTTTTGACTAAAATTCATGAAATTGCTAAAATATATTGCCGTATTAAGACTTTTGCTGTCCACTGTATATCAGCGACTAGATTTCATACATGCCAACTGTTATAAGAAAATAAAATGTGATGACCAATAAATAATTTGAATTTTCACTACTCCATCGTTATAAATTAGTGATAAAAATCTGTTTTTTTTTTTGCCAGAATTTTTCGAAGATGCACGTGTGGCGCCTGCTACCGACTTTAAATGACACTGACATTGACAAAGTTTGAATATTTTCTAAATGTGCTGATTTAACGACACCAAAAATATGGAAACGACGTGAATTGTAACATAAAAACTGACCTAGTCACGAAAATACTATTTTTAATAACAAAGTCCGAAGCACTATAAAAAACTAAAGTGTTACGTAAGTGCCTATTTGAAAGTCCCATTTCTTTAAACAAAAATTTTTGTTCTCTATTGTATTTATAATGGCTTTAGTTAACCATATTTTAAAACTGGACCTTTAAGTCGCACAGCTGAGGTCAGTAAATTAATTGAAAAAAAACGACCAACAGAAATGCCAACAACTCAATATTATTAAAAAAAAAAAAAACATTTACCAACAATTTGCAAGCAATAGTTGTTAAAATCCTGCGCTTTTGTATAACAACACTTTAGTCCTTTAATTTTCTTTATTCTTAGGCTTAACATTCACTTTAAATGTTGTCTTACATTCCCTACTGTCTTGGGAAAATAGTTTTCGACGGGTCAGTAAAAAAAGCTTGGTTACAATAACACGTTTTACTGTGTTCGAAATTTGTGGTTCCGTCTGGCTCTAATCACACGAGAACAATTTTTAGTCGCACAATTTTTGTTCTTTTCAAATCACACGTGATGAATATTAGTTTGGCATGAAATGTATACGTATACACCGCTTTGTATGTAAATATTAGTGTTTTTGCATTAATTTAATGTGCATGTCTTGCCTATAAACTATCATTTTACGCAAGCACAATTGTCATCGTGTGATTAGAGCCTACCAAATTCTCTAATGATGTAAAAAAATTTAATAAAATTGTGATTAGGTAGTAGGTAGATTGGTTGAATTTAAAAAGTAAATTGAATTTTAATTAGAAATATACTATTTAAATGCTTTCTTATGGGATTATCCATTGATTAGGGTAATAAACGCGTGCTTGCATTCCGCTATTCTTATGGAACATTAGCCTAATCTGGTGCGAGGATTCCTTTAAATTCTCATGTTTATTATCATAAATATGAATATATCTGTATATCCACAATGAAAATGTTAATAAGTATCTGTTGAAAGTACCGTACTGAATATTATATAATCATGAATGAACAGTTAGACTTTTAGATCTGAATTTATAAAGAAAAACCTTGCCCTATACTTGGGTTTCGAGAAAACAAATAAATTTGCTAAGATTAAAGAGAATATATCTTTTTCTTTATTATTTAAGGCCTACGCAACAATAAAAAACAACAAAAGTAACCGAATACATTAACACACGTTTATAATAGATACAAAACCAGAACAAATATACATACATATCTATCTTGAACTCTATCAATTCAATATCAATCGTACGTAAAGACAAATTTTAAAATCAAAATTCGTTGTAAAAATGTAAGTATCTTTGGCTGGAGCATATTACAGAGATATAGATATTTATTGTTGTTGTTATTTACGGAATATCTGACAAACACTGTTTAGTACAGGCTGGCAATTTCTATATGTTATAACCATAAATATAAAAAGATAATCTCCAGAAATTTTCCATGATATTCAAAAACATAAAATTTCCACTTAAGTAGTTATCGTTTCCTGCCCCTCACCCTCTATCTAATTAGATATGTGTGTACATATATGTATGTATGTATGGTAACACATTCATTGCACTATTGTCGTTAGGAAATCTGTCATTCTTACCTTAAAAGTAGTGTTTTTATTGTAGATACAATTGTTGAGAAATACCCGTCTTGCTTGTTGCACAAACATTTTTTTATGTTATTTATTTAAAATCTTAAAAAAATATAATATTTTTGCTTAGTTCCACGTTTAGTAAAAAAAAAATAGACTTCTAGACTTGGTATACGGCTCAACCAAATCGAAGGCACACTCACAAAAAAACGATCTACACACTGAACGAGTCTCTTAAGAACTGAAGTTCAATAAGAACCCGTCAATAAATGGTTTAATTAAATTTAAGAGAATACTAAAGCTTTTGTCAATTAAAGCTTTTTTGCTTTTTTGCTAAAAATTAGTAGTGTCACCAAGAATGAATTAATTGGAAAAATTTTAAAACATGTGTTTAAAACATATGTTTAATTAAAGCAGTGTTAGAAAACGTTTCGTTAAAAAATCTTAAAAGATCAGAGTATTAACATAATGAAATCGATTTGAAATTATTGATTTCACATAAACAAACAATAAGTAGGAATGTTTTATACATAACATGATTGGATATTTTTTAAACAAGTGTTCTTTTTCATACCAGTTTAAACACTTCTGAAACGATTAAATTCACTACAATGATGAAAGGTTCCGAATTGTTGTTTACTATACGGATTTGTTCGTTCATCTATAATATATTTTCTATTCAATTTGTGAAAGTAAATAATATAAATTTTTTATTAGGACGAATTCCACATTAACTTGTAAATTTAGAATATAATTTTTTATGGCGAAAAATGTGAAACATTTCTCAGTTAAGTTTGCAATAGAATTCGAATCTAGTGGATACTAATTACAAATAATTTAAAATAATTTGGATTCTTTTTAATAAAATAATTTATACAAATATGTAAATAGATATGAAACACAAAGTAATCAGTGTACCAATAACTTTATAATCGAATAAACAAAAGTGTTTTTATAACGTACCCAATATTATTAATGGAATCATTTTTCAACACTGATGCTGGAAAAAACAACTCTGCTAGCCGAACAGTTGGTTTTTGTTTACATCTTTCATTTGTTTTTGTTTTCAATTGCGATTATTTTATTATTGTTTTTCCTTTTATTACTTGCATTAGCACCGTTTTCTGTGCATATTTATTAAACATTCATCATTTTTAGTATTTACTTCGGAACAGAAACTTGTTGGAAACGGGAGAGATTACAAAAAAAATATATATAAGAAAAGGTGATTTACAAAAAACTGATGGCTTAAGAAGAAAGAACATTTAAAAATCAAATTCTAAATAATTTATATACATTGACTTGATACATGCAGAGATAAAAACTTAGCCAAAATCAATAAAAATTCCAAACATTTAAAGAATTAAAAGTGATAACCGTGTAAAAGTAATTGTAAAATTTTCTAAAAATCAAAAACAAAAGTAGTTTAAAATAATCTTTTTTTGTTAATAAAACGGGTAAGTTTTCGACAAAATGTATTTTTTTGTTTTTAGTTAAAATCTCAGTGATGAAATCATTTTTGTACATGAGAAATTTAAAACGCAATTTTATAATTTTTGTTGCTTAAGTTTTTTCATGGCATTGGAAATTAAATTTTGTTTTATACTTTTTGTTACTCTTCGATTACGTTTAATTATTTTTAAAGATAAGCTTATGTATAGGCACATTTCTATAAGTGGCCTTCTTCTTCAGTTATTCTTATCATTATTTATACATGTAACCAGTTCATCAAGACATCCATTGCACTTACTAACCAATCAACCGCTTTACTTTCCACTATTGTTCTTATTACAAAGTCAAGTGTAAGTTCTATATATTGGTAACCAGCTGTTCGTACGGTCACTTCCAGTCAAGGCATCCATCCCATCCAATATGATAAGTTGCAATTGCAGTAACTAGCATTTTTGTTTCAACTCAGTTTAGGTTGACTGATTGTCTTAGACAGACCATTGAAAGTAAGTAGGAAAGAACGGCGAATATACAAATGTATGCATGTATGATGATGCTGCAAACACAAGTATAACTTGTTGTAGCCTTATCTATTTTTTGAACACATTCATAGGCCGACCTATGTTATGAATACAATTTGTTTCATATTCTTATTGTAGTTGCTGCTATTTTACTTAAACATTTGATACTTTGTGGTCAATGGCTTTGTCTTTGATAGACTTGATTTTATAGACATAAAATCATATGTGCATATATACATATACCATCATATTTCAGGTTGTTATAATTAATATTTCTCACTTTGTTTTCTCCGGCCATACTATTTATATTATTGATTTTGTTTATAATAATTGATGTTGGTCAGTTTTGTAAATATTGTTTGTGTGTTTGAATGTATGTACGCCAAAAAATGTAAAGGAGAACGATAATTGTAATAAAATTTGATGGAATTTGATAAGGAAATTTTTATTTCTGAAGCAAGTAGTGTACTTGTTGAGTTTCTTGTAATTTTTCCAGAAGGTTTTACCGTTTAATTTACCATAGCAACCCATAGAAGCAAAATTCTTATTAAAAATCTAATTTGATAATAATATTAGTATAGTATTTGAGAGGACCAACTCATGTATGTAAACACAGACAATCTGATACTTTTAATTATTCTGATTACACATTGATTTATTTTATGGAAAACTTTATACTTATTTAAACGAACTGCTTTAAAAAATATTAAATAAATTGCTGTCCTTTTCAACCACTAGTTTAAATTTGTTACGTTTTGTTAGAAGATTAGTTGAAATTTTATTTAATTTAAATTTAAAAAATCATAAAACAAGAAAAAAACTATAACAATATCTTTCATTAATTTCTTCAAACACTTTCTTATTTGAAAATATTTTTAAACTTTGAAAATAAATAAAACTTATCAATTATAGGACACAAATATAGTATGTATATTAAATACATATAATTATGATTTACAGAACTGTAAATGAATTAAACAAAGAAATATACATACATATTATGCAAAAATATGATTTTATAAAGCAATTCAACGTTAACTAAGCTAAATATTTTGTTATAAAGCAAGCAGCTACGTGATATAATTATTCTTTAGTATATTGCAAAAAATGTTCTTAACAGAATGACTGCCACGGCAATTTTCAGAAAACTGGCCACGCACGCCAACATTGACTTTTTGTTCTTTTCTCAGAAGCCATTTATCGATACTATCACTGATAGAATACGATTTTATTCGTAGCTATACAAAAAAGGCAGGTTTAGTAAGTGCGAGATAACTCGTAGTTGGCACTCTAGAAGGGAACGCAATCTACGAGTTATCTCGTAGTTGGCAGTCAACGTGTTAATAATAATGGAAATTTTAAATTTTATTACTTTTTCTTTTTTAAGTAATTAAATAAAAAAAGCTTTAACCTTGTAGTTTTGTTGATAAGACTTAATGGGTAAATTGCAATTAATTCATTCATATACCATCATAATACATTTGCATAAAATAAAACATTCTGTTACAGCTCTGATAGCTAATTAGAAGATTTCTATAAAGAAAATAATTACAAGTTGCTAAGTCAACAAACTATAATCTGTTTTGTACTTTCTTTTCTTTTTTATTTACAATGTATATTTATTTATTTATTTAACCATGTATACACTTCGTATAGATTTTCTCAACTCGACTTTTTGTTTGTTTCTTGTAAAGTGCAAGATTGCCTCGTAATAGTGTGTAAATGTGGTAAAATTCCCAGTAATTGTAATTTACGGGGACAGTAAAAATATAATCTGTGCTTCCGTTTATAATTTTTCATAATCTGAGGCCGGTTTAGGACTATTCTAAAAAATATTTATTGATTTCAAATGAAACTATAAAGTTATAATATAATTTAGATTTTTATGTGTACACTCTTCAACTGCTTTATAATACTTTATTGCTGAAATACAATCAGTTAAAACAAAAAAATAACATGAAAATATCACGCATCGTTGATTACTGTGAAAAAACAGAATAATAGTAATAAAAACGAATCGAAATAATACATACTATATTGTAAGTAATTTATTTATAATCTTTTTAAGTCTTATTGGAAAATTTTTCTCACTAATTAATACTAATAATATTATTCTGTTCTGTTCGTAAACGTAGAACTCTTCATATCCTATCCTTAAAATGTGCACTTATTTCGTTTGAGAAAAATCAAAAAGTAAAAAATTTAAATTTAATTACAATCCTTCAAATTGTTGACATAAATTTAAAATTAAGTTGCTCATTTGGATAAAATGATACTTGCGCTATGACGTTGGCTTGTAACTAACGCAACGACAATTTTTGATTTGATTGGCCCTTTGAGAAAATAATATTACAAAAAGATTATTTTATGGCCATGTAATTCGTATTGTCATGTAATTCATTCAGTCGAATCATTTCCCCTGCTCATCAAAAACTCACTAGACCCACATAACTCCTTAAATAAATATTTTTGCAATGAAAGTTAAAGAATTTTTTAATTACTATTGCTTTTGCTGGCTTAAAATAAGTTTCTTTATTATCTCTTTTACCTGAAAATGTAATATAATAAACCAATATACATATGTACGTACATAAATTAATAAATAAAATTATTTATTTTACAATGGTATGTAACTGATTAGAGAAATATTGAAAATAAATATTAAAACATTAAAAAATTGTTATAAACTTGAAATAATAATTAAAAAATAATACAAAATATTAAAAAAATATTGTATTTTATATGTGTAAATGTATAAAAGTATAGCCATTGGTTTTAAAGCGAACAAAAAAAAAAATAATAATAATAATAAATATTATTCATTATCCCGAAGCATAAGACAATTACGTTAAATTTAAGTCTTAAAAGTGTTACAGTTATTTTTAAATTATTTAAGTGTTTTTAATTTTTGCAGCGCCCAGTAAAATATGAGTCACTTATCATTAAAATTATCTAATTTTAAATTTACTACCAGCATTTAATGTTGTAATGCTATAAATGACGCTTTAATCTCATAAAATACAGTATGCCATAAAAATAAGCATACAATCTAAGAATTATTTTAATTAATGCTAAACAAAAACTGCATATTATCTTCTTCCATACTTACTTTTGTGACATAAAATAGGGATTATCGCTGTAATTAAGAAAAAAAAGTGTAAGGATCGCGAATAAGAATTTTGTAATCAACATATCGGCAAGATTTAAAATGTTTGCAAAATACAAGGTGCACACTTATTTTAGTGATCTACAGTATATTAAATTCATCTGCACTACAATATAACTACCACACATGGAGTCTGTTTAATATTTTAAGATTCTCTCTTATCTGCAAACAATGCGAAAACTTACCCTGTAGTAAGTACACTTAATTTAATACGAAAATGTTCTTTGTTGGCTTCCAGTTCTCAGTTTATTTTAGACCATACGTATTGAAACATCACTTAACTCACTCACGCCGGCAAATAACATTTCATTCTTTCTTTATTAATTACATTAACATTTTAAGTATGCACTGCCTATGAATATACATAAATATGAATACTTACATATAAAAGAGGAAAAACTAGCCACATTGAGTAATTGTTCCTTTATTTATAGTTATGTCGAAGGTGGTAATACAATTTGTGTCATCTCATTATTCCACATTCTTATTAACTATTCTATGCGCCGCAAAGATTAGCTACCATTGCTGTTGATGCTGAGCTACTGTTGGATTATTTTAACAAATTTTTCTAGTTGCCATGGATTCAACTTGTAATGGCAGTAAACAACAAGTACAACAATTTTATTATAATAATGCTGATTCTGATTTACTATTGGAAACTTTAAAAAACATTTGGCACAATTATCTGCAGACCTTTGACGATGTCGATCTCAAGGTAACTATAAGCAAACATGATGGATTTATAATTCAATTTCATAATACTTAGTACATATGTATAGCTCTCTGTGTGTGTATTTGTTTGTAAGCATTATTATTTATCTTCACTTTCAGCAACATTGGCTACAATTATTTCTATTCAACTTTCATTTTGTCACTGAGGAGCTATTGGAAACTGAAGAATTTAAAAGGTAATCCTTGCTATATTTTTCTGTATTTTTAATTTTCTCTTTACATTCGGGTAGATTATTTTAAATACACAGTTGAATACATATATAAACTACATACATATTTCTAAATTGCTGCAACAAAACTTAACATATTTTCACATTATTTTCTGTTTCCGAAAAACTTTAATTGAAATTATTCTTTTTTTTCAGTTTTTTCAATCCTATACCTGAAGAACTATGTTCGTTTTTGCTTGAGCAAATCTACGAAATAATCAGTAAATCTGATCTTTATATACCTTCCGAAGAAACTTTTGAAAATTATGAAACTTTCGACGATAAAAATGAAGAAAGTATTGTTGAAGAGAAGCAAACAAGTGAAAAGAACAAACAGTTCTTGCAATTATTAAAGAAGAATCATAATTTTGCACAGGTAATTATACCATAAAAAATTCAAATTACATAGCATATGAATAATCGATCGATTTGTTTTAGTTAATCCTCAAACAACCCAGTGACTGCAGCAAAATAATAGCCTTGAGACAATTTCTAACCCATCAATTAGGGCAACATCTATTGGAATTCTTATTACGGGTAGATATAAAGGTCAGTAAAATGATATAATAATTTACATAAACAAAACATATTCATTTGTACTAAAGATTACTCTCAAATTATATTTTATTTCAGTTGGTGGCTTCACAAAAAAGCTTATGCAACTTATGCATTAATTTGTTTCCAAATTGTCCTTGGTCTGAAGTTTCTCGTCCTTTAGACAATCAACAAAGTATTTTTGCTTTTATAAGCAATTTTCAACTATTTCAAAAATTCAAATGCAAATCAAGCAATTATACTAGCAATGGTATTAAGGATAATGAAGATTTTCTTAGACAAAGTTTAACAACACAAAAGACTAGCCTTACATTGGAGGAGTTCTTAAAAGAAACAAAAACCAGTGATGAAATTGCCTTAATCTTAATACGAATCTTAATAAAATGTATAGCAAATGAAAACTTTGCAACGCTTCACACTGACCAGTCGATGCTTATGTCAACTTTAAACTTTAGCTTGGATTGCTTGAGTGTGGAAGACCAGGCATTCTCTTCGTTACACAACTCAGAAGTCATTAAATGTTACCTGCTAAAATTAAACGAACAATGTTTTAATAATTTGTTTGTTCTGGCTGAAAACTTCCTAAATGAAATTCAATTTCAATGTATATTTGCCAAACTTATAGCGGCTTTAGAGATTAATTTACAGACTACACGTTTATCGTACGCATTGATTTACATAATATTTGCCATTCTACATAATGTGGTGGCAATATATAGTCAAAAGATATTGTGGAATGTTAAAAATAATTTATATAATTTAAAATTTATCGATGAGAGCATGATTGATTGTTGTCTTTCAACGTTGGAACATTTGCTAAGACATCATCCACCTGAGCAAGGCGATATGAAGTCTTTGTTTAATTTAATATTCCGCACCTTATTGAAAATCATAGAAAATCTCAACAAATACGATATGATGAATTCAACCATAAGCAATAACGTTTTTACTATGCCCAACACAAACACTGCAAGACAGGGGCCTATTCGTTATCGTAAACTGAAAACAAGAAAAATGCATTGTTTATCAAATATACCCAAGTTATCTTGCTATTTTCAAAATATACTGATAACAACTTTACCATGCTTACCAACTGATTTGCAGGAACAATCTATGCTGTATTTAGCCCGCTTTGGCTTATGTTGTTGCCACTACAATCTGGCTTTAGTTAATACCACTTTAAGCATAACAACTAATATAACAACTTACTATCAGAAATGTGCCTACAAGTTTTTATACTACAAAATGTTAAATACGATATTTATAAAAGCACCAGCGGATAATTCAGTTAATACGCCAACTTCAATATATCACAAGCGTTTCGGAAATGTCAATTGCCTTAAATGTGATATAAAATTGAAATCTTTGGATTTTCATCAAGGTTTATTGAAAATTTATAAATCCTTCTACAATAAACTACAAGACAACAATCAGGATTTAATGGATCTTATACATTTCCTAAAGCATCTTAAACATTTGGCGTTTTTATTAACGAATGATATTGCTACCGGCATATTAGCTGAAATAGTGCTGCCTATTTTTCGTGAATACAAATTACATTTATTTGCCAAAAGTCCACAGAATACTCCACAACATGGTTTGAAGTTCTGGCAAAAGCCAGCGACATCAGAATTACCTCGAAAAAGAGTTGATCTCCCTTTAATAATAGCATCGAACAAAAGTTCAAAAGATCATATCAGAAAATTACTCAATGAATGCCTCATTATATTTGCAATGTATTTAAGAGATATACGGCTTATTAAAGCATTTTATAATGAGGAAAACATTAGACATTTGGAGGATTTACTAGAAGAGCCATTCTTGATTAGAGCTGTGTGTGATTTAATTAAAATTGGAATCGATAATATAACATTTTTGGGTGATAACAGTCAAGAGCAAAATGTATTAAGTCGTAGACTGATAACATTACAATTTAATAGTTCAGAACGGGCACAGCTACTATTCAATTCATTGCTGCTGAAAGTTAAAAATATTAAAAAGGATTCAGTTCCCCAATTTTGGCTGTTTGAGAATTCAACAATTGTAACAAAGCCAGACAGTTTAGAGCTGAAAGCTGTAGATATTTTGCATATCGTAGCATTACAGTGGACCCTTAATTATGAACTATTAAAAACTAGTCAATATTTTTACAATGAGTTTGCAAAAATCTATTCAATAAACAAAGACGATTATGAAGAGCGAATGGACGATGACACAGGTGATCATCAACAAACTGAAAATTCAAAAATGTATCTAAAACCAGGTGATAAAACAATAATAGATATATTGCAACTGAATTACAATGCATTAACAGCATACTTAATGGTACAACCTAAACGAAAATTAAAAAATTATAAATTTTCTTCGAATACTCAAAATTGTCAATATCAAAATAATCATTACCATTCATATCACGGACGACAACAAACTGAATACAATGATTTCGATTCAGATTGGGAAATACTAGAGAATTTCATAAATTCCATACACTCAACTGGCTCTTTATCATCATCATCGCCATCCACACCAATGCTCTCTATATTAACCACCCCTGTTATAACGACAACAACATTTAGTTTATATTTAAACGAAGACCTAACAACATCTCTTAATATTACGAATTGCTTACAACAGTCGATATGCGATAGTAAAGAATCATTTCTATTACAACTACATCAGAAAGATACTTTAAAAGTTAGTGAAAGTTCTATAAACGAAAGTATTACAATATTCGATATACGCCATCAAAAGCATTTTCTAAACAGCTTTAAAAGTATTGATCAATTGAAACAAGAATTAACCACAACAAAAAACTCACCCTCAACCACCATATATGTTGACGCATTCAATTGCTACTCAGCTGATGACCCGAAAACCCTAACAGCAAATATTGTTGCACAAGTGTCAAATGAAAGCATTCTCAATAAAATATTTCACATATTCGGTTCAATATTTACGTTGAGCCGTTCGAACTCTTTAATTGATTTCAATAAAACACCAGACGCAAAGCAAGACGAAAATAGAAAAGACGAGGGAACAAAAGAACCCGACATTGATGTGGATTTATTGCCATTGTATGATACGCATAGTGATTGCAAGAAATTGTTATTGAAAATATTCGAAACCACCATGGCTATTTGTATTAAGGGCTACCAAAATGAAGAAGGTATGTACGATTATTAAATATGAATTTTTGTATAAAAGTGTGTATTATTTTAGAGAAAATCTGTTATATTGTTAAAACATTGTGTAGTTTTGTTATTAATTTCATGTTAGATTTTGTGCAATATGAATGCATATTATTTGTTTAGAACATCAAGAAGCCGTACAAATTATAGGTGAATTACTTTTAAATCACTTAAAAACATCATAGTACATGTAGTATAATCGTTCGTATTGCATAGAACACTCGTACACTAGTCAACTGACAGTACTTATAGAAATACCTTTAAATGATAACACTGATGGGATTGAAAATTTTAATTTCACACTACTATCTACCCACCGAATATACATATGTTAAAGTAAAGAGAACATACCTATTTTAACTGACTTCCTTTAAAGAAATTATGATGCATGTTCTTTCTGTTGTTCTATCGTGTTGAATTTGAAGAACTGAACTTGAGTTTATTATTCGTAGTCAATAAACAAAAACAAAAAAAGTGATTTTTTCTTATAACATTCCATTTGCCCAGTGTGAGAGGCATTATTATAGAGTAACTATATCATATTACCATTATTTCAGTGTGGTTGCACACGTTACCTGAAAGTAACGTGTAAGACCTTCAAACATTTGTAATTTTTCTCCCTTTCTATGCTGCTATGCAAAGATAAATGTAAACATCAAAATATAATATAGTTTCAATCAAACCATCACTTGTGCTACATCAAATTACTTGAAAAATAAACTAAAACCTTTTTCCTATTTTCATTTAAATGAATTACACCCAAAGACATTAAGAAATTCTTTAGATAATAAGATCTTATCTCTCGAATAACCAGTTGATTAAGAAGAAAAACAAAAAAAATCTAACAATAAAAGCTTAATGAATAGAGATCTTTATTATAAGGCACTGTTTTTAGTAGTAGTGTTTTTTAGTAAATCAGAGCGTGTATTATTCATTGATATTTAACAAACGTTTTCTTTCTATGCATATTTTATTAAACTAGTCGAAAAAATGCAAAAACATTTGCGTAAACTGAAAAGTGTTATACTATCGAATGCCACCTGCAATTGGGAAGAGCACAGCGAAGAGCACTCAAGAGAAAATACTGTTATACAGACATTACAATGTCTACTCAAGATAGCCGAACTATCAAATTGTGCCAAGGAACCAGCCGGAATAGTGAGTCCAAGTATTTTAACATCGACCACTGAAGATCAAACGAATTTATCAGATATGAGACCACACACCAGTTCATATAACAATTCCCGTTTAGGGGGTGAAATTTCCTACAATTATCATCAATTATCTACAGCTTTGCCAAGTAAAAATACTGTACTTACAGCAACAACACCACCACAAAGGCCATTGTCTGGTGAAAATGGCGACGTAGATTATCTTTCTACACGGGCATCGTATATTTGCGGCGATAGTGAGTTGGAGTTTAGTGAAAATGAGCACGATGACTTTTATTTGACGGCAGATGAAGGCTACGAAGCAGACGGTGAAATTCAAGAACTATCCGAAACCGAAGGCATATCAGATGTTGTCGATCTATGGCATCCGTTTCAACCTTCCTCGCGATATCGCACTCATATCTTACATGACGGTATTTGCCGCTTAGTAGTTGATATTCTTATTGAACTCGGCCAAAGATGTTGTCAAAATCCTTTGGGTTGGTGCGATAGTTTAGCTCAATTGATAAATCGTCTGTATGTTATACGAGAATATCTAGGTGGGCCCTTATTTCTACTAAAAGGTTTCACCCCCGTTCTCAAATGCAATGATGTTCGCTTAAGAGAATTACAGCAACGCATTTTAGAATTGATTATAGATATGAATTCGCCGGAAGTTTTAACAATATTTTTCGGTATACTCTCTTCGAAAAATCCGCCAATAGACATTTTAGTGAAATATATGAATTATGTTTGCACGAATACTTTGAAAAAATGTCAACCAAGTGTAGAATTGGAATTTCCAGTAAATATTGGTAAGTTGTAAATTATTTACTATGTATTTTTATAACATGATTATTGCTTTTTGCAGATGGCAGATGTATGTCAACAAGTGATCTAGATGTTATTGAACATATCGATCGCGTACGTAATTATCATTTACACTGCCAAGCGAATACTCCTTTTACAAGATCACCTTGCATGATACCCATAACGCATGCTCGTCTTTGGAATCCTGATGGTTTTACGATATCCTTATGGCTCCAGGCAAAGAGTTCTCAAACTCACAAGAGTGCCAGTCAAATAATTGATGAGGACAACAGATCATCTAGTGATGTTTATATGGTACGTTCAAGCCTTTAATTAGATTTCGTTTTTAAATATTCTTTCTATTCTTTATTATTTTCTTAGAAAACACATATTTTATCCGTGGGTACAAATCAAGCAATGCTAAGCATATATTTAAATAATAATCTTAATCTGGGATTTGAAACATTTAAACCAAATGCTGAAATTCCTGTGAAAGCTCAACAAGTTGATGAAACGTTTGATATCAAACCAAATGCTACAGTCATTAATGGCACTCCAAGCACTGAAAGTAAAATTAACAACAGAAGTCACCAAAGTCATAGCGTCAAACCAGAACCTACAACGCCAAATGGTTCTGATGTTACATCACCTTTTTCTAAAGCCTTTAAACACACAAAATTAGCTTTTCTTAATAGCTTTAGTAATATGCATTTATTTAATGGTCACTCTGAATCAGATACAAACTTTGAGAGCAGCTGCATTGATTTAAAAAATTACCGTTTGCCAAAGAACAAGTGGACACATCTGACGTTCGCTGTAGAAGTACTAACGGATAAATTGGATTTAAGCATACTAATTGATGGCTTAGAACAATATCGTATAGTTTTGCCTTTCCGTAATATACGGTTGCTGACGCGTACACATGTCTTTCAATTGATTGCAATAGGCGATGGTAATATTCCGAAATCTCTTAACACTGCCGGTTATACTGAGTCTCGTTCTACTTTGGATAGCTTTCCCATGCGTACGTCTATATCAAATTTAATCCTCTTTAATCGGACACTTAACAAGAAAGAGGAAATTATAAATCTAACAGCCATGGGCCCCGATTTTAAGGAGTTAACACAATGTAGTATTGCCAATTGGAAGCCAAACTATGGTTATTTAAATTCAAATAAATTACAATCTGCATACTTTAACAATCATAGTGAATCGTTGAGAGCATTAAAAGAGTTAAGAATATTAAGCTACTCTGCCGCCCAACCAGATATGGTGATGTGTTACGATAATAGCATGGAATTAGATAATATAACATATGGTAAGAGCTTCTTACCATCTCTATTACAGTTTGTGAATGAATTTTTTTTATTTATAGGTCATCCTTATGGTGTAATACATTATGGCGAAGTGATTCAAAATAGTATACAATCCCTACAAACGGCCACAATTTTATGTGGTGGCTTATCAAATCTTTTATATTTATTTGCCAGAGTGAGTACAGACATAATGCATACGAATTTCTAATATCTCATTGTTATTAATAGGCTGTTGAAATTAGTTCCAACTCATCAACCCAAGCTATGGCTTTAGATATTCTACTAAGCATTGGATTTTCGGAATCTGAACTGTATACTGAATTCCAACGGAATGACTTTATAAATCTTATTGGTTATGTGATTAAAACTGAACGATGCACTAAAGATTGTAATCTACTTAAAAGCATTATAAATAATGCTTGCTCTCAAAATGTTATACTGAATAAAGGGGACTCAGTGCAGGTCAATGACACAACCGTGTCTACAGTGGTTTATCCGAAGCTGTTCATTTCAATATTACATAGATATTCAGATTGGCATCGATCAGGAGCTGAAGATTCCAATGTTTTGGATATGCTCTTTCAAAGTATATTGGCTCTGACTAGAGAAAAGCATCCACAACGTGACTTTAATATCGAACAATTCACCAAAGAGGGCCTAATGAAAGAACTATTGAATCTTTGCAAAGTTTATGTTATAGAATCACCAAATCCGGTATTCATTTCGGTAAAGGCGGCCACTGCCTTTGTCAATATAATATCTGTTTTCGCTGGTTCTCCACCAAAACCATCATTACTCGATGAAATTATGAAGCTGCTTTTGTTATTGCATAAGCCTAGTGAATGTTATATTACACATGACAGATCGAAATTCTACTTCCTTTTGACGCCTGAAGTACCGATTAAGGAAAAGTCTTCTTTAGGGGCAGCCGCTAATTTTGGTAAAGTTACTGCATCATTTAAAAGAAATTCAACAAAACGAAATCAAAACGGAAGTGCTAAACCATTAAGTGATAATAACTCCTACTCTAATTCAAACACGAATTCGAATTCATCTACTAGTGATGTGGATCCGGCGCGACAAGCACGAATCAATCGTTTGAAAAAATGTCATAAATCTTCGTCGGCTTATAGGAAACCTTTGGATGAATTTGAAGAAAATATGGAAAATATGGCCGACTGTACAAGACTCAATAAGAATGCCTTACGTTTAGTGAATCCATTAGAAGCTACAAGATGGCGGTTAAAATTCAAAAAATCATCTACCTTGTCTACAGTAGTTAGTCCTACTAAAAGCACACAGTCTCATATGCCACTGAAGACAAGAAGTATATCGAAGACATCAGCGTTCTTAAAACAATCGCAACAAAATAAAAAAATTCAAAGGAAAAGAATACGTCTGAATAGTGCTAATTCAATGCGTTCTTTGAATTTGACAGATAAAGAAAGACATTTGATAATGGGGCCACGTAAATCGGACTCTAGTTTATACTCTTTAGCAGCTTCGTTAAATATTGATTTATCCGAATGCACTGGCTTAAATGAGGTTTTCAATTCAAAAATTAGCTTACAGCAGAGAAAATTCAAAATGCTACATAAAGCAGATACGTTTAGTTCGGCGGGTATAGCTACCTTGCAAAGTGGACTACTATTGTTGCTGAAAGATTTTCTTTGTCTTTTGCCGGATAACGATATTGATGATGTAAGTTAAGATACATACATAAATTACTGAAATCACTGGAATTAAAATACTCGTATTTACCTTTTCATTCACTCAACAGGTACTCAATCACTATATAAAGGTTGAATTTTTATTAGTCTTAGCTAATCATAATAGTCCTTGTGTGCGATCGGCAATTATAAAATTAGTGAGTGCTTTAACTCAACGACTCTACCCTCAAGATATACAAGTTTGCATTAAGGCTTTATATCCACATCATTTGGCAAATCAATTGTCGATTAGATTTTGCGATATCGGCATGTTTGAATCATGTTTGGAATGGGTATGTGGTACCATGAGCTCTTTAGAGACAATTTTAAGCTGTGATATCCCTTTGCGTGTACAAAATCGTTTTGGTTTAAATGCTTTACTTGCGATAGCCACCAAGTCTGTGGCTGCAATAAACCTTCAACATGACTTTAGCGAAAAAGCATTCAGTGCTCTTAAGAAATTGTACTTAGGGGTAAGTGTTTGCATTTATATATACAATACATGCGTTTGTTATATAAATATGCTTTAATTTCAAGGATTTGGATAATCAACAAACGATTATCGAAGCAGGTCTTATTCAATGCTGCGTGAAAGCCTTATATCATCTTTATAGTAAAACTACCACATATAATATAAAGGTAGAGGAATCTATAGCTGATTTACTTACAACAATTGGTGAGATCTCTCTTAAATCGGTTGGCCACATAAATGTAAGTTTTGGAAAAGGCTCACTTGTGTTTTAAATAGAATTTAATTTCTTGTTTTCTACAGATCATTTGGGACATTATTAATATGTTATCATTCTATCAAGAAAATCAACAAATAAATATTATAAAAGGTTTTCGCTCCATACAAGCGAAATTGCAACTGAATTGGTTGAATGTGTTTTTTGAAAAGACTAATGTGCCGTGGAGCTTTAAAGGTATTTATATATATACTAAATATAAATATTATATTTAAATGGAATAAATTATTGTTTTTCTATTATAATTTCCAGTTTGTCAATTTCCAAATTTCTCTATGTCCGAAACAAAAACCAGACTAGAGTTGTTAATCAATCGTTGCTGCCAATTTTATATGATCTTTAAAGAGAAATCAACACCTACACCATGTGAAACCGAACTGTTTAAGTTGTTGGTTTCATATAGTATAGCAACCAATCAACGTTGTAATAATTTTATAGCCTGGGGGCTACAGCCTTCACAACCTAGAGATTTACGTTGTTTCATCGTTGATGCCTTATGGATATCATGTGCCGATGATTTTATGCCATCCATTATTTGTGATGGCAAAATGATTAAAGCTCTCTTATGGCTAAGCTTGTTGGAAGATTTAGATGAGCCCATAGAGCATTTGAAGCCGTTATGCAAACGTTTGGGTATTAATGAAAACGATTCTACTTGGAATTTAGAAAATGAATTACAACGTATAGATTTATACAAATCCAGTGAAGCAGCTAAACAAAAATCCTCCTTAGAGAAAACCGTTTATCGTTTTGAGTCGCTGACCCAAGCTTGCATAGAATCATCTATGATAACTACACGCAGAGTGGCTGAATTACAAAATTCAGAACGTAAACTATTAATGAATCACATGAAAGATTATGACGATACACATACATACACAAAATGGATTGAAATAGTTCGAAGAATGACACATGAAGGTGCCCCATGGTTTAGTGAACATAATGCGGAAAAGTAAGTATTTATTTGAAAAATAATTTTATTTAAAGCGAATGTAAATAACAAGGAAAAAAACCTAAAATCGATTTATATTTATAGATCATGGGAGCTAGACGACACGGAAGGACCATCTCGTGTGCATACCCGTTTACGCAAGTGCCATTTGGATCTTGATAAACGATTTTTTATGCAAGACTATAACGATTCTACCGCGGATATGGATAGTTCCACTAGTAGCTATGCTAAACGAGCAGAATATTCCCGACCTTTAGATTATCTTATATCCAGTTATGACCAGCAATTGAACATATCATTAAATTCTCAAATACTTTATAATTTCCCGGCAAAATATTTGCCTGTCGATGGCGAAATTGATGGTGAAATTATTGTCACCGACCACAAACTATATTTCTTGGCTACATATCGTTGTAAATATTTTTACGTCAACTGTGATATATCGAATATAACAGAGATTTGGTTGAAACGTTATCAACATCAAGAGAAAGCTTTCGAAATTTTTCTCGACACCAATCAATCGTTGTTCTTTTCGTTACAAAATCAAGAAGACTGGAAAATTATGCGTGATGTCTTTTGCGATAAGATCGTTATACCACCCGATAATAGCAAGGTTCTATTAATAACACAACAATGGCGAGAAGGTTTTCTAACCAACTGGGAATATTTAATGACATTAAATCAAATATCCGGTCGTACTTATAATGATCTGATGCAATATCCAGTTTTTCCTTGGATTCTATCGAATTACTTATCAGATATTTTGGATCTAACAGAAACGACAAATTTTCGAAAATTAGCTAAACCTATTGCCGTACAAAATGAGGATAACGAGCAGCACTACATCAATAATTACACCGTAAGTAATACAACTGAATTAATGAGGATTTTAAATGAATTCTGTTTTTTTTTTTAAATAACTTTTGCTTTTAGTATATACAAAATACCATGACCAATATGGGCTCAATGATATTAAAGCCATACCATTATAGTTCACATTATTCAAATTCTGGCACTGTGTTGCATTTTTTGGTAAGAGTACCTCCATTTACCAGCTATTTTCTACGTTATCAAGGTAAGGTAACTTTTTTTTAAAAGCGAGCTTTTCATAAAAACTATACTTTTATTTGTAGACAATAATTTTGATATACCTGATCGCACTTTCCATGCTCTAAGCACTACCTATTGCTTGGCCAGTCGAGATTCGCCTACAGATGTAAAAGAACTTATACCGGAGTTCTTTTGCTTACCGGAAATGTTCGAGAATTTTGAACGATTTAATTTTGGCTGTCGACAAAACGGTGAACGCGTTGAAGATGTTGCATTACCTCCATGGTGTTTAAACGATCCCAGGCTATTTGTGTTAATTCATCGTCAAGCATTAGAATCGGAATTCGTGCGCAATAATATACATCACTGGATCGATTTGATATTCGGTTTTAAACAAACCGGTGAAGCTGCAGTAGAAGCTATAAATGTTTTTCATCCCGCTGTAAGTGAACAATTGAATTAAATTTATAATTATTTATTTTAAAGCATTTCTTCTTTTGCCTTGACAGACATATGCAGTCTTCTTGGAATCGGAAATATCTGATCCTATTGAACGTGAAGCTGTCGAAACAATGGTTAAAACCTATGGCCAAATGCCACGCCAACTATTCAAATCGCCACATCCACCTTCCAAACCGTTACAATATCAAAGCGACAAACAAATATTACCAAGTGTTCGCGGCTTAAGATGGGGCATATATTTGGGTTCCCCCCAGCTACCTGAACCAACACTGGGTAATACTCATAAATTATTGGGTGCCGAATACTTATTGTCGTTTAACAATACCAATGTTGTGTATGGCTTGCCCATGCGCTCGTGTGTTATGCAAGGTGCTGAAACTGATACATTTAATGTTATATCATGGGGCTATGACGATCGTATTATACGCATTCAGCCTTTAAATAAGTTAAATGCCAAGCCTAAGAATTTACTATACAACAGCACCTTCGATGATATTACAGCTTGTGGCTGTGATGCCAATTCGAACCAATTGTGGTTTGGCCATAAATCAGGTCGAATATCTATTTATAAATGCTGTAGTGTAGATGCAAATCAACGTTTGGGAAAAAGTCGACAAAGTTATGTCAAAGGTCTGAAGTTATCATACAATTCAGCTTTTCGAAAAATAACTAGTAAAGCCGTGGATTCTGAGGGTGATCTAACTTCGTCTACCATTTCATCGAATTCTTTAAATTTAGCTGAGACTACCATTAACAAAGAGAGTGCGGATTTATCTTGGTCTGGACCCACAGTATTAATACGTCATACAGATGAAATCACCTGCATTGCATTGTCGGTAGAATTTAAAATTGCAGTGACAGCAGGAAAAGATGGAATAGCAGTAATATGGGACTTGAACAAGTTAGTCTTACACTTTTGAAACAAATGTTATTATTTCCTTAACTTTATTTACTTTCACAGTTGGTCTTATGTACGCACTGTAGAGCGGCCTGCAGAAATTCATCACTCTCCCATAACATTAGTTTGTATATCGCCTACTTTAGGCGATATCGTTACGGTTCACTCGTTGACGACACCGGTTGGAACATCCGTATCTCAATCTGATAATAATCTACAAGAAAAACAAAATTATTTATCTAATGCAACTCCTCCGCCTGCTGATGAATGCTTTGAAGTTACCGAAGAAAACCTGGATGATTTTGTGAATGTTTCCATAAATCCGAATGGCAAATCAATATTACGTTTGCATTCAGTTAATGCTCGTTACGTACAACATAATGTTCATGAGGATCGTATAATGGCTGTATGTTATTCATATATTAAAGAGGGTGTAGGAGTAAATGTTATTGCTACCGCCGTCGAAGGTGGTATTGTTCGTCTATGGTCAAGTTGGAATTTAAGTTTTATTACGGAAATCGTCACTGGCATATCAAATATAAGAAGGTACGTACGCTATAATTTATCCATCGACAATATTGAAAAAATATAGAAATATAACATTAAAATGCAATTTGATAATAAAAATCAATAGTCAGCGACATTGTTACATTGTAAAATATTTCTATTTTCAGTTTAACGTATTCTACTCATCAACATTTAGTGGTCTTAACGGAAAACTCTCATATACAAGTGTGGGAAACTAAAGGACTGTGTGGCAATTCACCAAAATTTCCACAAATTGCATATAAATGAAGACTTATAAAATATATCATTATCGAAACAAACGATCAATTACAATTACATACATATAATATGATTAATCATTATTATTAACATTAATCTATGAAAATAAGCAATCATTAAGTATTAGGGTTGAATGATAGATATTCTTATAAATACTTTAATTTTTAAGATTAAGAGCTTTAAGAATTAAAATCATATTTTGTAAATAAAGAGAATTTTATTTTGTCATAATGAAGCAAAAAAATTAAAACGAATGAAAAACTTTTCTTTGTTTGCTTTTCTGGTTCAAAGTGTATTCTTTATACACAAATTTGCAACATAATCTTTTAAAATACGTTATAATACCACTATACAATAAAAAGTTTTATAAAAATCGTAACTATAATAGACTAACAACTTTAAAAATGCTATTAAAAAAAATTAAATTTATAAAGAAAAATAATAGTTTATGCCTTCCAGGGTGGTTTAGAATGGCAATGTCTTTTGGCAGATTTGTCCAGCTTACCTTTAGATTCTTTAACTTTTGAAGATAAGGCTAAAATTTCATCCAGTTTATCAATATCAGTGGGAGATTTTGAAAGTAACTGCAATATATCAAAATATTTAGGGCAATGAAAACTTTTAAGAAATGAATACCCTTCCTTACCAACTCTATATATGCTTGCAATTTATCTATTGGTGAGGTTTCAGTCTTTTGCAAGACGTTTAAATTATTTTCTTTTTTACTAGATTTTGGGGTGTCAAAATGCTGTTGCTGCTGATTCAGACGTTGTAAAATTGCTCTGTTGTGATTATCATTTGATTCTGGCGATGTTGAGTCGTTTTCAGTATCGTTATGTGTTGAACGAGTTAAATTATGTGGCGATGTTAGTATTTCCAATGCCTTTTGCCACTGTGTCTCCATAACGTTATGTAATTTTTCAGCAATATCAGCACGCTTGGATTTATAGACATTCAATTTCATTTCCAAATCATCAATTTTTTTGGAAGCATTTGCTAACTGAATGCGATACAATTCTACTTCTTCGTTGTGTTTCTCTTGCAGTAAATTCAATTCTAGTTCATTTTTTTCATTGATTAATTCCAATTGTTTGACAGCTCTTTCGGCTATTAAACGTTCACGATCCCGTGCCTCAGCCTTAAGTGTTTCTTCGGTTTTATCCAACTGCTCTTGAAATTCCTTAAGTTTTTGCGCTACAACATTTTCCAACTGCTGCTGATAATGGGATTTTAAACATTTCTGTTGCAGTTCCAATTTCTTTTTTAACGCACTCTAGTGAAATACACGTTAAAATCAAAAACGTTAAAAATTATTGGAAATATTCTATTTACCTCATTATCTGTCAAACGTGCTAAAGATTCCTGTAATGATTTTCTTTGTACATCTAAATTATCGGCTCTTGTTTTTTGCTTTTGATGATAATCTTGTAACATATCCTTCTGATGTCTCAAAGTAGTATTTTCTTTATCAAGTTCATCACACCGAAGTTTTGTCTACAGTTAAAGATTATTCATAAGACATAAACATAAATAAATTATAAATGAATTAAGTTTTACGGGCTTATATTTTATTCACTTACTTTTTCATACAAATGTTCGGACTTGGCATATTTATCTTTGATTTTGTGCAATTCATTGATGGCTAATTCCTCAGATCTTTGGCATGCATGGGCTTTGATTTCAAGTTCTTCTAATTTTTGTTTATACTGATTATAAGATTCGTTTGTTTTCCTTTAACAAATAAATAAAACATTAATAACATTGTAACATTGCAAAAGGATTTAATTGCTTACCTAGAACAGTTTGTTAATTCCGTTTCTAATTTTTCAGTTTTCTCTTGAAATTTTGTTGCTAAACTGACAGCCTGGGCTAATTCCTTTTGCAATGCTTCTTGTTTTTCATCGTAGCTTTTGCGTTGCATTTCAAATTCTTGTAATGTTTTGCGCAACTGTTGCACTTCTTCATTTAAGCTTTAAATGAAAATTTAAATTGAAAATTGTCATTAATTGCAAGAATCATAAATTAATATTAACTAAAATGTATATAAAACTTGAACTTTAAACATAAATTTTACCTTTTGTTTTCTATTTGAGCCGTATTTAAAGCATTATCTTTAGATCGATCAACTTCGATTGCAACTGAAAGCCTTTGTTGATATTCAAGAAGGCGCGCTTGCAACTGCCTTATAGTTTTCTCCAAATGCTGTCTTCGCAGTTGTTCCTCTTTTAAATTAGATTGCGAGGATGCCGCTATCGCAGTTGCTTGGCCACTTTTACCCCAGATTTCACTTAAACTAATAAGGTTATTATCACCTTTTGACGTTTGATAATTACCGCCACCGCTTCCGCTTCCAAGAGATTTCTCAGACGGCGGAATTTGTACTTCTGTTGGCAAAGTACTAGTCTGTGTTTGATGATTTTTCAGTAAATTTTGATAATCCTGCTGTTGTAAGAACTGATTGTTGCAATAGCCATTAATACTGCTTTGCTGCCAGTATTCAATGTTGTTATGTATGCCATCATTTAACAGGAAGTGATCGATTTCTAATAACACATCCCCTTCTTTCGAGCCTGGTTTATTTGAATTCATCCTATTTTTTGAAAACTGCTGCTGGCACTGTTCTTTGAATGATGAACTCATATTCTTCGGTGTGGAATGAATCATTCCTACAGGTTCTCTATTAGCTCGACTAGGACCCAACTGTGTTCTTATCGTATTGGCTGAAATGCTTGAAATATCTGATGGACTATCTCCATATATCATTTCCTCTCTTTCCAAGTAATGTAATTTAGCATTTATATCATTAATTTCAGCTTTCCTAGTGGGAGGTAAACATTGATAAGACGACGCGTTTGCTGCAGTTTGTGGGGGAGGCATTATTTTTGCATCGTAGTTTTTACAGCCTGCTAAATCCATTGCCTGAAAGTCTCTTGTTAAACTTCGCCTTAAAAAATTCTGTCTGCTATTTATCTCCAAACAGTTTATCTCCTGTAAACTTTGAAATTGTCTCCGTTGCAATGCTTTCAAGTCGTCCAACAGCAGTTGTTCCTCAGCGTTGGCCAAAAAATAATTAGGCGGTATCAACAAGAGTATATCAGTATCATCGGAATCACTCATTACCATAAAATCAAACAATTTTAAACTACTTTAACATTTTAGTATAATTGTGAATTTGTTTAATACAGTGAATAGGGAATTTCGAAAAGAATTTATTTTTTTATTCTCATTTAAATTTAAATACAAATAGCAGCTGCATTATAAACAATTGCAAGGCGAATTCATATTCATATATCAATTCGCCTTGAACAATTGTTAACTAACAAAAACGAAAATAGGAAAGAGAATAAATAGAAAGAACACATGAACAGGGTTGCACAAACATCGGTATTGCCAGGTTGGAAACACTGTCCAATAAGACTGTTTTAACGTTGCAATACGTTTTACAACACTGAATACGGTAAATATAAACAAACGTACTTCACAATTGTGAAATTTTATCAAAACAATATAATTTTTTGGCCTTATGTCGAGTATTTCTATAAATAAATTGCTAAAAACGTCTTCCAATGCGGGAGACAAAAAACTGTATCTTTATATGAAAACAATATGGGATGATGAAAAGATTACAATAAAAATATTGGATTCCGAAACAGGGAAATGTTATCAAGGTATCCTAACCAATACTGTAATCAAAGAAAAAGCCTCAGACTTGGATATGCCATACAATGATTATTACGAACAAATACGCTTAGCTCTGACGACATACTTAGCGTTACCCGGTTTTTATTACAAACTTGAAGAAGACATGGAAGTTGTAAACGTATGGAAGTCACAACCTGAACTGACACCTGCCATCCCAATACTATTTTTGGACATAGACATCAAAGAAATACAAAACAGCTATGAGCTGCTGGATTCAGCTGTAGATTTACTACATGAGAAGGAGGAAAAACTTTCCGAACGTGTTGAAAATGCTCACAAGTTTGATAAGCATTCCAGGGAGTTATTGGAAGAATATCGTTTGTGCGTAGAAGAAAAGAAAGAATTAGAGCGAAAGATATTTAAGAAAGTATCGGTACTACTGAATTCTAAAAAGGAAAGAATTATGGAATTGGAAGATCGTTTAAGAAAATACGAAGAAGTAGAAGAAAATGAAGAAAAAAGTGACGCAGATGAGAACGAAGATGTTCCACACACAAGCAAGAAACGCAGACTAATGGTAATGGACAGTGATTCAGACAGCGACTATGTGGCTGATACGCAACCTTTAGATATACCAAATGAAAAGGAAATAAATAATAAAGTTTAATAAACATACTCGATATTTATTAACGCTTTTTTGTTAATTATAGTAAGCAATAAGCTTAATTTATATGTTTAGTTTTAGTTAACAATAGTACAAAACAACTGAAAATTTAGTTCTCAAAGCTTTTTAGTCCGAGCATTTTTTTCACTTCTTCCTTGTAATTATTTAAATTGTACACATTCTCGCCTTCGTTAATTAAACGTTCTAAACTCTGCACAAAACCCTCGCCGGCTTGAAGTTTTTCTCCATCATCCGTTTTTTTACCCCAATTAAGTATGGACTCTACAGATTCCTTTGACTTATTGCGTTCGTATTTATAATATTCCATATCAGCTTCACTTTTGGAACTTTCCCAAGGTTCGGTAACAAATGATTCATGATAACATGCTGTTAACAAATAAATGGCATATTCGTAGTTTTGCTTACGCAAGGGGCAACGATCTGCTACTATAGTCAAAACATCTGTTTCGCTATTGTAACGATCACCGACTAAACGTAAAAACTTATCCTTAGCATGGGCATCAAATTCCAATTCAGACAGTTTCAGAGTCAATGTAACACGTCGCGCTTCTGGGTTGCGAATAGTAGGTATGGCTTGACAATAGTCGGTACTGACTACATCTACTGGAAAGTGGCGTTTCCATTTCTCTTCGGTTTCTAAACCTTTGGGCCATGGAGTACAAAACTTTTTCAAAGCTTCGCATTGCTGTTTAATAGCTGGTGGTGTAAGATGTAGGAAATTTGGAATTTTCATTAACTCGGCATTTGCGTATTTCGATGGTGGTGCAGCTCCCTTCTCTGTGAAACCCTGGCGCAAAGGTAAAGGCACTGAGGCTGGATGGAATGAGCGGGGCCCAGGCCACACTGCTGTCCAATCCTGATCTGTGGCCATTTTTAAGGTGCGTGGAGGCATAACATTAGGTTTCTTATATTCACGTCTCTTTAACTGTCGTTGTTGAGTTGTACGCAAATTGAAAACTCGAAATTCTAAAATGAACATTTTTAGTACTGTATGTAGTATCACAATCACTTTACTAACCTTCATCTTCTACATTAGCCTCATTGCCGGCAGCAGATGCTTGAGTGCTAAAGAACTTTATATTCCTAACACCACTTGCATGACGTAAATTATGCTCCACTAAGCGTGTTAAAGAAGACATTTCACTATATATTTTATATTTTCAGTAATTATATGAATATTTTTACTGAACTTTCCAGCTACTCTATTTTATTCGCATGCCATTACGAAAACATTCCCAAACCAATTGTCATCACACTTTTTGACATACAGCAGCTGTTGCTTAACAACTCTGTCGTTGTTTAATGAAAGCTGTCAGTTCTAAAGGAACTGTTATTAACAGTTTCTTTACCAACCACCACACAAATTACATTCTCAGGAACCATAAAAATTAAAAGTTTATAAAATAGTTAAAACTTATTGCTTTTATTTTAAATATATGTATATTTGGTTGCGTTTTAGAAATTAAATTCTATTTAATAAGTGCCAAAATTTAATTACACCAGTGTAAAAAATTGTAAGTTGTTATATATATATGGATATGTAAGTATATTTTCTATAAATATGTATACAAGACTTTGTAAATAAGCAACAATTTATATTTACGTGATGCATAAATATTAAAGGCTATTTTTACTATTCTAAAAAATTATTAATTCATTGTCAGTGTATTACAACTTAATTGAATATATTGTTTTTAAAGCTGAATATAGTACGTTTGTAGGTGTATTAAGTTTTGGCAAAACTTTATGACACATTGAAATATTTGCATGTAAATCCACTATTAGAAAATTTACAAATCAGGAGCTCTTTGGACTGAGTTAAACCATAGATGATTTATTAAATATATTCAATACTCTGACACCCCAATAAAATGTGCTTAAAGAATTTTTGTTGTATGCATAAATACATATAAAGGGTCCGCCATCTAACGTTTTTTTTTTATCTAGTGCTTATTTCGTGAATGGTAACACAGCTCATGTCTGATTTGACAGATAATTAGTTTTATCCTTCCGCTGAACGAATATGATTGTGTATATACTTGAACAACGCTGGGAAATATTGCGACATTACTTTGAAAATCATGGTAATGTTGCATAATGTGTGCGAAAATTGCGTACGGATTTTGGAAGAAGAGAAGCACCGTCAGCTCCGTATGTTCGTTATCTTGTGAAAAAAGTGAAAGAAACTGGCATCCTCATCGATAAACCAAAGCGTGAAAAGCCAAAAACAGTGCGTACACCCGAGAATATTGCTGCTGTGACAGAAAGTGTGTATGAAGCGCCATCTACATCAATTCACCGTCGTTCTCAACAATTGAACATTTCGGAGACATCATTGAGACGAATTTTGCATAAAGACCTTGGTATGACGCCATACATATGTAAAGTAAATAATACATCATAAAGTTTCAGATCGAAATTAATATTTTTCGCAGTATACATACTCGTTAAAAAAAAAGAAAAAATTGATTCCTATTTCTCAAAGGATTAAATGCATAAAGGATGTTTGAAATATAAATTTCAAAACATAATTTTTTTCAATTTATCTTTTTATCAATAAAAATTTATTCGAATCTTATTTTTCTTTCGATTCGAAATGCGGAATTACCTTCAGCTATTGCTTTCTTATTATATTACAATGTAATTATCAACTTATTTTTAAGTACGTTAAATGTTCGAATTGGAAATGATAAAATTTTACAATAATCTAGCAATTATAAGCATTGCTAAATTCCTTTCAATATCTTCAAACGACATTTTTCTTCGAAAAATTTTGAATTGTTTTGTAGGTAAATTGGGCGTATAGTATATGCAAAGATGTATTTATTTATGTACACTGCTGTTTAAAAATAAAGATTCACCTGCTCTCCGAAAGATTTACTAGACATTTCTTATGCAAAGGAGTATATGTAAAAAAGTGACTGCACTTTGTTTACTGGCCTCTTATGAATATAATTCTTCTTTGACTAGTTGCAAGATTTTGATCATGGTGAATCTATTTTATTGAACAGCAGTGTATATATTTACAATAAAATTATAAAAATCTTTAAAACATTCGCATATTCATACATTCATATATATATATGTATGTACATCAACAATATAGGTACTGTATTGAAAACAAGAATAAAAATTAAATTCTAAGAGAAACTGTACATGCGTTTAAAATTTTGATTTGACACCACACTATGGTTACTGAAGTGAATTTAATATTTTCCAAAATTATTGCATCCATACCACTCATCAAAAGTAGAATAAACTACTTACATTCTTATCTACGTCTTAATGTTATTTATAATTCTTATTTTGTTTATTATTCACACTCGCAGATAAGATACATACATTGCCAACAAGTGCTTACAATATACATAATTCTATCGCAGTGGTTGAAAGTCATTCGAACAGTACGTACGAACACAATATTAATAATATAGAGATGTCTTCGGAAAATTCCAGTGGGTTAATTAAAAAACGAGTTCTATCCATACAGAGCCATGTTGTACATGGTTATGTGGGCAATAAAAGTGCTACATTTCCCTTACAGGTAATTGTGTATACATATAGATTATATTGAAATGTTTCGAACATATATGTAAAACAATCCATGATATAGGTTTTGGGATTTGAAGTCGATGCTATAAATTCTGTGCAGTTTTCTAATCATACCGGCTATAAAGTAGTAAAAGGTCAAGTGCTACAAGAAAAAGAATTGGGTAAGTTGTTGTTGTTTTATTTCTTTTTCAATCATTAGAAGCTAATTTCGTAATTTATATTTAATCAAATTTAGATGATGTTTTCCAAGGTTTAGAAGCAAATGATCTGTTAAAACATTATTCGCATTTATTGACTGGATATATTGGGAACGCTTCATTTCTGAGACAAGTAGCCAAAATTGTCTCTAAGCTACGTGCAGCTGACAAAAACATTATTTATGGTTTGTAAAATATTTCTATTTGGGTGGGTGTTAAATACTCAAAACGAATAAAACAAATTTTATAGTTTGTGATCCAGTTATGGGCGATGACGGCCATATGTATGTGCCACAAGATTTACTGCCAATATATCGAGATGAAATAATTCCCCTGGCCGATATCATAACACCTAATCAATACGAAGTTGAGCTTTTAACTGAAAGGAAAATTACAAATGAAGCCGATATATGGAAGGCTGTACAATGGTTTCATGATAAAGGCATTGACACTGTAGCCATTTCTAGTAGTGATTTGGGTAAACCTGGAGAACTTCGCGCATTTCTTAGCAAACGTAATGGACCACGCTATGCCATTAATATACCAAAACAAGGTTCAAACATTTCTTTCACCGGTACCGGCGATTTATTTGCATCCCTATTTTTGGCTCATAGCTATAAGACAAATAATCTTGGTTCTGCTCTTGAATATACAATTGCTTCTTTACAAGCTGTCATAAAACGTACGATAGAAACTATGCCAACTGAAGTTCGTGAGGGCAAAAGAGAGGTGACATCATTTGAACGGGAATTAAAGTTGATACAAAGTAAAAAGGAATTGGAAAGTCCTACAATTATTCTACGTGCCGAACAAATTAATTAAATTTAAAAAAGTATTTTATTTATGCTCGTATTTAATATTGTTAATAATTGTTATTGTTAAAAACATATGACAATAATAACTAAGGCGCAATACATTTATATAATCAAAAGTGAAAACAAACAAACGAACAATCAATCAAATTGAGTAACCGCTCACACTACTATTGTCAAGATTTCTTAGTCAAGTACAAAACTAGTTGATGTCTTTTATGCATTTTTTAAGAATTACTGAACCTCAAACAAAAACGACTGACAGACAAGTTGTTTACCTAAACAAAAGAAACAAAGTTTATGTTAGTATAAAAGCATCTAGTAATTCTTTTCAGGGCATAAAGTAAATAAAACCTTCAACAAAGATGTATTTTATACGATTAAACCTTCTTCTGATGGGAGGTCTTATAACTGCAGAGATTTTTGAAAAAAGCAACAATAAAACAAATGTTACTTCCTTTTTACCATACACTCTGAATGTAAAGCTTAACAAGGATTTGACAAATATTAATGAACCGATGCCGCATAATGATGACGATGCAAACAACTACAGCATGAAAGATGATATTAAGGCGCTAAATCTTTACGAAGACAAAAAGAATGCTTATAAACTATTACCAGATAACAATTGGAAACGTTTAACGACGTACCATCCATCACAGACAACGAACACCAACGATCAACAAGATCTCCGTTACACAGGATATTTGGATTATACGTGTAAAAATCATAACTCATATGGTTACCAAACACAGTCAATGTCATTGATTCCAATCAGCCAATCCTTATTATTATTTATACATTCTGGAATTTTACTGTATATTTCTTTCGGTATGGTGGCATTGTTTTCCCGTTTGTTCTCTCTTACTTCCACTACAAATGTGTCCACAGTTAATGAAGGGGGTTATTTTTATTAAATTTCTTTTTTATACGAATCTTTATAAAATAGAAATAAAAACATTTTAGTAAAAATAGAACATATAATAAAATTAAAAAATACACGTTTTAAAGCATACTGCATTCACTCTATTATAATAAAAAGATAAATTACTTCTTTACTCTAAATGAAGCCGCTCTATTAATCCTTACAATAGGCGCATCGCCATTACGAGTTGCTTGACGTTGTTTTACTAATGTAGAGGCTGCTGTATTGAGAACTGAAATTAAAATCATTCGTTGTTAGAATTATATTTGACTCATTGAAACATGCTTACCTTTAGTAACAACTCCACGAGGACTTTTTCTTATACGGTTGGGACTGAATTTTTTGTTTTCCTTTTGTACACCTGCAGCTACCGTCTTCAGAAGAGCTCCATGCGTGAATTTCTGAGATTTTAAAAGGACTACAAATACAATCATTATTATTAAGAATCCATTGATTACACTTTAAATACTTGCCATTTTTTAATTGATCTGCATTGGCTGGTGTTTTCACCATTTGTTCTGATATTAGATTCGAAACCATATTTGATCTATTTGAAGATAATAATTTTCCATTTTTTAAATTGTTTTTAGTTTTTGCTAATAGAGTTGACGATGGAGATGGATCTGTATGAAATGTAGCATTTGCATTAACACCCGCCACTTCACTCAACACATGAGTTTCATTGAGATTACGTGGTCTTTTTTGAGGTATTTTAAATGTAGAATGCATTTCCTCTTTAGGTTCATCACCATCATCATCTGAACTAGTGGAACCATTTATATCTTCTAAATCATCCAATTCATATTCATCCAATCGCAAACGTTTACTACACAATCGTTGTTGTTCCTTATTTTTATCGTCTGTTTGTGTCAAGTGTTCACCATCTTCATCACTGGATGTTGGATGTATGCCATTAAATGAGTTTTCTACAACATCTAGCTCATTTTGTCTATTGCTGCTAGTAAGAAAACGAGTCAACTGGTCATAGTGAAAGCTCTGTAGTGTATTTAGACTACCATTTTGTATAACTTGACTAGCTAAGGTAAACGCTTTTTGAAGCCACATTGTATTCATATTTAATTCAGTGTCAATCCCAGTTATATGTTTGTTAATCAATGATTTTTTAGAATTTTGTACCTCTAAGTTTTTATATTTAAAATAAATTAGCAAAAATTTTGCATATTTCGTAGATTTTATTTCGGCTTTTAACTTATCTAAATCCTTATATACATTACGAAGTTTTTGACGCCAGGATGGAATTTCCTTCGATAGTTTGTCGATCTGTGAGTTTAAATGACATACGGACGAAGTATAGCTATTGAAATTCTGAAAAAATAACAAATAAATTTATTAAATTATTATATCTCAAGTCGTAGTCGCCGTAGTCTAGTAGGTAGTGTGTTTGCTTATTAGACGTAAAGCCTAGGTTAGAGCCCCAGGCCAGACATCAAAACGAAATATGAAAAAAAATATTTCTTCGGCGACTTCCCCTCAGCAGATTTGTGGCAAAAACTTTGAGAGTAAATAAACCTGCTATGAAGGTTTCTCAAAATCTGTCGTTTGGAGTCGACGTTAAACTGTAGGTCCCGCCACTCGAGTATAAAAATTAAGACACACAACATGAGTGGTGTGATAAGCTAGGCCGTAATCCTAACTGAAGGGTTGTAATGGCCAATTATGTATGTATTATATCTCAATACCGGTCAACAGTTCCACCACTACTGTCAAATGTTGTGACCTTACATTCAAATGTTTAGAAACACTGTTTTCTAAAGAAAGAACATAACAGCTGACAACATACAAAATACAAGGCAACCCTTATACGCACGGCAGATGGTAGAAATGTCAAAAATAAAGCAATATTTATTCTTACAAAACAACTTGAACAAAAAAATTACAAAGATTCACATATAAAATAATTTTATTCTATGTGTGCCACAAAATTCCTCCCAATTGTACGCAACTTAATTTTGCGTACACAATGTATAACAATAAATACAACAAAAAAACAATTTTCTCTATTGAAGCCACCACTGAGTGAAATAGTTTTTAAAAATCAGTCGGCATTGCTTTGGACAACAACAAATTGTTATGCAAAGACCAAGGATAAAAAGAAGGAAAAAGGTGGCAAAAAAGCCGCTAAAGTCGAAATCAATGAAGCTCAGTTAAGGGAAATTATAAATTATGATGCCCTCAATACTCAAATGCAAAAGACGGTGCAGCAAATGAAAGATGACTTTATAAAGCATTTATCACTTCGTTCTACGACTGGTGCAATTGATACGCTTCGAATTACTGTAGATGGTGCAGAACACGAATTACAAGAATTGGCTCAAATCTCTCGCAAGAATCCCAAAACTATTGTTGTAAATATGATTGGATTTCCTCAAACAATACCAGATGTTTTGAAAGCCATAGAAAAAAGTGGAATGAACTTAAATCCCCAGCAAGATGGTACGACTCTTTTTATTCCTATACCAAAAGTCACAAAGGAACATCGTGAAAATCTGTCTAAAAATGCCAAGGCCTTGTTTATAAAGTACCGTGATAGCATTAAAGACATACAAAATTCAACTATTAAAAAGTTAAAGAAACAAACCGATATCGCCAAGGATGATATGTTTGATGTTCAAAATCAAATAACTGCCATAGCTGATAAGTATATCGCTGAAGCCGACAAATTATTGCAAGCAAAACAAAAGGAATTACTAGGCGATTCTTAATATAAATAAATTGAATTACAAATATGAAGATCAATGAATTTTTTTGTTAAGAGTGATTTTCCTTGTGCGTTTTAAAAGTAATTAATTAATAAATACGAATGCTATCAATGAATTAATATAGAAAACACTTGTATTGGCTTTTCAAAACTACGATCATTAATTTATTAGGAACCTGTATTCGAAGACGGATCACGAGAAACGATTTTTCAAATATATTTTTATTTATTAAAACATACCCGATGGAATATATTGAAATATAAATACGCACATGTATATACTATTGGTAATTCAAAGCCTGTAGGCAGGATCACAACCTAGCATCTCACATCACCCACGTTGTGTATGTTAATTTATATATATTATTTGATAATCATTTTTATGGAATTGTTTCTTCTCATATTTCGTTTTTTCACACTACCCATTCGACTACGGAGCCCGCGATAGGATAATATGCATGGTTTTTTATAATCGAAATGAAAAGTAGTGGTATTATTTTTAGATAAAAAAAAATATTGTAAACGATTTAATGTATCATAATTTCTGTCGATTTCAATTCGTTTGTGTGAAAATCGATTTATTTTAGGATATTAGAATACAAACTTACCTCTTGTGTATCACTATCTCCAGATAACATTTTGCGTATGTTTTCCATATCAGTTTTGATTTTTATGCGATATGTTAGGTTTTTAATTCGACTTTTAAGAGTTATGAACTGTTCTTGTGTTTTGAAAACCGACAGAAATATTTCATCAATGCGATTGTACCATGGACTTAATTCATCTTCTTCGAATACTGATGCCTTACTTGCTTTAGCTTCTAAAGCAAGATTGGTTTGTTTAAGACGTTCATTTTCGTCCATTAGTTCGTTCACCTTCTTAACATAGAACTCCTTTGGCATATTCGATTTTAATGCATTTTGACGCAAAGTAATGCGTATTTTTTTTGCTCGGCTGGCATACTGCAAAAAAATTTTAAATTACCAAACATTAATAAACAATACTCCAAATTTCATAACAATATTATTACAATTATGTACCTTTAGAGTGTTATAAGTATCTTCATATGTTAAAGAACTCATTGACACATTAGCAACCATTAATGTTTGGCAATTGCCACCCAAAGAATCTTTTAAAAGTCTTGTTAGATTCGAGTCGCGGTAAGGTATATGTTTCAAACCGTCAGCCAACTTATTAATGCAGTTTCCTAGTGCCAGTAAACTTTTATTGATACTAGCACCCTCCTTAAATCGAATGCCAATACCTTTTGTACTAGCTGCGCGTTCACTGCCAGCTAAATCAATCATAGACAATTTAACCATACGCTTATTACCAGTTTTTCGATCTGTCATACGTATGTGAACCTGAAACACAGCATGTGATCGTGAACTCTCTGCGTTGGCATCTGTGGGATGCTGTGTTCGATTTGAATTTCCTAAAGCCAATAGTTCTAGCAGTCCTTCTGCGCTATAAATTGGTTTAAGAACCAACCCACTAACAACTACTCCATTTGAATCTTCTAGCAATTTAAGTGGTCCAGTTTTTGTTAAAAGATTCATTACTTGTTCATTATACACTTCCAAATAACTAACACCGATGTCAAATTTTCGGGTATCACTCTGGGCATCAATCTTTTGAAAAAGATCTCGCATTGTAAGAAAAGTTAAACCTGGGCAAGTTGCACTACCTAACATTGTAAAAGTCTTTCCTGCGCCCGTAGCTCCATAAACAAATACAGAACAGTTGTAGCTAAAATTAAAGAAATTAGTTTGTTAAAAGGTAGACATGCAATGTAAATAAATATTCTTTCAGTTTATTACCCATTTAATACAGAGTCAACTAGCGGTGCTGTATATTCTTCAAATATTTGCATATTCGTGGCGTCCGTGTCAAATACGCGATCATATTCCATTGACAATTTCTTATTTACACGTTTGGTCATGTCACGAAAATTTTGTTTAGTTCCTTGAAAGAAAAATTCATCGTCTTCTTCGTCTGGATCAAACAAAAGCGTTGTTTTATCCATCACTTTTATGATAGTCCTCTGATTCTGTTCCAATTCTCGCCGATTATACGGCCTGACGCGCACAACTACTTTTATATTTTTTTGTTCAACTGACATTTTGCTCTTTTATTAGGACTTTTTATTAACTTTTTATATAAAATTATTGTTGTTTTCTTAATAAAAAACAAAACTTTCTCGTGATTCCGTATGCTTTCATTTGTTAGGCGTTTAAACAATTCAAATTTATTTTTGTAATTCAATATTAGGTTGGTATCACTGCACTTCAAACATTTTACAGGGTTGCATTAAAAAAACAAATAGAAAGAAAAGCATTTTTTACGTTGTGTATATTGTAATATACATACAACATATACAAACTTGTGCCTTAGAAATAAAACCACAATTTGTTTACTCGGTGGTTATTACAAACAACATCCACATGAAATTAACCATAGTCCAAAGCCACAACGCTGAAGAAGTCCGATCAGATCTTATCTAAGTTCAGACTATATCTAAAATAATATTCGTTGTACTCTTTTTGTTATATCAAGATGAGCATTTTTAAAATAAATAACCAAATGGGTGCCCTGGTAGTCTAGTAGGTGGTGTGTTAGACTAGCGTGAGGGTCGTGGTGCAAGAGACTCTGATCTGTGACACTACATAGAGTATATGGTCGAAGTTACTCATCTCGAATATAATGAAATATGTTGTAATTGTATTGAAATAAATTAATGACTAAACGTCACTTTGGAACACCCTGTATATTAACCCAGAAAACAAAAATGCAGCACTGAACACAAAGTCGAACATTAAATTGACAACTTGACTAATTGTCAGCGCTTTCGTAGTATCTTCGAACAAATATTGTTCGCCATTTTTATTTTTTACAATTTTTGACAAGGAGAGTTTTGCGTCCTTTGCAAAAAAGTGAAATTTAACAAAAATTCTACAAATAAAAACATAAAAGTCCTAATAAAAAGAATTCAAAAAAGTTTCTTAAAATACTTATTAAACAATAGAAAAGAAAAACACAAAGTATGAGTGGAAAAGTATTATTTGCGTGTTCAAAATGTTTCTCAAGGCATCCATTTGAGGAGTTGTCATCGGGAACACAACTTTGCAAGGTGATAAATAATAAGAAAATGTGTATATAAATGCTATAAAATAATGAAAACATTTCCTTTGGAATTTTTTAAATATAGTAAGAAAAACATACAATAGAAAATGAATGATAATTTTTTTTTTGTAAGACAAAGTAATGAGACGCGGTAAAAAGTGAGAATTGTTTTTGTGTGCGCTTAGTGTTCGAAAATAAGAATGCATTCATACACTGAAAGAATTTACTAACATAACTTGTTTTGTTTCTTGTGTTATATTTCAGAGTTGCCGCGGATCTACATCTGTCGTTAAATGTACTTATTGCCGTTCGGAATTCCAACCAAATTCGTAAGTAAATTTTTTTTCTATCTTTTTTTCGTAAATTTTTTTACTAAACGTTTATAAACTATAGGAAATCTCAGAATATATGTAAAAAATGTGAACATAATTTGAGTAAATATGGCAAACCTAGTGCCTGCGAGTGTTGTAAAATTGTTGCCGCATTTGGAGGAGCTAAATGTATGAGGTTAGTGTGAACAAAAAATTAAAAGTAATTTAATTTTAGTCTAAATTGTAGAATATGTTAATTATATCTTATTTGAATACACAAGATTCTTGTTCTGAAAATATCTACAGGCAAACTCTGAAAAATTTAAAGCTTTGCATTTCCAATAACTTAATGAGTATAAGATTCAAATTCTAATTAATTAAATGTTTCTTTCGATACTAACTTAATGATTTTATAACTTATAGAAAATCAGTAACATTTTAGCCATTAAGAAATATCTTATGATCAAATGGATAATTATGAAAGAACAAGCGAAAAAATAAACGTAATTATGTCAAATTGCTGTGATAAAATCTAATATTATTTCAGAAAAATTGTATGGGAAAATAAAATTAAAATTTCAGATCGATTGGGCACGCATAATAAACTTTAGTTGCGTTGCTAAGATTTATTGTAAACTGATTTCGAAACTAAAACTCAAAAGCAAACTTCATAACAACAAAAATATTTTAGCCTAACAAACGTATAATATTAAAAAAGCTATGAACCTGAATTAGTGTATTCAAACGAAAAGAAGATTGTAACATATTCTATGTATTTTAAAATTTGTATAAATCTTTAGCGAATTTGTACAAATATTTTTTTTATTTTATTTTGTACTCCACGTTTTATGAACGCAAACATTTTTCTTCTTCTCTTTTCTACATACATAACAAACACAAACAAATTAAAACCAATTACCAATCTTACAAAACAACCTTTGATTGATCGATGGACAAAATTACCTTTGACAATGGATGCGATATGATTGTTTTGAAAATAAAAGATGTGCTAGCTATGAGGCAAGGTATGGACCGCCAGTACAGTGTGATGAATGTAAATTGAGATCGGCTTTCGACAGACGAGATGAAAATAAAAAGGTGCGATAAACAAAAATATATAAAACATATGAAAAGAAAAAAACAATTCGTGTTAGTTCAAATGAGATTGTTTACATTAATCATTGAACATTAATTTAATTTAGTAGTTTTATCATTCGACGTAGAGAATTTTATAACAAAATATCTTCATTGAATATTCGTGAATTTATTTTTAAAATATGTTTGCGTTCATAAAATGTTTAAAATAGTTTTTAGATTTGTTCTAGAAATGACAAATAGCCTTGTTTATTTTTCTTTTAGGTCAATGGAAAATTGTTGTGTTGGCTTTGTACCTGTGCTTATAAGCGCGCTTATTTAAAAGCTCAACAAGAAGGTCGAATATCGGCGAAAAAACGACCCCATGAAAAATCACATCGTGAAAGTTCTGCTGCTACGGCCAAAAAACCCTCACGCAGTGAGATAACTAAAAGTAATACTAGTAATCCAGGTGTAGGAGTTTCGGCGGTAAGTGGTGCCGGTCTTGATATGCCAGAAAAAATATCTCGTACAGGATCATCAGGAAGTGGTAATGGTAGTATAGGATTAGGTTCGATAGCCGCTCCGGCTGTTGTTAGTATTGATCCCAATTCCGCAGATCATGTCGTTGCGATGACAACTTTAAAAGAAAGGATTGCTAGTCTGGAAAAAAGACTATCGCAAAAAGACAAAGAATTGTTAGAAAAAGACAAATTGGTAAATAACAAATAGGTACCTTTAAAATATATTAATTCTAACGAACTTTCACTTCTTTTTTAAGCTTACCGAACTGAAGGGTAAAAACTTTGAAAAAGAAATTGAAATGCGTAACAAATTGAAGGATATCGATCGATTAAATGCAATGAAGGTCGATAATTTAAATAGAAAAGTGGCCGCCTTACTTAAGGAAGTTGCTGCACTGAAAAGGAATAACAAGAAGAATAATGGCGGCGGCGGTGTGGCAGTCGCAATAGTACCAAACCGTGAAAAAGAAAGAGAAAAACGTGAACGTGAAAATGACTCACCAAAGGAAGAAGTTACAGCAGCCAGCACCGCAACGGAATCATCCGATAAAGATGATGACAAAGAAGATGCGAAGGATGATCTTAAGAGCGAAGAAGACTCACGTGATTCAAAAGCCAGCATTAAGGAAGAAGTTAAGCCACTTAAAGTGGAAGATGAGGCTAAAGAGGACGAAACGAAAAAACGTGAAGAACGGGAAAAAAGTGAGAAAAGTGAAAAGAGTATTAACAGTCAGAAAAGCAACAAGAGTGACAAAAGCGAAAACAGTGAAGTCAATAAAGAAGAAGAGGTTGAACGTTCTGGTTCCCGCTCACGCTCGGGTTCACGTTCAGTATCACGATCACCATCTAGGTCGAAATCACGATCTCGTTCGCAATCACGCTCACGTTCTCGCTCTCGGTCCCGCTCACATTCTCCATCTAGATCTCGTTCAGGTTCTCGTTCTCGTTCGGGTAGCCGTTCAGCTTCTCGTTCACGCTCTAATTCGCCTGACTCCAATTAAAGAACGACTGTTCCCATACAACCTCAAATATCTAAAGCCATTGAACAGCATAAATAATGCAGTCTTCTTCTGTGTTTCGTTTAATGTTATCTTTTCTTTTTGAATATATCAAAGGGAATATCCTAATTTGAGTTAAATATGATAAAAATTTGGAATATTATAAATACTTATATCTACATTTCATTTTCAAGAATATAATTCAGTAATAAATACTTGTTTCTTTAAGACTTTTTTGTTTAGGATTTATCAATTTTGCAATTGTTTTTTGCTTAGATATTATTATGCTTTTTATATTTTACTTCTCATTGTAATATTCATGTTATTGTTCTATTTCTTCTTATTCAAAACGTATTTTTTCATTCTTATTATAATTAAGTTAATATTTTTTTATTATTATTTTATAATTAAACTATAATTAGTAAAATTTAATTGATATCATTTTTTGATTTGTACATACTTGCTTCAAGTTGAAAGAGGATAAGGACACAATGAAAAGAAAAATTACAATTTAAAGAAATGATATTCTAAATTCTTCACTAACCGCTACTCTCTATTCTTTCTTTTCCTTTCATATGTTAGCTTAAGATAACATATTTAATTTTTGTAATTAAATTCAAATGAAAACACATATGGTTTTAAAAATAAAATTTGAGTCAGATTGAAAACAGTTTTTTTTTTTAATAGCTATGTTGCATCTGATGCAGACACAACTCAAATTAGCTAGATACTATGTCCAATACAGACCTTAATACTAAAAGATAAACGATCTTTTTTTTAATTTGTACAATTTGTAATATATTTTTCAATTTGTTAGCCTATATAATAATAGTATGAAATAGCCATAGAAGTTACCACAGCCATTTTCGAGAACTATTCTGCGAAAAATATGATTAATGAGGTTTGGGCGTATGGCCATCAACGTAGAAGTTACGTGTAGCTTTCGGTAATGTCAACTCGATACCGTCGAGTTCCTTTGTTAGTACTATTTGACAGCCTAATCGAGAATTTTCTTTAAGAAATGGAGCCATATCCAATAAATCATCTTCTTTTTCTTCAGCTTGCGGTAACTTATCTAAGTAACCGTCGTGAACATATACATGGCAAGTTGTGCAAGCTAATGAAGCTTCGCATGCTCCTTAAATAGAAAAAAATATACAGATATTATTTCATATTATGTATTTCATTTTTGAACTATTTACCCTCCATTTCAATTTCATAACGATGAGCTAAGTATAATACATTATCTCCAACCTTTCCTTTAACCTCTATTCTTTTGCCATTTTTGTCTATGTAAGTTACCCGCACACTATAAGTAACAATAGCAAGTTTAAAAGAGAAGTAATGTATAAATTATAAACGTTATCTTACACTTCATTCTCTGATTTTGGATCTTGCCACTCATATTCACCATGTCTTTGTACTGTTGAATGATTTGAACTGATTAATAAAATATGTATACTTCAATGTCTTGCAACTTACTCTGTGTGGTGTGTAAAAATTTAGGTCCTGGTATCCTTGGAACTTGTTGGATATTTTTAGTAATAATACTATGAGAAATTCTAATTTGCCGCAATAATAAACAAAGCATTTTGTCTTCGCAGGTTATGAAATTATTCTATCAGCTGTCTAGTGTTTACATTTAAAGTGATGCCCTTTTCGTAAAAAAGGTAACATTCTTACATATAAGCTGTAATATTGATATCTGTTAGCATTTCTGGTCAAATAAGGAATTTTACAAATTTAACGTTGATAAATTCTAACAAAAAATATACATTTCTTGTTTTCTAAAAAACTATTTGTGATATTAATTAATAACATTTATACTATTTTCCGATAAAGATTATTATGCTTTAAAATCGCTATATATAGATCAAAGTATAACAAGTAGTGCAACCTTTGACAGTTGAAAAACGTTCATAACATATAAACGCAGGACGACTTAGAGGGAGAAAAAAAATCTTACAATGTATTGCAAAGCAAATGTGTTAGAAGCAACAGATATACAGAGTGAAAACTGGCGGATAAAGCAGAAAAATTAAATGTAAACAAACATTTATTTTGTGTTAAAAAAGGGAAAATTTGGAATATTTTTTAATTTCTTCAATGAAAATTTTAAAGATTCTTAAATATTTAAATATTAATCGAAATGTGGTTGATTTTCGGTCACAATGAATATAGCTTCATGTGCAAAAGGTTATTAACAAGCTAAATATTACAAGATCAAAATAAGACGTACTGCTCATAAAAAAGTTTTCTTGTTGAAAGTTGCCAATATTTTTTAATTTCTTGAGAGAAAAAGTTAAAAATTATTAACGTTATTAGTTGTTTTTATTATTTATTAATAGTTTTAGACAAAAATTACATTTTTTATTAACTCTCGCCAATAATAAAAATCCACCCCGAAAATAAAACATAAACAAAACAAAGTTGCAATCAGAGAGAGACAGAAATACTTTTTGGTAATATTTGCTGTCTCTTTCACGACTGGTCTATGAACTGTCAAACCGTTGCGTTACTGGTTAGCTGTGATATAGATTATATGTGCCCAATATATTTAAAATTCCAGAGTTGATAAATATAAAACAAATGGTTTGAATGCCTGTATAACTGCCAAATACACGTTTTTCTTTTTGTTGGCATCATTCTATTGATGCATATATAGACAGAGATGTTATATATTCTAATTTTTTTTTTGGTTTAGGACACAAAAACAAAATACAAATATAAACAAAATCTAAAACGCTGCTCACTTAAAAAGTAAAATGATTAATCAAAGATTGCAAACATCAGAGGAAAATCCACCGCTGACTAAACAAAACAGGATCTTGACGGCTGTCGTTCAGGACATTGTTAAAAATGAAGTTGATGACATTGTGGCTGATGGAATGGATATTTGCGATATAATTGATAATCATTCAATGCAAACGAGCCAAAATGTGACATCTAATGATTTACGTTCTCTGGGAGAAACCATAAGGAATACTTTGCTAGAAATCAATGAAATTCGTGAACAAAATCGTGAACGCAGGCACAGAGAGTTACTGGAGATCTTAACAAAAATCTCACTACCTAACGGTGATTCCGAAAAATGCGATGAGGTCAAGGCGGTAGTTGATAACGGTTCTAAAGAGGAATGCTTAAACACAACAAAAGATCAAAGTACAAGAAACCATTTAGCTGAAGGTAATATGATACAGAAGGAGTCACTTGACAATTCAAACAAAACAACTGAAAATAATAGTTCAACAACTGTACAGCGACAGGGATCCAATCACAGTAAAAATAATCAAATATCTAAAAATTTAAATTTTTCAAATGAAAAAACAACAAATGACTACACCACGGAGGCATCGCAAATGCATTCATTTACACAAAAAAAAGGTATAAAGAAAGCATGTTCGACGATATTAGGAAACCGTAAAATTGTTACTGCAAATAGAATGTTTGCTGTAAAACAGAACACCAAAGAAGAACTTCAACAAATGCGTGCCAAAATGATGGAACTACAACGTAAAAAAATGGAAGATCGTGAAAGGAAGAAAATACAAATGCAACTGCATATGCAATGACAAAATTAATAATTTTGCTTATTAACTATTTTTGTCGAAGTGAAATATTTTGTTTGAAGTTCTTACAAATATACGCACATATGTAGACCTTAAGATAGGGCATACTACAATTGTATTTTATAGCATGAACACAATTTAAACTCAATATAATATTTACAATGTAATGAAACAGAAATACGCCACCAAAATTTAATATGATATTTTAAATACTTTTGATGTATAATTGAAATAACTGGGTTCTTGAGAAATATTTTTTCCATGACTAAATTAAAGTTTTATAAGAATCATAATTTACCTGAACCCTGTAACAATAATAATAACAATTTTCGAAGTTCACGAATTTTACGAGACTTTAATACAATGTGTTCAACCATCTTAGGCTCCGCAAATCCTAAAGAAAGAAGGAGTTGACAGATACTGATCTTTGCCCGCAAAACACAGTTCTACTTTAAAATACTCCCGGATATATTTCCAACTCAGATTGAATACCCATTCCGTTCTGGAATGGTCAAGCCTGGGCCATAATTACCACGAGAGTCCACCATGAGGTATCTACTCCCCGCCTGATCATCTGATTATCACAAAAAAGTGTCCCAAAGGACACATCTGACCGTCCTTCGGGTTCACTCACTTTGTCCCTTCGTCTCTTGGTAACTCATTTGCAATCTTGTTTTCCCATACGTCACACTTTCCATGAGCCTTGTGAGGTGTAGACAGAAATCAACCTTGAGTTGACTCAATACCCAATCAGTGCCATTTAAGCAGCCTGGATATCAATCAATATAAATATTATCTAGTGACCGCAAAGAAAACTACCCATCATGTGCTGTTTCCCCACATCCGAAAATACTGCTGATGTATACATGACAAAAGTGATACACCCTGATTATATAATCCGCAAAATTCGGTCTTACGGTCCCGACTTACATACTGCATACTCATCCTTTCTAGGTTTTGCACAATTGCAATATTTGCAATCGAACAGTTACCCACGATAAATAGTTATTCTCGATCAAGCTGTTATTTCTATTTAATTGAAAATTCATACATTTGTTTATATACAGAATTTAGAATTTCATTTTAAGCAAAGAAAAGAGTAATGAACCAATGTACATATATTTTTTGGAGCGATTTATTGTTTTATTTATTTGGTATAATTATAAAAGTTAAGAATTATCGTTTAAAATGCATATATTTAAGTAAAGGATATTTTTGTATTTATATTTTTTCATCTTATTTATGAAATTTCAAATATAATAAAATTCTTTGAAGTTATTATTATAAGTTAGTAAAAAATGAATGGTACTACATTTATAAAAAAATTTAGTCTTAAGTTACATTTCGAATTAGAAAATACGTAATTGAATACTTTGTTACTTTACGTTTCCGCAGGATAGCACATTTATATTTAAAAAAAAATCCACATTTTTAAGGGATGATTCCTAAAAAAGAATTCACTTTAAAGTTACCAATTTTCTGCTTAGACAATTGTATATTACGTATTCCAAAATTACCCAATTTGTTATATACTTTGCCTTTTTTGTTGCAGTAGTTGTTTTTGTAGTATATTGGAATTATTGGTATTATCTTTATATTCAGTTTTCCATTGAGAAAAAATTATGAACACTGTATTTATTTATGAATATGAACACCCATGTTGCAAATTGCTAAATTTTAATAATTAATCTTTGGGAATAATGGGTGAGAATAAATGTTACTGCGCATACATAAATACTTTTCATATTTATTTTTTCTCTCTAATTTGATTAATTCTGTTCATCACCATTTTTAATTTTATCCTTGTCACCATTTTCAACTTTCTTTAGAAACAAATCGTTTGGTCCTGTTTGTTGTATGGGTATGATGCGCTCTTTGGGCTCGTCAGTTGATTTGGGTAATGTAACACTGAGAACACCGTCCGATGATAGCTTACAGACAATATCATCTGGATTATGACCCTTTGGCAACTCATAACGACGTACAAAATGACGAGATACGAAACCAATATCATCTGCTTCACGTTCCTCATGCTTACCTTGAATGATTAAATGGTCATTTACAAGTTTGACATTCAATTCTTCGGGTAGGAAGAGTCCAACATCAATATGGACAGCAAAATCATGATCCTTATCTTTATGAACATCCTTTATTGGAAGATGAGACAAGTCTTCCTTAGGCTTATGGTTAGCGTCCAAATGACGTAAATGTGGTGCGAGTGCAGAAATCAAACCCATGGTATGCATGTCTAGAGGATGATGGTGTCTTGAATGCAAACGACGGTAAACATTATTTGGAAATATGTCCGGATTAAGGAAGGGATGCGGATCAAAGTTTAGAACGAATGGTAAATTAGACATTTTAAACTATTTGGTCTTTTTTTCTTCCTTGAATGTGTATGTATATGTGGCTTGGATTATAGACTTCCTTTAATTATTTTTGTGTATTAAATTTTTCAACTTGTTATGCTCTCTGATATCAAAATACTAATGAATACATTTCTTGCATTTGAGTGGTTTATATAGCAAAAATTTGTCTCTACCTATGTATAGTATATGCGTCCTGTATTTTAGTATGCTCCTAATTTTATGCAAACTGCAGTCATAAACAAACCCAGTAAACACTTTCAGTTCAATTTATTATTGCAATAAGGGATGACAAATTTTCTTTTTATCGCATTAAAAATGTTTTGGAACAACATGGAAGGATTTCATTGTTATTTGCAAAGTTACGTTTATAGGGAGCCATTATAAAAAGTATCCTTTAAATACTATTAAATAAAAAAGATGGTTCTATATCGAAGATTTAAAGACCTATTTGATTAGTAATGACGTTTAATCAAGTAAATTTCACTGCTTACATTACGGAAGTATTGTTTTGTGAAAAGATAAAAACGTACAGCACTTAAATTCAATTTGTTCTAAAATCTATAGAAATAATTACAAAATAAATAAACAAAATATATGTATTTAAATCTAAAAGTCTGTAAAATATGTAAAAAATTGAAATATAAAAGTTGTAATTTATCATTTAAAAGCTGGTCACTTTAATCTTAACTTTGTTTGCATACTGGGGTACAAGCTGTAAAATGTTTTCTCTTATAGAACAAACTGGAAACATATTTATTTGTCTGTATGTCACATCAGACTTCATATTTATTGTACTGTATTTATGGTATAAGGATAATTAAAGACAAATCTATACATATTTCAAGTATAATAAACAAAGCCATACAAATTTAACTCTTATAGAATTTAAAATATTTAAATGCGAATTTTTTATAATGTTTTCATAACACTTTCAATTTCTTTAAAATAGGAGAGAAATAATTCGAAAATAAAAACATGCGTACAAAACATCCTTGCTCTCAATCAGTGGCCATTTCTTCTTTTATTTTACCAATATTTGTATTATAAACAAAGTAAAAATGAAGCAAACTTACGAAAGAATAATTTGAATAAAATTCTAAGAACTTTATGCATTCATAATGTTTAATTGCAAATATTGCATCAATGCAATTTATTGTGTAATTGAAAGTTATATTTAATAATATCTTTCATTAATAATAGTTTTTAAAACTCTATTCTCGTTTCGTTCATGCAGGACATTAGAAAAATATAATCCCTTTAAACTTTTTCAATTTTAACTTCTTTTGAGATTTTTATTTTGCATCGC